>JAKZAP010000003.1:29598821-30198821 GCA_023053575.1 Branchinecta lynchi
AATTTCCAAGTTTTGGCAGATTTTGCTAGCTTATCTGTCAAGGAAATAAACTTTTAAGTTGGATTTAGCATGTATCCTTACTCCGATACGGTACCGAGTTTCTAATCGACTTCAGATACAACTTTGACGTTGAACGTTTTTGGCCGGATTCCGCGTGAACCGTTTGTCCGGCAACAAACCTAAGTTCAGATATGAATTCAGCATGCCTCCTTACCCCTTAAACGACTGTCTCATTAGCTTAAATTTTTTATTTTTTACACTTAATTGGAAACCCCCTCCCCACCCTTAAAACGACTATCTCATCCCATAGGGCTACAGGACCCATCTACGAACTTGGCCTGTACTTTGATCCAGTGGGTCCATACCAAGTTTGGACAAAGTATCTCAACCCCTTCGAGCCCACGGAAAGATTGCCAAGACCTAAGAGAAAGACATTGTACGCGCAACCGACCCCCACTCTCCCTCCGCAGGTTGGAACAAGTACCCCAACCCCTCGAGCTCACGAGACGACTGCTACCAAGACCAAGACCTAAGAGGCATTGTACTTTGTACACTCAACTGGCCCCCACGCCCTCCGGCATATCGGTAGATTAAACAAAGAATAATGTGAATTTCGTCACCAACGCGCGAATAAGGTTTCGTCTTGTATAGATAAAGGGGTAGGGTAGGGGCTGGTATCGCCACCTGGTTTCCCCGAAAATGAGTCGGCAAATTTTGTCGAATTGTTCGCCAGACAGTTGTTTAATATATTCTGTCTTTTTGACCCAGCAAGTACCGGATCTGGAGATAACTAAACTGATCACATACTCTTTTTGCTTATCTTGATTACGTCGTTCGAAAGCTGCAGCAGCATTTCTACTCGCCCAATATCGACTATATCATTGGGTTTTAAAACTTCATGTTTTGGGTGGATTCCGGGCGAACTACTCCGTGGATTCCGGCGAGAACATAATTTTCATATTCGGATTCAGCTTGTCTCCTTACCCCTACATCGAACCTCTAATCAACTTCGGATTACACTTTTACTTATAAAAGTTTTCCGCTTTTTGCCGGATTCGGGCGAACTACTTGTCCGGCAAGGAAAAAAATTTCATATTCGGATTCAGCATGTCTCCTTACTCCTTATTCGACTATCTCCTTAGCTTAAGAAAACAAAAGTTGCCCCTAAATTTGAAATCCCTCCCCCACCCCTAAATTTACAGCCATGGGGCCCATCTACGAACTTGACTTGTACTTTGACCGAAAGGATCCTCACACAAGTATTTGACATCAAGGCCGTATCCAGGGGGGGGGGGGTAGGGGGTTGAACCCCCCCCCCCTGAAACGTACTAAAGTAGGCATTTTAGTAGTAAATTTAGGGATTTACTGACGTGAGTAAATGTGACTGACGTTTGTTCTAGCAATTGGTCTTACCTTTTTGTTTTCATTTTCTTTTTCCGGTAATCCACTTTGTACCTCCCATATGCGCATCTTGCATACTTTCCGACGACTGACATTACATGGGATTGTGCATAAGGTGGTGTGAACCAGTAAACGGTATGCAACACTTACAAATGGTAATTACCGAGTCCAAGTTCTGCCCTGCTGATTTCAGGGAATGACTCAACATTGCAACCGGCTGGTCCAGTAGACCAGATGAACCACAAATGTGCTCAGATTAGTTTTATTTATGGTGCCATTAGTCAACTTCTTTAGTCTCTCTCCATCCTAAGCGCAATTGGTCACACGGGTCACGTTCATCAGACATGGTGACATCAGATATACTCGTAAATCCTCTTCAGTCTGTAACTGTAGTTGCGTTTTTGCAGATACCATGGTATCTATTACCACGCTAACTGGATCCGCAATTAGTCGTTTTTGCAGTTATCGTGGTATCTGATATACGGTTGCTCTGCAAAAACGACAATTGCCGAAATCGCGCTTTTCGAAGTCACCCCAAAAGAAAAATTGATATTCAGTCACATCACTAAGTGCCAAACTTCTTTCCCATGAACTTGACAAAACTTGATGAAAGTGAGATGACGTTTTGAGATACTACGATAAGTTACCACGGTCGGACCGTGGTATCTGAGTATCAGATATCACGATTACTGGCCAGATACCACGATATCTGCAAGAACGACTTTACACCGTGGTATCAGATACCATAGCCAAAAACGCAACTTGTATCTACGTCCATATTTTTATTATTCTTTGTTAGTTTGTTGATTTCATACAGTATTTCCGGGTGATTGAATATTATGAAGCGGCTGTTTGGAACAGCTTTCCAGGCGATCAGTCAGCCCAGATGAAAAAGAAGTTGTCAGCCCATCTTCCCTACTTCATTCATAGACTTCCAACGTTACTACAGTCCATCTACGAAAATACCATACTAGTTTTGAACCTCCAAACCATAGGCTACTCAACAATGTTTGTGTTGTATAGAAAAATACAGTGACAAAAATTAGTAGGCTAAGCTATAACCGAAAAATATATTTCGTTTCTAAAGAAGAAAGTAATCTTGTCAACTCGTAAGAACAACAAAATCCTATAGGAAAGGGGGGGGGGGGGGCAGCACCCCCACCTTTTTAAGATTCGGTAAACTTACTATTCTGTATATTTACGGGATTCGGTAGTTATACAGAATCCCAAATCGGCTATCGTTACAAATCTATTCAGTATAATGATCGGGATTCGGTCTAATTGACAGGATTCAGTAGTTAACACGAATTCGGTGACCGAATTTACAGAAAATATTTGGTAATTTTTAGATGCCAGTCGGTGTATTTAATGGAGATTCGGTAGCTACACAGAATCCAGAGTAGGCTATCGGTCCAAAATGATTCGGTATCATGATTGGGATTCGGTCATTTATTCAGTATAATTTTCAGGATTCGGTAGTTACAACGAATTCAGACTTTTGTTCCAGTTTTGACAATATTACACCGAATGAGAATATTATTCGGTAGTTTTTTTATACCAAAAACTATTATGTAAAACAACCGGCTTAGGTAGTTGTATAGAATCCCGAATAGGCTATCGGTCTAAACTTATTCGGTATAGTAACTAGGATTCGGTATAATTTCCAGGATTCGCTAGTTAACCACGAACCTCGAAACTTAATGATGTTGAGTGAAGAACTGGTCTCAGACAAAAGGACTGATTTGTGTTTTCAACTATAGTCCTTACTTTTATTTTGGATCCCAAAAAGACGATCTAATCATAAATGTTTCGAAAATTCCGCCAGCGGTGCTTTTCGTAATATTCTCTATTTATGGGCGGGAGCATCATTTAATTGGCGTTTTAAGTCAGTTTTAGGATTGGGATTTGAGAACCATTAAAAGATATAATCTGTAAGAAAATAGTTAAATTTTGCGGGAAAAAGTGAGCTTAAAAAATCTCAACTGCGGCGCTCACTTTATGCGATCATGGGTAGTATTCACTAGCCTACAGCAGCTGCTGCTAACAGGCCCGTCGCTCCATCTGGTTTCGGGATATTCTTAGGATCTTGGTTATCTACGGTAAAAGATAGAATTTGTATGAGAAGGAAAAAAACCTAGATGGAAATCAGAAAATTTTGCGGCGCACGATTTAATTTTGTCTTGGGTATAATAAAAGAAGATGCAACTGCAATCGTGCCCTGCAATATATTTTTCAAGTTGTCTTCCCGAAAACGACACCTAGTAACTGGCTAATCATCTTTCATGCTACCCTTTAGTGCTTATTTTAAAATTATTGAACAGAAAGGATTACGTACAAAGAGTAACAATTTTTGCTCTATGTACGTAATCCTTTCTGTTCAATAACTGAAAATAATTTTAAAGCTCGAATTATCAGTTTCTAGGATTTGTGAAAAATTTTGAAAGATTCGGTAAATTTTTTTGCTCTGTGCCAGTGAAAATGCACTTGCGACGACCCTGGGAATGGCAGTTCCAGGGGAAGCAGCTTGTGTCCGACCACTTGTTCATCCTGATAGAAATGTGTGAATGGGTTACCAAGAAGGGTTACTTTATATTACCCCGAGTACCCCTAGTATTCAGTAGCAGGTCTACAAGTCCCACAAAATTATCTTCTATTAATTTGTTATGCATCCTCGACCATAACCCGTTTTTTACGGTTAAGTATTACGTCTGCATCTATCATGTTATATATATGATTTGGATTAATCCCATCCGATACATTTTGTTTGATCCGTTGGCGATCTGAGATGTTGTTTCCTGTTTTGGAAGCAGATGTTGAGGCTTATATTTTTTCAGTCTTTAATTTTAGTAACGGTAGACACAGTCTGTAAATTATAAAGGCGAAATCCTTTTTGGTGCAATTATATTATTATTATTATTAATCTGCATATTATTCTGGACATGCTTGCGTGAAGCTTAATAGAGACGTACTGACATTTGGTGGGAAGCTACGGTAGACCATTGAGAAACTAGGGAAGACAAATAGGGAACCCACCCGTCATTTCGTCCACCCGTCATTTTGCCTAAAAATCTGTCAGTTTTTAAACCGTCACTTCGCCCACCCGTCAGTTCATCCACCCGTCACTACGCAATTTTTTTTTTCAGATTCTCGAGCGTCTCTGTTGGAATTAATAACTCTCCTTGGGCTTCGCCGCATGGGAAAGGATGAACTCGCACTTTTCCTTGAGTCCTTTAAGGCTGAAAATGCACCTCTCGTAAGTCATTCTTCCTGTAACTGGAAGACTTATTTCATGTCTTTATTCATCGTGAAAAGCTCAGGATAAGCCCAGTCCCGTATCTCTTCATAGAGCGTGTTCCACCCTACTTACCGTAGTTACTACGCTTGACGTCACGAATTCTGGCTTTTTGCCGTCAAGGCTGGAACGACTCAACTATTTTCCAGCAGGATATCATGCCACGGGCGATTACAACCAATCACGTTACAGAGATGCGTAGTTACTACGCTCCCGAGCATGGTAAGCAAATAGTAACTATTAGTTACTATTTCGAGAAGGTTGGAACGGTCAGCGTAGTAACTTTTCGTGAGGATGGAACGGAAATAGTAACTAATAGTAACTAATGTTAGAAGGATGGAACACGCTCATAGTAGTTATGGTGCTTTGGTTGTTTAGCTCCAATCGTTAGTTCCATGCTGACTTTGAATGTCGCGTCATTCTTTGTTCTCTAAGGCAGTGGTTCCCAACCTTTTCCGTGCCGCATACCCCTAGTTAAGGTTCAAGAAGTGTGCGTACCCCTTTTTGAAGAATCATTAATCCTACTAAGATCTGTCAAGGAACGCCAAAAAGAGGGATTAATGTGCAAAAATATATACAAATAAATGGGATACTTTAGGCTGCAATGTTGTCAATCTCATTATTGTTCAAAAACTAGTCAAGGGTCGGAAAGATACTTGCACTGTTTCTCTCAACCTTTGTAAGCCAAAATTCTAATTTCTTGACGAAAGCAGACATTTTCCAATTACCCCATACCCCTGATGAGGGTCTCGCGTACCCCTTTGGGTACGCGGACCTCCGGTTGGGAACTACTGCTGTAAGGGTTATTCTAATAGGCACCTGCTTGACATCATATTTACGCAGTGGAGCTGGGTTTAAGTTTAGGCCAGGCTCACCTTCCCGATTTTCTCTTCTGGATTCTAGATATCCGTTTTCTTCGACGTCGATCTGGAAAATGATGCCAGACCAAAATGCCTGGAAGTCCGGAGCGTTTGACGCCCCAGACTGCGGAATCTGGAAAGGTGCCCAAGAAGGTTTGCTTTATCCTTCCCAACAGATGATCTTTAAAGGACACCTGAACAATGAAACCGTACTTGAACACACCATGGAGAATGCATTTACAGACATGGCCACGGAGATCATTCTTCTCCTGAGCGTGACGTTTTCAAAATAGGGATGTTCGTTTCTGGAGGTTTGCACATGCAGACGCCAAGACAAAAAGCGCAATTCATTCAGATCTTGTACAGCGCTGGCCGGATCGTATTGGAATTTCTTCTACATATACGTTTTGGCTTAACTGGTTAAAAAATATTCCAGAAGAAGGCTTGATTGGAGACATTTGTTCATTTCTAAAATTGTTCGGTACTAAAATAAGGACAGATGCAAAATGGAGCAAAAGTCATAGATTGGAAACGCTATTTCGTATTTGGATTGTGTTTTCTGCAGGCAATGTTAACGGAAGTCATACAGATAGGGATGATACTTGGTACTCTTCATTCAGGTTTCCTTTAATGTTTTTAAGGATGAGCTGCTTCGACCTCTTCTTCAGCTGGCCGTCTCTGCACCGCAACCGACCCACTACGTCTCCTTCCCAGCCCCAAGAATCCTACCCGGTGACAGAAGCATGGCTGGTCCCACAGTCCTTCAGGCTACTCAGGTAAGAATTAGTCACAGCAAAACTCTGATGTTCTTTTTAACTTGTTCGTAAAGTTAATGTTTTCATGTCCGTCCCACTAACAGAATTAACAGCTTTATGAATGAGCATCGCGTAGTACGCATGCAGCGTAGTACACAAACAACCGTTCAAAAATACCGTTTGTTATCTTTTACAAAGTACAATCTCTTAGACAAAGTGGTGGGGAAGCTTTGTTTGACAAAATCTAAGGTAATCTTCTGGCTATTAAAGTTCAACTGAAAAGCCAACTTATTTTTGTATCATCTAATTGAATACACCGAATTATTTGGATTCTGCTAAGGGATTTTTGGCTTTCCACTATCTGCTCTAGTATAACTAAGTTCAGAATATCTACGGCCGTCTCCACAACGGAAATTCTACTGTGACGCGAACAATTTGAATCTCAGTATAAACGCGGCTTTTGAGTTGCCAGTGATCAGTTCGCGAAAGGTATCTAACGCGTGAAGACTTATTTTTCGTCTACCGTTTTCGTCTAGCAAGAAACACAGGTACAAGCGCATAGAGGTACCACAAATCCGACAGGGAAATTCTACTATATGAAAATCTACTAACCGTGAATAGCGGCGAAAGTAACGCATTTTCATCGGGTCTTCAAAGTGATTAAGTGGTGATTAACTAGATTGTCCTATCTCGGCTCTTTTCAGTTAAACTTTAAGATACGCCTCGCGATGCTGAATGCCCGACCTAAAAGAACTCTAAATACGATCCGGAAAAATCAAATTCGCCTGATTATCCCCCGCTAAAGAAAGACAAAATTATTCAAAAACTGGATTTACAGTAATATTTTTCCTTTTAGTTTTTTGTTCTTTTGGCTTGTTTTAGTATTTTCTTTCAGTTTCCATCCCCACGGAAATGTGATCCTTGTTTGAACTGTCATGTGTTGATTTTCGCAACGCAAATTTGGTTGAGTTTGGTGGAACCAGATTGCCTTCAGATGTCTCTGTATAGCCGCTGTGCGAAATAGGTTTTTTGCACTTCTTACTTTCTGGCACCACCTCAGCGAGTGCTATAATAATCACAATAATAATATTAATAATATTGTATTTAAAACCTTACCTTATATACATACAACAAAACAAAAAACTTCATAATTACTTCTAATATCGCACGACATAAATTAAACTGCACTCGCCCGGTCAACTTTTACTTTATTACTTTACTCGAGAGCAACCTATTAAAGGTTGACAATTGTTCCTCCGCGTACACAAATTACTTAATTTTCTTTATTTTTGTTTTTATCTTTGTTTTGTTTATTGTATTCCTTCTTTCTTTAATATTTATGTATTATGGTATATTTTGACTCACTATCGCACCATGAGCTATGGAAGATTTTCAGGTTTATTTAACAAATATATGAGGTATTTATTGTGTAAATGTATGAAGTAATTCTTAAAGTATAACTCTTGTGTTTAGTGCTTCCTGCGCTTCCGGAGGCATTATGGCCCCCCTAGGGCCTCTACAATTATTAAATGGAAGTGAAAGAAAAAAAAAGCGAATAAGGATAGAATAAGTGAAGAAAAAATGAAGAAGTAGTGAAGAAGGCTAAATAGACATGGTGAAGAAGAATTCATGTAATTCAAATCAAATCAAATCATCAAACCAAGTTTATTAATTAGCCATAAATATCCAAAACGAATAGCACTGGCACGTCAAAGAGAGAAACACTTGAGGTCACAATTTAAGTCAAGCGACTGTTAAAATTTTTGCAAAAGTACGGTACGAATGAACGGTCATACCGAACAGTACAATTTGCAGGATTTTTAACTTTTCCTTCCCCGAATTTGATCCTCGAGTGGGGCGTTTATTTTCAGCTGCTGGCTGGAAATCTGGCAGAATGTTGCGAAAGAGCTCCGACGATAGACAGGATCTCCCAAAAACCATGAGAAGTTCATGCCGTCTGTTTAATAAGGTAGCCAGGCCTAGTGACGCCTAGTTGGAGAGGAGTTTCGGCACTATGTTTCCAACTGTTGTACCGAGATTTGGGAAAGTATGCCACATTAGTTTTTCTTCCTTTAAAATAGGGTCTTCCAGAACCCAACCAAAGTCTGTTTTTCTGAATCTCAGCGGCATTTTTATTTCAGGATTTCAAATCTGGCAAGTCTCTTCCTTTTTCGACACCTGGCGTCTTTAGAGAGACGGAAACTTCTCTCAGTATGGGAAAGCAGATGGCAGCATATCATGTTATGAAAGGTAAACAACCTGAGACTGGCGTAAAGGGGGGCGAAATAGTAGATTGCCCCCCTCCCCGATACCCGATGAAAAACTTGTAGCCTGCGTAGTTGTATGATAGTTGTACGAAAAAGTTGCAGCTAGTGATATGTAATAGTAAAGATTACTATCATTGGATGTGCCTCAGACTGGGCCAATCTTAAATAGTAGTATCTAGTAGCATCATCTCTTGCTTTACGAGCATCCAGTCTTTCTAATAGTAGCATGCAGTAGAATGTAGTAACACGGTAGCCTTGAAGTAGAAGCATGTAGTAGCATCAGTTTTTCGTACAACTTCATACTACTATTATGAGATAAACTTTTCATCGGGTAGTCATGGAAAGCTAGGAACGGCCCAGGATTTATAAGTTCCTGTTTAAACATTGTCGCCTCATTTTCGAAGTATTTTCTGAATTCGAAGTGCACAATCGTGGCAAGTTAGTAAATATTGTTGTCGTGGACAAAAAACATCTCGTCTGAAGTCGTGTTGCAAGACCAACGTACAAAAGAGCATTTCTTTTGAGAACTGTTTTATCCCAGCCGTGTTGATTAGTAACTAGAACTTGATAAATCACTAGTTAGAAGTCTACCAATAAAAGGTGGTTTGAATATTTGGCTTTTTTCGTCAGTGAATAAAAGTAAAAATACCGATTCGAAAAACACTTCCTTTACTGAACCATCTGGCAGATTGTCTGCCACACAAAAAATAAAATCCATTATATCCTGAATTCGAAGTGCACAATCGTGGCAAGTTAGTAAATATTGTTGTCGTGAACAAAAAACATCTCGTCTGAAGTCGTGTTGCAAGACCAACATACAAAAGAGCATTTCTTTTGAGAACTGTGTTATCCCAGCCTTCCTTTCGTGTTGATTAGTAACTAGAACTTGATAAATCACTAGTTAAAAGTTTACCAATAAAAGGGGGTTTGAATATTTGTTTTTTTTCAACAGTAAGAATAAAAGTAAAAAGACTGATTCGAAAAACACTTCCTTTAGTGAACCATCTGGCAGATTGTCTGCCACACAAAAAATAAAATCCATTATATCCTCTTCAAACCCTTTTTGAAGTATACCGCCAGATCTTTTTGATCTTGCATAAAACCTCAGATTTTCATCAGCAAGAATAAAATTAACGACAACTTCGAAAAACAGTTCCTTTAAGAAAGGGCCATCTGGCAACGATATAGTGGTCTCAGTTGGCTCACGCTTACATCAATAGGCATATATTTATTTATCCGCACACATGCTGCGAGAGGATATCCCCTAAAGCAAGGGGTTATGTCACGTGGAATCGGGGGAGGTTGGTAAAATTTTTTACCAGTTTAATGAGGTTTCTCAGAGGACACAACTTGAAACTGAGTGGTAAAGTTGAGTCTTCACCTTCCGGAATCTGGGTTCCGAGATTTTCCGAGATTTTTTTTTGAATTTCTTCTCCGATACTTAAAAATCCGGAAATCTGGATCTGGAAATCTTCAAAGGCCCCTTTTTTCCGTATTATTTTGATATACTTTTGGACCGGTCCATATTCCAGATGCAGTTTACAGAAGACGTCAAAGAATAATCTGGAAGCCCAGATTCTGGAAGTTCCGGGAGGTGAAGACCGGCTTTAAGAAATTCCGAAAAGACATTGGAAAATGGAGCTTTAGAAACCGAATAGTAGAATATTGGAATAACCCACCAGAAATTGTTGTATATGCTGAAAATATCAACCAATTCAAAGCAGGTGTCGACCACCACCTGGCTGAAATTCAATTTTATATGTAAAGTGTCCCGAGAAATTTATAGAGGCGAATTATAATAATTGCAATTTTGTTAAAGCCAACAAAGGGCCATACAACAGTATTCATTATCGCACTTAACTAACAAAATTGACCTTCAAAATTACGTACAATAAGATCACTTCTAATTACCCTTCTAGTATTCACGAAATTACCTCCGATCTAAACTTCCAGTATACACTTAAAATATTACATACCGACCGAATTACCTGACGATTCGTCGACTTCATAATACCAGGAAATAGTATGGGCACCGCACCAAAAAAAGTATCTCTAATTTCCTTCACCCCCGAACAATCTGTCAGCAGATGGCATAAACTATCTTCTACCTCTCCACAAAATCGGCATTCGGCAAGCACACTCGGCCACTGTCAAAGACCTATTCTTTTCAAAAACCTTTTTCTTACTTCGTAATGGGATATTATTATTATGAGCTGCTTTGGCATTTAGGCATAGTCAGCGCTTGGGAATCCTCAGCTCTACAAGTCCCCCTGCTCAGCGACCACACCTGGTCTCCGCGAAACCAGGGCTTTTCTGTAGCTATCTGGTTCTACGTTAAGGCGGATTCACACCTTCCCGAGCCTCACCGAGACAACGATAGACACCCATTTGTGACGTCTGCTAAAGGACAGAAGCCGGACTGGCGGGAGGCGTCCATGATTTTTAGCAAAAGCGAAGCATACAGTGAGTATATTCTTTATCCCTTGGTGTGTTGCTTGAGCTTAGTCGAGGGATGGGCGACATTCTCTTCTCCCAAGAGAAGTTGCTCAGCTTATCTTGGGTCTAGTTTTCATGGGTCTCCAACTGAGAATGAGAGTAGTCCGTGTTACAACAAGAAAGCTTGTTGTTTTCTTTGTTTGAAGGACAGCTCTTGTTTATTTTGCGTTTTAGGTTGTCTCTAGCTCCCTGGTGGAATTACCGTATAAGCTTCTGAAATCCTCGCATACCCTGCTTTCTTTTTAACCTACGACTTTTATCGCTTTTTCAGTCGAGCCGAGTTTTCAGTCACGATCTAATTCAAGGTGTTGTTTTTCTTTTTCGAAGACATGGTACACCACCCGGTCGTTCTTCAACATTTTACTTCTTTTGTTTTGCTTCGTTTTTCCACTTTTTAACCACGGCGGATTCTGTTTTCAAATATTTTGCACTCAGCCGCCGCGTCGGAGAGCAGGAAGGCGGGAAAGAGTCGACAGTCGCTAACAAGGAAATCGCTAATCTCACTTTGAAAGTAATGGTGTTGTCGAAAAACGATATTGCTGGGTTTTTTTTTTTTTAGTAGGTTAATCTTTATTTTACACTAAACGATAAACGATACATCTTCAAATAAACCAGTCACCCGTGAACCCGGGCGTCCAGGTTGTCCTTGTCCTCCAATCATTTATTCAAACAATGTTTCAACGTCAGCTTGGGCTCAAAGAAAATTTAAGTACCAATCTCATAACTTTGTCAGCAGTGGAATCAACCTTCAACCACAAACAAACCAAAACAATTCAATAAAAACAACTTTATCTCCTTCAACTGGGAACAAAATTGGTTTTTAATCTATTAATTTAATCTAAAATAATATACTAATTTAATCTATTTACTAGAAATCATACTTACCATATATTTTATTTTTAACCTCATTTTTAAACTCATTCATATTTTCCTTTTCCAATAATTCCTTTTCTAACACATTCCACAATTTAATCCCTCTATAAGTTGAAAACTTAGACCTACTCGTCACAGCTAATGGAGCACAAAGATCATTTTTCGGACGCGTGTCGTGGCTTTGAACATCAGAATTAACAACGAAACTCTTTCAAAACATGACGGTAAAGTATTCCTTTGATATTGATATACAAAACATCAGATCACGTAGACCAGCAGCAGGTAATATTTTAACTTCACGGTAAATTTCCCTTACCGATTCACGCGCCTCTTTTGATGCGCATGAATGAAAAGATCATTTCTAGCAAGAGCTGTGCTTTAATTGTATCATACCATTCAGAAAGTCTTAATCACTGCAATGTCAGATGGAACGACTGATAATAGAGACTATAATCAGTCATATAAGAAGGGACTCCATTATTTTGCTTGGGACTTCGTTCGTGGCGAAAAGTGGAAATGATTCTTCTCACTAAGCAACATATTTGTTTCTCTTTTGCTATGGCGAAGGTGCCATTAACAAACAAAATGTTGGAAACAAAACAGTGTATAATGGAGAATATCGGAAGAGACTGCACCGAAACTTCACAAGGTTCAGGATATACGACATAAAAACAGATAAGACAAGCTTTGTTTTGCTCTAATACCCCGACGCGGTCATGAAAATTACATAAAGAATAAACACAAATAGGCAAAATGACTGAACCGACCCTTAGCCTTTCAAGTTTCTTCCCAAAGTGTCGTCATCTGGTCTTTGCGTTTAAATTTAATTAATAGTTCTATATTACTAAAACTAACCGGGAACCCACTGAGAAATTTAAAACTTAAAATAAGTAACTTTTGACGTTGACAGCTCTAACGGCAGCAAATTACGAATAATGTAATAATATCTGCATTGAAGAATCGGAAGGCCATATTCAGTATAAATAAGTAACCAATATAGAAAACTTTGAAACCGCGAAACAGCACTTCTCATCTCAAGTGCTGTTTGCCAAAAATTACTAAAAGAAACAATCATTCTTGCTGACGCAATTCTAGGCTACCAAGAAGCTGCTCACTAGTGTTCACCATTCCCACAAAATAGTTAACCCCTAAAATGTGCGAATAGAAATAGGGGTGAGGGAGGACAACTGAGCTATACAGGGCAGTGTTATTTCCGCGGTATCGTCCGACCTAAATGCGGTAAAATTTGCGGTATGCCCGAAAGCAAAACGAAATCGTCCCTTTCGAGAACCACCTCTGAGCGTGACCTCGGGGTAGTAATGGACACGGATCTAAAATTTTCAACGCATTACGAAACTATCATCAAGAAAACTACAAGAATTGTGAACCTTATTAGAAGGACATTTACATTTAAGGACAATTCACTATTTCCTATTTTATTTAAGGCCCTAGCTCGCCCACTAATTGAATATGGCCACGCAATAACAAGGCCCTTCTATATCAAGGATGTTATCGCCATTGAGCAAGTTCAAAGAAGAGCAACAAAAACAGTGCCAGCCATTCGCCATCTGCCTTATGAAAACTGGCTTCAAAAACTACGATTACCCAGTTTATCTTACAGATTTCTTCGAGGTGGTTTAATCGAAACTTTTAAAATTTGCCATAGTTATTATGATAACATTAGGCCTGATGATGTCTTCACCTTCAACCATAACGGTCTCAGAGGACACAACTTGAAACTGAGTGGTAAGAAGTTCCGAAAAGACATCGGAAAATGGAGCTTTACAAACCGAATAGTAGAATGTTGGAATAATCTCCCAGAAAGTGTTGTAAATGCCGAAAATATCAACCAATTCAAAGCAGGTGTCGACTACCACCTGGCTGAAATTCAATTTAGTGTGTAAAGTGTCCCGAGAAATTTATAGAGGCGAAAGCCTTATTATTGCAATTATATTAAAGTATATTAATTGACATTAATCAATTTTATTTTCAACCCTAATAGCGCTACGGGCGGGAATTGGAAAAATAAACACTCACGACAATACAAATAAAACACAAATTAAGAAACAATAAATAAGAAACAATCATAAACCATGAACAGTTAAAATGTTTAGTAAAATACGGAACGAATGAATTTAGGTATCTTTCTGAAGATTTCGTAGGTGGGGGAACAAGCTTGGGTTTCGGGTCGTCCTTGCTTCGCGTATCAGGTCCATGAGATAGTGTAACGAAGTCTGGAAGGATGGTCCTGTGGTGTTGAGAATTCAAAATTTGGTGGCCAAAACGCATGAGAAGATTATGTCTTCTTTCAGACAGTTTTTCGATATCAAGGATTTGAAGGCTTTCGTACCACAAGCGGTATGCTATGTCAGTTTCTTTCAAGCGAAATGCGGCAGAATCTGAGATAGATAAATCTTTTTATTCGCCAAAAACTGATCGTGGCTCACGCCAAATTTGTTCGGTATAGTCATGGATATAAATGAACACACACATAATAGGCCTACGCATATACGGCTACAACGGTCATAAATAACATGATAAATTTAAACTAGCAGCTCAGCTTATGCTTCTTTGTACAACTTTAAAAATGAAGGGATAAAACTCTTTGCAAACCTCTGGTAGGCACATTTAATTGGCTGCAACTTTTCAACCGTAGAAGCTACCTTGCGAGGGAGCCTTTTTGACAGCTTTTCAGAAGGGAAAATATTTTTGTGGATCGGGTGATTCAGCGATTTGACACCGAACTCCATGCCGAGTTTCAACCTTCGTTCAATCTGCCGTAAATGCGAGAAAACACGTAAGTCCAAGCTTAATCATCGCAGTAAGGTTTTAAGTAATGTCCTCGTAAAAAATAGATCTGTTGGCTCTGACATTTGCTGTGCACCATATCTTAACCTCTGTCCTCACCAACGCTGGAATTCCCTTCCGTCCATTTTGCGGTATTCTCAATCAAAATTGATTTCCGTCAGAATTGCGATATTGTACCGCTAAATGCGGTAAAAGTTTCAACACTGATACAGGGATCAGATAATGTTGAGCGTGTTCCACCCTACTTACCATAGTTACTACGCATGACGGCACGAATTTTATCTTCTTGGCGTCAAGGCTGGAACGCATTTTTCTATCTTCGGCCACGAAAATTGCCATGGGCTAATCGGGCCAGTCACGTTACAGGGATCCATAGTTGCAACGCTTACGATGAGCATGGTAAGGAAATAGTTACTGTTTCGAGTAGGTTGGAACGGGCAGCGTAGTAACTTTTTACGAGGTCGGAACGAAAATCGTAACTAATAGCAAGAACAAATAATCTGATAGAACCTCCGTCTCCCTATCTCTGTAATATAACTATGCGGAGTCGAATATTTCCCCGTACCCTGTCCGCTACGAACGAGCGGAGGTTACTAGCGTCGTGCCACATCACGTTTCGTTACCTCTGCAAATAGCTAAATCGCTGTCAAGTCGCTGGTGAGGTAGGAGTCATAGCTGATTGGTGCTATGGGCGCGCTCCAAAGCGGATCGGCGCGCGGAGGACACCTCCTGCCAGGCTCCTTCACTGTTTCTTGTGCGATAAGCAACGGCGAAGACGGAAGAGGAGTAAACGGGTATCAACATCAGCTCAAAGCTAGAGTAAATACATCTAGGTTTGCTCAGTTTTGTCGGGATTTTCATAGTCGCTGCTTGCGACTAAAGAGGAAGAAGTTCTATAGGCATATTCTCGCCTTTCCCCGAGGACCCCTCGGGAATCGAAGGGAACGCAAGAATAGAGGGAGTCAGTCCACGCGGATTCCGCGTACAGAAACAGCGAGAACACGAAGAATGCTTCCAAAACGGATTTTGTTCGAAACAAAAAATATGCAGTTGACAAATTAGTCTGGATCCACTTTAGTTTTGGTTTTGATTATTTTGATGGTTTTTATTTACTTTTACACTGCGCCAACACCAGATTCCCCTCCGAATCTGAAAGGGAGTCCTGTTTGATTTTGGTGATGATAATGGGAGCTTTCCCCGTCGGTGGAGAGTGAGTCCCCGGGGACAAACAAAACGCGGCTACTCCTCAAGTGGAGTCCTCGGGAATCGGCGAGAATACGCCTTATCTGAATATGTGTTCTTGCTAATAGTTACTACTGTAAGAAGGGTGGAACACGCTCATTGTGTGCTAGGCTAATTTGTGTATTTTTCACAGTGATCGACTACTCGGGCTCCAAATCTCGCGACAGAACTCCCACCACCAGCGACCAGAGGGAATCTAGTGAAAGCAGTGGCGATCTACACTTTTTCTCCATTGGGTGCGCTGGCTGCCTTGTCGAATTTTGGCTACGTCCCGATCGTGAAAACATCGTTGTTCGAGTGAGTGAAGCAACGAAAACGTCGTATAACGTTGTAGCAACGGATAAGTGCCAGCTGCCGTTCATGGCGCGAGCGTGGCACCATCTGGCAGTGAATTGCAAAGAGATTGTTGGATTCAGGAAACACTCAGTAGAGGTGAGATATTTGTATATATAGGTATATAGATGAATATAACAAAAAATAACCACCCCGTACATTTCTGTTCATATTAGGCTAATAAATTTCGGAAGACCCGTTAAATTCGAGAAAGAACAAGACCAAAGGTGTCAATAGGATCCCAAAAATCTAAGATTTGATCCAGACAATTGGGTCTTGTCTTCGCCAGGCTAACCATCAGAGAAAACCGAGTTCGGATATTCTATCTACCTATCTCAACCTCTATAAGCCATATCTATTTTGACGATATTGACAGAAACTTCCTGCTTTACTACTGCCAAATTTGCGGTTTCGCCCGAATTCCAAGCGAACTACTAGTCCAGCAAAAAAAGAAAAATTCAGAAACGAAGCCGGCGTATCTCCTTATCCCTATAAAGAAATCTAATCAACTTTAAATAAAATTTTGACTTAAAAAAAATGTGGGTACAACCGGATTCCGGACTAATTATATGTCCGGGTAAAAAATGATCATTAAATACAGACTCAGCGTCTCTTCTTACCCCTAAATATATCATCTAATCAACTTCAGAGAAAGCTTTTACTTTTAACATATTTTCCGATTTTGGTCGGATTACAGGCGAACTAGTTGTCCGGCGAGAAAATGGTTTTCACCATCGGGTTCAGCATGTCTTCTTACCTATAAATCAAACATTTAATCAACTTCAAATGAAACTGTTCCTTTATCCAACTTTCCGGTTTTGGCCGGATTCCGGACGAACTGCTTGTCCGGCGACAAAATGATATTCACCATTATGCTCAGCATGTCTTCTTACCCCTAAATGAAACATTTAATCAACTTCAAATGAAACTTTTACTTTTAACCAACTTTCCGGTTTTTGCCGGATTCCGGACGAACTAAATGATTGATTGATTTTAAACAGCTAATGTGTGAAATGATTTTAAACAGCTAATGTGATATTCGATTATGGGGTAAAAAGACATGCTGAGCACGATGGTGAAAATCATTTTCTCGCGGCTCAAGTAGTTCGTCCGGAATCCGGCAAAAAGCGGAAAGTTTGTTAAAAGTAAAAGTTTCATTTGAAGTTGATTAAATGTTTGATTTAGGTGTAAGAAGACATGTTGAGCAAGATTGTGAAAACCATTTTCTCGCTGGACGAGTAGTTCGTCCGGAATCCGGCAAAAACCGGAAAGTTGGTTGAAAGTAAAAGTTTGATTTGAAGTTGATTAAATGTTTGATTTACAGGTAAGAAGACATGCTGAGCATGATGGTGAAAATCATTTTGTCGCCGGACAAGCAGTTTGTCCGGAATCCGGCCAAAACCGGAAAGTATGTTAAAAGCAAAAGCTTTATCTGAAGTTGATTAGATGATAGATTTAGGGGTAAGAAGACATGCTGAACCCGATGGTGAAAACCATTGTCTCGCCGGACAACTAGTTCGCCTGTAATCCGGCCAGAACCGGAAAGTATGTTAAAAGCAAAAGCTTTGTCTGAAGTTGATTAGATGATAGATTGAGGGGTAAGAAGAGACGCTGAGTCTGTATATGATGATCATTTTTTACCCGGACATATAATTAGTCAGGAATCCGGTTGTACCCGCATTTTTTTTTAAAGTCAAAATTTTATGTAAAGTTGATTAGATGTTCTTTATAGGGATAAGGAGATACGCCGGTTTCGTTTCTGAATTTTCTTTTTTTGCTGGACTAGTAGTTCGCTTGGAATTCGGGCGAAACCGCAAATTTGGCAGTAGTATAAAGCAGGAAGTTTCGGTCAGTATCGTCAAAATAGATATGGCTTATAGAGGTGTAGATAAATAGGTAGATAAAATATCTGAACTCGGTTTTCTCTGATGGTTAGCCTGGCGAAGACCAAGACCCAATTGTCTGGATCAAATCTTAGATTTTTGGGATCCCAGCGACACCTTTTATCTTGTTAGTGGAGTGTTCCTTGGAACAATCCACTATTTGCGAGTGCTGTAGCAGCTTTCGTTCTTCGGTTTTCACCTTTTTATGGCACTTGAGCTTACTCAAGTGCCATATAGCGATTGTAATTTCTGTCCGTCAGTCGGTCTGTCGGTCCCGGTTTTGCTAGTTCGGGCACTTCCAGATAAGCTAGGACGATGAAACTTGGCAGGCATATCAGGAACTGGACCAGATTAAATTAGAAATTGTCGCTTCCTCGATCCGACCATCTGGAGGGGAGTGGAGGGAGGGGGAATCCGGAAAAAATAGGAAAAATGAGATATTTTTAGCTTCCGAACGGGTGATCGGATCATAATGAAACTTGATATATGGAAGGACTTCGTGTCTCAGACCCTCAGTTTTAAATCCAGACCGGATCCGGTGACACTGGGGGGAGTTGGAGGGGGAAACCGGAAATCTTGGAAAACACTTAGAGTGGAGGGATCCGGATGAAACTTGGTGGAAAGTACAAGCAAAAGTCCTAGATACGTGACTGATATAATCGGAACGGAACCGCTCACTTTCGGGGAGTTGGGGGGGGGGGGGAGAAGTCCGAATTTGTAGTGATCCCGCGAGTTCCGTGCTTCCTGATGTGCTGGGACGATGGAAATTGACATGCATGTCTGGGACCCGACCAGATTAAATAGGAAATCGTCAATTCCCCGATTCGACCATCTGGGGGGGGGGGAGTGGAGGGAGGGTGAAGTCAAAATTTGAGGTATTTTTAGCTTGCGAACGGGTGATCGGATCTTGATGAAAATTGATATTTAGGATGACCTCGTGTCTCAGACATCTCACTTTAAATCCGGGCAGGATCCGATGACACTGGGGGGAGTTGGAGGAGGGAATCGGAAATTTTGAGAAACGCTTAAAGTGGAGGGATCGGGATGAAACTTGGTGGGAAAAACAAGCACAGGTCCTAGACACGTCATTGACATAACCGGACCGGATCAGGGCACTGTGGGGGAGTTGGGGTGGGGGTCCGGATTTCTAGCGATCCCGCGAGTTCGGCATACTTCCTGATGTCCTAGGGCGATGAAACTTGGCAGGTATGTCAGGGATCCGAACAGATTGACTTGAGAACAGCCGTTTCCCCGACCTAACCATCGTGGGGGGAGTGGGTGGATGGGGAGTCCGGAATCTAGTGGCGTGCATAACTTTTGAACGGGTGATCGGATTTGAATGAAACTTGTCTGGTGAGCTATCGCCTCGGACGTTCAGTGTCACGTCCGGGTCGGGTCCGATACCTGTGGGGATGGGGGGGGTGGTGGTGGAAAACTCAAGAAACTCTAAAAGCAGAGGGATTGGGACGAAACTTAATGGATGGAACAAGCATTAGGCCTAGATGAAATTGACGGAGCCAGATGGTTTCGGGGCTCTTTGGGGGGAGTTGGAGGGGGTTTCCTGGAATTCCGGTAGTCGTGAGTTAGAATAGTTCCAGATTTAAAACGACAACGAAACTTTGCAGGCATATTAGCGACCCGAATTATCTTGACTTAAGAACCTGACACAACATACCCCCGGAAACTTCCGTTCCTAGATCCGAGCATTTTTTGGGGAGCAAGAGAAGAGAAATATGGAAATTGACTTCTATAAATTGCGAACGAGTGGTCTAATTCGAGTGAAACTTCATGGGGGATACGAATCGATGGCCTCGACATGTAAAACATGCGTTCGAACCATATGCGACCACGATTACGGTAATTGGGGGTGGGGGGACTTTTGACATGCACAAAACCAAAAGGATGGACCGAATGAGATGCAAATTCGACAGTGCCGAGCTTATGCGGCCTAGATTTGTTATTTGGCGTCCGGGCCGGATTCGGCCAAGGTAGGGGGGGGGGGGGGGGGGGGGGGGGGGGTACTGGAAACTTGCAGATAGGCTATGCTCCAATTTCAGTAAAACTTGATGGACAGGAACAGGGAATTAAGAGATTGGGCCCGAACCGGCTCCGACAACGTTGGTTGGAGGGGGGGGGTGGAGTACCAGAACTTTCCAAAAATGCTCAGATTCGAGTGAAACTTGATAGATGGTATAAACGAAAATGCTTTAGGTGGTCGATTTTTTTATTCCGAACCCGATTCGGCCACGGTAGGTGGAGATAGAGTGAGTACCGGCAATCGTGTAGCACGTCTAGGGATCAAACAAATGGATTTATTGGGATGAAAGTTTGAACAGTCATGTGCATTTGCTACAGACAATCGAGACGATGCCGGAACTGCTCAGAAATGAGTGAAACTAAATATCCTATTTCTATTTCCGAACCGCATTTTTGGATGGCGGGTGTATTTTGTGACGTTCTCATCTACTTTCTTGTACGTGCCTACTCGTACAAGTGCCATATGAGCTCGTAGCTCTTGTTTTGTTTAGCTCATAACTTGTGAACCAATGCAGATATCAAGTTCAACTTGGTACACTTGTGGGTATTGGGGTCTAGTTGTGCCTTTTGAGGGTCCCATTCCCCACACCCACCCGGTTCAGGGACAAATGGGCCCAGATTGCACAGTGAATAATATTCATAACCTGACCAGAGCTGGATGTAGGACGATGAAATTACTTTTAAAGTTGCACCCACCCCCACCCCGTTCATGGGCAACTGGGCCAAATTGCCCAAGAGTATTTACAAGAGTATTTATGTGTTTTATTTACTTTTCTTCATTTACTCCGCTTTCTGAAAACGGCGGGTTATAAATAAATTACTTTACTTACTACTTAGTAAAGTTTGTTACCCGACAGGAAACAACAGGCATCAAGTTGAAACTTGGTAGGCTTGTGAGCAATGTGGTCTCTTTTTGCTTTTTGGGGGTCCCAAACCCCACTGACCACTTGGTTCAGGGGCAATGGGGCTCAGATTGCCCATCTTTTAATGTTTTTTGACAATAACTGGAGATAGGGCGATGAAATTCCTTGTGCCTTTAGATATTAGGGTTGGGTATATATGTGGAGTTGGACCACCCTCCACGTTCATGGGCAAGTGGGCCCAAATTGCCCATGAGTTAGGTTTTCTTTACCCGTGATTGGAATCACACTCTAGGCTGGTATACTTGAGGTATGTAGATCTATAGATTTAGGCTTGTGAGCAAAAGCGTCTCTTTTTACATTTTGATGTGTCCAGCCCCCCCCCCCCCCCCCCCCCCCCTCTCGTTCATGGGCAACTGGGCCGAGATTTCCCATAAGTCAATGTTCGTGAATGACAGGTCTTACATTCAACTCTTGTATACTTGTGGATATATATTTTTTATGTAACTACCTGTCCGTCATAGTAACACAAGTATTATGCGTTATTTCAGTGTTATTGACCCAGTTGGAAGCCTACTAGAAATTGAGCGGCGAGCGTGTAGACGGTCGCATACATCGAAGTCAAGATGCTTGCTCCTTTTAGTTCGTTGATATGTTATCTATATTTTCTTTTTCCCTTCGTTTTCCACTTTTTTGTTGTATAGTGGGTTTATAATAAAAAAAAAGAAAAACAAGATGTGGATTATTCTGTAACAGCAACAAAGAAAACCACGCGACGTACTTAATTAGAAGTCGGAAATGATTGATGATATGCCGTTCTTAATGAAGTTGTGACGAAGGGGGTATTAGGCTGCTACGGTTTGGTCTATTGCACTTGTTATTACCTTGCTATTTGAAAAGAGGCTTAAAGGGTCGGACAGGATTGCTGGCAATTATCGGAATAGGGACCGTTCTTGCAAGAAGCGGGATGAATTAAAATTTGGTCAGTTCAATACTTGTTTGGTTATTGGCGATGTAAAATGTCTTGGTTCTAATTCTATGCGATATAAGATGTGATAAAGATTTTACTATAACACTCCACCTTTGAGCGCTTGCGCACTTGTCAAGCTTATGAGTAATATATGACTTCGTATAGAAGTGCTTCTAAGCACCTAACGACGTGCGCTGCACTAGTTTCGTGGCATTGAACAAAATAGTTCGTCAACAGGCAACGCATTGGATACTATCTGTTGATTTTGCAGAAAATTATGACGAGCCATGAAGTGTTCCATTTTTGTAAAATATAACGCTAAACTTGGTTTGAAATGTTACTTTTAAGGAAACAAGAGCTGGAAGCTCATGCGGCATATGGTGAACGGATAAAAGTAGGAATTTGCCAATTCGTTGGTTTGTTGTGATCGTTTGTAAGCAAAATCCCTGAGGTAAGAATAATGATGGGACCCTTGGAAATCATGAGGTAAAAAAAAAACTTCGTGCTTGCTCTTGGCTGTGATTATGTGCACTTTAAGGGTGCTACAAATTCGTCTGTAATCGAAACCCTTGAGGCAAAAATTATCATGGGCTCATGGGGATCATGCAAATGTAGATTTTGCTTAAAAGTATTTTCTGTACTTTGCGGTGAAGATGAGCACTTTAAGGGATGGTCAGATCTGGGAAGTGACTATTTCTAAGCCAATCTTGTCAAGTCTCTAATGTTCAAGCAAAGTTTCATCGTCCTAGCACATCTGGAAATACCTTAAATCGCGATCACCGGAATTCTGGACCACCCTCCAACTCCCTCAGAGTGGCCGAATCCGGTCAGGTTCTGTCGCTGATCTATCTGGGGCTTACGTTTGTTCCTCCCACCAAGTCTTATCCTAATCGCTACACTCCAAGCGTGTATTTATCAGATGTGCCGACGAGAATATCCGAGGCCCGACAAAAGCTACAGAATTTGATTTCTCCTGTGTTTTTCTCGAAAGTTTTTTGCAGAATTTGATTTCTTGCGTCCGAAAGGAACCCGATGTGCTGGCTAGTCGACAAAAGAATACAGAATTTTATTTCTTCTGTGTTTTCCAGCACTAGGCGGCGACAAACTAGTGAACGTTTGCCGCGCTTCGCTCGACGAAATAACTTTCTCAAAACCTTTGGAGGGGAGTACCTCCCCCCCCCCACCCCCCATAGCGATGCTCCTGGCTCCATGTAGTCCAGAAGCAATAGCGGTAACCTTTCTTTCAGATTGACTTCTTTTTGGACGGTATAACGTTCAACAAACTACTCATCGACCTGAAGAAAACGTTGAATCGTCGATATGACCGTTCCTGCCTTCTCATTGGCCAGACCAGCGTTGGAGTGATGGATAACGAAGAGGAGACAACAGAGACACCTACCTCGAGCTGGTTCTTTGGTATGCTTTTGAGTTTATTGCTGCTTCCTCCCGCATCGTAAGTATACCTATAGAAGTATCCAAAAATACTCCTGGGGCGGGTTTCGAACAGGCGACCCTTAGTTTCCGAGAACGATGTGCTACTAACTGAGCCACTGAGGGCCTTGTGAATATAGTTCGCAAACAACAGTCGGAGCGAGTCCAGTACCGTGCGCTGCTTGTGGCGTGTTAGTCACCTTAAGACCCTTACATGTACCTCCTACCAGATCTTATTGACCCCTCTTGGTTATTCTGCCTTTTTTTTTAATTATTATCCATAGCCCCCTTTTGGAATTAAAAGCTTTGAAATCCTCACCTTCCGTCATTGTTTCGGTTTGCAAGTCAACATTTTAGCACTTTTTCCGCCAAGCCGAGTTTCGCCAGTCACGCAACCAAACACCGCCGACAACTCTTTCACAAATAAGGACAATGGACGCAGTGCGAGTGTTGTTTTTATTTTGGAAGAAATGGTAGGCCATCAGATCTATCTTCTGTTTTGTACTTCTTTTTCTTTTCCTTTATTTTCCCACTTTTTAACCATGGCGTGTTCCGTTTTCAAATATTTTGCGTCCAGCCCCGCGTCGGAGAGCGAGAAGGCTCGTCGAAAACGATATTTTTGAGCCATTTCATCGTGAAAAGATCAATTCTAGTAAGAGTTGTGCTTTAAACTTGAAAAGAGAAGGCAACGTCTTGTTCTAAAGCTGGGAAATAGTAGTTGCGTTTTTTGCTGATACCATGGTATCTGTTACCACGGTAACTGGATGTGCAATTAGTACTTTTTGCAGTTATCGTGGTATCTCATACACGGTGCTCTGCAAAAACGACTATTGCCGAAATTGCACTTTTCGAAGTCATTCCAAATGAAAAACAGATATCCAGTTACATCACTAAGTGATAAACTTCTTTCTCACCAATTTGACAAAATTTGACGAAAGTGAGATGACCACGATAACTGCAAAATGACTTTAGACCGTGGTATCACATACCATGGTACGGGAAAAACGCAACTAGTATTTAGCTAAATTCCAAGCTCCGCGATATACTTCCTCCGGATTTCTCCCCATGACAGCAAAGGTTACAAAGGTCTGTTGCTGAACCTATACCAAAGCTGCAACACATTTTTACATCAAATGCGAATGCAAGGAATGAAACAAGTTTTGTGCCAGGGTTTGTTCGCCTTCACAACTTGCCATCTAATTTTATAAAGGCCTGCCAGGTATTGTCGTGTCAGGGTTTTGAGTTAAAATAGATTTTGATTTGACAGTCGCTAGATAGGTTATGAGAGCGAGCTGTAGGCAAGTTTACCAGAACATTTGCTTTACGTCTTGCTGTGTTGAATAATTTTCATGCAAGTATTGGAATTTATACAAGAAGCTTGTGGACCGTGACAAATAAATTTTAAATAATTTTTAACTGAAATCAATTTTAGGACTCGAGTCTCGGAGATTCGTAGGTGATTCAGGGCCTCCGTTTTTACGTACAAAAATATCCCTCCTACTTTTCAAATACCGGGGCGCTCGTCTGCATGCCGGAAGCTTGTCGTCAGTTAGGGAATGCTTGAAATGGAAGGAATAAAATAAAATAATCTGAAAACAAAAATGAAGGAACTAATTTGAATCCCTTTGTGGACATTTTATTGATACGTTGCGGATATTGGAAGGGGTCCAAAGTCGGAGCCCGGTCCACAATGTATTTATGTTATACGTAGATTGTCCTTAGCCGTACGAAGTTTCCGAAGAACCTTAAAGTTCAACTAAAAAGCCAACTTACTTTTGTATCATTTAGTCGAATACACCGAATTATTCAGATTCGGCTAAGGGAAGTTTTGATTTTCCACTACATGAAATTTGACTAAAGGCGTATTCTCGCCGTTCCCCGAGGACTCCTCGGGGAGTCGAACCGAACGGCGAGAATAGAGGGAGTCACTCCACGCGGACTCCCCGTACAGCAACAGCGAGAACACAGGGAATGCTTCCAAAATGGATTTTGTCCGAAAAAAAAATATGCAGTTGACGAAATTAGTCTGGATCCACTTTATTTTTGGTTTTGTTTATTCTGATTGTTCTTAATTAATTTTACATTGCACCAACACAAGCAAAAATTGATTCCCCTCAGAATCTCAAAGGGAGTCCTTTTTGATGATGGTGATGATAATCTGAGCATTCCCCGTCCGTGGGGACTCGCGAGAATACGGGGAGTGAGTCCCCGGGGACAAACAAAAACGCGGGGAATCCTCAAGTCCTCGGTGAACGGCGAGAATACGCCTTAAGTCCAAAGTCGGGGACGGCGCCCGGTTCACAATGTATTCATGCTATACGTAGATTGTCACGTACAAATATCCAGGTCTATAAACATGCTATAGGTAAGGAAGATCAAATGTGGTCTTCCCTAACAGGAGGGCAGTAAACTGCAGCGCGGTCAGGAGAAAACAACCTTTATCACTTATGTAGGAGAGCTCAAAGAGTGGAGTACTAGGATGTTGGCGTCCTAAGATAGGATAATAACCATCACTTGCATTGCATGTTAGGTTATTAGATTTTGGGTTGAAAAATGGAAGGTTGGCGATGGCGATACCACCTACTCGTAACAACTGCCATATGTTCAAGTTCTTTATTGTTTGAATACTATTTATGACGCGTTTGTTTTTTTAGTTATTTTTTTCCTCTTCAAGGAAATGCATACGTCTTCAAATCTCCCATTTTCTCACGTGAAATTGCGCTGTACCTGTACGCCTTGGGGCCTGATTGCATTGACTTAGCGGAGTGCGACATAGACGCAATGAAGATGAACATCCTTAACGTTGTCACAGAAACAGCTGTGATTGCCAATCTGAACTGGGACCTTCTCCTTGGTGGAAAGAACACGTGTCTCCAACCCTTACAGGTAAAAGAAAACCGAACGAACAAATATTGTTTACTTGACCAAGCTTCGAAGCTTTGAAAGACTAACGTCAAACCCCAGGATTAGTGTGAATGGCATATTCGTAGCCGGCGCAAATTTTTTTTTCACTTTTCTGGTGACATTTTATCTTCGAAGTTTGTCTGTTGTTAATAAAAAAATACGAATTAGAAAAATTGACGTTCTTATCATCGCAGCTCAAGGTTTCTTCTTTTGTCTCAGGTTTGAATCTACCCCGATTTCTACCCTGTGCATTGTAGAGCGCAACACTTTGTAGTAATATTCGCCATTATAATCCATACTTATAATTAAGAAACCCTGTTGAAGAGCCGTGAAAAACTTTCGTTAGTGTTTGGAACTAAAATCTTGAAGACACCAGGACTACGAGATATCCTCCCCCCAGATTTTTCAGCGGCAAGAAGGTCTGAGAGAGTGGTTGCCCAGCCAATACCCAAATTGCAGACAATTAAACACACAATGACTCGTTATTTATGGGGATTTTAAACAATAAGAACTTTGTTACGATAACGAGTTGTGCTAGGTACATACAATCGGGTATGGCACATCGTGGAAGATTTTTATGCTGGAAATTTGCGTTTTTTTTGTTTTGTATGTTCTCTTGTTTGCATGTATTGCCATGGCCCGAAAGTTTTTTTTTTGGTGATTAAATATCATTACCTGCAATATTGACCAGGATCATCAAGAAACATCGTATCTGATTGGTTTATGCGGTTCTACCTTTGAACCAGTCACAAACAAATAGAGAGGCATAACTGAGAAAACGCTCTATAGGAAAATGGGAGGTAGATTGAGGACAGAACCATGAAACCTCTGTAAAAGGAAAATCGAAGTTAGGTGGGCTGGTGATAGCGTTTGTTACTGAGACGGAAAATGATAGAATAATGTGGGGTTTTAGTTGTGCTTTAAAAAGTTTTCTTTAAGGAAGTTATCATCCGGTGGAGAAAACACACTGAGCGTGATCCACCCTTCTACAAATAGTAACTATTAGTTACTATTTCCATTCCAACATCACCAAAAGTGACTACGCTGATCGTTCCAACCTTCTCGAAATAGTAACTATTTGCTTACCACGCTCGGGAGCGTAGTAAGTGTAAGTAACTACGGAACTCTGTAACGTGATTGGTCGGATTCACCCGTGGCATGATATTCTGCTGGAAAATAGAAAAATCGTTCCAGCCTTGACGGCGAAAAGCCAGAATTCGTGACATCATGCGCAGTAACTATGGTAAGTAGGATGGAACACGCTTAATGCATATTTCGTGTCCTTCTAGGAGCAGCTTTTGATGTCTTATCGCAGCGACTCCCTAACCCGTGCCGCCATCTACCCAGCCGTTATCTCCCCATCTAGTGGTACGTCTTTCTTTTTTCTTACAGGGTTCTGGTTTATTTTCTTTTAACGAAATGTTTAGGGCTACAATCGTTATTTTTAGTGGAAAAGATTTGCGCCAAGAATCCGAGGTCGTACTTTCTCGAGTTTGCTGCGCGTATCATTGACGACCATTTCAGATAGTGCAGTGGCATCTAGTGGGCTATTTTGAACTTTTATCACCCTTGTAACGTAGCACACAAACATTCTATGTTTTGTCGCACCTTTTAAACATTTAAATCTTTTTTTCGCAAAAGAAAGGAAAGGGTTGTTCCTGGAAAGGGTTGTCTTGTCTTTGAGAGAAACCCTTAGATTGATTTTGAAAGTAGACGGATCGTGATTGTTTTAAGTCTTTATGGACCAGTGGCGTCGTTTGCTAAACCTTTAAGGAGCCAAAGTAATTTTGAGACCCAGTCCGAGATTTATTACACACATTCAAAATTTAGTTACTCTTGTTGGGGTAAAGTAAATATTGCTAGTAATTTCCGGAAATACCTTCACCAAAGAGGAAGATTCCGAAATCGAGGGTGCTGCCCCCCCCCCCACCCGCTACCTTTCCCAAATGGCGACCCTGGGCGAGGAATCCTATGACCTAGAATCCTGTTATCTTCGAAAAAAATAAAAGCGATATCTATCTGTCTATATCTATCTGGACGTTAACAAAGCTGGATCCGTCCATTTCTAGTCCAGGTAGTAATCTGGGATCTGATAAATTCCCACCCTCCGTTGTTGTACGCGTAGTTTCAGTGTGCTCTCCATGTTAGGCCTATAGAATCCTAGGAGTCAATGTTACGCTTGCTTTCCTTTGCACAAACTCCCTGCTTAACCTTCTCAAGAGTGGTGGAAAGTTATATCTATTCTCAGTTATTTTACAAATCTTTGCGGAATTTTCCTTTTTGTTCGTTTAGTAGCCAACTGCACTGTTTCACGATTAATTTACCTAAGGTACATCTTTTTTTTTCGTTGGTTTTTGTGTTTATTATCTTGCTATACTTTTCCTTTGTTGCCATCTCCGTCGGCTTTTTGTTTAAATCATCAGTCTAGTCGATTAACGTTATTTCAACCGTAATAGCACTGGGCCAACCGGTGCAAAAATTGGAGTATGAAATTTAGACGAACTCTTTCTTTTTCTTTCTCGGAACTCTATTTTTCCTTTATGGTAGTTTTCAGCGGCTCGGATAGAACTTATCACTTAGTTCTGCCATTGTACTTCAGATGGATGTATGTTTAACAAAGGCCTTGTGCAATGAACAATACTTCTGCTTGTATTTTCAACGCGGTCTGCTTTTTCATTGGATATTTAGGTGTTGGACCACCAACCACCAACCCCACCAACCACCCTGGCCCACCAACCAATCCGCACTTTCCACTGCTCGTGGCATGATTCCCTGCTTGCTTTTAACCCCGCTTAAGCCTGCTTCCCCCTAGGTGGCCACTCAGCATTTTTTAGTCGACCGATAGAGAGTTTTGCCGTCTTTTCGACAGATAAACGCCCGTCCCAGCAGCCTCCCATTGAAGTCCCTGTGTCCCTAAGTGCTGAGTTGTGCCCCGTCGTCTATCCCCACATCACGTCGTCCGTTCGACGGATCGGAGGACTCTCCGTTCTTATGTTCTTGCTCGCACGGGTGAGTATCATCTCTCAGACATAATTAGTAGTAATGATTATTATTTTGTATGTATTATTCCAGTATATGTTTCAAAGTCAGCTTGGGCTCGAGGAATATTTAATGATTATTGTTGTACGATTTAAGGTTTCTTTAGAAGCTAAAACATACAGTACAAAATAGGAACGTCAGCTCGATTCCATTTTTAAAATAGAAAAAGGAATAGTTTTGTTTATGGTGCAAGTTTCTCCTAGAAGGTAGTATTCTTCTGTTTCCTGCGCACATATTTTTTTAAATTTGATCTGAGAAAGAAAAATTGTGATGATGTAGCTTTTCGAAGTTGTGGTGGTACCACTAATATACTCCCCCAGTTTTCGTTTATCAAGGGTTTGGTTTGCGTCACTCGAACTGATCTGTCTTATTCGTCTGCTTGGATTTGAAACATTTCCAAAGCGCAAGCTCTCGCAGGCCAGGCCTCCGTCTTCGTACACTGTAAAAAGTTTCCCCGAGTAAGGATTAAAGTTAACTTCAGTATTTGCTACTGGGATTAATCTTATCTCTTCTTGGATAAGATTTATCCGAATTAGAAATAATCTTATCTCAAGAGACAATATTAATCCCAGTAGCAAACACTGCAAGAGTTGTTTTTTTTACAGTGTATAACTTTGTTGCTGCATGCCAGAACTCAGAAGGTTTATATTTTTATTTTGTGGATAGGCCCCTGGCTGGCATGCAAGAGTCCGAAGCGGTCTGCGGTGCTTGAGCTTTTGCCACAACCACAATTAAAACGTGCTAAATGAAACTCACGAGAATATTTTCTTTGAGAATGCTTTAAAGGACACCTGAACAATGAAACCATACTTGAACACACCATGGATACTGCATATGCAGACATGGCCACGGAGACCATTCTTCTCCTGAGCGTGACGTTTTCAAAATAGGGATGTTCGTTTCTGGAGGTTTGCACATGCAGACTCCAAGACAAAAAGCGCAATTCATTCAAATCTTACAGCGCTGCCCGGATTGTAATGGAATTTCTTCTAGATATACGTTTGGGCTTAACTGGTTAAAACATATTTCAGAAGAAGGGTTGATTGGAGACATTTGTTCATTTCTGAAATTGTGGGGTATTGAAATGAGGACAGATGCAAAATGTAGCAAAAACCATAGCTTGGAAACACTATTTCGTATTTGGACTGTGTTTTCTGCAGGCAATGTTGACGGAAGTCATACAGATAGGGATGATACTTGGTACTCTTCATTCAGGTGTCCTTTAAATCAGAGAATTTAATCTGCCAGAGGACGCTACTTCAATAAAAGTTCCGCGTTTTCGAATGAAGTGAAGAAGATTTGCATGTCTCGACCTTAATGCTTTTGTCGTGTGAAACGTTCGTAATATGTTTAGCTATGCTTTGGGTGAGAGGTGGGAAGAACATAACCAATCAAGACGTGTTGGGTAACCAGGTGGCGTCGCGCGTTTGCCTGGACTAAAATCCGAAGTTTACTTACTTAACTATTCGTTGCATTACGGTAGTAGAGGCTGCGAACCGTAGCCAAGCGAAACCCTTGTAATATTTTCTTGGATTGCTCCCCGAAGAAGAGTGTATCACAACCTGTCCTTGAAATGGTAACCCCAACCCGAAGAAAACGGATATTGCTACACCATCATCACGGGATCGTAACATTTTGAGGTATAGGACTTTCACCTTTGAAATTAAATTATTGGCGTTTGATCATCGTTCTGAGCCAGGGACTTACTGGAAATGTTAAATGGGCTGTTCCTTAATCGTATAATTCTATTTTTGCAAAATAGTTTCCATGGCAGTAAGAGCTTGAAGGCTTCAAAGTTTGAACACAAAAACGGAGTCTCGAATTCTATTGGTCGGTTATGACGTGTCATTAAAAAAACAACCAATAGGAAGCAGTATTCGTTTTGTAGTGAAAATTACAAGCCTTCAAAGTCTCATTTCTGATCAAACTTTTCTATAAAGCTGTTATTGTACAATTAAGAAAATTACTAGGAATCATTTCCAGCTATTAACAGGCTGACAATAGTAATAAAACATGGATAAGTTGGTGTCAAAGCCGGAAGTCCTACACTTCACAATGTTAAATTACTCTTTTTCTACTCCTATACGTTTTCGTTCGGTAGGCTGCAATCTCTCTATACACACAGAGGTCTACCTTATGCCACCGTCGTGCTCGGTATGGGCGGTACAAGCGCTAAGAACAAGTGCGCAAGCGCTCAGACGTGGAGTGTGAAAGTAAAATGTTTATCGCATATTACATATAAACAGCTTTAGAACCAAAAGGTTACACATCCCCAATAACTAAACAAGTATTGATATAACGTAATTTGTAATTTTCCCAGTTTAAAAGCTTTAAACGTTAACAAACCGCAAGTATAAATCCAAAGAAATGTTGAAGATCTTGCACGAATAGCTTGAGTTCCAACTATGGTCTGCCAGCCAGTCCGACCCTTTAAAGCTCTTCTCCATTAGCAAGGTAAACGGTACTTTAAAACTCATAAAGAGCATGTATACGCTTTTCCCATGTTAATTGACAATACCTGTTTCAAGCTTGTCAAGCCAAATTGACGGTGGCGGAAAAATTCCAAGATACCCATTTTGAAGTGCTTTTTACTGGCTACAAATAAGAAGAAAAGTGTCTTGTCTGCCAACTGGCTGTCAACGACCTGGATAAACTCTGTCGCTATACATTTGGTATCGTCTGGCAGAGCACTGAATAGGCGACCAAATGTTTGGAATGGATTCTGGAATTTTCATTTCCTGTAGTTTCAGTCCCTTCTTTTCTCCAAAAAATACATTTTCTTATTTCGTTTCCATACCATGGGCTGTTATCGCAAGGAACCATCAAGATCTGTAATCCCGTTGGGACAGCAGAGGCTATTCACAGGGAGTCAACGGAGAGATTATGAAAACAGATTATTATGCTAGATTAACAAGACCAAAGGTTTCGATGGGATCCCAAAAATTCAATATCTGATCCAGACAACTGGGTCTTGTCTTAGCCAGATCCAGTCATCCATCGCCATACTCCTTGAACATTTTTACAATTAAAATTCAGAAACAGATTAAGGCCAAATAGCTAGTCATCTGAGAAAACCAAGTTCAGATATGAATTCAGCATGTGTGTTTACCCCTATAAGTGATATCTGTTTTGACGAAAACTACCTGCCACTTCTGCCAATTTCCTGGTTTCGGCCAAACTCCAGAACTACTTGTCCGGCGAAAAAAGAAAGCTCAAAAACGAACTCAGGGTATCTTCTTTCCCCAATAATGAACATCTAATCAACTTCAAATAAAAATTTAACTTATAACACATTTTCCGGCTCCAGCCGGATTCCGGTCGAACTATATTTCCGGGTAAAATGTGATTGTCAAACACGGATTCAGCATCTCTTCTTACCCTTAAATCGGTTATCTAATCAACTAGAAATAAAACTTAAGCTTCTAACAATTTTCCGGTTTTGGCCGGATTCGGGGGGAACTACATTTCCAGGTAGAAAATTTTTTCACTTAAGTGTTCAGCATGTCTTCTTGCCCTAAATAATCAACTCCAAATAAAACTTTTAATTAAAAAAAAACTTTCTGGTTTGGGCCGGATTCCGGGCGAACTACTTGTCCGTCGAGAAAATAGTTTTCACCATCGTACTCAGCATGTCTTCCTACCCCTAAATCGAACATTTCTTGTCCGATGACACACTGGTTTTCACCATCGTGTTCAGCATGTCTTCTTACCCCATAATCGCCTATCAAATTAGCTGTTTCGAAATATTTTGTTTGTCCCTTAATTTGAACCCCCTCCCCCACCCCTAAATGTAGGGCTACACATTCAGTAACATGGTACGTTTCCATAAGCCAGTTGCGTAGTAAAATTCAATCGTGCTAGCAGAATGAGAAAAGAGAACAAGAGAGGAGATCACTTGATAAGTGGATGAATTCATATGGAGCGACTTGAAGTAAAATATATAAAACTAGGGCGCCCGACTTTGCCTAAAATATGTGCTTAGTGTGATAACAAAGGATTGCGCCGTCACAAATGACATACCGACAAGAAGCGAGACAGCTGCAGGAAAATCGAATAATGACGACACCATCAAAACTCGGACAGCGTTCAGAAACCAGACATTTTGTTGCGTTTTTGTTGCATTTTGAATGCAACTTGGAATATAGTGATATCACATGCCCTAGATTACACAATTTCTAGTCTGGACCGGATCCGACCACGGTTGGTGGGGGCGGCACCGAAATTCCTCGAAAACTTTTTAAACTTGGTAGGTGGTAAGGAAAGTTTCCCTAGATTAACTTATTACGTGTTAGAACCGAATTCGACTCGGTCGGGAGTTAGAGGGCAATTCGGCACAATTTTTGGCACGCACATGGATGAAATGATACACTGAAATGAGTGGTGTTGCTGACATGAAACTTGGAAGGTACAAAGGTCATACGTTCTACAGGATCCTTTTCAGGGTCACGAACTGATTTGACCTCGTGGAAGGGAGCTGGAGGGGCATTGGAAACTTTCCGGAAATGAAACTGGCTGGGTTGGTAAGATAAGACGCTCTTGATGACGTATTCATGTGCCGAAACTGGATTGTGACACGTAAGCGGGAGCTGGTAGGTGGAATCCGAAACTTCTGAGGCTTGCCTATAAGTATCCAACGAGTGGAGTGATTAGGTTGAAAAAGTCGGGGTACAAAATTCAAATACCAGTGACCATCCATTCTGTGGTCAAAATAATAGTTGGTATACTAGAGTTCCGGAACTCCCCTAGAATGAATAGATAGCTCGTAGCTCTTGTTGTTTTGTGATCCCAAAACGTAAGTGAAGGGATACCTATGACATCGCAAAAATGTCCGTCTGTCTGTGAGCACGATAACTCTCGAAGGGAATGAGATATTTTGATGAAAGTTGGTGTGAGGATTCTTTGGGTCAAGGGTAAGGGTTGATTTAGGGGTAAGGAGACATGCTGAATCCGAACATGAGAGTCCTTTTTTTGCCAAACAAGTAGTTCACCCGGAATCCGGTGAAAACAGGACACAAAACTTGTCGACCAATTTTTGGCTATAGCGGTCCTACCCCTTTATTCTCAAATGATTATAGCTCTGCGCATGTGGATGCCGACAATCATTTTTTTTTGTTCTGTGTATGTCTGAGAGACCTAGTGTAATCGAAGTTCGAAGGATTCTCTAAGGTTTTATACAGAGGCGAAAGAGACCTGGGGTGAATGTGTTTATTTTAAAGCGGGCTTCGATAGGGAGGAGTTGAAATTATTAATTAGTATGCGTGCTGATATTTTACCGCTGGAGGACAGGAGGAGGTACACGGGTAGGCCGATTGGGAGAATTGGTCCTTACTTCTGCCCGATGTATAGAGATATCAATGAGTGTGTGCGACATCTTATGTGTTATTGTAGGGAATTGAATGATTTGAGAAGTTAAATATTTGGAGTAAATGAGTCTGACCAGGCATGGATGGAGAAAATGTTTAGGAGCGAGTGTTATGGTACTATAAAGAAAGTGGGTAGATTCCTCAAGCTGTCAATGATTCATAGAGATCATTTTTTGTAGCTTTAGTGGTAGTTAGAAATACGCTTGTCATTGTGTTTCTTTTTGTTTGTATTGCCACGGCCTTTGGGCTTTTAAGGTTATAAATATCTTATTGTATATAATGTTTAAACGAGGAAATAATGTTGTTCTAGCGAGGATGTTGTTCAATAAGGATTCACTGGTAAAGTACAGGGTCTTCTCAGTTCTTATCTTTAGAGGCAGAGCAGGGGTTTCGAATTTACGGTAAAAACATGTATGTTTTATAAGCTAATAAAATATTCATTCAGGGGGTAAGGAGGTCCGCTGAATCCATATTTGAACTTAGTTTTCTTGTTGGACAAATGGTGCATCACTATACTGTCAGAAGTTTCATAACAGATAGCGTATATCACTTTCAAGAATAACACCTTTTCACTTAGAAGTAAAGTGTTATGACCAATTACACTATTTCGTGCCTAGATCTCCAACAACACCGTCAATTGGTAAAAATACTAACGTGAACGAAAGAAACATAACAGATAACATCCCAAAGTGTTATCTGTTGAAACCCCGCATCCTTCTGTTGTCGTTATGTAACTTCTGACAGTGTACTCTTTTTGCCTATTGAAGGTGTTGTTGGAGATCTAGGCACGAAATAGTATAAATTTAATTGGTCATAACACTTTATTTCTAAGTGAAAAGGTGTTATTCTTGAAATTGTTATGCGTAATCTGTTATGAAACTTCGGACAGTGTAATTTGACTAAAATTGGAAATTTGGTTGAAGCTCAAAGTTGTTTCTGAAATCGATTAGAGATTCGGCATCGGGCAAGGAGACTTCCGGAATAAATTTTTGAACTTTATTTTAACAGTAACAATATTCAAGGAATCTGACGAAGACATGACCCAATTGTTTGAATCAAATGTTAGATTTTTGGGATCCCATCGAACCCTTTGGTCTTGTTTTTTCTTAAGACCAGCGTGGCTCTTTGGTGTAATTAATACAAGCATCTTAACTATCAACTTAATCTAAATGTTTGAGATCCTTCTATTATAAAACAAGACCAAAGGTTTCGATGGGATCCCACAGCTTTTAATATTTCTGGACAATTTTATCCAGACAATCAGGGCATTTAGAGAGAGACATCTGGTCTTGTCAGGTTTTATCAATAATTAGCCGTCTGAAAATAAAGATAAATGCACCGTAGCGGTGTTTCCTGGAAAAATTACCTTTAAACGGCTCAACTTCAGACAAACTGTGACTTTTAGCAAATTTTCTGATTTTGACTGGATTCTGGCTGAACTATTTGCTGAAAATGATCATTACCCCTACATCAACCTCCACCAAATTTCCGGTTTTTGACGGATTCCGGGCGAACTGAATGTTTGGGGTGAAAATGATTTGCATATATGGATTTCTATCATTTTCTATCAAAAGGTTTCATCGGTTAGATATTCGTTACTGTAGTAACAAGAGCTGTAAGCTCATGTGACACTTGCACGGGTTGAGATGTATTGTTTGATCAAAAGTACTTTTTGACTTTGCGGTTTAGATGCGCACTCTAAGGGAGCTAGAACTTCATTTGTAAGCAAAATCCTTGAGGCGAAAATGATAATGGTCTCATGGGGATCATGAAAATGTATGTTTTGCTTAAAGTATTTTTCTTACTTTGTGGTCAATATTGGTATTTCAAAGAATAGTCTGATTTGGACAATGGCGATTTCTGAGCCAATAATGTCGAATCTATAATATTCCAGCCAAGTTTAATCGTCCTAGCACATCTGGAAGTACCGTGACTCGCGATCACCGTAATTCCGCCCCCCCCACCCTCCAACTCCCCCCACAGTGTCCGGACCAGAACACGATTATGACAACCATTTTTTCGCCGGACAAGTAGTTCGCCTGGAATCCGGCCAAAAACGGAAAGTTTGTTAAAAGTAAAAGTTTTATTTGAAGTTTATTAGATGTTCGATATTGGGATAAAGAAATACATTGAATTTGTTGTTTAGCTTTATTTTATTGCCAGACAAGCAGTTCGCCTGAGATTCGGCCCGAGCCGGAAATTCGGCTGAAGTAAAAGGCAGGAAGTTTCGATCAGTTTCGTCATGAATGGTATGACATATAGGGGTAAAAAATTCGGGGTAAACTTGATTTTCTCAGATGATTAGCTATTTCGCCTCAATCAGTTCTAAAAATGTTCAACGAGTCTGGCGAAGACTGGATCTGGCCGAGACAAGACCCAATTGTGGATCAAATAATAATTTTTGGGATCCCATCGAAACTTTTGGTCTTGCTTTGTTTTCGGATCCCACAGCGACTTGTAGCCTTGTTACTCAAATTTTTTTTCCGATTTTCAGTGTTTTGGCTGTTAGACTTGACGATAAGTGACGCTTTTACTCGATAAGTGAATTAGCGAACTGGTTGCTTCAGGTACTTCAACGACTGCGAAAAAGCAGCAGCCAAAAGGTCATTCAGATGCAATTTAGTGTCAGTCTCTCGACCCAATTCCCTCTGATGACCTCTGAGACATAGATAAACATCGCACAGAGGGAGTCCTTTGACTTCGACCTGTTCGCCGACCAAAACCCATGCTGAATCTGCAATAACGAGTTTCGACTACCGTTCCCCCTTAAGTAGAACCGACTTTTGTTTTTTGTTTTTTAAATGCCACTAATAATAATAATAAATGATATATATTGCCCACCTACATCAAAAAGATAAATAGTGGAGTAGAAACTCTAAGAAACCCCCCCAAAAAGACATAAAAAAAGAGAGTCTTCAATAACATTAATAAAACAATCAATCAAGTTTAATCCGAATAGCTAAAAGCAGAAAAGGAATACAGAATTTACAAAATACACAGACACACAAGAAACAAACTAACTAATACACTTACAAGAAATTACTATAAATACATCATGGGATGACACTACAATTGGGTAGAAGAATTAGCGGGATATGGGGAAAACTGATTGCCAGTATTCTTCTCGGACCGACGCACGGATGACGGGAGGGGAGGGGGAATAGATCGTATTGTCCCCATCTGGGGGCAATACGTTATCTTAGCTCCAGATTTGTTTGAAAGAGTATTTCTACGTACAGATAATTTCGGAATGTCAAATTTAATGAGAGCCTCTTCGTATGTAATATTAAAACAAACAGATCAAACCGTGGGAGGCGAAAAACGCCGATACGCCGTTTCTGACAGCCTTTCGTACAGATCAGTCAGCTTCTCAGTAATATTCGGCAGAAAAAAAAACTTTTTTTTGCTATCTTTTGATTCCTATACCAGATAGGAAGATAAAGAAGAAATTTACAGAAGCGGAAATAAGAAGATCGTATATCGCTAATATCTTTTTTCATATGGGCAAAGAACAGAATGATCGAAAAAAGTCGAAAACCTTACCAAGTTGTATACGGTTGTATTTCCATCGATTCGCTACTGTTTTTAGAGTAACTAATCTAGATTTTCACTCTAGCATCCCGGCCAGTACGATCCCGAAGAGTTTTAAGATTTTTTTTTAAGTTTAATACCCTACCCCAGGATCGAATCTACATGAGGGATAGAGAAGTTTTGAGAACTTAGAGATCTAGTAGAGGAGGGGACATTGAAAGAAAGATACTCAAATTTAACAACACTAGCGAACACCCGATTTTAGTAAAAGAAGAAGAAACTGTATGCACCATCCGCGATAGACTGAGTTTGGAACGACTAATTTGATCAGCATAAGCTAGGTAGCATACCACTAAAACCAACAAAACACATGAAATATTCTCAGGAATACCAGAAAAACAAAATTTGAAAATACCAGGAGATAACACTCCACCCTGCCGTACGCCCCGACGAACAAGGACATTGGAACATGAAAGAGAACCGTTAGTTTTAATTCGAAGATAAGAATTTCGATACCAAAACTTTAGAAGAAAAATAAGTGAAAGGTTAATTCCGTGACTATAAGGGAGTAAAGAGCATGACTACGTACTACACTATCGAAAGCCTTAGAAAGATTAAGAGCCAAATGTGAAGACCACACCCTTTAGTCGAAGTATCTTTAAGGAGGGAAGCAAGAGCACGATGAGCGTGCTGGCACACAATGCCAGACCGAATCATCAGACTAAGAGTCATCAGCCAGGTCGTTTATATTATTTTGTTTGAATTTACTTCTTCTTTTAGTGTCTCTGTATAGATATTGTTGGTTTTGTGTCCTTTGCATTTTGAGGTAATATATCAGTTAAATATTTGTTTATTTTAGGTAGTGGAGAGGAGTGACGAAGAAGTTCTCCAAGCTACCGCCCTTAGTTTGCTCCTAAAGTACCTGAAAAGTAGTTCGAACCTCCAGTCGGAATTTATTAGTTTAGACGGTAGAACCCTCCTCCAGCACTTACTCTCGACACCGAAGTTCAAAACCGGACACCACGCATTGAAGGTAGGCCTATAGAATTCGAGTTTGGACTATATTACTTGATTGCCCATTTCCCGACCTCTGGTTTCGCAAACCACTCACTTTTGACCTAACTACTCACTTTGTGTATTAAAGGACCCCTCGCGCTTTACTCTTCAACTTACAGTATTTCAAATATTTGAATACTTTAAAACTACGATGTGCTTTCAACAAATGACACACGGTTTTTGCTGTTGTAAGCCTTTTCGGAGACCCATTGACTTGTAGCGAAAACAGGGGAGCAGTTTACATAACCGGTTTTTCTGATTACTCGCAGACAACTGCCGACAGCGTGATACACATCGAAGGTAGCAAAACACGGCAAGTGAGAAAATCAGCGTGGTTTTGTTAGAGGGGTTAGAGTATACCGTACGAAATTGGGGTCCCCGGGTTAGGAATATATTGAGTGATTATGGAAGTAGATCGGGTTAGTGCTATAGGTAAGGCAGGTCCTTTCAGAGCCAATTTATGATGTCCGTTCGGCAAGCATTCTTGTGAAATTCCTAGAGGCGTTTTTCCGTGCTTCCCCAAACAGGTTGTCGGTTGACTCTGGCTCGAACACAGCGTTTCCGCGGCCTTTTGTGCTGCCCACAAGTGTGTTTCCGCGACTAACAAGATTTTCATGCCTCGTTTTGTGGCTCAAATTCGACAAACACCTGCCGAGGTGATTGTCGATTTTGTGGCTCTATTTTTAAATTTAAAATTTTCTCAAGTAGGTATAGACATAAAACTGAAGATCCTTTTTGCACGGAATGGTAAGGACGAAAGCCTCGGATTTATATTATTGAGATTTTGACATGGTTTTTATTTCTATATTCAGACATTCGAAATTACCGCCCCAAAAATGGACAAAACAGCGTGTCCGCGAGTTTCAACTTGTGGCTCGGCTCTGTGGCACAGAATTGTGTTTCCGCGAAGAGCACTCAGAAGTGTGTGGTCCACGTCACGGAAAAAACGCCTTTGGTGTCTTTCCACGCTAATCTTCTAAGGAAATCTTTGGAGACATCTACTGAAGATGCATAACCCAAAAGTGATCCACGCAACAACTTGCAAATTTCCTCGTAATAATAAACATAATTTTTTCGCAAATGCATAAGAGGATTAGCGGAGTAGAACAAGAGCTAGAAGCTGATATGGCGCTTGTAAGGCTGGACCCGGCCTGAGGATTAAAATAGTAATTTGCCACTTCGTGGGTTTGTTGTGACAATTTGTAAGCAAAACCCTTGAGATAAGAATGACCATGGACCCTTGGAAATCACGAAAATGTAGTGTTTGGTAAAAAGTATTTTATTTTTGCACTTGGCTGTGATGATGTGCACTTTAAGGGTGCTAGAAATTCATCTGTAATTAAAACTTTCGAAGCCAATCTTATCAACTTTCTAAAGTTCAAGCCAAGTTTCATCGTCCTAGCACATCTGGAAGTACCTTAAATCGTGATCACCGGAAATCCCCCCCACCCCACCCTAAACTCCTTCCAGAGTGCCCGAAGCCGACCCGGTTCTGTAACTGATGTATCTAGGGCTTATGCTTGTTCTTTCCACCAAGTGTCATCCCAGTCGCTACACTCTAAGCGTGTCATAGAGTTTCCGGTCTCCCCCCCCCCCCCTTACTCCTGTCACACTATAAGTTGGTATTTTTTGTATTTAGTGTTAGTGTTTCTTTTTGTGTTTATTTTGTTTGTTACTCCATCGTAGGACTCTGCGCCCTCCTTTTGTTGAGATGGGTTATAAATAAATTGAATTGATCGGATCCTGTACGCACTTGAAATGGGACATCTGAGACATGAGCTCTTTCCGAATATCAAATTTCATTAAGATCCGATCACCCGTCCGAAAGTTGTACACACTTGAATATTCCAGATTCCCTCTACCCGCCCCCCCCCCCCCACATACGATGGTCAAATTGGAGAAACGACTGTTCTTAAGTTAAAATGGTCGAGTTCCTTATAAGCGTGCCAATTATCACCAGATTTTCGGAACACTCCCTCCAACTCCCCCACAGTGACCGGATCCCGTCTGCTCTTGTTAACTTAGTGTCTGGGGCTGGTGCTTGTTCCTACCAAGTTTCATCCTGATCCGCCCACTCTGAACATGTCACACCATTTCCATTTCCCCCCTCCAACTCCCCCCCATTGTCACCGGATCCGTTCCGGACTTGAAGTTTGACATCTGAGTCTTTACATATATCAAATTTCATTAAGATTCTTTCCCCGTTCAAAAGTTATACATATGTCAATATTACGGATTTCCCCCCCCCCCCCCCCCCCCGGTGGTTGGATCGGGGAAATGACTATTTCCAAGCTTATTCCCTAAATTGCCTGCCAAGTTTCATCGTCCTAGCACATCTGGAAGTACCTTAACTCGCGATCACTGGAGTGACCGACAGAAAAGTGATCGGTATATGGCACTTGGCTGGAAGGCAATTGCCATGAAAATGACATAAAGAATAAGAGCTTGAAGCACTCTCAACTTGATGTCATGGCGAGGGGTGAAGTAGGCTGGACAAAAGATGGTAAATGTCAGGTCGAAGTCAGGATGACCTACTACACGTGCACTCGCGGTTTCATTGTGGACTCCCCAGGTCAATTCGCGCTATCGTTTGCAGACCGAACTCACAATAGTCTATAAACCACCCATCATACACTAAAGCCTTACAGGCCAGCCTCCTCTAAGGAGCTTAAAACAAGACTTATAGCAATGACCTATGGTCCGTATATAAACAAAAGGTTTTATTATCTGGTGCTGTTCTATCAAAATATGTAACCTTTAAGTAACAAGACCAAACGTTTCGATGGGATCCCAAAAATTCAATATTTAATCCAGACAGTTGGGTCTTGTCTTCGCCAGACTCCTTGGACATTTTTACTGTTAAAATTCAGAAACAGATTAAGGCCAAAAAGCTAATCATCTAAGCAAACCAAGTTCAGATATGAATTCAGCATGTTTGTGTTTACCCCTATAAGTCATATCTGTTTTGACAAAAATTCCTGCCTTACTTCTGCCAATTTCCCGGTTTTGGCCGAATTCTGGGACTACCTGTCCTGCAAAAAAAAAGAAAGCTAAAAAATGAACTCAGTTCCCCTATATCGAACATCTAATCAACTTCAAATTAAATTTTAACTTATAACAAATTTTCTGGTTCCAGCCTGATTCCGGGCAAACTATATGTCCGGGTAAAAAATGATTGTCATACACGGATTGAGCGTCTAGTCTTAACCCTAAATCTTTTAACAATTTTCCGGTTTGGGCCGGGTTCCGGGTGAACTACTTGCCCGGCGAGAAAATGTTTTCACCATCGTGTTCAGCATGTCTTCCTACCCCTAAACCGAACATCTAATCAACTTCAAATTAAAATTTAACTTATAACAAATTTTCCGGTTCAAGCCGGATTCCGGGCGAACTATATGTCCGGGTAAAAAATGAGTGTCATACACGGATATTAGCATCTCTTCTTACCCCTAAATCGGATATCTAATCAACAACAAATACTTTTAACAATTTTCCGATTTTGGCCGGATTCTGGGCTAACTACTTGTCCGGCGAAAAAATGGTTTTCACCATCGTGTTCAGCATGTCTTCTTACCCCTTAATCGAACATCCAGTCAACTTCAAATAAAACTTTTACTTTTAACAAACTTTCCGGTTTTGGCCAAATTCCAGGCGAACTACTCGTCCGGCGACAAAATATTTATCACCATCGTGCTCAGCTTGTCTTCCTACTATCTTCCTGCTTATCGACTGTCTCATTAGCTGTTTCAAAAAATTTTGCTTGCCACTTAATTTAAACCCCTTCCCCTACCCCTAAATATAGGGCTACAAAGCCCGTCTACGAACTCGACCTTATTCTTGACCCAATGAACCCCACACCAAGTTTCATCAAAATATCTCATTCCTTTCGCGAGTTCTTGCTTACAGACGGACGGACGGACAGACGGACGGAAGGACAACTTTTGCGATGTCATAGGTATCCCTCCACTTACGTTTTGGGATCCCATAAAGAGTTGTTGGCCGATCGAGTCCCAGCAAGGAAGTGTCGAAGAAGATGACTTATGTTCATGAGATGAGTCATGATCATGAGTTAATAAAATAATAAGAGTAGACTACGGACAGTATAAAAGATTAAACGTGATGAACGGAAAAAGAGTAACGCTGCCTAGCGGCGGCAGAAGGATCAGTGCGGGGTGGAGATGGCACCACCGTAACATATGGCACTTGCGAGTAGGCATGGGCACTGTTCTGTTTTTGCGTTCAAACAGGAACAGGCAGAAACAGGTCACATAAGAACAGAAACAGAAAGAAAACAGGAAACTTGAAAACAGGTTCTGTTCTGTTTTAACAGAAATGATGACTTCGAAAACAGAAACAGCTGTTAAACAGGCGAAAAAAAACAGAACCGGCTGTTTAAAACAGTTTTTTTTATTATTTGATTTCCCGTATTTTTTATTATGTTTACGGCAGAGTTCACCTATAGTTTGCCTTGTACCATGAAGTATCTTAAATAGTTCTACCTTGGACCGCACAGATGCCTTTCTTCGAGTCCATTTCATAGAACAACAAATATATTGGTCCAGAATTCCAGCTGCCTTTATCAATGAATTACACTTTTTCCCGATTGAAAATGAGCCATGGAATTTTCGTTTGTCTTCGCATAGCCTACCTTTCCACTTGGATTGTTTGTCATAGTGATCGGTAATAAACTAAAGTTTACGGATCATACAAACTCAGAGTTAAGCAAGCTTCACTTCGTGACAGTGGTTGGTGATGATGGTCATTTTTGTGTGGGGGGAGGGTCGCGAGGGATGCATGTTCAATCAGAATAGCGAATAGCTTTTCCTCGGTGGTTTCTTTTGAGCATGGTCATTCAAGGCTCAAAACGCGCGTATTTCTCGGCTGAATGTGAATCTACTATTCTGCGAAAATCCGTGAAACGGAGTTATACTTTCATCATCAAGTTGAAAAAATCTCAACTTTTCCGTATAGAACTGAGGGTGTGCCAAAAATACTGTCAGGAATTCCAGTTATCGTTTGTTTACATCATGAACCGGTGCGGATGTTGTGATGTCGCTAAGCTAGTTTCAGCCTTTCTAGCCTTTTGGAAGTTGAAAGTACTAGTCTTTTGAAATCACAATTAACTCGCTGAACAGATAATACGTCATGTGAACCTTTCTTGGTGATCACATGTTCGGTTTTACTGGAAAATTCATTTATGAACACTCCACTCTTGCGGCCGCGATAGCCGGTTTTCCGTTCTCGGTTTTCACCGTTTTATTTTGGCATTCTTATCTCGTGAACCATGACAGATGCTAATTTGAAACTTGGTGTACTTGTGGGCCTTGAGGTCTACTTGTCACTTTTGGGATTCAACCCCCGATACACTCTCGGTTCAAATTGGTGACTAATGTTTCCTTTAAAGTTTAACCTAAAAAGGCTGGCATAGGACAATCTAGTTACCCGTCACTTATTCACTTAAAACAGCTTGAAGAGCCGCTGAAAATGCGTTTCTTCGTTGTTCCGCTATTCACGAATAATTGTTTTTCAAATAGTGGAATTTCCATGTGATTTGTGGTACCTCTATGCGCTTGTATTTTTGTTGCACCCCGTACGAGAAAGATTTATGATTTTTCGTTTGTTCCGGCACTAAACAATCTTCACCAATCTCACCACTGCCCAACGAAAAGCTGTGTTTGTATTTAGATTAAACTTTCCCGAGTCATAGTAGAATTTGCGTTGTGGGGACCGAGTCATAGTAGAATTTGCGTTGTGGGGACGGCCGCATATATTCTGAACGTCATAACTAGAGCAGATAGTGGAAAATAAAAAATTCCTTTTGTAGAATCCTAATAATTCAGTATGTTTAATTAAATGACACAAAAATTAGTTGGCTTTTCAGTTAAATTTTAAAGGCTTACCACCGTTTTGCGAATTATGTGCAACTGGGCCCAGAGTAAATTGCCTGACCAAATTCGCAAACTTGCTAAACATGCCTGGTACTAAGATGGAAATTTGGAATGCGTGAACATCCTTGTCCAGATGGGTCTTTGACCCACCCAAAGACCCATCTAGATGTATCTTTCGGTGTTAACCCCCCCCCCCCCACATCCAAACGCTGGTATCTGGGCCCATATTGACCAATGAATGTCAACGGCGAATGGTTATTAGGCTGTTCGTACACAATATATGATACAGAGCTGGGCGAATCCGAATCCGGATTTAGGTTCGAATCCAGGATTCGTCCTTCTGGCTGGATGAATCTTCTGCTTCTCAGGCTGGATTCGGTTTTGGACTCGGATTCCAAACCCTCAATCTTACGAATCCGCTCAAATTTCTATTCTACCTCCGTTCAGTTTCCGTTTTCCCAATTTTTACGCAGTGGGCCACCAAATATGTTAAGTAATCTATCACACTATCTGATTACCTGAAATATTAGTTCTTTTTGTCACCTCTGATTTTTAAACTATAACCTATGAACATGATTTAATTTTTGTTAAGGTCGGATTCGAATCCGGATTCGGTTTCGGATTCGAATCCTCAGCATGAAATGGTGGATTCGGATTCGTATCTAGCCCTGCGGATTCGGATTCGAATCCTTTCATGATCGGATTCGCCCATCTCTGATATGATATACGTTTTACTTTTACACATCACGTTTGAGCGCTTGCGCACTTTTTCATATTGGACCCGAAGACGGCTGCTGCCACGAAGGGTCCGCGGAAAGCTGCAAAAGTAGTCTAAGACTTAGCTGACTACGTATCCATTTAGCTCAGTCAAATGCAATTCGCCGTCAGCTTGAGCTGAATAAATATTTACAGTATCTGAAGTTCCCATTTTTTGCTGTTGTTCCTACTATTGCTTGATTCTTGCTCAATATTTTTGATAGCCGTCATCGCATCCACATTTCGCATGGGTCACTGGTAAGGTTGACAAATTGGCCGCTTTTGGAATGTGGCATTTCGAAATGATGCAAATCTTGAGTTAAGAGATTTGTTGTACTGATAAGGCGGGTTTCCCCCAAAAAACAGATTTGGCTGTTTAAACAGGTAAAAAAAAACAGGAACAGGGCAAAACAGGATACACCAAAACAGAACAGAACAGGTGAGAAAAAAAACAGCTGGCTTCAAAACAGCTGTTCTGTTTATTTTGGGTCCCTGAAACAGAAAACAGAAAACAGTAAAACAGGAGGAAAAAAACAGAAACAGAAACAGAAAACAGGAACAGTGCCCATGCCTACTTGCGAGGTTTGAAAGTAGAACTTCGCCAATACGTGGGTTTGTTCTGAACATTTCTAAGCAAATCCCTTGAGATAAGAATGATCATGGGTCTTTGGAAATCACGAGAATGTATCTTTTGGTACGAAGTATGTTATTTTTGCACGTATTTGTGGCGTGGCGTGTCTGTGGCTTTAAGACGTTAGAAATTAATCTGTAAGCAAAGCCCATCATCATTTTGAAATGAAAATGTATATTTTGCAGAAGTGACAACTTCTAAGCCAATCTTGTCGATTCTCTAATGTTCGATCCAAGTTTCATCGTCCTAGCACATGTGGAAGTACCTTAACTCGCGATCACCGGAGTGCCGGACCCCCTTTCAAGTCTCAACTCCCCTCTGGGTCCGAATCCGGTCCGGCTCTGTCACTGATGTAACCAGTTCTTGTGCTTGTTCTTCCCAGTTCCAACCAAGTTTCTTCCCGATTTCCCCCTCTACCTCCCCCCCCCCACCACCACATTCATCAGATCCGGCCCGGACTTGAAGTGGGACATCTGAGACACGAGGTCTTTCCAAATATCAAGTTTCATTAAGACCCGATCACCCGTTCGAAAGTCATAAATACCTCAAGACTCAGGATTCTCCTTCCCCCGCTCCCCCAAGATAGTTGGATTGGTGATCTGACTATTTCCATGTTAATCTGTTAGGGTCTCTGATATGCCTGACAAGTTTCATCGTCCTAGCCAACCTGGAAGTACCTTAAAGCAGACCTCGCACTATTTACTGTTTATGTTCTAGGATTAAAAACTGTCTGAATACTGTAGCTCTGCTTTTCACATATTATCCACGACTTTGGCTGTTTTGGCTTTTGGTTTGTTAAGCCTTTTCCCAGACCCATTGACTTCTATCAAAAATCCGGCAAGACCCGCATAACCGGTTTTACGCATCAGTATTAGGATACCCGAACACTAGTCCGGAGCAGAATCCGCATGGAAATTGTGACCCATTGCAAGTGCAAAGGCTAGCGTGGCGTCGTCAGCGGGGTTATGATGTAACGTATGAAATCTGGGTCTCCAGGTTTAAGAATTAATTACTGCAATTCGGAACTAGGTTGCATTGACATTACTGTTAGGACGGGTCCTTTAACTCCGGATCACCGGGATTCCAGAACCCCTCTCCAACTCCCCCCACGGTGCCCAAATCCCGTCCAGTTCTGTCAGTGATGTGTCTAGGGCTTTTGTACCATCCTGATCGCTCCACTCAAAGTGTGTCACAAGATTTCTGGTTCCCGCTTCCGGCTTCCCCCGACATCTATCGGATCCGGTCCGGACTTGAAACGGGACATCTGAGACACGAGCTCGTTCCAAATATCAAGTTTTAAGATCCGGTCGCCCATTCTTAAGTTATACATACCTCAAGATTCCGGATTCCCCCTCCCTCCACTCCCCCACGATGGTTTGATCGGGGCAATGACTATTTTTAAGCTAGTTTGGTCGGGTTCGCAGTATGCCTGCCAAGTTTCATCGTCCTAGCACGCCTGGAAGTGCCCTAACTCGCGATCACCGGACTGAGCGACCAACAGACCGACCAACGGAAAAGTTATCGATGCATGGGACTTGGCCGGACGGCAATTGCAGAAAAATCAGTCAACGTACTAACACAGAAAGTGTAGATAGTTTTTCTGTTCTGGCCTGATGAATTCGTCGAAGAAATTACGTGGACGATCTGCAACGGGTTATGGAAAGTGTCCAGCTAAGAAGTCGATGTTTTTTTTCCAGAGATCTGCTTGCATCGGGAACGCCAACCTTTTAAATTATTAGAGCAATGTGCTAGAGATGTTCTCCGTGTTATCAACATTTTCCAAGACAAGTATGGTATGGGGCAGATGACGGTGGCCCTCTGTACAAAACTGAGCCCTTAGTTTGAATCTGGCTGTTTGTATTAATTCTAGTAGCTTATCGTCTCTGAACAGGGAACTCTCAGCAGGAGCTTACGATTTTATTTCCTTACAGGTTTTCCTTGATCTCTGCTCCCCATCCCCAGTTCTTCACTTCAACTCCATTCAGAACGAGTTCAAAATCCCGAAGAAATCCGAGTCAGTTCTCAGCAATTACAACCTCTTATCCTTTGCCCTGAATCTCTTTCCCCTATGGTGTGACAGGGAGGAGAAGTTGGCGGGGCCAGATTCAGCCCTTGGCCTTTTCATGAAGGCCATCCTTCAGGGGGTGAGAGAGGAAAACCGGTACTGCGAGTTCAACGCCCTCATGCTCAACAGAATGCGAATTGTTGACCAGCTACTTGTGGTTTTAAAGGTACTTTTTACGAAGTATTTGGATAGCCTGTAGTTTGAATAGCCTGCAGTCATGCCAGTCACCTATACCCTCAAGCCACCTACCTAAATCGGACACTCGGAATTTACTTATAGTATTTGTTCCAGAGTGTTTCCGTTTCGTCTACCAACTCTCTACCGGTCCAGAAAACTTCCCAGCAAAATCCGAAAATGGACCCGGATTTGAGGCTGACTTCACAAATAAATAATAATAATAATAACAACGTTTATTTCCTGAATAGCTCATATAATTACTCGCTAGCGTCGGATCGTCACACAACTCTTAACACGGCTAAAACTTTATAATCACTTTTCAATAATTAGCTTAAAATATTTCTATGTATATACAATTAATAACTAATATATCACGGGTCAGAATTACAAATGACGAAAGATACCGGTCAGTAGAGTGTATATCGGGGCGAACAATCTGGTACAATTACGGGTTGCAGCGCGAAGCCTTGTTTCAGGTCGAGTTTGGTTTGGGGCCTCGTAATCCGGTAGGAGAGATCTATGAAGATCAGAGGACAAGCATATAAAACGATCGTACACAAAGTGTGTACGATCGTTTGCCTTTAGAACCGCCTTCTGATTTTTTTTTAATTCTTTTCCTCTTATCAGGAACACGTCCTTCTTGGCAGTAAGATCAGATTGAGTCCTGAGATCTGCCAGGACATCATTGACATTATTCAGAATGTCTGCGAAATGCCGCCAAAACTTGAAGACTTGGTCAGCATACGGGATTTCGTCATTTTAGCCCACCCCTCTTCGTTGACGTATATCAACCAGTCGTCCTCTCAGTTTTTTTTTGTATTGCCGTCGAGCGAAGAACAGCGGAACCATCATTCCTCGGGAGCGAAAAGTGCTAACACGAAAGGTAAGGGAATGTTTGATACGTTTCAAGCGAATATATTACCACTGGTAAGGCAGCAGAATAAAATCCTAAGAATTCTTAAAGGATCTGTCTTAACCAACATCTGCAGACCAATATTGGTGCTGACGCGTGTTTCCGCCTAGGTACACACCACGGCCTCATCCGGCTTTTTCATTGAGTGCTTTTTTGTTGTTGCGTGTGATATGTTGCACTCCCTTTATTTCTTTTCTTTTCTTTGATGATTCCACTATCTTAAATCTGTACAGTGGGTCACAAATAAATATTATATTATATATTATTATCTATAAAACTAACGCGACCTACTTCAGTAATCACTCCATGCTTCTATTTCAAGGCTACCGTGTTACTGCATACTACTACATGCTACTATTAGCAAGAGTGGATGCTACTATGGCAAGACAGGATGCTACTGGATACTACTACATAAGATTGGACCAGTCTGAGGCACATTAAATGATAGTATTCTTTGCTATTACATAGTATTACATGCAATGTTTTCGTACTACTACCATACTACTACGCAGGCCAAATTTTTCATCGGGCGTCGTTTTCCGTTCCAATTTATTCAGTATAAACCATCACTTAATTCCCTACCGGATTATCTGTATGAACTCGATCTGTTTTCTGGAATTAAATCTAATCACGACCATAATACGCGCGATCGTTGTAAAACCCAGCAACCTTTATTAATTTCCGAAAGATCAAGACTTTCATTGAGGTTATGGCGGCATAATTATCACAATGAAGTTAAAGTGAAGTTTCTGTAAATAGTCTGAAAAATTAAGTTAAATAAATGCTCAAAGAAAACATTTAAAGAAAAATAAATAATAATTTAAAAAGATGTTAAAAAAAAAAATCGGTAAATCCCAGCTCAGTTTGGTCGATTGAGTGTGGAACATGGATGGATTATGGTTAAATTATAAGTTGTTTGTTCATGAATTATAACTGTAATAGATGTAAATGTCCGCCATTTTGCCTTGAGCCCTCTTCCTGCCAAATTGGCTCTTTATGCTGTATTTAGTTCGAAATAAACAGAACTTGAACTTGAATTTGAATTTTGGTGTCTATCATATGCTCCTTCTAGCCTACGTAGGCCTATGCTTGCAAAACGCTTCATCCGCCCGTTATAGCCGTAGGAAACTGTAAGCAATGGAAAATTCGAGTACTATTTTTTAGGTATGCACGATCGTTATATCGAGCGTGTCCGAAAGTCTCCGAAACGAACTAAAATGCTGAATTAATTCAGCATTTTATGCAGCATCTTGCTTTCGGACTTAAATTTTCGCTCAATTAATGCAGCATTAATTCATCAAGAAACTCAGCAAGAATGCTGAATTTTCAAGAAGAAACTGGGGAGTACGGCGATTCTCTCAGTGTTTTCGGCGGCAAACATAACAAAATCAAAAAGACAACTGACAATTCGGCAAACATTCCAAATTCTAAGACAACTGGCGATCATGGCCAACGAAGAAAGTAAAGATAAGAAGAGAAGAAGGTTGGATATCAGTAGCTGATCCATTTTGTAGCTTTATACAGCTAATTCTTTTTTCTTCTTCTTCTTCCTGACTTAAATTTTGGTATTCTAGAAGTGTCAGAGAAAAAAAAAAGGTAACAGCTTTCGGACAACAAAAAAGAAGAAAATGCAGCATTAATGCAGCATTTACAACACCAAAAAGCTTTCGGACACGTTCGTCGTTTTCTGGCAAGTTTTCGAGGCCCTTGTTATGTAAACTCCACCCCTGTCAGTAGTCCTTCGTTGTAGTTCTTCTTTATGCCTGTGCAGTCTTGATAGTAACGCGTGTCTTAGGCGAAATCCGTGTGCTGGATGAAAGGTCGTTATTGAATCCAGCTAAGAGCCTGAAAACCTTGGATCTTGTCCCTAGTGTAATACGGGGGGGGGGGGGGGGTGAAGGAAGATGACCCTTCGGCCTTTCGGTTCTGTACGATATCTCATAGTGTGGGGGAGGTTCGTGATGTCTATCTACTAGGGCGTTCGAGAGTGAAACGAACGCTAGTATAGGTTTATTAACTATAGATAATATATCAACGAACTAAAAGAAGCAAGCATCTTGACTTCGATATGTGCGACCGTCTACACGCTCGCCGCTCAATTTCTGGTAGGCTTCCAATAGGATCAATGATTTTGAAATAACGCATAATACTTGTGTCACTATGACGGGCAGGTAAGTACAGAAAATATTTACAGAACTTAAAATACGTCTTCCTTAAGCGCGGCAGGTCATTTGGAGACAGTAGGTCGCTCACCCCGGATAAACATGTAATCTGGGAAGCTACACAAGCAGAACAAATTCTTCCCAGGTCTCTTCTTCCAAATTTACCGCGATTAGGTACAACAGATCCGTAAGCATGAAGTGATTCACTATTGAAGTATTTACTATTTACTGGCTTAAGATCGAGTGACTTTCTTATTTACCTGAACGGTGCCATACGAACTGGCACTTCTTGAGCAGTGTCATACATAACGCAGTGTCGTAAAAACAGGCACTGCTTGTGAAGCAATACAAAAAAAAGTGGCTTTGCCACAAAATGGCACTTTGCGAGAGTCCTTTGAATCGACCAATTACTTAAGGGACTTTCGCGGGTTTAGGTATCTGTTTAAGGGGAAAATCGATGTGATCTGGGGGAGTGCATACGTTTTTCTCACTACACTAGAGTACATGATATATGAAGCTGGAGTGTCTGTCCAGTTAAACCCGTTGAATCGAAAAGGCGGTCTCTCCTAAGAGGTGTTGCATGTCAACAGTTAAACCCTTGTCTGGTTAAACAGTATTGACTAAACTTTAGCCGATTATCTACGGCCCGTGACGTTTTAATGACGTGTTGAAAGAAATAGGAAAATCCGATTAAATTAACGTTGCAGAATATATATTTGTATATATATACGTCGAGCCGAGCGGCTACCGAAGCGCCGGACGCGTTTACACTTATAAACCGTTCTAGGGACAATCAGTTCCGTTAGTAAATGGAAAAATATAGACTTTCGTGTGACGTCATGACCCGTAGATAATCGGTTAAAGTTTAGTCAACACCAGTTAAAGTCAGCGTCCGCCAGAATGTTAATGTTATAACTTGCAGCGAAAACCGTACGTACCCCATTCCGAGAAAATCCCTACACTAGAGAAATAAAGTTTGCAAACTGTGACAGCAGACAATACCTTGCGTACAGTCTCTCGCGCCCATACTGCGATCCAGTTGTCCAAAAAAACTCGACGACTCGCGTACCGGCTCAGCCATACCAACGGCGCGCGAGTCATGGATTGAATAAAAGTACTACTGCCGATTGCCACGAACATATCCACGATTTATGTACAAGCTTTTGACACTGTGGTGTTTTTCTTGTGATTGTCCCAACGTGCGATTTTCCATATGTTTTTACTTTCACTCCGTCGTTTCTCACTCTTATGACGGGATATAAATCAGAGATAAAAAATATGTCGGACTCGGTGGTCATAAGTTCAGTGCCGACAGTTTAATATTTTGTTTATCTCTTGCAGATGGTCAGTCGAAGTCGGACCGAAGTTGTGCGATCGAGCCAGAATTGGACCCGGATAGGAAGGACTTCGCCCACCCAGTGGATCCCCTGAAACTGAGCAAGGCTCTTGCAAACCTACAGGTCGGTAATATTTCACTTGTCACGCTTTATGATGTTTCAGAGCCGAGTTTTGCAACTTAATTCCCGTCCGGCCACGGCCTTCTCGTGGCCTGTCTCCTTTCCAGCACTTTTTTTCAGTTTAATTCAGTTTATTTTAAAAAATTCCCTCACGGACTAAGCCAAACATTGAACGTCATGTACATCCTCGTCACACAACGTAACAGTTAAAAACAACTATAACTAGTGTTATTCATTTGGTCAATATACATTTGTCAAAAATTGTGTGTATCACATGTCGCGTAGGATTCCCGCGCTATTATCTCTCTCGAACTAGTCGGTAAAGGCCTTGAGTGTTGGAAGTCCGTGTACAACAAGAATGAAAATGAAAGCAAAAGAAAAAAACTGATGATTTTTTTTTCAAAATTTGAGAATTTCCTCATCCTTTGAATTTCCCAGAACTGTTATTTCCCGAATATCACCAGCCAATGCTTTATATGTTTTTACGTTCACTTATTTGTAGGTCATTCTTTTCTCTGTTCGGCCCCAAGAGCCCCCAAGTTTCCCTTATTGCTTGTTTTATGTCTCTTAAAGGACCTGTCTTACTGATAATACTAACGCAATCTACTTCCATAATCACTCCATATATTTCTAAACCCGGAGACCCCAATTTCGTACGGTACATTCTAACCCCTCTAACAAAACCACGCTGATTTTCTCACTTTCTGTGTTTTGCTACCTTCGATGTGTATCACGCTGTCAACGGTTGTTTGCGAGGAGTTTTTCCATCAGAAAAAATGGTTATTTAAATTGTTTCCCTGTAAGTCAACGGGTCTTGGAGAAGGCTTAAAACAGCCAACAAATTGGGTTTTTTGTTGAAAGTACAGCCTCGTTTTAAAGTAAATAGTGCGAGAAATTCTTTAACTTTTCGGACAAAGAAACCTTTCATCTGGGCTATATTGTAACATAAACATAATTTATTGCACAAAACGCCTGAGGCAATGGCAAAAATTGTAACAAAAAGAAAACGCTCAGACGAAATAGTGAAACTAAACTAAAGGAAAACTCCTCAACGAAATTTTCTTTTTGGGCTAAAGCTACCTATAGGAACCTTACCAGTCTCTTCAAATCTTGAAAACACGTACTTTCAATATTTTCCTCCACTTCACCATTTATTGTAGTGATTCTCCCAAAAATCTTATCCCGCAGGTCATCTAGCTCACTGGGGACAATGGGGCTTGATTGAAGGTCAGCAGCATATATACGTATTAGAGCTATCTTCGACTGAAAACGAAATTCTCTCCTTTTGCCGTGATGTTACTGATTCTCACAGACGAGTCATGACAGACTCCACAACGGCCAAAGCCTACGTGAACAACATGAGAGGATTTCACACACAGATGCAACAAACTCTCATTGTCACTACCACACATCGGGCAGAAATAGGGACCAGTACTACGTCCTAATTTGTTCCCCAAGTATTTCCTCCGTTTTCCCAGTGGCAAAGAATCAGCCCGGCAACTACTTAAAATTATTAAATCCACCCACTTAATCACTGCCTTGAAATATATCTCTTCCCCCCATGTCTCTTTGGCTGATGTATAAAATCTTAAAGTTTAACTGAACAGGCAACTTATTTTTACATCTTAGATTCAAATACATTGAATTATAACAACACCTATTGGGGATTTTCATTCTGTCCACAGTAGTCTTCAGTAGGGACGTTGGGAATGTGGGCGCTTTCCCATGGTGAATCCGTCCACAATTCGCCCGCGAAAATCACTAAACTATCACTACCCAAGACACCTCACTAGCTAGCACTAGTTTTTGGCACTGCAGACTCCAGACACTTCTTTGTTTATTTGATACGCAATTTATTTACTCGTTTGCTGCTGGTATTGTTGCCAAATGTTCCAGGCACCATAGAGATATCACAAAAACGGGAAGAGCGGCAAGCACAATCGGATAATCGATTATTTGGAAATATCAGAAAAACAAACTAACGCTTTTTCATTTTCAAGATTATTTAAGCGAAAAAGTGATGGGTAACTAGACTGTCGTATCCTAGCCCTTTTCGGTTAAACTTTAAAGAAGGTGTCTGACTTTTTGCCAGACGCTATGACTTAATTTCCTCGTCCAAATCTCCCTGCCACCGCCCGCGCAACCTCTCCAACAGGTAGTCCCGGTTCATCACATCCATTCCACCAAAATGAAAAACCACAATTACTTATCATCCTCTGAACTGTCGACCGCGATTGTTTCGACACGTCATAGAACAAGTATATAGCCGTTGATTCAAGGGCATGCTTTAGCGGACAAGAAATCTTGACGAACGAAAATTGTACAGCACCTTCTGCGCTCCTATACTATTTCGTTCTGGTGTCATTCATGTTCTGCGAAAGAAGGAGATCAGAAAGATGAGATCATGTTATTTTAAATATGCAAAGCACCGGCTCCGCTTATGCCAAAATTATACATTGACAGAGAAGTTAAAAATTCAGGATGCAAGTGTTACCCTTTCCGATGTTTCTTCGTCGCTATAAAAATCATGACAAAAGAGCCCAACCAGCGCACGACCTTCTCCACTGCTTCCTGGCCGAAGATGTGTTTTTATGTCATTTATTTTCTCTTATTTACTCCGCTTTTTCGAAATGGCGGGTTACAAATAAATTACTTACTTACTTACTAGACCTTTCGTAACAAGAACCTATTACAGTTCTGAGATTTAGAAATTCAGCTTTGTTTTAGGTGAAGTGGAAAGGGGACGCCGCCCCCTCTTCACAGCCCTCCATCGTCTCCTCCCTCTCTCATCCACAGCTCTCTTTCCCCTCCCTACCCAGTTCGAACTCAGCAGTTGAACTGACTTTGAAGCCGAACGAAGAAAGCTACAGCGAATTCAACCATGACATATCCATGGAGGGGAGTCAAGGACTTGAGAGGGGGGAGGAGGCCCTATTGGACGACTGGGAACACGTGACAGTCAGACAGATTGAGGGGTCGAACTCAAGTGAAAATTCGCAGCCGGAGGTGATCGTAACTTCTGAGGTAAGTGATGATACATCCGAGTCCTGGTTTGAGCCAGTGTCGTGAAAGTAGGTGATCTTGACATTATGGATGCGACAATGCTTCCCAATGAATTCCTTTAGATGTCCGCCTGTTCAGCCGACTCCTGGAAACGGCATAAAAAGGCCTTATGAAAAGGGTATAGTTTCACTGTTCAACATAGTCTCAAATATACAGTTAACCAATCAATCAATAAATTTTATTTTCCAGATAGCTTAAAGCTAAAAGAGGAATAGAATATTTACAAAGTACACAGACAAATTAACTAATACACTTAAAAGATATGACCAAAAATAAATGATGTGATGAAACGATGTAAAATTGGGCAGAAGAATTAGCAGGATATGGAAAAACTGACAGTGTTCCTCTCGGACCGACGCATTGAAGAAGGGGGGGGGGGGGGAGGGGGAAGAGACGCCCATCTGGGGACAACACACTATCTTTGCTCCAACATTTTTTGGAGTTAAGCGGATTGAGAGTACTATTTTCGCGGGAATTACTGTTGATTAAGATGAAAACTAAGCGGGCTGCTTGTGGTAGTTCTGTCTCGTTTTTTTTTCGCATTTTTGTGACGAGGGATTGACCTGACTTTGTATTTAGCAGAAACCAGCTATACCTTGGGAGGTATTCACTCGTGCCCACAGCCATTCAGATGGGCCGGAGGAGCAGCATGAATACCCCAATCTCTACGTAGAACACTCCTCAGTTGTACCCCTTGTGGAAGGGCTCCTACTCTTTGCCCGAGACTCCGTCAAAGTTCTTCCAGACGCGATGGTAGCCAACGTGATCGACATGATAATGAAGCCTGAAATCATGGTGGTTTTGAGTCAGAATCCGAATTCGGGGGTTCGAGCGGCGCTTGTGAAGGTATTTATCCGTTCACCTCTTAGCCTTGGATGTTTGAGTTTGTAAAGGTTTATTGAACTCTCCACAACGGGCATACAGAGGCTGTATTCCGTTTCAGATTCACTAGAAGAACAAAACAGACCAGCTCCTATCAAGAACAAATAATCAGATAGAACCTCCGTGTCCCTATCTCTGTACTATGACTATGCGGAGTCGAGTATTTCCACATGCCTTTTCCGCTGCGAACGAGCGGGGGCTAGTAGCTTCACGCCACATCTCATTTCGTTTCCTCTACAATTAGCTATGTCGCTGTGAAACCACCTTGATGAAAAGTAGGAGTTCGCTCCCGTTTATGGGCATCTGGGCCCAGATTTCCCATGAGTTAAGTTTGTCTATGACAGGTCTCAAGAAGCTGTGACGAAGGGGGCATTAGGTTGCTCAGATTTGGTTGTCCTTGCTAAGTGAAAAGAGATTTAAAGGACCCCATCGCACTGTTTACTTTTCAACTTTCAGAATTTTAAAATCTTTGAATACGTTAAAACTATAGGCTGTGCCTTCAACAAATAAACCCACGGTTTTGTCTATTTAAGCCATTTCCGGACACGTATGACTTATGGTGAAAGCAGGGAAATAATTTACACAACCGGTTTTTGGGATCCCAAAACGTAAGTGGAGGGGTACCTATGACATCGCAAAAGTTGTCCGTCTGTCCGCACGATAACTCTCGAAGCGATTGAGATATTTTGATGAAACTTGGTGGGAGGATTCTTTGGGTCAAAGTACAGGTCAAGTTCGAAGGGTCTCGGGGTTTAGAAATATATGGAGTAATTATGGAAGTAGGTTGCGTTATTATTGTAGGTAAGACAGGTCCTATAAAGGGCTGGACTGGCTGGCAAGACATTCAGTACTGAAATTGAAACTGTTCGTGCAATATATTAAAGATCTCTTTGGATTCCTACATGGGGTTTGTTTATGTTACAAACCTTTAAAGTGGGATGATTTAAATTAGATTATTTCAATACTTGTTTGGTTATTGGGGATATTAGATGTCTTGGTTCTAATGCTATTTCTGTATAAGATGAGATAAGCATTTTACTTTCACACTCCACATTTGAGCGCTTGCGCACCTGTTAATTCTGCTTTCGGGTTTGGGTCCTCGAAATCGTCGCCAAGGCGCTTGGTTTGTCGAGATTCTGTTGAGAATAGGCAGTTAAGCGAAAAAAAAGAGATAATTGAGAAGACCCGTACCCGAATAATAATAATAATAATAATACCCGATCGAGTCATGGCTATTGGGGATAGGGAGTCGTTCCACCGATCTGTGAGCCTCTTTAGAAGGCACGTCTTCCACCATCCATGGTAAAACACTGAGGACTCGACTTAAAATCATGCTTACACATGATTTCGGTACCTTTAGTGCCTCATTTTGTGCTAGTTCGAGTTCTTATGGTACTTACCCGTTGACCAAGTGCCATATAGCGATCGCAATTTCTGTCCGTCAAGCTAGGACGATGAAACGTGGCTGTTATGTCAGGGATCCGATCAGGTTAACTATGAAATAGTGACTACCCCGATCCGACAAACTGTGTGTGGGGGGGGGGGGATGGAGGGGAAATCCTGAAAATTGAAGTATGTATAACTTTCGAACCGATGATCGGATCTTAATGAAACTTGATATTTGGAAAGACCTCCTGTCTCCGACTACTTAATTCAAATCCAGACCTGATCCGGTGACCGTAGAGGGAGGGGGGGGGGGATCCGTAAATCTTAAGAAACGCTTAGAGTGGAGGGATGGGGATGCAACTTGGTGGGAAGAACAAGCACAAGTCCTAGATATATCGTTGACATAACAGGTCGGGATTCGGGCACTGTGGGGGGAGTTAGGGTGTGTGTGTGACAAGTTGAAACAGAGCTATCGTCTCAGGTGTTCCATCGCAAGTCCGTACCGGATCCGATATTTGTGGGGGGAGTTGGAGGGGCGGGGGGGTACTGGAAATCTCGTGAAGCGCTTATAGTCGAGGGAACGGGATGGAATTGTGTGGGAAAAACAAGCATAAGTCACAGAATATGTTCTTGACAGAGCCAGATCGTATCGGGCCTCTTTGGGGGAGTTGGAGGGGGTTTCCCGGAATTCTGGTGATCGCGAGTTAGAACACTTCCAGATGTGCTAAGGACGATGAAACTTTGCAGGCATATTAGTGACCCGACTAAATAGACTTAAGTACCTGACATAATGCCCTAGGAAAACTTCCATTCCTGGATCCGGTCATTTTTTAAGGAGTCAAGGGAAGGAGAATCCGGAAATTACTGACTTTTTTAGGTTGCGAACGGATGGTTCGATTCGAATAAAACTTCGTGGCTGATAGAACTGATGACCTGAATATGCAAAAATGCGTCCGAACCACATGCAGCCATGGTTGGGGGAGTTGGAGGGGGGGGGGGGGTCTGAAAACTTTTTTGACACGCACAAAAACCAAAAACCGAATGGGATTGAAGTTGGACAGTACCGAGTTTATGCAGCCTAGATTTGTTATGATGAAGTAGGAAGTGGAAATTGGAAGATATGCTCCGATTCGAATCAAGCTTGATGGGCGCGAGGAGGAGATGTCGGAGATGCGAATTTTATGTGTCCGAGTCGTATACGGCCGCAGTGGGGGAGTTGGAGGAGGAGCACCGGACATTTTGTGGCCGGAATAGGGGTCAAACGAATGAAGAGATTTGAATGAAACTTGTACAGAGATCATATGCCTTAGATGACATATTTGAGGGTCCAGATCGGATCCGAGCACGGTAGGGGGAAGCGGGATTTCCCGGAAAAAGTCAGATTCGAGTGAAACTTCATAGGCGGTAAGAGAAGAAGCTTTAAAGGACACCTGAACAATGAAACCATACTTGAACACACCATGGAGAATACATTTACAGACATGGACACGGAGAGCATTCTTCTCCTGAGCGTGACGTTTTCAAAATAGGGATGATTGTTTCCGGAGGTTTGCACATGCAGACTCCAAGACAAAAAGCGCAATTCATTCAAATCTTGCACAGCGATGGCCGGATCGTATTGGAATTTCTTCTAGATATACGTTTGGGCTTATCTAGTTAAAAAATATTCCAGAAGAAGGGTTGATTGGAGACATTTGTTCATTTCTAAAATTGCTCGGTACTAAAATATGGACAGATGAAAAATGGAGCAAAAATCATAGCTTGGAAACGGTATTTCGTATTTGGATTAGGTTTTCTGCAGGCAATGTTAACGGACGTCATACAGATAGGGGTGATACTTGGTACTCTTCATTCAGGTGTCCTTTAACTGATCCATTTATGTGTCCGACCCAGATTCGGCCGCCGCTGGGGGAGTTGGAGGGGAGGGGGCGGGGGTATCGGAAATAGTGTGATAGCTTACGTCTAGGAATCAAACGAGTGGATCTAAACTAGGTAGAAAAGGTAGAAAATTCATTTGCCCTAGGTGATCCGAGGCGATGCCGGAAATGCAGTGAAACTAGATATCCTATTTCTAGGTCCGAACCTAAGGGGGTTGAAGGGGGGGGGGGGTATTTTGTGACGTTCTCATCTACTTTCTTGCACCACCTACTCGTAACAAGTATCTCAGATGATCGGTATCTCCCTCCCAGCTGTGTTTGTAGGAACTAAATGAATTTTAGCTCTATTTTGAAGAATTCTTTTTTTCAGTTGCTTTATGTTGTTATACAGCGGTCCTCGGAAGAACAACTTTTCAAGTTCGTGAAACTGAATGGATTTACGCTGTTGGGGAACCAGCTTGCCTTATACCCAGCTACAGTGGAAGTCGTTGAAGCTTGTTTGAGCCTGATTCTTGGTCAAGAGGTATGTGTCCCAAAGTTTAGGTTTCTGAGAAGCCGTTCCGGGAAAACCGAACACCTGCGTTCGGAATATCTTGCTGGGAGAAATTCCAAATGAAGACATCATTAAAATCAAATACAGTCACTATTTCATTTCCTGCCCCCCAAGATTGCAAGGGGTCTTGGTGGCTGCTGTCTGAAATGCTTCGCTCTTGTGTTAGCAACTTGTTGGTATCGTTCTAAACTACAAAGTATATGTTGTAGTATTGAGCCCTGTCTTGCGCAAGCCGCCGCGAAAAACGAGGGAGGCATGACAACTGTTCCAATTTTCTTCTTCTTCGCTAAGATATGAGCCCTGTTCCGGCACATTTATTCTTCCCTTGACAGTTTCTATGTTCTTTTGAAAGCTCACAATAAAAGAGTATCCTCGGAATAAAATTGGCACACTCCCTTCTGTTTTAGGAATTACTCGCAAGAGCTTCATCATTTGGACATACATGGATCTACATTGTTTGAAAGACGATAATTAGAACCTTTAGTACTCAGTAGGATTACATTAGTTACGGTTGTAAATATCGTTTTAGCATGGGTCCGGTTTCCAAACCAAGGTATAAAACGTAGAAGACTTCTGGTAATTTTTCACGCCGGTCCATAGCTTGTTTTTCGCTCTAGAATTGAATTTTGGATTCCCAGAACCTTCTGTTGGCTGTTCTCTCTGGGCCGCACATGCGGCTATCTCTTCCAATTTGGCTGAAATGAGTGTTGTTGGTATACTGTGGGTTTGACCCAACTAAGTGTGTGAAGTGTAAGTTTGTAAAGTGTTAATTTTTGTATGTATAATGGCCCTAGTTGGCCGGTATTGGATTCAAATAAATTTATAATAGGCCTACGACGACCCCGGTGACTGTATCCAAAGATGATTTAAAGCAAAACCCGTTGTGCGAACCTAGTGTTGGGACGCCTTGGCTTTGACGGGAATATTGATAGTTTTTTTTGTCTCGGCCAATTTCCGGCAGGCAGTGTTGTAATAGCTCACGATTGTGGTATTGTCAAAAATATCCAATTGTAATAAATTAAGTCAAAATTGGTCCTTTAAGCTCCGTGGGGTGGGGTGGGGGAAGACTTTGAAAATGAAGATACTCGGTTTCGGGAGTTGTCCTTTAAGGTCCTACCCTAGACTGCGCAAGGACAAAGATAAAGCTTTTCGAATAAGCACGATAGTTATTTATTTATTTACTTCGGCCATAGCCAGGGAAATAACACACATTATCACTACACATCACACATAACCACATATGTAAAAAAAAAAAAAAACAAAGAAAAAACAACGAACCACAAGTTCATCACTCCATTTTTTTCACAAAGGCAGGGAAAGCTGAAAAATTGGAGTGGAAAGAATTTGGATCAGGTTATTCATCTGACCCTGATCTGACCTCAAAAGGCGGCTTTTAGCGACACAACTGCTTTACTTTTTAGTTCGTAAAACGTTATAAAAGGTTTTGCGAGTAATGGGGAGCTCAGCTCTGCTCCGAATCCTGGCAATCGATCCGCTCGCAGCTTCCAGTACCCGTACGAACAAGTTTGATGGTCGATCGAATCCAACCTTACTTGAACTTGAAATAACCACGATTAGACGTTCGACCTCAGAAACTTTCGTCCAGGTCTGAAACTTGATCGCTGTTCGCCTCTTTTCTGGTTCCACGTCTTGTTCCTCGACCTCGATCTCGAAGAAGTAAGTACGAACAGTTGATAATGCCTCTCGAGTATACGTCGCTCGTGTAAAATAATCGAGTAGCTTTATTCGATGTTTTTCTTCTCTCGGGTTCAACCCTGAAATAATTGTAAGTGCAGAGTATAGTATTGTTAATGTTGTATTATATAAAGTAAGAATAAAAAAACCTCGAACCTTGAACCTTAGCGTAAAACCGACTTTATTTTGCTCCCAGTTGACCTTCGAAGACATAACGAACGCCGCGGATTGCTTCCCGAACGATGCCGCCCTCTACCAGGTGGCAGCCCTCCCGCTCCTACTGTCCTGTCTTAAAGCAGCAGTCGAGGACACTGCATTATTCCACAACCTATCTGGGATCATCAAGGATCTTGCACAAAAGGTAAGTTCGCTCCTTTCGTTTTTTTTGGGGGGGGGAGGACGAGGTATTTACCAACTGGCTGGTAATTTTTACCGACTTTTTCTGCAGAAAAAAACTACTGTTTTAAATGTTTTCAACAACAAAAATTACATTTTTGAAAAAAATCGACTGATTTTCAGAAAGACCGACTATTTTGACGGAAATTCGACCACTTCTCATAAAAACCGACTGTTTTCGTGAAAAAAATCAACTGTTTTGACGAAAAATCGCGGCGCCTCGCGCCGGGTCGGTTATTTTTTACCGACTGGCCAACAACATTGGGGGGCGGGCGCCCCCCCCCCCCTCCCCCCCAGTCGTGACGCCCTTGGTCAAGGGTAAGGTCAAGTTCGTAGATGGGCTTTGTAGCCCTGTATTTAGGGGTGGGGGAGGGGGGTGAAATTAAGGGACAAACAAAATATTTTAAAACAGCTAATGTGATACTCGATTATGGGGTAAGAAGGCATGCTGAGAACGATAATGAAAACCATTTTCTTGCCCGACAAGTAGTTCGTCCGGAATCCGGCGAAAACCGGAAAGTTGGTTAAAAATAAAATTTTTATTTGATTAAATGTTAGATTTGGGAAAAAATGCTGAACACGATGGGGAAAACCATTTTCTCTCCGGAGAACTAGTTCGCCCGGAATCCGGCGAAAACCAGAAAATTCGTTAAAAGCAAAAGTTTGATTAGATGACAGGTTAAGGGGTAAGAAGAGAGGTTGAGTCTGTATATGACAATCCTTTTTTACACGGACATATAATTAGTCCGGAATCCGATTTTTGTTAAGTCAAAGTTGTATTTAAAGTTGATTAGATGTTCTTTCTAGGGATAAGGACGCTGGATTCGTTTCTAAATTTCCTTTTTTTTGCTGGACTAGTAGTTCGCTCGGAATTTGGGCGAAACTGGAAACTTGGCAGAAGTAAAGCAGGAAGTCTTGGTCAGTACCGTCAAAATAGATATGGCTTATAGAGGTATATCTTAACTTGATTTTCTCTGATTATTAGCTTGGCGAAGACAAGACCCAATTGTCTGAATCAAATATTAGATTTTTGGGATGCCGTCGAAACATTTGGTCTTGTTTGTCATAGTGTTCTCCTGAAAAAACTTCTTGCAAATTTTAATGTACCACCATTCCTTGTAAGAATAGTTGCCAGTTTCTTGTCAAATAGAACCCAACGTACCAAGTATAAATCGTGTTACTCACGATTACACAAATCGTGTTACACACCTTTACACATATTTTTCCGGGGTTAGGTAAGGAACTCTGCTGGGACCACTACTGTTCCTAGTAATGATAAACGATCTGGCAAATACCTTACCAGATCATTGGAAATATTTAGACTACTTCTCCGTCACGGAATGCTGCTTCAAAAACATTCGAACATCGACATCTGTGAGGAAGCAATTCAACCTCGAGAAGTCAGTTGTTCTGACCATTTCATTCCCCAAAAGCAGCCCTGCTTTCTTCCCAGAACTTCCAGAGTCCTGGCGGGTAAATGAGGTAAAAGTCCTTGGAGTATACCTTACATCAGACCTCAGATGGGATACAAAAATTGAGGCTATGCTCGAAAGGGCGAATATGGCCATAACGTCCCTGAAACTGTTATCCCGCCATGGAGTACCACCCAAACACCTACTACATGTTTACTTTTCATTCATAAGATCTTCCCTAGAGTACTTCAGTCCTGTGTGGCATTTTGGACTTACAAGTGAGGAGTCGGACCGGCTTGAGAAGATCCAGTGTCAAGTATAGAGCCCTTCTAATTGTGTCTAAATCTCCAAAGATTCCCTATTCTTCCCTTCTCAATGATTTCCGATTAGAAACTCTGGCAACTGGTCGCCTAAATATAGCCCTTAAGTATTCATTCCCCTACAAGTATTCTGGCCAACCCAATCCTAAGAAAAATTCTGCCACCAGAATACAAGACGACATATATCTGACTTCCTCGGTCAGTGGCTCGGTCAGTACCAATGCTACAACCGGTTGCATGTTCCCACACCTGGTACTTAAATAGTTTTGTCCTATTTCTCAAGTTTTTTAACAACGGATTTACAGTTGATACCTAATATTTTCACTTAGATTGTAAGGTCATTTATATTTTGGTTATTTTAGAGTAATTGTTGTTAATTGTAAATATTATGAATTTTGACACCAAGATTAAGTGTATCATAGTAATTTTACTGACAAGTTACATGACCTGAGGGACAAATGGCCAGTTATGGGCCATAGTGTGATACGTGATTTAGCTCTCTATATAGTATTCAGTTTCAAATATTATAATGTTAGTGTATACATTGTTGACATAAAATCAACTAGTTGGCTTACCACGGTTTCAAGATTTGTAATGAATAAACTAAATTGAATTCAACTGAATAATAGACTTTACAAGCCTACCCTATAGTCCATTTGATAAATCGTGTTTTGAACAGATTCCTGTGGTTCTTACTGCCCTGATCGATTTCGGTTTGTTGGAATGCATTGGAAGTTGCATTCACCTGATATCCTTTCTGACTCCGAATGACACGGACGTCGTTGGCCGACGGGAAGAAGAGCTCCTAACTGAAGACCTGCAAGGATTCCTGGTGGAGCTGTCGACAAAGCTAATTACCGTGGGTGGGATTATTACCTTTCAGGTAAGCAACTGTTATACACAGTAGGGTTACTCAACCTTTCGACCCCGACCCCGCCATAATACGATCCAATGAAAATATTCAGAATTTTCGTTTGTAAATTTTCTAGGCCTTCGTATTTCTCCCAGCTGGTATACACAGTTAAAGTAAAGTAAGAAAATACTCCTTGAGCCCATGCTGACTTGGAAACATGTATTGATACATGGATATAAAAACGGAAACGTCAGCTACGATGCTTCGGCGGCCTTTTAATTTAGATTCTGGAAAATGGATATAGATAAGAATACAAATCCAGTATGTTCAAATTTGAAGGTATAGGTTCTGTAGGTTTAATTTACTCACCGAAGGGCCTGGATTAATCTTGTTGTGTCACGGTAGAAATACATACAGACTGTCGGCAGGAAGGAAGTGCTGGTACGGTTTTGCATTTCTCTCAACTCCTGGGTAAGCTTTAGTCGAGTTCTTGCGAGATTGAACCGAGTATAGAGGAACCGAAGAACTTTTTTAATTGTAGGTCGTCCAAGATGTGCTTCATCATTTGAGCTACCTCGAGCGGCTAGATTCTCCGAAACTTGGCCTGGAAGGAGTCTCAGTCTATCGAAGAATATCTTGTCTCATCCTTCAAGAGTCTCTCGATACATTGGAAGGCTATCTTGCAGAGAACGGAATTTCCTCAAAAAGACCCACCCCAGGTAACAGAAAAGACGGGAAATGGTGCTTGATATTCCAATTTATTTGAGAAACGGATTTTTCTCTCACTCTATCTGCCTCTCTAAGGGTATTTTTGGGATCCCAAAACGTAAGTGGAGGGATACCTATGACATCGCAAAACTTGTCCGTCTGTCCGTCCGTCTGTAAGCACGATAACTCTCGAAGGGAATGATATATTTTGATGAAACTTGGTGTGAGGATTCGTTGGGTCGACGGACCAGTCAGGTTCGTAGATGGGCTTTATAGCCCTACTTTTAGGGGTGGGGGAGGGGGTTCAAATTAACGGGCAAACAAAATATTTTGAAACAGCTAATTTGATAGTCGATTATGGGGTAAGAAGACATGCTGAACACGATGGTGAAAACCATTTTGACATCAAACAAGTAGTTCGCCCGGAATCCGGTCAAAACCGGAAAGTTTGTTAAAAGTTAAGTTGATTAAATGTTCGATTTAGGGCAAGAAGACATGCTGAACACATATGTGAAAAAATTTTCTACCTGGACATGTAGTTCTCCCCGAATCCGGCCAAAACCGGAAAATTGTAAGAAGCTTAAGTTTTATTTCTAGTTGATTAGATAACCGATTTAAGGGTAAGAAGAGATGCTAAATCCGTGTTTGACAATCATATTTTACCCGGAAATTTAGTTCGACCGGAATCCGGCTGGAGTCGGAAAATTTGTTATAAGTTAAATTTTTATTTGAAGTTGATTAGATGTTCATTATTGGGGAAAGAAGATGCCCTGAGTTCGTTTTTTAGCTTTCTTTTCTCGCCGGACAAGTAGTTCTGGAGTTCGGCCGAAACCAGGAAATTGGCAGAAGTGGCAGGAAGTTTTCGTCAAAACAGATATGACTTATAGGGGTAAACACACATAATGAATCCATATCTGAACTTGGTTTTCTCAGATGACTAGCTATTTGGCCTTAATCTGTTTCTGAATTTTAATTGTAAAAAATGTTCAAGGAGTCTGGCGATGACTGATCTGGCTAAGACAAGACCCAGTTGTCTGGATCAGATATTGGATTTTTGGGATCCCATCGAAACCTTTGGTCTTGTTCTGAAGGGGGTTAACCCTGAAATTCATACCCTGAGAAACCAATATACCGCATTTCCTCTACTTTTTTTTTATCTATTCAATACTCCTTCGGCCCAAGCTGACCGGAAATCATATTTCCACCTTCCTCAGAATCTCTAAATACTTACTTCAATTCAAATTCAAATTCTTTTATTTCCATGATGTCTTTTAACAAATAGTGATGGATCGTCATACATGGTCGACATAGTCATTAATAAAAACATATATGTTACAATTTTAAAATTTTAAAACACAATCCAATAACAAACATATTTAAAAAACATGTCAATTTAAAATTCATAATTCACTTCGTCTCCCCCCTTGGGCAAGAAATACCCAAGTTATGAAATTATAAAACATAAGAGACCCTGAGCTTGCTATTGCTAACCTGATTAACAACTACAGCTCAAAAATCCAGTCCCTCCCCTGGAGTAAAATTCTCAAGTGTCTAAGTGTGCATGTATGTAATCGCGTTCAGTTGTCAACCACAGAGTTTTTCAGTTGTATTTGTTGATTATTTTTTCTTATGAAAGTGTTATGTTTTCTTTGGTTTTGCTTTTCTTTTCATTTTGTACTCTGTCCTTTTTCTTTTTGAATGACGGGTGATAAACAAATAAACAAAAAATATATTTAAAAAGGGTACGAAGTACGGAACTTTCAGGCAAAAAGATAAATTTTTGAATGTACCTATTTCTGTAGGCTATCGAAGGCATTTTTACATTTTTGTTGCAAAACTTTCCTTTTTGTGGATATCTTGCAGGGGTTGCCAAATTAGAGGAAGCAACTGTTACTGGCATTGCTGGGCTAAGGAACTAATTGTACGCACGGAATAGCCAAAGGGCTAGCCCAAACGAATATCAAAGGTTAAAAAGAATATTATTAAAAAAACCGACAAACAGGAAATAAAATGTTTGAAGTATAGATCCGTTGATTGAAGAGGTGGAGTGGCTGCGAACGATTTGTCCTCAATCTTGGCTACTATCCTTTTCACTGCATCTTAATTTTTAGTGATAATCTCGCGCAAGATGTCCCGATGCAACCGCGACTCTAAACAATCTTGTCCGCATTTCGTAAAGTGACTTGATTTTCAGGACATATTCTTGATAGAGCTTCCTTGAAGCTTCTGTTACTATATTTATTATTTATTATTATTATCATTTATTTGAATCCTTCAAAACTGAAGAGTAGTGTATAAAAAGGAACAACAACATGTCAAATCCTGTTATTGATCCTGTTATTCTTTGTTAGGTTCAGACGTTTTCCTATCACGTGAAAACTCCTCCCGAGACCTTCGAAAACCTCAAGCTACCAATTACCTCTCTCTGTTCCTCAACACCTCTTTGCACGCCCATTACAAACAGTACAGCCGCAGACTTAGTCTGGACAAAGAGGCTACCCGCGCCGAAGCCACGGAGCGCGTTAAGTGGCTCATCCTCCGCTCTGTGGATTACTTGATGTACTCTGATCTCGGCGAGCAGGGATACGCCTTTGGGGATCCCGAAAAAGATTTTGCGATTTATTTGTCCGGCCTTCTCATTGATTCCCTGGATGTTGCTCTGGGAAAGAATAAGACTGACAATTGGAGTTCGATGCTGAGATCTCAAAGGGATTTGCTAAGAGTTCAGTTTGGAAGGCTATTTGGATTTTTGCTGAGTCCGTTGCACACACTTCAGACCAGGTTGAAGATTCTGAGAGATATCTCCGCCAGCCGTCGGTATGTACCTATTTTATGTAATTTTTTGCTGCGTCATAACGTATATAGCAGTATCTTATTAATGTAATATTTTTTGCCGCTTATCACAAAAGGCATATTAAATGATCGGGTTTGTAGCTTTAGCCTGCACAGGAATCTTTCTAAAAGGGCCGAACAATCACTTTATCTGACATCTGTTCAGCACCATCCATATGATTCGCAGTCAGCTTGGGCTGAAGTAATTCTTATGCCATAGTATAAATACCCCCAAACAAGAAACAAAATATAACAACAAAGAGTTGTCGTAGAGGGTATTCAAAGGAACCTTTTTTTTATTTTTTATTTATCTGCGCGTACCTTTTAGTTGACCAACGTTTTTCACTTTGAACTGTTCATAGTGTGTCTATGTCTTTATTGGAGCGTAGGTTAATAGAATTTCTGTGAACAGTTCTGCGGCATAAAAACGCCCATAATCTCGCCGTGTCACATGGTAGTTTCATCGCATTTTTGCCTGATCTTTCTACGCTCTTTTGCATGCGATGCTAAAAGGTTTAGCTGCTTCCCCGTCGACTCCCGTTATCTGACTACAATGATTGTCAGATTTAAATAAAGGCTACAGTTATTTTCTTTTATTGTCCAGTTGGTCATCCTGTCCAGAGCAAAATAGACACTAGGGAGTGTCATACATAATTCTTGATCCTTGGAACAGCCTTACCGAAGATGCGGTTAATGCTGAATCGATCAATAGTTTTAAGTGCATTGTTGATGAGATTTTTAAGTCTGATCAGTTCGACTACTCAAAATTTCTTAGAGTTATTTAGAAGCGAAAGCTTTTTCTCTTGGTTTGTATTATTATATACAAATATACATATCTACAGCGAGACAAACTTGCGGGTTTTGAAATTTCTCGTAAAGTAAATGTGCGGTCTGCACACACCAAGGGAACAATGGACACCGTATGATTTTTTTGCTATGTTCAGAAGACGAAGTTATCGGAGCCAGTGCCGGTTAATGACGGAATGAGTTTCAGACGGGTCGTTCTCTATCGCCAATTGTGCTAGTATCGCTGCCATTCGACTGTGTGTCAATTGTCAAGTCTTGGCGCCACTCCCTACTGTTATTTTGCTCTGATCCTTCGCCTTTAGAACCATCAAGTAAGACAGGCTAACTTTCTTTGTGGTTACTTCTGTGCTAAGTATTGATTGCCCTTTGTTTGATAACAATGAACGTGTCCGAAAGCTCGGAAACGAACGAAAGTGCTGAATTAATTCAGGATTTTATGCAGCATTTTGCTTTCGGACTTAAATTTTCGCTCAGTTAATGCAGCATTAATTCAGCAAAAAATTCAGCAAAGATGCTAAATTTTATGCTGAATTTTCAAGAAGAAACTGGAGAGCACTGTGATTCTCCTACTATCTCCCTAGGATCTTTTTCTTTCTAGAACAAATTGCCACACACAATTTTCGTAATGTTATCTAGGTCGAATTCCCGTCTGAGTGGCGACAACCTTTACGGAGCATACTTTGCGGAAACCTTTCGAAGTCTGAGTCGTACTTTATATAGCTAATTCTTTTTTGCTTCTTCTTCTTCCCAACTTAAATTTCGGTATTCTAGAAGTGTCAGAGAAGAAATAAAGGTAACAGCTTTCAGACAAAAATAAATAAGTATGCAGCATTAAATGCAGCATTTACAGCACTAAAAAGCTTTCGGACACGTTAACTTTGTGTGAAGTTTCTTAGTTTTCCACGAATAATCATGTATTTGACTGGTAGGTGTGAAGAGATTCTCCGTCTGGCCACGATCACCTCACTAGCCACGGAGCAGGCCATTAACCAAAACCTCCATGAGCTCCTCATCCACCACTACCTCACCATTGAAGACACCGACCGCGAAGCCTGTTTAAAAGTTTATGGAATCCTTCAGTCCTTTGGTACTGTTCACAGTCCCACATCAAACGGAGGGGGCTGGTCAACAGTGGGCTGGGGCTCGAGGAGTGTCCCCTCAACCCCGGGGGATGGACCTGGAGAAATGAAGAATTTGGAGGGTCTAATTTCCGAAGCGAAGTACTTGAGAGCGAAATGGCTGCAACAGTTAGAGCCCTCTGAAAATAGGTAAGATAGGGCAGAAAGTGGTGGAGGCAGCAGATGCAGACTGTAGGATACACAAGATACAATGGGGGGGGGGGGGGGGTCTCAATGACACATTTAGAATGTTGAATGAATAATCTAGAGAAGAGCCAGTTCGAGTTTAAACGAACTGATGATCAGCGTCATTTGGGGAACCTTAGACTAATACGTTAAAGGACCCGTCGTACCTATAGTGCCAATGCAACCTACTTCCGATATCGCTCCATCAAGTCTTAAACCCGGAGACCCTACATTCTAACACCACTAACTCACTGATTTTCACACTTGGCTTGTTTAAGTTATTTCCGACGAGTTTCTCGGTCCCGACGATTGCTTACTAGAAGTCTTCAGAAAAATCGGTTTGTACATATTTCCCTGTTTTGTTGAAAGTCAACGGGCCTGGACAAAGGCTTAAAACAGCCAAAGCTGTTGGTAATTTGTTGAAAGCTGAGCCTAGTTTTAAAGTATCCAACTATTGTAAAATACTGGAACATAAACATTAAACAATGCGAGTGGTGCAGAAAAACTTTCTGAAAAGCTTTTTGTTCGTCCCCGCTACAATAAGAAAATTTTCCTTTTGGCTTCCCCTAGGGCCTTAGCCTATAAAAATAATAATTTATTTCTTACCCACAAATTCCAGAGGAAAAACAAGTGGAGTACAATAAAGAAAAAGAAAGGAAGAGAATACTAAAATAACTATACATACAAAAACACTAGCACATAAACAGAGGGTTATAGATCTATAGATCATAGGACTACGAGTGACTCGACAGTGGTGCCTGTAAGGGCGAGACAAAAGTCGTCTTTGTCCAGGAGATATATGTGACGTTTCTACAATATCAAGTTCTTTCTGGCGATTGGTCTTATGCACGCATGTGACCTATTTTATGGCACTTGCAGCCGTCGGCTCTAAGCGCCATGTACCGATTCCGTTTCCTGTCTGCATGTCTGTCTGTCTGTCTGCTGATCACGAGTTAGGTTACTTCGAGATGAGCTAGGAGGATGATACTTGACAGGTGTATTAAGGAACGGACCAGATTCAGTCGGAAGTTTCATTTCTAGTATTCGCCCGTCCGTGTAGGATTGGGGGAGGGTGATACCGGAACTTGCCTAACTTTCGAACGAGTGATCCGACCCGGATGAAACTTGTCAGGTGACTAGGCCACGTGTTCCAAATTTTCCGTTTACTGGTTTGGAGGGGATCCGGCTACTGTGGGTGGAGTTGGGGAGGAGTAGAGTAGTAGAGTAGAGTAGATTTTTAATTCTAAAAAGTAACTTTCGCAGCGTGAACGCGGAATTTGACTTCTACGTCCAAACATAACTAAACACTAAAAAAATGCCAAACCTTGGTACACGTCAAATCTTGCCAAATCTTGTTACACGTCTAGAGTGGAGGGATTGGTCCGGAACTTTTATAAGCGCTAGGTGTACAATTTGAAGATCCAGACTGGATCTGATAATTCTAATTTTCGTCATCACTCTTCTTTTAGGGCTCGAAAGATGATGGAGCCACTGGCAGCACGCGCATGCGAGTCCGCCGTGGCGATAACGCGTGAAATCGTCGAGCTCCAAAACGCCGAGCGCCGACAAGTCCTCGAAATAATCCGCTCAAAAGCGACGCGACTTGCCCAGGCTCCCAAACTCTGGAAATCTCTCTCTGACCGCGTGACACATGATAAAGCTGTTTGGCACAGTCCAGAATACTTCCCAGAAAACTGGCAGATCGATCCTACTGAAGGCCCGGATCGGATGCGACTTCGGTTGAAACGATGCTTTCTCGACATTGGGGATCGATACTTACTCCCCGAAGCACAGAAAAAGAAGAAAGTTTCCAAAAGGTTTCTGGAATATCTGCTACGCCCAAGTGATAGCTTTATGGGGAATTCTGTGGATCGGCTGAACATGTACGACACTATCCGCTTTTCGAGCCCCTGCCTCCTCATCGCACCTCTGGAAGAAGTGAAAGGGGAGCTTCTGATTGGAGAATCGGTCCTGTACTTCGTAACTGGATACAACGCTGTTTCATCCTGGAAGCTTGACACTGTTCGAACTGTCTACCGTCGCCGCTACGAACTCCAGGACAACGCGGTCGAACTTTTCTTTACAAACTCCTCCACCTTTCTGTTCTCGTTTTCATCAACTTCGGATCGCGACTCGTTTCTTCGAGAGTTGGCTGGTTCGAGCCTTCCCGGTCTTGCGACGGAGGAGGGCCTTACCGAATTGACCTTGTTGTGGAAGGAAGGTCATTTGACAAACTTTGCCTACTTGATGCAACTGAATACTCTGGCAGGAAGGTCGTATAACGACCTGATGCAATATCCAGTGGTACCGTTTGTGCTAGCCGACTACTCCAGTGAATGCCTGGATCTTACGAATACCAGCACATTCAGGTGAGTTTGAATCACAATTTTTTTTTTTTATCTGAGTTTGAATGGCAACAATTTTTTATAACTGTTTAAGACTGCATGTCACATCATCCCTTGATGATGTTAGCTCATAGTTGTCCAAAACTCCGTTCACGAGCATGATTCCTCGGTGGCCTTCCCTCCTTGCAAGCTTCCTCAGTATTCACGACCGATAGGCGTTCGATTTGGTTATATTGAAATACGGACTTCTGCGAATGGAGTACTTAACTGTATCTAAACTAAAAAGCTGCCCATCTGGTTAAACACCAAAGGCGTGGGCCTATTCTCGCCGTTCTCCGAGGACTTCTCGAGGAATGTGAGAATAGAGGGAGTCACTCCGCTCGGAATCCGCGTACAGAAACAGCGAGAACACGGGAAATGCTTCCAAAAGGGATTTGTTCGAAAAAAAATATACAGTTGTCGAAATTGTCTAGATCCACTTTATTTTTGGTTTTGTTATTATTATTGTTTTTTAATTATTTTTATTGCACCAACACCAGCAAAAACTAATTCCCCTCCGAATCTGAAAGGGAGTCCTTTTTGATGATGGCGATGATAATCGGAGCATTCCTCGTTGGTTGGGAGTCGCAAGAATACAGGGAGTGATTCCCCGGGACAAACAAAAACGCGCGGACTCCTCAAGTGGAGTCCTCGGGTAACGGCGAGAAAACGCCCAAGTACTTCCATTTTTATATTACCCTTTCCTTACATAGTTCAAGTTTGACACCTAGTGTTTTCACATTTGCGTTAGAGCTTGGTCACACTGGGCTCAAAAAGCCGCCTATTCGACAAACAACTGAAAGTCCCTAAGGGACGTGAGATTTGGTGGGCTTGATGGCAGCTTGGGGACAATGAGCAGACTGCAATTAGGGGTCAATTAGGATTCCTGTAACGTACTATACACACTGTTTTGCTCTAACTGATCTCCTGAATCTAAAACGACAACATACAGAATTAGTTGTATCTTGTTCTTTTTCTTTTTTCTACTTTTACAACTCAAAAAGCCAGGAAATGAGCCAAATGTGACCAAGATCTTACGGCTAAGTCTAAAAGCTGCCTTCTCCCCCCCCCCCCATCGATCTTTCCCGTTACATTGGTACTGGATACGCTTAGCTAATTTGTGGAATTTTCAGGAATCTCAAGAAACCAATGGCTGTCCAGGATCCAAAGAAAGAACAGCATTACCTGAATAACTACAACGTAAGTACTCCTTCCCCCTATCTGGTCGCTGCACTGGATTACCGGAGGACCCCCTTCCCTTCCAGCTTGAATGGTCATGTATACTGTAATAAGTCTCTCCTACATCGGACTTTAGTGGTTGCACTTCACGGAATTCGGCCATTTTTATTCCAAATTGGAGAGTTAAAATCCGAATTCGGAGAGTTAAAATCCGATACAGGATTAAGACGCTAGAATGCAAAATAGTGCAGATTAAGTTATCCTAATCTGCAGTATTTGGCATTCTAGCGTTTTAATCCTGTGTCGGATTTATCTCTCCGAATTTGGAATAAAAAATTACTGAATTCGGTGATGTGCAACCACTAAATTCCGATGGAGGAGAGACTTTTTACAGTGTGTAGTTATCTTCCCCCGTGGTTGAAGCGCGGGGGCAAAGAAGCATGTGAATTCAACCTGATTATCCCGATATAGTTAAAGTGAAAGATGTCCAACGTGGGCCTATGGTTCAAACAATTCCAGCCAGCACAGAGCAAAGTAAAAAATGAAAAGATCTTTCTTCTAACATTCATGGTACCGGGACTCAACTCTGATCAATCAATCAATAAGTATATTTCACATAATACTTCTGTAACAAAAATAACCTTGTACGTCAAAAAAAAAATGGTTTAAAAAAATAAATAAAACAACTGTTAATGCAAAGTAAAATCAACTAAGTGTCAAACACTGCTTTGTTATAATTATATACCAAATATGGTACAAAGGATTATAAAAAACGCTGAGAAGACTTGAAATCGGGTTCTCGTGAGAACCCGAGTTTCTGATGGGTCAAACCCACAGAAAAAGACCGGCCTGATCGTTTTGCGGCGGGCTTGGAATTAGCCATAGTTTATAATCTTGCTATGTTGAAAATTTGTGTGTTTCATATATTTAGCTTATGTAAATCTATTGCAGTTGTTATTTTATTTTTTCATTCCTTTTTTTAATTTTCATACTCCATTTAGGACGAATTTTGTCGTACATATGTGTAATAAATATATCATCATTGTCACAGTGTAGGCAGTTCCGCCGGATTTCGCCGCATACCCGATGAAGAATTTGTAGCCTGCCTAGTAGTATGGTAGTAGTACGAAAACGTTGCATGTAATACTATGTAATAGCAAAGAATGCTATCATTTAATGTGCCTCAGACTGGTCCAATCTTATGTAGTAGTATCCAGTAGTATCCTGTCTTGCCATATTAGCATCCAGTCTAGCTAATAATAGCATATAGTAGTATGCAGTAACTAGCCTTGAAGTAGAGGCATGTAGTAGCATCGTTAGTACTGCATGCAACTTTTTCGTACTACTTCATGGTACTATTTTAAGCTACATTTTTTGTCGGGTAGGCAGAGACAGCTGCATCTGTGGCCCACAGGGCTACAGGGAGAGACTTGCTCGAAACCAGCACAGATAAATGTTCAGTTAAAGGGCTGGAGGAATCGCCAAGTTCAATTTTTTTTTTCAATTTCAGTTTTTTTTTTTAAATTCCTTCATGGGTAAGCCGAACATTGGATTTTTCGTCATAAATATAATAACATTTAACACCTTTGTCATAATTTTGTCATAAATAATACACTTATATACAATTCGAATCACTGTGAGTGATCATTTACAGTTACACTTATATAAGAACTGAAAATCAAATAACTATAACATAACAGGAGTTACGACGAATTATGCATTTCGACGAATAACGTCACATTACACGTATGTCAGAACTAGGATTCAAACAATTATAAAATAAGCACGAATTAGGATGAATTATATAAGAATTACGATGAGCATTATATTTCGACGAATGACGGTACGAAGCTTTTTCTGTATCAGTCATGAGATGCAGAAACAGGACGTAACTTAGGAATCGGCTGCGAAACCATTCGCGCAGGTCTAGGCCTAACGGGTTCAAACTCAGGCGGAAAAATGTCTCGCAGACGAGGATTCCCAAGCGTCTTAAGGATTCTCAAGCGTCTTAACTCCAGATTTAAGGCACATGTTTTCCCGACGTTGGGCCGAAGATTCCAGCTTTAAACTCCGAAGAAGCTGAATGTATGGCAACTTTGGCGATTTGGAAGTAACAAGGAGGGCTCGGAATTGCAATGGGGTAGCTCGCCCCAAAAACCTCCGCACGGGGTAGCTCGCCCCAAAAACCTCCGCACTTCTTGTCCAGCGAACGAAACCTGTTGTGGTTGTGTTAGAAAATAAGTCATTTTAGATAAACCCGACCACACTTGCATAGCAGAGTAACACATTTGGATGACCAAGAAATTCAAAGATGGTGATCTGTATAAGATTAATCATCGAGTTTAGTTAATTATTAATAGATCAAAGAATGGGTGGGAGCCAAGTTTAATATTGACTTTCACCGTCATACTGACTGATCACTATACTGACTATCACTCGGATACTTATTTATTTATTCATTTATTTCCCTCAGAACTGAGGAGTACAAAATAATGTATAAAACATAACTATGCCTAAACCATCTGGTCCATTCATTAACACATAAATACTATAAAAAATACACACGATTTCGACAACTAAGTTACAATTATTTACGCACTATATTATTCACTTGTTAAAAAATGGGTACAGATTGTGGTTTGGAGGGCTACCGAAGCTTTTTTATCTCAAAATTAAAACTGGGTCTTTTACTTTAAAATTGGAAACCAACTGCGAATTACTGATAGAAATGGGGAACCCAAGGAGAAATTTGGAAAATTTGAAATATGAAATTTTAGTAGCAGATATGACGCAAATTCGAAAATTTTCTACGATTTTTGCATCAAAAAGAACATGAGGTAAAGCAGCAGCGGTGAACAATGACCCGAGGATGTCTTTCCCGTATCGCCCACGAAAACGGATTAAGAGGGCAAATGCCTTGCGAATTCTTTCTTGTATATGATTGACAATTATATACTGAGACACCTTAGCTGACGATGCATATGGGATCCCTAAGTACGTCACTATATCACATGCTGAAAAAATAACCCCATTACCGCAACCAAGACATTAATTCCCTTCCACGGTGCTATTTACAACAAAAAAGTGGCATACTGAATGTGAGCAAACTGTTTACCGCTTTGTAGTGGTAATGTGGAATTCTAGGAAGGGTCCAGAGAGAGTCGTCATCTCCTCATTCATTGGGCGTTTACCTATCTTTTATCCTCTAACCTAGAATGCGGATTTCCGGTTTGATTTCCGGATTTCGGATTTCCATTTTCATTTTTGGTCTGACCCAGGAACAGTCGGATTTGCTTGAGAGGATACAGTATAGAGCGTTGCCTGTAACATCTAAAGCTCAGAAAGTCCCATACATTCAGCTCCGAAAGCAATTAAATTAGATGCCCTTTCATACCGCCGACTTCAACTTTGTATGAAGTTCGGGACATCTGCAATCCAAAACCCATTTAACCGCCCTATCCTCCCCCATGATTTAGAGATATCATATGTCCTAGATTACTTATTTTGGGGTTCGAACCTGATCCGACCATATTGGGGGGGGGGGGGGGGTACTGCAAGTTCGACCAGACTGCTCAGATTCAAATGACTCCTGATAGTTGGCAAGATAGAATGCTTTAGATGATCCATTTAGGAGTCCGAACCAGATTCGGCTGCGGTAGAGGGAGTATAGGAGGGGGGTACCGGAAATCGTGTGGCATGTCTAGGGTCGAAACGAGTAGATCTATTTGGTTGAAACTTGGAAGGTAGACAAGTCATTTGACCTAGATGATCCGAGGCGAGGCCGGAAATGCTCAGACTTGAGTGAAACTATATATCCTATTTCTAGGTCCGAACCATATTTTTGGATGGTGGGGTATTTTGTGACGTTCTCATCTACTTTCTTGTACCACCTACTTGTAACAAGTGCCATATGAACTCGTAGCTCTTGTTCAGTACAGCTATATATACGGAATAGTTTTGATGTGTGTTTGATGAGCGCTCACTGATTGTTGTGTTCAAATAGGGTGGGTTGGCTTGGTAGTTTACCGGTTATTGCTGTATAAAGTAGTTATGCTTAAAATTTCGTGACGAATTTCTTTCCTTTTAGTATCTCAAGAATGAATACCACAATGCAGAGCCGAAAGATTTAATCAAGGTTCCTTACCACTACGGATCTCACTACTCAAACAGCGGAATAGTCTTACACTTTCTAGTCAGGCTCATGCCTTACACCAAGCTCTTCCTAGCTTACCAAGGTAAGGCAGTGGCTGAACCAGTCCCCCCGCGGTGAAGAAGGATAAACCTACTACCCCTAGTTGCACTTGCGAGTGAAGAAGATTGTGAGTGCGGCAAGAAGATTGTCAGCGATGGTTGAACGTGCGAGAGAATAGTTGCGTTTTTTGCCTTTTCTCCATACATTGTAAAAAGTTTCTCCGAATAAGGATGCAGTATTTACTACTGGGATTAATATTATCTCTTTTGGGATAAGATTAATCCGAGGTAATCTTATCTCAATAAAGACAAGATTAATCCCAGTAGCAAATACTGCAAGATTTTTTTTACAGTGTAGGTCGGTTAACCTACCTATTTGCCCCTATTGACCGTTTTTTCGTCTCGCCGGTCGGTTCGACTGAGCTCTAAAAAACGGCTTATAAGAAAAAATGGCGTCTTCCTGTCGCTTGACAAGGCGAATTTCGCGCCTTGTCAAGAGCGTAGGTCGGTTGGACGGAGCTCTCGCCTCAGTTCACAGGTCGGTGCAAAGTGAGCCAAAAAACAGCTTCTAAAAACTTAGGTCGGTTAACCGAAGGAAGAAAACGACTTATAGTGGGAAATCTTGTAGGTCAGTTAACTGGATGAGGGCAAAAAACGCAGCTAATGATATTACTAGTAATTAGTTAGTAATCTGACCAGAACCCAGTGATAGGCGAAATCTCGTTTCGCCTTTCACGTCCTTTAACTTTCCTGTTAAAGAGGTCCTCAGGATATGCTACTTCTGCTTCAAATCAACCCCTCTCTGTATTTACCAGCAAACCTTTCTTTCTACGAAAATATCATAAACATACTAACACAACTGCACTCACATTCTCAGGAGCATCTAGCCCCTTTGCTTGCAAACTGAATAAAGTTGGCGATGCCGTGACCCTCAAATTTCTTGCGTGCGAGAGGGTAGGTTCGTGTCAAGCAGAAGCTTAAGATCTTGACATACCATCTTTTCGTCAAAGGATCATTTACACGGCGGGTATTTTTCCCCGGAGACGAGAGAGGAAAGTGTTCACACGGTACCCGGGTATTTTTCAAGGAAGAGTACTGTCATGTGGCAATGGATTCCAAGGTTGTAAAGCTCAAAGATATCTCTCGACAATGGACAGCAACATGTGTCCATTCGGATCACTTCTTATATGGACATAATCAAAATTATTGCTTTAAAGTTCGATTTTGTCGTTGCTCGACGTTCGACAAACAAATACCCGGGTGAAAAGTTCGCGAAATGCTGCTGTTGCGGGGGAAAATACCCGTGGAGCACCGGGCACGGGAGCACTGCTTGAAATGATTGGGTGTTAGCCCCACTTGGATGTTCTGATCCAAAGCCCTTAGGCTGACTAAATCTTGGTAGCGTCGAGCGGTGGGGAACTACTCAACTTTCGAAGTCGTATTTGGGATCGTAGTCTTTCGTTTAGGGAGGTCGGTTCCTTTTCTTTCACACTTACATATTCCTTGATTACCCTCTGCAGAAACAGCGACTGTTTTCAACGACAAAAATAACAATTTTTAATAAAATCGACTGAGTATCCAGACAAACCGACTATTTTGACGAAAAATCGACCGATTTTCAGAAAAAACGACTGTTTTCATGATAAAAATCAACTGTTTTGACGAAAAATCGCGGGTCTTCGCGCCGACTCCGTTATTTTTTTCCGACTGGCCGACAGCATTGTGGGGGGGGGCGTCCCCCCTCCCCCCCCCCCAGTCGTGACGCCCCTGGGCCTCTATCTCCCGCCAGCCCCGGGTAATTGATGTCATACGCCAACGAAGATGGCGCTACTTGGGGCATGTTATCCGTATGGCGGAAGATAGACTCCCCAGAGCGGTACTGGAGTGGCAACCGGAGGGAACCCGAAGAAGAGGAAGGCCGAAGAATACACTTCGTCTTACGTACCTGCGGGCCTAAAACACATTAATTCGATAGTCCAACCCCAGTGGGAAGACGTTTGGGCAGCAGCACATTCGAGGCACGACTGGCGGCTCTTTCTGGATGCCTCTGGTGGCACAGGAGGAACTAAGGTCTAAGGGTAAGGTAAGGTCTCTCGCTGGGGTCTAATACGTATAGGAGAATGGGGGAGGGAGAATATTACGTAATCGGGGAACAGATAGGGTTTGAATACCGAAATCGATGCTAAGGCGGGATCTTCTATTAATCTTACTATAGTATACTCGCTGAATACTTATTTAATGTGACGAATAGTATATTAGAATATAAAGTATCAACATTAGCTTTCTTAATAGTTGGAATCATTCGAGCTTTTGGGATCAGTATTAGTAAGAACAAAGAACCACATCCTCTTTGTGGTCCACCAATATCCTTTTGTCGCGGATGTTATTGAGTGTGGTGATGTGAACTTTTTAGGTTGGGGTTTGACATTTGAGGCGTGCTACTACACATGTAAGCAAAATAGGATTTGATGCGAAGCCCAAAGCGGGCAGATGTTTTACAGATGATCTTTAGAGAAGCCTGTGTGGACTAAGATATTAACAGTCGGTAAAAATTACCAGCCAGTCGGTAAATGCCACATCCCCCCCCCCCCCCCCAGAAAAAAACATTTTGGCTAGTGATGCCTCTAGATAGAGCGAAGTGTCTGGTTGGTTTCCCCCAGCGAGAGAAATCCCAGAAAATCCAGCCCTCTTCATGAAAGATATAGAGTGTGTTTTGTTCCAGCGTTTGTTGAGTTGTACAATAACCGATAAGTTAGTCATTTTTAGTGTTTTTTTCTTTCGTGACTGGACTACAGTGATAGAGAACGTGTCTGAAAGCTCCGAAACGAACGAAAATACTGAATTAATTCATCATTTTATGCAGCATTTCGCTTTTGGACTTAAATTTTCGCTCAATTAATGGAGCATTAATTCAGCATAAAATTCATCGAAAAATTCAGCAAGAATGCTAAATTTTATGCTGAATTTTCAAGAAGAAACTGGGGAGTACGGCGATTCTCTCAGCGTTTTCGGCGGCAAACATAACAAATTCAAAAAGACAACTGACAATTCGGAAAACATTCCAAATTCCAAGACAACTGGCGATCATGGCCAACGAAGAATGGAAAGATGAGAAGGTTGGATATCAGTAGCTGATCCATTTTGCCAGCTTTATACAGCTAATTTTTGTTTCTTCTTCTTCTTCCTGGCTTAAATTTTGGTATTCTAGTGTCAGAGAAGAAAAAATGGTAACATCTTTCGGACAAAAAGAAAAAGAAAATGCAGCATAAATGCAGCATTTACAGCACCAAAAAGCTTTCGGACACGTCCAGAGTTTTATGTTACATTTTCTTAAAACGAAAAGGTCAAATTCGGCGGTAACGCTGTGACAGCTGCTTTTGAAAAATAAAGTTCTATTCTAGATCTGCAGGCTTCAACTAAACTACCAACATGTACACCAGTTTAAAATGGTAATGTAGGCCTGTCGTGTTTTAGATCGGAATTTCGATATCCCGGACCGGACTTTCCATAACGTGGGAGCAACCTGGCGGCTAGCTAGTGTCGAGTCAACGACAGATGTCAAGGAAATGATCCCAGAATGTTTCTTCCTGCCGGAGTTCCTCTTGAACATGAATGGTAAGGATCTCAATCGATCAGTCTTTATTATTCGAAAAACATTCCTTACTGTATCGTTCTCTTGTCAATCATAACTATATACAATTAACGATATATAAACTATATACAATCTGCCCTAGTTTCTGTACATAGTATATTGTAGGGGGTATAGCGACCTGGGCTCGGGAAGTTATATACTGCCTTTTGCTTACCGTATGTTAACTTCCTTGTTGGGTTAGATAGATTGATAGCTAGATATCGCTTTTATTCTTTTCGAGTCATATATACATGTAGACACTCATATATAAATGTCAACGTCATATATAAAAGTAAACACTAAATAAGATTAAAATTTTGACGAAAGACGGGACAAAAATCTTTCCATACCGTACATGGTCACATTTTACTTGTTGGAGTTTTGGGATCACCACTGAGGCCGCTGTTGCCGGCCACCACTGAGGCCGCTTATTGAACGGTGGTGGATGTATATTATGGATAGGATGCTCTAGCATTTTCGTACCAGAAGCCATGCACAGTTTCAACCTACGGGACTCAAGTTTAAATTACATTACATTCTGTACTTAGAAAAAAGGACCTTCAAAGCATACGCTGTACATACTTCAGATACCTGAGATTTCTTCTCTACCTACCACGGCGCACGCGGAACCGCTACCTGATCCGCCATTTGTTAATTTCCGGCCCATTGTTGAAGTTTGAAGCCTCTCCTCTAATTTGTGTTCTCCGATTGGAAACTTACCTGTCCACGATCCCATCAATGTGATTCTGAATCAGTGAACCTTTATGGAAAATAGTTTTTGAGTGTTTTGCGATTATTTTATATTTCTTTGTCCTTCTCTGCTGCACTTACACCCTTGAGCAGTGCGTCATAAATCCTTTATTCCTTCATTCATTTCTTTTTACTTTTTTTGAAACATGAGACATATTGTAAGGAGTTTTTTCCGGGTTTAAGACATTTAATTTCAAGTTTTGTCGTATATTTGTACTATGTTGTATGTGTAGTACCAATAAATGAATGAGAACGACGCTCGATTTAAAAATAACAGCCGATCTTTCGTACCCTGTACTCTTCGCAGCGTATCTTCAATCGGTCAGATCAGTTTATTCCTTCAGCACAAGTTGAAATATAGCTGACCTACATTGCCGGAAGATGTATGAACCACCTGCTTTTTGCAGACGACCTAGTGGTGCTTTCGCCTACGTGTTATAGATGAAATAAGCTTCTTAAAATTTGCGACAGTTTTGCGTCACAACATGATTTCTTTTTAATACAAAGAAAACTCATATGATGTTGTTTCGCAAAGCTGGCATTCGTGTTGCTAAAAATGATATGCAACTGTCAGGTCGAACACTGTGTTGTGTTGATGAGTTCCGTTATTTAGGATTCACGTTCAAGTCTAACCTGAATGATGACCTTCATGTTAAAGAGTTGACTTCTGTGCCGTCTTTTGATTCAAAGATTGAGGTTATAAAATTCGCCACGTGCCAATTTTTCATTGTCTGTCTGTATGGCAGTCTCTTCTTGCTGCAACGCAACAGCAGGAACAGACTGCATGATTTTGTTGTTGTTGTTGTTTTCTTTTCTGTGTGTTTCCTTTTTCGTCTATGGCAATTTGCTGAATTAAAAGTATTCATTCATACCTATCATGGTTTTAAGTTATGAACTTGGCCCAGTGGCTCCCTGATTTGACGGGATTGGGCGGCGAGGGGGGGGGGGGGGGCGAGACCCCGAAACACTTATTTTGATCCCAATATCATCATCTATTCCAGATTCAAATCCAATACCTGGAACGGTTCCCGTACGTATCACGGGCAATCTCGGCCCAGTTGCCCACGGACGGGAGGCTGGGTGGAGGAGGTGCAGCTGCAAAAGTATCTTTTGTATACACAAGAAGTGTATACCAGGTTCGACCTGTTATGGTTCACGAGTTATGAGCTCCAGAAAAAACGGAGAACCGAAAATCGGCTACCTCGGCCGCAAGAGTAGATTGTTTATAAATAAACACTCCTGTTAAAACTCTCTAAAGCTTGATTAGAAGGATATTGGGAAATCGGCCTAGGTCTGGACGACGAGAGGGAGGAGGAAATTCTTAAGACTGTGGCTTAAAGAAGTCTATTTTTTGTCTTTAATCGTCTGAATCTTTTAACCTGGGATGAAACCGGTAACGCATTTATACCCGGGAAGGCTTTATGCATTCGTTTGGCAAATCATGCATTTTTATTGCATTATTGTATTTTGGTTATTCTTATTGTTTACATTTATTACTACTATTATTTATTTGAATCCTTCAAAACTGAAGAGTAATGTATAAAAGAACAACAACATGTCAACCAAACTCAAGCACACTTACATACAAATAAACAGCCTACCAAATCTACAATAAAAACAGGGGAAAAATCAGAAATAAAAAATAAACAAACTAATCAGGGCGCTTTTTTGTGAAAAAAGGAGAAAGGTTGTGATGAAGAAGAATGTTGTCATCCTTTTTATGAAAGTCTTGAATTTTACTATTTAAGATTTCCAAGGGATTCTTGACTTTAAAATTAGAAGTCAGGAAAGAGTTACTCGCAGAAATAGGGAAACCGAGAAGGAATTTAGAGAAATTGTCTGGAATGCAACGATGGAATCTCTTTTTTTTATCTCTTAGGGTTCGACTTCGGACTTCGACAATCCGGTGAAAGAGTGAATCACGTAACCCTTCCTCCTTGGTCCTCCGGTGACCCCCGACTCTTCACTCTAATCCAGCGACAAGCCTTGGAGGCTGATTATGTCCGAGAGAATCTCAACCACTGGATTGACCTTGTTTTTGGTTACAAGCAAGGTGGACAGGCAGCGGTTGATTCTGTGAATGTCTTCCACCCAGCGGTGAGTTTTCTGATTTTCTGGAGGGGGGGGGGTGGAGAAAGGGGACACAATTGGAGAACAGAAGAATGCTATGCTACTTAGTGTTTTTGCCAGCAATGATAAGGTTCAAGTTCTGTAATTTCGAAAACACTTCGTAACAATACGCTTCGATCAGGGGGGGGGGGGGCAGGAATACGAGCTCGTTAGCTCGGTCCCATTTTAAACACTGACCATATCTAGATAATATGAACGATTAATTCCTCTGTAAATACGCACACAAAAGAAAGAAAGGCCCGCTCCATTCCGAATACTTACACACGCGATACAAAAATAATAATACTAATATTTGTTTGAGGCCCGCTATACGACAAATGAAAGAGCGGAGTAATAGAAAGAAAGAAAAATGAATTACACACAAAGAAAACGAAACACAATAATAATAAATGTACTGTGTTCTTCAAAACTGTGCGAACTGAAATTTTTTTGAAAACTGAGTTAACTATACCATTGGAAAGAACATAGCTGATTTAGTATTCTGTTGAATTGTGCCAAGTCTTAGATGACAACATGAGCACCATCTAACAAGTAGATTAGTTTTAACTTTCTGAGTTCCTATTTTCTTCGTGCAGATGGCATACACAAAACTGGGCCCAAAAATTATGAAAATATAGTTAGCACAGTTTTGAAGAATACGGTACAAAAAAAAAAAAAGCACTGGAAGATTGTGGTTCTGAGATAAAGGTGTAATCCGGTGACCCCGACTGCTCGTCTTGATTCACAGACTTACGAGCTGATTTTGTGCTATAGAAACGCGACCACTGGATTGATCTCGTTTTGGGTTATATTTTTTTTTTACCGCTCAGGAAATTTTTCTACACAGACAGAAGTAGATTCTAACAATACTGCTGTGTGCCTGAATAATTTTGTTGCTTCATGTTGGCTCCCATGATGATTGGCCGGTACGGACACGATCTTATCCTTACTTGTTTGTTCTGTCGCGAATGGAGGACAAGCCTATTAAAGCACAATGGACACTTCTAATGCTTTACTTTGTATTAAATGCTTCACAAATAGACATTTTCGACTTCCTTTAGAAGGCGCTACGAAAATCGGCCGTTTTTTTGTTATCCCTTGTCTTTACCTCTCTGGCATTTCGGCGATCCAAATCTTAGGAGCTGGGATATCGTGGCAGGAAATTCAAAAACTCCCAGCAATCATCAGCCGGTACGGACGCGATCTTATCCTTATGTAGCGTTCACACTGACAAGAAATCCCGTCGAGTAGAAAGGAATTCTGGTCGACTCGAAAGGATTCCGTTCGTGAAGACGAGTAGAAAAAAAGTCTAGCGGGACGGGAATCCTTTCAGGATAAAAGGAATTCCGGTCCACTTGAAAGGAATCTTGACGGCGGCGCTAGTAAAAAGTACTAAACAAAAAGTCTAGCTAGCTTTTGACAGCAGCAATCATCAGAAATGATGTCAAAAATGCTCTCAAATTCTGTTTTTATTGGCTAGTGAATTTATTTATGTCAGATTTTCTGGTTTGAAGAATTAATTTTTTCCCTCTGCGTGTAAACACAATCTTGTCACCAAGATCGGATTCTGTTCAAGTTTTCCTGTACTTGTAAACGCTGTCTTACTTGTTTGTTCTGTCGCAAATGGAGGACAAGCCTATTAAAGCACAATGGACACTTCTAATGCTTTACTTTGTATTAAATGCTTCACAAATAAACATTTCCGACTTCCTTTAGAAGGCGCTACGAAAATCGGCCGTTTTCTTGTTATCCCTTGTCTTTACCTCTCTGGCATTTCGGCGATCCAAATCTTAGGAGCTGGGATATCGTGGCAGGAAATTCAAAAACTCCCAGCAATGCTTGATATAAAAGGATATATTTGAGATGTCACCAAAGTCAAGCCGCAGATGCAGTTTACCTGATTGTTCTTGTATTTCATCTGAAGTCCCATGGCTTAAAGTGCCTATTAAAAGTTTTTCTTTGTGGAATTATGTTCTGAAGCTTGATTAGCTTGCTTTATAAAATGTACCAGAATATGCAATAAGCTTATAAAAAATAACATAGCCACAAAAATCATTCAAAAACAAATAACCGATTCAAATCTGAATTATACAAGCTGATTTATGCACAAAATAAAGATCTACTAAGTATTATAAGAAACATCACTTTTATCTTTGTCCAAGCTAGTAAATTGAGCATTTACTGGCCCAAAAAATTACGCTTTGAAATACCACAGAGAGGAAACTATTGAAAAAGCTGCTGATCTAGGGGGTAAGCATTGTTCCTAGGTAGCTACAGAGTGGGATTGGGGTAGTTTGATGTGCCCATAGAACTTTAAGTAGCGTATGTTTCAGAAATGTGTCAGAATACTGCGTACCATTAAGAGGTCAATTTCCTATGAGAGGGGTACTTTCACCGCTCGGGGGGGTCTCTTTGCGAAGTCGATAGGAACCATGGAATGAAATGAGAGGAATCACTCTGGTCGGACGGGGTACGACGAGAACGCAGGAAATGCCTCAGTATGCATTTTGTTCGAAGATTCGTCTATTGGCATGCTTTCGCCGAGCCGGGAATGACGAGACTGTTATCCCTGTCACCAAAGCCTCGTTTTTGTTGCACGCTGCAGGTCCACTTACTACGCCACTTTCGGACTGATTCTTTCTACGCCCATTTTTGCGCTGCAGTGGTTCCGAGGAAGACGGCAGCGCTTCTCGAGAATCATGGACTTGCTCACCGACCAAGCCCATGCTTCCCTGCCAGGTGCTGCAGCTGCCGCTTCAACCAAGAAGAAAGTGAATCCAGAAACGCAAATTGTGCAAAAGTGAAAAAGTGCTGCAGCAGCGATGCGGCAGCGCTATTGCAACAAAAACGAGGCTCAGAATGGTTCGCCTTTTGAAAGGATGGGAACTTTGGAGTTGCTGGTGTCGTTGTTTCTTTATATAACACTTCTGCTTGAGCTTTTTACTTTTCAGACATTTCAATTCAATTTATTTTCAAAACCGATACAACGGTCAAGCCGATTTGGTGGTTCTTTTCCAATATTAAAACTAGTTATATATAAAAGATAATTCTACTCTAGTTTGGATATAACAAAGACTTGTCACACATAACACAAAATATTCAAATCTATGTACAATTAATGATGTGAGTTAAAAAGGTTGACGAAGGCGGGAACAAACTTCTTAGGTAACGAGTCGTTGTGTGTGTAATTGGCTGCAATTTGAGTATTGGCTCGGATACCACTCTCTCAGGCCTGTGTTGCCGCTGGAAAATCTGGGGGGGAGGATATCACGTAATGCTTGTGTATTCAAGATTTTAGTTCCAAACACTAACAAAAGTTTTTCACGGCGCTTCAACGGGGTTTCTAAATGATAAGTATTAAGGAGGTCCATATTCACGTATAGCTTGAAATAACAGCCGGTTCGCCCCCAAACAATTAGATCTGTGCTGCTTCATTGGCACACGGAGGCAGTACCTCCTTTCTAACGGTTTCCCTTCGCTCTCATTCCCTCGGGACGCGAAAGTATGTTAGGTTGCTCTATATGGGTTTGGTTTCTCCGGAAGGACGAATGTTCCAGCGCGCGTCCAGCAGCTTTGGGGGTTCCGCTGGACAAAGGAACATCCTTGCTTCAGGGGCGGCGCGGAGGTTTTTGGGGCGCGCGACAGAAGGATATAGACCAGACAAGACCGATATCCACCCTCTTCCTTCGTTGCCGTGATCCAGAGCAGATCAAAAGATAAGTTTATATTTTATCTACAAATGTTTAAGCAGTAATTATGTAAAGTTAATGTTATCTTCAATATCCTTAGTTGTGTTCGTCTTATCCCGTCCTATACCACACATTAGGGATGTAGTATATCCCGCATTCGAAGATCTGCTCGTCCGGCCTACGCTACCATATTAGGTCTCTGACCCCGGCGGAAGTTTACGTTCACCAAGCTTGGAACCGCTCCTGTTAACCCTGGACACCCCAGTTAATAAGTACGCCTTAGATTCTTATCTTCTGCTAGAACCTGCTTTATTCATGCCTTGTAATTCTAGACCTACGCTGGCTTCGATGTCGAATCCATTCCCGATCCGATTGAGCGAAATGCCCGATACACCATGATCAAAACGTATGGTCAAACCCCCAAGCAGCTCTTTACCACTCCCCACCCGAATAGTGCCTTCAAAGCTCCAAAAGAAGAAGAGACGCCTCGGCATTCTACCGTTAAAGGGCTGAAATGGGGGGCGTTCGTTGGAGCGGGTGGTCAGGGGGAGCCTGCCTTGGTTTGGAAACAGGCGCATCCAGTAAGGGGCATGACCCTGTGCCCTCTTGCGACTGGAGAAGTCTATGGAATAGCGCCGAAGTGTGCGCTCATCGTGACGTATCCAAAAGAAAAAGGTAAAGCTCTATTTTCACGTGTAGAGAAACCATGGAGACCTAGAACCCATCAGGGCACGGGTCAGCTAGAACAGCTAGGTTATGAATTTCTTCAGTGGGGAGGGGGGTAGGGAGTGACCGTAGGTACTTCCGCGTGCTGTCGGCACTGAGAAGGCATTTTGTTCGCCAACACTGATCGAGCTCATACGGCAAGTTTCCAGGATAGTAGACAGTTCGGTGATGTTAGCATGTTTGTGAAATTCCTTCGGATAGGTTTGCGCCACCGCAAACTGTTTACTCTGTAGTCATTCTTATTTTTTTTATTTTTTTGTAATGTTTATTCAGATCAGTGTTAAAATTATTTTTTTTGACATGGCCTTCGGGCTTTTGTGTAAAAATATTCTGTCCTGTTCTGTTGTATAACAAAACAAGATGTGACTGACCGCCTTAGCCACGACTGGCGAATTAAGGATTGCTTGAGCTGCGGTCACTGTATTCCAACTTGAAGTGGAGCACGCGAACTGAGCCTCGTTTTTGTTGCAATAATGCTGTTGCAGCACTTCTTGCTTTTGCCCAAGATGCGTTTTTGGATTCATTGTCTGCAAGATTTATTTTTGTTGAAGCGGCTGCAGCAGCACCTTGCAGGGAAGCACGGACTTGGTCGGTAAGCAAGTCCGCGATTCTGGAGAAGCGCTGCCATCTTCCCGGGACTCATGGGACTACGGTAATATAGTGAGATTGTTCGAATTTACAGCTGCAGTGAAATTAATTTCTTCAGGGATGTTTCTTTTACCATCTACGACTCTAAGAGAAGGAAGGGGTGGGAATCCTGGGAGTTGAAGTGCGGATGTTTGAAGCCTCAAGAGGCAGCGAATGTAAGACATGGGACTACGATAACATAGTAAGATTGTTTGAGTTTACAGCTCCACGAAATTCGCCGTCTACAAGCGTTCAGGCAGCGGCTGTCGCCAACTGGTCACATCCAGATGGCCTGCTGAGGGTCCGCGTGAAGAAGGACATTCCTGGCCATCCTATCGTCAAACCACCTGTGGATGATAAGGTATAGTATTAAATCCCGTTGATGTAAGCTGATGGTTGCTTATACATTTACAAAACAAAAGACAAAAATCTCTCTCAAAATTGGGAGGCTACGAAAATGTAGGTTATCGGACAAAAGTAAAAGGCTTTCTTTGACTTAGAAAGCCTTGTAGTAGAAAGGGCTTTGTGAACAAGTTCAGAAAACGCACAGCAATTACTGCGGAAAAACTAAGCTGTATCGGGTGCGAAAACGGACAATACACCTCAACTTACGCTTGTAGCACTCCTCCAAATGGCGGCCAAAGTTGATGCTACACCCAAGGGCGTCAGGAATGGGGGGAGGACGCCCCCCCCCCCCCCCGAATATTGTCGGCCAGTCGGTAAAAATAGCCGAGTTGGCGCGAAGTGCCGCGTTTTTTCGTAAAAATAGTCATTTTTGGGATCCCAAAACGTTAAGTGGATGACATCGCAAAAGTTGTCCTCTGTCCGTCTCTAATCACGATAACTCTCGAAGGGATTGAGATATGTTGATGAAACTTGGTGTGAGGATCCCTTGGGTCAAGGGAAAGGTCAAGTTCGTAGATGGGCTCTATAGCCCTACATTTAGAGGGGGGGACGGGGTCAAATTAAGGGTAAAACATAATATTTTTAAACAGCTAATGTTAAGGGGTAAAAAAACATGCTGAACACGATTGAAAACCATTTGCTCCCCGGACAAGTAGTTCGCCCGAGATTCGGCCAAAACCGGAAAGTTTGTTACAAGTAAAAGTTCTATTTGAAGTTGGTTAGACCTCCGATTTAGGGGTATGAAGACATGCTGGACACTGACGTGATAATCATTTTCTACCCGAACAAGTAATTCGCCCGGAATCCGGCCAAAACCGGAAATTTTTTTAAAAGCACCGGTTGTATTTGTAGTTGATTAGATGTCCGATTTAGGGGTAAGAATCCTTATATGACAATCAGTTTTTACCCGGACATATAGTCTGAACCGGTCCGTCTGTAACCGGAAAATTTGTTACAAGTTAAATTTTTACTTGAAGCTAATTAGATGTTGGATATAGGGGTAAGATGATACGCTGAATTCCTGTTTGAGCTTTATTTTTTCGCCGGACAAGTAGTTGAAAAATGCAGAAGCAAGGCAGGAAGTGTCGATCTGTTTTGTCAAAATAAATATGACTTATAGCGATAATAAAAACACATGCTGAATCCATATCTGAACTTGTTTTCTCATACGATTAGCTATTTGGCCTTAATCAGTTTCTAAATTTTAATAGTAAAATGTTCAAGGAGTCTGGCAAAGGATGGCGAAGACAAGACCCAATTGTCTGTATCAAATGTTGAAATGTCGGGATCCCATCGAAATCTTTGGTCTTGTTTTTGCTTGGAACCAGTCGATTTAAAAAAACAGTCGGTTTTCTTGTAAAAATAGCCGATTTTTTTCCCCCAAAATAGTAGCTTTTCTTAAAATCAGCCGATTTTTCGTCAACACAGTCGTTTTTTCTCAATAATAGTTATTTTATTTACCATTCAGTCGGTAAATACCTTCCCCCCCCCCCCAAGAATTTTTTTTTTTTTTTTGGCTAGTAACGCCTCTGGCTACACCTACACATCCCTGATTGTGCTTCTGATACAGTAATCTCTGGGTGCCATCCAGGGTAGGAGGTTTTTGACGACAAGGTGGACGACGTTTGACAAAATGGGATGGAGGCTTCTTATTTGTGTTTTTGTCTTGTGCTTTTCCAAGCACCGCTCTAGGTTCGACGGTTGCTTCAGGACTAGAAGAACTAAATCCACGGCTACTAACATTGCCAAATTGCCTTTCAGCCCGTTGCTATAGGCTTCAACCTAGTAAACAGCGAAAAGAAAATAATTCGTGCAGAGTATTTATTTTCTTTTCGTTATATCTGCGTCGTATGCTTCAGCATGGTTTGCATATTGGTTGTAAAAACTTAAAACAACTATTTACAGGTAGCCGAATGTGCATGCGCTCCCGACTCAAACGTCTTGTGGATCGGCTACACGTCTGGAACGGTGGAAGCGCATCAGTTCGAATTTGACAGCGTGAAGGGAGACTTCGTCGTCAAGAATAACGGCATCATTTTGGGAAACCATAGCAGCTCAATCGTATCTATAGTTGTCTGCAAGGAATTCGGTGTGGTGGTCACAGGAGCAGCTGATCGTGTAGTTATGATATGGGATTTCCATAGGTGAATACTTCCTTTCATATAATGTAATGTAATGTTTATTTTTCACCCATCGTACAGGAAAGAGAAAATGATGGAGGATAATAAAGAAAGAAAGTAGAAAAACACAGAAAAAAGATCACATAACAAAGAAAAACAAAAGGCAAATCACAGAGGGAAAATCACACTTGCGAATCACAAAATGTCAAAAAACAATCCCTTGCCACTCATGGCCGCTCTTACTGCATTTTACTCGTTGACATATCTCAACGAGCTTTTGAATCGGGTCAACGATACCGTATTTATTGGTCATGTAGGTAATGTTCGTCTAAGGAGGAAGACGAAGAAGGTATTTTGCGAATTTAAAGTAAAATCCGTTTAATTTTTAGTCGGTCCGTCGCATTTAAAGTTTCAGAAAATGGAGCTATATATAAAATATGGGGTAGCGCAACACTATTATATAATTTTGCTAATAGAGTTCGGTATAGCTATTCTCGTAGTTCCTTACACTATGGCATAGTTCATTCGCTCAAGCAAGCGCATTGGTTGCTGTGAATCTGTCCATACGTCTGTATGTTCGCGGTATGTTGGTGAAACTTGGCATCTGGATTCTTCAGGCCAATTTTGTCGAAGAGTGAAGCAATACTAAAACGACATAAGCTTTCGTATCCATGACGGATAGTTCAGCCGGAAACCGTTGAAAACTGGAAACGAACAAACGAAATCCTCCTAAAAAAACAACATGATAAATGATAATTTATTTATTGATTTATCTATTTATTTCCCTCTACTGTTTGACAGTAGATCGACAGTGTGAGCAGAATCCAGTTAAAACTAGGAATGAGCCGATAGACATTAGGTATATCTATGCTATATGTCTGGCTTTGCTGTTACTTGGCATCGGAGGATGAATTTGCCTGACTTTTAACTTGCCGTCTGGGAAAATCTGCAGCTAGAAGAATGGCCAGAAAATCCGGGCAAGGATGAGAGAAAATTCATCTCGTGTATCACAAACTTCAGCGGTTTCCTTATATTGGGAAAACCTCTCTAGCACGCCAATTCCTCCAGTCCAACCTTAAATAACGTTTATTGTAAAGGCAATGACTATTTACAAATGTACAAGCCAGGCATACGGTCAGGAACCCTATAAATAATGGATCTTTTACTTTTTGTATTTATTTATACTTCAGTTCATAATTTATGAATTATCAATACATATCTTAATTATGTAACTAATAAAATAATCCGAAAAAGGTTTACCTTAAAGTTACCACAAATCCATTTTCAAAATCACAAGCGATTAATCTGGTTGAAGGCTGTCTACCAACTGAAGTGGCGACGCTAATATGCGTTAATATTAATTCTGCCCAAAACTGCTAGATGGCGCTGTAAAGGGAAAAAGCGCGGAATATTCAAATAAGGTGAGAAGCGGGATTGGACCATTCCCAACACCTTAATCAATGTAGAAACACAGGGACAAAAGAAATTCCGGTTGAACTTGAGATTACCGGATATCACCTTTTTTGCCGACCATGCGCCACTGACACCGATTTCCTGTCAAAATCGATATCTTGTCTTTAATTAATGTTAATTTTTTCTCGGATGGAATGTAAAATCTGAATCTTGTGAAGACCTAAAGCAAATCCCTTTGGTCTTCCAGCGGGTCATCTCCAGTTTTCACCGGATTCCTGCCGAATTGTCCGTCCGACACGAACACAAACGCTCATTGTGTTTTGGTATTTTGCTTCACCTGTCCACTCGACAAACTTGTTCTGAAGAATCCCGATGGCACATTTCACCAACCTACTGCAAACCCTTCTAGGTTCTACCCATATGCGCTTGAAACCGAACTAAAAAAAAATCAGGGCGCAGTAAAAGGATGCAAGAATGTATCCCTTTAACAGAAGTCTTTCCAACAGGCTAAGTTACGTTCGCTCGCTTGAGCCTCAAGAACGAGACGATGACACCATGGGCGCCCCCTCCCTGACCCAAATCGCCGTGTCATCGACCCTAGGCGATATCGTCGTTGCGTCGAAGCTCAACCCAATGGAATCATCCTTGGATCTGTACACCATTAATGGCGCCTTTGTAGCTCATGCCAGGGCTCCTGTTATAACAGCTGTTTGCTACTCATCTATGCCCGAAGGGACGAATGTCAATATGGTGGTGACAGGACATCATACAGGAGAAATCAGGTGCGAGTGAAAGTTTGTTAAACGTAATTATTGTTGCCGCCGCCGCCGCGTTATAGCAGTCCTATCTCAGAATAGCTGAAATGCTGTGGATATCTCTCCAACAGACTGATGAACTGTCGGAAAGACCTCCATCTACGGGCGTAATAAGTAATGCAGTTGTTGCTTTTAAGACCTCCTTTGACAGTCTTACGCCGAAATAATCTGTAACGACCCTCGGGGGCGTCCCGAGCCTTTCTTCATTGGGGGGCGGGGGGGAACCTGGTAAAATTGACCGAATCGGTACCTGATATTGACCGAATTTATAATTTTTTCTAAAACACAACGACTTGCCTTCAAGAATCCATAATGTGAACGGTTGCATAGTATGTACAAAATCAAGTCTTAAGAGAAAATTTAAGAGAAAATTCACGCTCTTCCACTTCTTTTTTTCTCAGGGATACGCCGTCATTAGCCTTTTACCTTTGGGGGACGTCCAGTTTTGCCAACAGGACTTAGTGCCGACAAAAAACGCAACCCAAGCTCAGTAACTGCGGTGAACCAAATAATGAATTTGTATACTACCGAAAAAATAAGGAACAGATTGGGAGCGGGATAACGACCGAATTTCGGAATGGAATAAAACTCTTGGTGGAACCACCTAAAATAACCGAATGTGGGAAGTCTGGTAACAGATGCGGACCAAACAAACATCAGGTTAATTACCGAATTCGGTAGCGAATTAGAACCAAGTAACCGAGAAATGGAAACCGAATGCGATAGAACAGATACGGACTTGAGAAAAGTCCGGTGAACAACCGGATTCGCTAACGAATGAGACAAAATAAATGCGTTAAATCCCCGAGTTTACGTAGGGACGTACCGAATGCGGTGAAATCGGCGAGGACTGAACAAAAGTTGGATTAATTACCAAATTCGATAAAGAAAGGGAACCAATAATCGTGTTCAATCACCCCATTTGGAAACGTGGGTACAAAGATTTTACAAAGATTTGACCGAATCGGCGAAAATTTGACCGAATGCCCCCCCCCCCCCCTCGGGACGCCCCTGACGATCCTACTTTTCGACGATACTTTCAGTTCAAGAAGCTATCAACCTTTCATTGTTTCAGTGTCTGGGCGATTCCTCCCACAACCTTTCCCGTTTTTGTACGCTGTTCCGTGTTCCGTGTGCTCTGACCCGCTGTCTGTTTTACAAAACACGGAAGTTGCTCTCCTAGCATGTTTTATCACCGTTCAGATAGAAAATTGCAGAGAGATTCACAGATAGAAAAGAAAGAATTGCAGAAGTTTGAAGGATAAAGCTGGGCCCTAAAGTATGGTTGTTTTAGAATATAATTTGCAGTTTAACAGATTTTCCGCTTAAGACATGCTCAGGAACCTAAATTTGTGTTTTCGACAGAACAGCGACAAAACACGGAACAGCATAAGCAAAATACCGTTTTTTATCCAAACCAGACAACTTTGAACACAGAACACGGAACAGGAACCAGAGACAAAAAACGCAACTTATGTCAAAAGTAAATGAGTCAGGATTAACAAGACGACAGCCCTGTTACTTTCGGAATGAGCCAAAGCCATAGTCGACATTTCGGATAGCTCTTTTCTCGTTTCGCTTTGGCTCTTCTCCATCATGTTGCACTGCTACGTTTTTTTTCTGTATCCTATATTGACTGAGGGACCGATCACTTCAATTTTAACCGAAAAGGGCTGCGATAGGACAATCTAGTTACCCATCACTTGTTCACTTAAATAGGCTTGAAGACACGATGAAAATGGGTTACTTCGTTGCTCCGCGATTACGAATAATCGATTTTCGGATAGTGGAAGTTCGCTGTCGGGTTTGTGCTACTTCTATGCGCTTTTGCCTGTGTTCGATGCTTTGCAAAAAAGATTTACTGAAAATGTGTTAAGGCACTAAGCAGCCTTCACCAAGCTCACCACTGGCTACTGTAAAGCCACGTTTATGTTGAGATTCAAATTTTCCGCGGCACAGTAGAATTTGCGTTGTGGCGACGGTCGTAGATATTCTGAACGTCACTACAATAGCAGATAGTGGATAATAAAAAAATGCCATAGCCGAATCCAAATAATTCAATGTATTCAATCAGTTGAAACCAAAATAAGTTAGCTTTTCAGTTAAACTTTTAGAAGCTAGTGAGCGTGTTCCATCCTACTTACCGTGGTTACATAGTAACCACGGTAAGTAGGATATCGATGTAACCTCGTTACGAATTCTGGCTTTTTGCCGTCAAGGCTGGAACGATTTTTCTATTTTCCAGCAGGATCTCACGCCAGGGGCGAATCCGACCAATCACGTCACAGGGATGCGTAGTTACTACGCTCCCGATAATGGTAAGCAAATAGTAACTATTAGTTACTATTCCGACAAGGTTGGAACGGTCAGCGTAGTAACTTTTCGTGAGGGTGGAAAGGAAATAGTAACTATAGTTAGAATGGTGGAACACGCTTAGTGTAGCACGAATGGATCGGAAAGAGCTTTACTCGTACTCTTCCAACTATATCTGACGCGGCTGGATGTTAGTCCTCATTCTTGTCGCGAATTTAACGTTCCGTTGCCAATCAGTTTTACAATCAAAGAATTTGCCATAGGTTCTGGAGTAGCTGGGACTTCGCACCTATCCGGATGTTCAGCGATTCCACGAAAAAACCGGTAGCTAGGTAAGCAGCGCTTCTTACACTTTTCATTGGTTACCCACGTCCGCACGGTGTACTCCGGACATTATACTTACCTGCGAATAGAAATAGAATAGAAAAACCGTGATTTTCGGGGTTTTTTTCTTGATCAGCTAATTATCCCTCTAGGATGATGTGCGAGGGATAAATATAAATTCGGATAATTAGCTGATCAAGAAAACCCCGAAAATCACGGTTTTCTATTTCTTTATGGTGGGTTTACACACTTCGTAAAATCCGAGCGTATTTTACGCACGTTTGAGCTTGAAAAGATTTCTAGCAATACGGACATATTTGAGAAATCGGTCCGTTTTGTATCTAAATACGTCCGTATTGCTAGAAATCTTTTCAAGCTCGAAACGTGCGTAAAATACGCTCGGATTTCAAAATACGCTCGGATTTTACGCGGTGCGTAAACCCACTGTTAGTAATGAATGGTCAGCTTGGCTTCAAACCTTATATATATCGGATGAGTGAGCGACATCCTACTGTATCGCAGTAATTTAATGAAGTGGAGTCTAGGGTTCCGGTCTTCCAGCAATTTAAGCTAACGACAATCAAACCGTATGTAGCGCAGTAACAGTTGCAGTAGTGCCGCTCTGCGCCTAACGTTCAGGTCCACAGGAAGCCGTTCTTTACATATTTTCCAGCAAAGAGAATACAAAAAGTAAAATCGATGCACCCGAATTCTTTGACGCCATGAACTGAAACTCGGTGCTGTATCCACTCTTTGGGATATTGCCCCAACCCATCTCTTCACGAATTGGTTTGATGCGGCTGGAAGACTTGAAAAGGATGGCGGCACAAACGATTTACTTTAGTCCCTAAAGAGTTTTAGGATATGAACCAGATAGTCCATGCACCCGGGGCGTGGACCAAAGACTGAATGAACAAAGCAAGTTCATCTTTTGCGTTTGTCTTGAAGCTTTCGACATTTCTAGAAATGTTAAGCCTATTTACGTACTTGTGTCCATTTTTGTGTGTTTTTGTTTCTTTATTACTTTTTTTTACATACTCCACTTGTCCTCTTGTAGTTCAGTTAACATAAGCATCATTAATGAAATTATCATTCCTGTTACAACCATATTGGCATTTGACATTGTTTTCTTCCGGCAGTATGGCATACTCGAAAGACTGTAGCCACTTCTTTGCATCGTACCAAGATGGCACAATCTGCGTCTGGGAGAAGAAAGGAAGCAAGAAGTATAATTGGGCCCCCAGAGTCCTGAATTTGTCTATGATCTGAAGGGCAGCTGAAAATGTGTATTTGGCAAAACTTAACTTGTTTAACTCAGGTATAATTGAATTAATGTGTGAGGTAGCGTGAGGACTTCCGAGTGATTTGCAAAGTTAACGGTGGATCTTACGTCTTATTGAGTGGACCTATTTACGAATGTGCCTAATCTGATGTGCCCATTGCAAAACGTGAATCTGAGCTTGTTGCTAATTTCTTGGTTGTTTAGATACACTTTAATTTCGTCTGATATGGTCAATAAATTCGGTACGCAGAGTCTGTATCAACTGATGTGCGAAATAATTTTTTTCTTTTGTTTTTGGGGGGGGGGGTAAGGGGTAAGGCGAGGATGCCATGTGATGTTCTTTTACATAGAGTACAAGTGACGCAACAACTGTTAAGAATTTCAGAAAGAAAGTTTTCAGTTGAGCGTGTGTTCGTAACTTGAGGTTTCATTTAGTGTACGCTAGTCGCGATTTTTACGCAATAGTTAGTTTGTTTGTTTGTTTGTTTGAAAAAAAGGTTGTTGACTAAATAAAAGAAACAGTATCCCAAGGTTGATAGCGCACATGTGTGGTTTTACAAAGGTTTTACATCTACATAAAACCCTGAAGTCAGCGAAATTTTCGTGCAATGAACAGCTATCCTGACAGCAGAGGCGTCACGACTGGGGGGGAGGGACGACGGCCCCCCCCCCCCCTCCAAAGCCATCAGCCAGTCGGTAAAAAATACCATGTCTGCGCGAAGCGCCACGATTTTCCGTTAAAACAGTTAATTTTTTTTTCATGAAAACAGTCGGTTTTTCTGAAAATTGGTCGATTTTTGGTCAAAATATTCAGTTTTTCTGAAAATCAGTGGAAATTTCGGAAAATCAGTCGATTTTTTTCAAAAATGTCATTATTATTGTTGAAAACAGTCGTTTTTCTGCAGAAAAATTCGGTAAAAATTACCAGCCAGCCGGTAAATGCCTCGTCCCCCCCCCCAAACATTTTGGCTAGTAACGCCACTGCCTGACAGACAGGACAAGCGAGACGTTCTGGCGAAACTAAAAAACGAATTTATATATCTTCTTACAAATGTTACAGGAAATACTTTTTGTTTTGTGTTCATGTCCTTTCACTTATTCATATCCTTCCTTTGACTTAGTCTGTCCAGCTTGACGTTTCGGCCGTTGTTCCTCCAGTGCGTCTTCGCTAGACTCTCCCTCCTTATTTCCCGTTCCTTTACTACTCTTGTTTCGTTCTTCTTCATCCACACAATCGTTTTCCTCGCTAGAGTTCTTCGGCTTTCTCGCTCCTTTCTTTCCCTTGCCGCCTCTTTTCTTTCCCCTCTTTTTCTTGCTCTCCTTCGATTGCTCATCTGAACTTCCTTTGTCCCCTTTTTGCTTTCTGCTCTTACATTTCGGTGCTTCGACTTTCCCTCCTTCGTCCAATCCTTCTCCAGAATCTCCAGCAAAAGAAGTTGTTGTATCGATCTTCTCGAGGTTTTCGTCCTCGCAGTCGTCTTCACCCTCCTGTTCACCCTTTCTCCTGTTTGTCTGTGATACAGCGCCGGAATTTCCTTTCTGCTTGCCCCTGTTACATTTTCGTGGTTCGACACTTTTTGCTCCTTTGTTTACTTCTTTTCCGGGATCGCCAATCGCAGGAGTTGTGCCATCGGTCAGCCCTTTTTCGTCCGCACAATCGTCTTCTTCGCTTGAGTCTTTTTTCGGCTTTTTGCTTCCTTTTTTCCCCTTGTTGCGTTTCTTCTTTCCACCTTTCTTCTTGTTTTCCTTTGACTCCTCACTGGATTTGCCTTTCTGCTTGCTGCTCTTGGGCTTTGGAGCTCCGAATTCTTCCCCTCCTTTGTCCAATTCTTCTCCGGAATCGCCAGCAGTAGCAGTCGTTGTTGCATCTACCTTCTCCTTTTTTTCGTCCTCGCAGTCCTCTTCTTCGCTCGAGTTTTTCTGCTGCTTTTTAACTTCTTTCTTTCGCTTGTCATCGCTTTTTTCACCCTTTTTCCTGTTTGCCTGAGATTCTTCGCCGGAGTTTCCTTTTTCTCCTTTCTGCTTGCCCTTCTCTGGTTCGACATCTTTCGCTCCTGTATCTAATTTTTCTCCGGAATCGCCAGTAGGAGGGGTTGCCGCATCGTTCTTCTGCTCCTTTTCGTCCGCACCATCATCTTCCTCGCTCGAGTCTTTTTTCGACTTTTTGCTTCCCTTTTTCCCCTTGTTGCGTTTCTTCTTTCCACCTTTCTTCGTGTTTTCCTTTGACTCCTCGCTGGAGTTATCTTTCTCTCCTTTCTGCTTGCTGCTCTTACATTTTCGTTCCTCTACCTGCTCCTCCTTATCCGACTTCTCTTCAGAATCGGCAGCGGCTACCGTATCGGTCTGCTCCTTTGAGCTGTCTCCAGGTTTTACGGACCCTTCGGTTGAGGGAGTTGTTGACTTGGTTGTTGGCGTTCTGGTTGTCCCTTTTTCGGCTGAGTTGTTTTCTTTACCGGTTGTTGTCCCGAATATCGAAGCAGTGGTTGTTAAGGTGGATGGTGATAATCCCAGGGTTGCAGTTTCGGTTTCTTCTTCCTCAGAACTGTCGTCTGGTTTGGGAAGCTTTGTGGTAGACTTTGCTTTTTCGGCTGAGTTTCCTTCTTGTCGTTGTACCAGTTGCTGAAGTAGCGGTTGTTCTCATGGGTGTCATTGTTGTTGAAGATAATTTCCTCCGCGTTGTCGCTCCAGCGTCTTCTTCTTCAGAGCTGTCGTCTGGTTGGGGAGATTTGGTGGTAGATTTGCTGGCGACATTTTCGGAGGACTTCTCCCTTGCGCGGTCCGGGTTCGCGGCAGAATTGACGGTCTTTTTATCCTTAAGCTCCTCTGACCTGGCTTCCCTATAAAAAGAAACAGAACTGTCACATTTCTCATTTACTTTTGGATGACAAAAGCTTAAAGGACCTGTCTCACCTATAATACTAACGTAACCTACTTCCTTAATCACTTCTAAACCAGAGACCCCAATTTCGTACGGTACATTCTAACCCCTCTAACAAAACCACGCTGATTTTCTGACTTGCCGTGTTTTGCTACCTTCGATGTGTATCACGCTCTCGACGGTTGTCTGCGAGAAGTTTTTCCATCAGAAAAAACGGTTATGTAAATTGTTTCTCTAAAATCAACGGGTCTCGGAAAAGGCGTAAAACAGCCAAAAACGTGGGTTATTTGTTGAAAGCACAGCATAGTTTTAAAGGATCCAAATATTTTAAAATACTGTAAGTTGAAGAGTAAATAGTGCGATGGGTCCTTTAATTGCTTATGATAATAGGATGTAAGAACAGCATAACAAGATAATGTATTATTATTTATTTTTCATCCTCGAAAAGACAAATTTTTGTTTCCAGTGTGAACTATAAGAAACAATAAGGACTGGAAATAGGAGTTATAACAGGAAAACTGAACCAAAACTAAGATTGGAAGTAAGTCTAGGCGGATTGTGCGATTCTTTGAGAATTCTGTGGCCTAGGGCTATAAGTCCGGTCACAATCTCCATGTAATGTCCTCCACATTTGCGATTAAATGCGATTTTAATAAAAGATCTGCAGGTAGAAGAGAAACCTAGAATATCCACGTAAACTACTTTAAGCCTATTCTTTCAAGGCTTAGCTTCATCTAGCAATCGAGCTCTTGAAAAGTCGCACGGCTAGGGTGAATAAAAAGAGCAACTTGGATGAAAAACCAAGATTTTAAGCACTTACGTAAGAGCTGAAAATCCTATAAGCAACACGATGCATAACGACTGAACATACTTCATTTCGGATGGTCACTGGTTTTAAATTTACAAAGTGAATGCTTATATTACACGACCTTGCAAGTTGGGTTTACACTCTGCTCAATTTGTGCTGACACACACCGAACAAGAGAAAATGCTTCGTCAAAGTTGGTGATTTCTGTGTTTACTTCTCTAGTTCATTCACTTGTCACAGATGGTCATGTCGATATAAACTATGACCAGATTAGTGGAACTCTCCAGATAAAATATGTATCTGACAGAAATTCTTCTGTCTAGTTCTTCACATCCTTGCTACTTCTGATCTTTCGGTTCCCTCTTGGAATTTCGAAAAGATGTGCGGTGAGAAGATAACTGGGAATTGTGACGCAAAAAGTGCGTCAGGGCGCCACGCCTAGAGACTGAATAGACTTACCGTATTTTGTATTTCTGGTATGACTGAATGAATGAATGTTTCCAAAAAGCCCGTGATTGAGAAAAACAGAACAGAATACTAAATTACGCTGAATACGGCTATAAACATCAAAAGGAGAAAATCCTTAAAGGACCTGTCTTACCTATAATACTAATGCAACCTACTTCCACAATCACTCCATATATTTCTAAACCCGGAAACCCCAATCTCGTACGGTAAATTCTAAACCCTCTAACAAAACCACGCTGATTCGTGTTTTGCTACTTTCGATGTGTATCACGCTGTCGGAAAAATACGACAGCGGTGTATGTCGTATCATAGTTGTCGGTGAGCTGTCTTATCATAGTTGCTCAAAGTTATCTGACTATTCCGCTACCAGTTCCTGGATTTCGACAGATTCATTCCTGTTACTTACTTGTCTTATTATCACATCAATTCGAGTATGCTATTTTCATCAGTCTAAAGCTTAAAGGACCCGTCTTTCCTATAATACTAGCAACCTACTTCCACAATCACTCCATATCCTAAACCCGGAAAATCCAATCTCGTACGGTACATTCTAACCCCTCTAACAAAACCACGCTGATTTTCTCACTTGCCGTGTTTTGCTACCTTCGATGTGTACCACGCTGTCGACGGTGTCTGCGAGAAGTTTTCCATCAGGAAAACCGGTAATGTAAATTGTCTCCCTGTTTGCGCTACAAGTCAACGGGTCTCGGAAAAGGCTTAACAGCCAAAACCGTGGGTTATTTGTTGAAAGCGCAGCATAGTATTAAAGTATTCAAATATTTTAAAATACTGTAAGTTGAAGAGTAAGTAGTGCGAGGGATCCTTTAATGTGTTTATCCATCCAAGCAGAAGACTACAAATCCCGTACATCTTCGATAAGCGGCGTACGTTACCCCACCGTTTGATAGGAACGGGCAGTGATAAAAACCAGTGTCTCTCGGCATTACGCCGAGCAAAAAGCCGCGATCTAGTTACGTAAATACTAAGCGGGTGCTTCTACCCAAGACCAGTTAGCTGTCCTCAACGTTGCAGAGACGTGACAGCCAAGAAATTTTCACACCATCTTCTCTGTAGATGCCCGAAGCTTTCTGATTTAAGACAAATTTATTTAATGGTTTGCTTTTTGTCACTTCCTGAGACTTGAGTAATGTTAACCCCACCGTCATTACTCGAGTGGGTGTTTATATAGATAAATGTTTAGAATTAAGATCTGAGCGTTTAAGTTATGTTTTATTGTTATTTTGTGTATATGGCCCTTGGGCTTTTGAAATATATTTATCTTAGCGGGGCAAGGATGCGTTGCGCGAACGAAGGGATGGATAGTCTATTACGAGGTAGTATGATAAGTTTTTGCTCGACTTATGTTATGTAGCCACCCTTACAGCTTGGGCTGTAAGAGAAAGTCAGTTGAGTATGCTAAACCTTCCTAATTAACGAATAGACGTGGAACACTTGTAACAGAATCTGTGTGGAAAATGCGACTCCAGATGAACCGTCACCCCCCCCCGCCCCCCCCCCCCCTCCCCTTCCGTCGTCCGTGCGCCGGTCAATGGCAGTCGATTTTGCCATATTCTGCGGATTTACCTAATCAATGTTTAGATAGTGCTTTTAGCATTTTATTTCCGGATATTTCTCGTGAATTGTACCAGCCTTATTAATTTCTTGTCCCTTATTAATGTCAATTGGAGATATATCGTATGACTTTGGCTGCTTAGCTGTACTAGGCTGAACGTGGGCTACTGACTGGTTGTCTGAGAAATAAATAACAATATGGTTACGACAGTAACACTGTCGTAACTGACGACAGTCCACTGACGTGGAACACTTGTAACAGAATCTGTGTGGAAAATGCGACTCCAGATGAACCGTCACCCCCCCCCCCCGGCCCCCCCCCCCCCCTCCCCTTCCGTCGTCCGTGCGCCGGTCAATGGCAGTCGATTTTGCCATATTCTGCGGATTTACCTAATCAATGTTTAGATAGTGCTTTTAGCATTTTATTTCCGGATATTTCTCGTGAATTGTACCAGCCTTATTAATTTCTTGTCCCTTATTAATGTCAATTGGAGATATATCGTATGACTTTGGCTGCTTAGCTGTACTAGGCTGAACGTGGGCTACTGACTGGTTGTCTGAGAAATAAATAACAATATGGTTACGACAGTAACACTGGTCGTATTTGTAATATTATAACCGGTTTAACGCGTGCTTAGTATTATTCACTTATTCGCAATGATCAGAGTTACAGCAATATACATCATCCCAGCTGTTCCAGTCACGATCAGTTTAACTTGACCGTGAGCATGTTGAAGCAGTTTTTTTTTTCTTTTTTAGAAGACATTTAATGAACCGCTGGTGTTTGTGTGTGCGGCGAAACATTACCGTGTGGAGTTTCATATGATTCACCGTACATTTTCTAAGACGATTTTCAAGCCATGTCATATTTCTTTTCTATCGCAATTCTTGCATCTCGGTAATGTCGCTTTGTTCCGCTTCCGGAGGAAATTCTTACTCCCGAGGAAAATAGCGAAAGAAAGCTTGCTTTCGAAAGATATCTCGAATTAACGAAAATGACTATGAAGCAGCTAAATCAGCCACGTCTGCGAGCAATGACGATGGGCAAATACTTCACGAGTGTCGTGTGACGCTGAAGTTATTTGTTGTGAAAGTAGGTATGACAAAGATATTCAAACAAACCCCTTGCAGGCAGTACTGGCTCTGGCTACTGTTCCAGGGGATCAGAATCCCACACTGTAAAAAGTTTCTCCGAGGAAGGATTAAAGTTAACTGCAGAATTTGCTACTATCTCTACTAGGATAAGAGAAATCCGAGTTAGAGATAATCTTACCTCAGTAGAGTGGATCAGAATCCTACACTATAAAAAGTTTATCCGAGTAAGGACTAAAGTTAACTAGAGAATTGGCTACTATCTCTACTGGGATAAGAGTAATCCGAATTAGAAATAATCTTGCCTCAGTAGAGACAAGATTAATCCCAGTAGCAAATACTGCAAGATTTTCTTTTTTTACAGTGGAATCTTGGCACAGCTTTCACGGGTGCGGCCAATTTCCTTCCTTTTTCGAAAAAAAACCGGTTTTTAAAGCTCCAAAATAATCCCAGCAAAAATTCTAGTCTTGCTTCACTTTCACTCGTAATTGTAGGTCTAGTTTAAGTGTTATAAAGAGCTTTTTCCCTTGTGCTGAAACTGTAAGTAGTAACAGAGTGAACGAAACCCCCATCAGTAGAAGATAGCTAAAAAAAAAAAAAGGAGAAATTTCTATGCTTTCCCACGCTTGGGCTCGAAAGTGGTGACGCATCAGTAGAAACGGGTAGCGTACTTTAACAGTTCTTATAAATTAAAATCACAGATAAACATACCCCACGGGCAAACAAAAGTCGAAGTAAGTAACAAAAACACTAAACAACGCTTCGCATCTTATAGCTCTGCAATCCTTCGGTTGTTGAAGATCTCGATCCAGTAGCCATCGGGATCCTTTATAAAGGCAATCCCTTTCATTTTCCCGTCCTGTGGCTTTTTTACGAACTCAACGCTGAGCTCTTCGAACCTCGCGCAGGCCGAGTCAACATCAGGAACCATGATACCAATGTGCCCTGAAAACATTAGCAGTTTCTGACTAGGAAGCAATACTGGTTGATGAAATAATAGTTGCGTTTTTGATCGCCTGTGTAAGTTCACCTGTTAGTTCGCCGTTGCAGCTTAATTTCCGTTTTTACACTCAGTTCGCTTGACGCCTTCGCAGTTTCAAGACGCAGGTGAATAAAAACGGAAAATATACATCCCGACAAATCATTCATAAAATCGGCTAAATAAGTCAGTAGTTGCGTTTTTGATCGCCTGTGTAAGTTCTCCTGTGAGTTCGCCGTTACAGCTTAATTTCCGTTTTTACATTCAGTTCGCCTGACGCCTTCGCCGTTTCAAGACGCAGGTGGATAAAAACGGAAAATAAGCATCCCGGCACCTCATTAACAAAATCGTCTAAATAAGTAAGTAAAGGATAGTTACATTTGACACTGAAAAGGCCATTCGTGTAGTCAAAGCATACAAGTTGTAATAGTTATCCCTAATGGGGGGTAGGCCATTTCCAAACACACTATCCAGGACTTTCAATTTTCTGTGGGTTAATTTATTCATGACAGGCGAACTCGGACCGGGAACAGCGTCTGCGTCATAGTTCGCCGTTTCACTCGCAGGTGTTGTAGAACCGAGAACTGACACGGTCTCCGTTTCAGCAAAAACGACAATTAAGCAAACTGCGAACTCGAAAGGTGATCGAAAACGAGAAATAAGAAGAACTGAGATGAGGAACGGCAATCAAAAACGCAACTAATGTATCAAAAGCTTTGGAAATAATTGGATGGCTCCGTTGATCCAGTGGAAGATGGCAAAATGGGGAAGGAAATTTCACAACAGAACAAGCTAGCGGCTCGTGCGAATCCATTAGCAAAGAGGACGCCTGGATGCCCGCGTTAGTAGTTATTCCAGTCCTAAAAGTTGCAGTATTCAACTCAATTGTCCATTTTCATCCAAATCGAAGAGCAAATAAAATATGTTGAACAAGTCCAAACGGTACGCTTAACATGTAACAAGTTAACCTATTTTCAGATGAATCAAAGGCAGATTTTATCTAGGATGTATTATTGGTTACTCGCCAGTCTCAAACCTAAACACACTCTTAATAAGGTTTTTAGACAGGCCTATTTAGTTTTTGGGATCCCAAAACGTAAGTGGAGGGATACCTACGACATCGCAAAAGTTGTCCATCTTTCCGTCCGTCCGTCTGTCAGGTCGATAACTCTCGAAGGGAATGAGATATTTTGACGAAACTTGGTGTGAGGATTCTGTGGGTCAATGGTAAGGTCAAGTTCGCAGATGGGCTCTGTAGCCCTACATTTAGGGGTGGTGGTTCAAATTAAGGGGCAAACAAAATATTAAACAAAAAAAAAAGATAATAAGAAAGTCGATTAAGAGGAAAGAAGACATGCTGAACACGATGGTGAAAACCATTTTCTTGTCGTCCGGAATCCGGCAAAAACCGCAAAGTTGGTTAGAATTAAAACTTATATTATAAGTTGACTAGATTTTCGATATGCGGTAAGAAGACATGCTGAACACGATGATGAAAACCATTTTCTCGTGGGACAACTAATTCGCCCGGAATCCGGCCACACCGGAAAATTTGCTAAAAGCGAAAGTTTTATTTGAAGTTGATCAGATGACAGATTCAGGGCTATGAAAAAACGCTGAGTCTGTATATGACAATCAATTTTTACCCGGACATATAATTCGTCCCGAATCCTGTTGAAACCAGGAATTTTATAAGTTAAAGTTTTATTTGAAGTTATTAGATGTGTTTGAATTCGCTGAATTCGTTTCTGAATTGTTCTTTTTTTTGCTGGACAAGTAGTTCGCTCGAAATTTGGCCAAACCCGGAAATTTGGCAGAAGTAAAGCAAGAAGTTCCGGTCAGTATCATCAAAATAGATATGGCTTATAGAGGTATGTCTGAACTTGGTTTTCTCAGATGATTAGCGTGGCGAAGACTGGATCTGGCGAAGACAAAACCAAATTGTCTGGATCAAATATTAGATTTTTGGGATCCCATCGAAACCTTCGGTCTTGTTTAAAGGGGTTGTGATCAGAGTAGGCTATGATCATTGCCATACATTTCTTTTGGGAAGTTAAATGACAATAATCAGATATAAACTAAGATATATAGAGAGATATATAGTATAATACATGAGTAATATATTAAATGATCAAAGACTGACATGAGGTATTAAATTAGGAAAAAGGTGTACTGAGATGATAGAAGATTGGCAGATTTTCAGCTCCACTGGTGATAAAGCTCTACTTAGAATTTAACTGAATCTTAGTACTGATTGCTCTCTTCAGGGTAGGAACCAAATTACAGCCAAAATACATGGGAAAATAGCATTCCATGGAATAAATTCAATAGAATTCTTTATTTGCAAATAAATAATTCTATTGAATTTGTCTGTTTGTATCTACACACCAGGCTTCATCCCTGAAAATATTCCATTCTACATTCACAATACCTCAACTGTCAACTTACCAAAGCCTTTTGGGTCCGTATTCCCATTATGGTATCCTTTAAAATCTTGATCATTCTCAGTGCCCCAGTTATGTGTCAGCTCAACAGTCGCCTTTCGAGAAAATGCCCAGGCTGTTCTTTCTTTTTCATCAACTGGGATGTCTTCCTTAGGTTCATAGCCCATGAAGTAGAGGGAAAACTTCATTTCTTCAAAATCAAGCTTTTTGAGAAGCCTCATGCCAAGCACTCTAGTGTAGAAGTCAAGAGATTTCCTGGGGTCCTTTATACGGTACATGGTTTGTTGAAATATGAAATCCTGCAATGTTCAATACAGGTAATGGTGACGAATGACAAAAAACAAGAGCTGAAAGCTCATATGGCACTTGTAAGAACAGTTAGCATGTTTGTCAGATATGATTTCATCAGAAAATGGGCTTGATCTAGAAAATCTGAAATGCTTATGTCACTCATTGACGACTGTTTCTTCCTCCAATCGGACCGGGGGATGGACTATTTTTAAGCAAATCTGATAGAGTCCTTAACATGCCTGCAAAGTTTCACGGTCATAGCACATCTGGAAGTACCCTAACTTGTGATACCAGAATTGTGGAAAATCCCCTCCAACTCCTCAACACTGTGCCACAATCCGGTCCTGTTTTGTCAATAATGTATCTACGGCTTATGCTTGTTCTTCCCTCCAAGTTCCATCCCGGTTGTAGTGATTTACCAACGAACTGATTTATTTAAACCCAGGCATCTGGAACAAGAGGCATAATATAGCAACAGCAAGCGGTTAACAACAAATGAAGCATAAGCACAGCAAGCAGGCATATCATCACTAAACATGCAGGATATTACACAGGTCTCTCGACTCTAAGCGTTTCACGAGATTTCCCCCCCCCCCAAGTTATCGGATCCGTTCCAGACTTGAAACTGATCATCTGAGACACTTGTTCTTGAAACTTGACAAGTACCATGCATGTCTGATCACCCGTTCCAAAGTTATGCAGGTCAACAGAATCCGGATTCCCAATCCTTCCACTACCCCAGGATCATCTGATCGGGAAAAGAACTATTTTCTAGTCAACCTGGGAGAGTACCTAATATGTCTGCCAAGTTTCATGGTTCTAGTACTTGTGGAAGTACCCTAACTCGTGATCACCGTTAATCCGGGAAAACCCCCTCTATTGTCACAATCCAGTGTTATTTGTCAATAAAGTATCTAGGGTTAATGCTTGTTCTTCCGTTCAAGTTCCATCCCGATCCCTCAACGCTAAGTATTTCATGAGATTTCCGCCCCCCCCCCCCCCAATTTTCGGATTCGGGTCAGATTTGAAACTGAAAATCTGAGACACTTGTTCTTCACAATTGTTAAGTTTCATGCATGTCCAATTATCTGTTCCAGAGTTATGCATGTTTCTAGTTTCCGGATTCCCCATCCCTCCACTCCCCCCACAATGGCTGGATCGGGGAAGTGATTATTTCCAAGTTGAACTGGTTAGTTCCCTCATATGCCTGCCAAGTTTTATTGTGCTAGCTTATGTGGTAGCGTTTCACGAGATTTCCGGTGCCCCCCTCCCCTCCAGTTATCGGATCTGGTCCGGATTTGAGATTCAACATACAGAGCACTTTTTCTTGACATACATCAAGTTTCATGCATGTCCGATTACCCGTTCCAAAGTTATGCATGTTAGTAGTTCCCGGATTTCCCATCCCTCCACTCCCCCACGACGGCCAGATCGGGAAAGTAAATTTCCAAGCTATTCTGGTTGGTTCCCAGATATGCCTGCCAAATTTCATTGTCCTAACTTATGTGGAAGCGTTTCACAAGATTTCCGGTGACCACTCAACCTCCCCCCGCCAAGTTATCGGATCTGGTTCGGATTTGAAACTGAGAATTTAAAGCACTACTTCTTGACATATGTCAAGTTTCATGCATGTCCGATTACCCCTTCCAAAGTTATGCATGTTACTACTTTCTGATTTCCCATCCCTCCACTCCCCCCATGATGGCCGGATCGGGGAAGTGATTATTTCCAAGTTAATCTGGTCCGTTTCCTGACATGCCTGTCCAGTTTCATCGTCCTAGCTTATGTGGAAGCGTTTCACAAGATTTTTTGGTGACCCCTGCAGCCCCCCTCCCCAGTTATCGGATCTGGTCCAGATTTGAAACTGAGCATCTGAAGCACTTGTTCTTGACATATATCAAGTCTCATGCCTGTCGGATTACCTGTTCTAAAGTTATGCATGTTACTAGTTTCCGGATTTCCCATCCCTCCACTCCCCCCAAGATCGCAAGATCAGGAAAGTGATTTTTTCCAAGTTATTCTGGTTGGGTCCTTTATATGCCTGCCAAGTTTCCTCGGCCTAGCTTATGTGGAAGAGCTCAAACTAGCAAAACCTGGACAGACCGACAGAATGACAGAACGACAGACAGACAGATCCTGGACAGACTGACAGAGATTACGGTTGCTATATGGCACTCGAGTATGCTCAAGTGCCATAAAAAAGGGAACAGGACTGTGCTATCCAAGGGAGAAATCCATTAAACTACGCCCAGGACATGGGGGGGTATGGGCCCAATGCCAGAAAACGCATCACTAGCCAACACCAGTCACTATTTCTTCTTTCAAATTTTGCATCTATGCCGTACACAAAATACAGATTCTGATCAGAATCAGAATCATATTTATTTGACCAATATCTTTACACAAGGGAAAAAAATATACTAGGGGGTCAACAATTTATAGGCGTCATGAAATACATAAAATAACACTTCATATATATAATTAATTGGTCAAAAGGCTAAGACGCTAAGTAAACCGAAGGAAGGTGCTAGTAGCCTAAGGTGGGCTACCTCTTCTATTCAGCTTGTATTGTACAGCACAGAATGCACTCAAGTAAAACCAAATTAGAATGAAATCTAACAAGCATACCTTCGTAGAAGGATCCGGCTCAGAGCAGGCAGCTTTAACATCTTTTTCATCCATACTGGACTTTTTAAAGCACGTTCTGATGAACTTTCAAAAATCAGTTTAAATGGATCATTGTTTGCTTCGAAAATCCCATTCAACCTTTCGAATCCAAAATAAAAAGTCCTTAACTTAAATTTAAGAATATATTAAATAACTGTCTAGTAGTTCATACTCATTTCTAAAAGAAAGGGTTCTAAAAGCTCAATTTTGTGTCCTGAAAATTGTACACTGGGATCAGACTGGGATACTTTTATATATTTTTTCATGGCAGATGAACCTGTGGGATAAGCGCGAATTTTAAATACCGGTTGAAGCATGACTGAAGATGTCTGGAAAACTATCAAGGAAAAAGCGTGCAGTATCACAAGTTTCACAGTCTCCAAGGAACAATTGCAAAAGTTAGTTTTTTTGTTTTTTGGCTTTCAACACCTTTTTTCAGTAGAGGTATACAGGAGGTATACTTCAGAAGAACAGTGTGCCAGCAGGTTACAGGAGGAGAGCTACCCAACTTCGAACAAGAGCCTCATTTTTGTTGCATGCTGCAAGTCCGCTTCTCGGCCACTTCCGAACTGATTCTTTCTATATCCTGCATTCAGTGAATTGCTTCCGAGGAAGACAGTCTAGTACACTAGCCCCATTTCAGGCACGGTGCTCAAACGTCTAGCACCATGCCTGGGTGCTAGACGTTCAAGCACTGTACCTTGGATTTCATGTATGGTGCATGGATTTCAGTATACAGTGCATACATCAAAAACACAGTTTCTGTCATCACAACTGAGCACCGGCTCGGACAGGGCTGAAATTACTACTATGAATTAGAGAACTCAAAGACAATCCTTTATATATTTTTCAACAACAAAAACAAAAGGGCTCTAATGATGATGGAGATGAAAAACCTAACAGCACCCTATCTATTTTCCATGTATTTTCCCTATATATTCCCAAGAGCCAATATTCTGGTTGGCTGCTAGGTAGAAAAGGCTGAGGCACAGGACACTTTGCATGCAAAACCCTTGACTATATAGAAAAGGAAATGTGTTTTTTCACATCTGTCATCAGCTGAGCCCTTTTTTTTTTGTTGTGAAAAACATATAAAGGATTGTCTTTGATTTCTCTAATTCATGGTAGTAATTTCAGCCCTGTCCGAGCTGGTGCTCAGTTGTTATGACAGAAACTGTGTTTTTGATGCATGCACTGTATACTGAAATCCATGCACCATGCATGAAATCCAAGGTACAGTGCTTGAACGTCTAGCACCCAGGCATGGTGCTAGACGTTTGAGCACCGTGCCTGAAAAGGGGCTAGTGTACTAGACTGGAGGAAGACGGCAGCGCTTCTCGAGAATTGCGCACTTGCTCACCGACCAAGTCCGTGCTTCCCTGCAAGATGCTGCAGCCCTGCCGCTTCAACCGAAAAGAAAGTGAATCCAAAACGCATATTGTGCAAAAGCAAAGAAGTGCTGCAGCAGCGATGCGGCAGCGCTATTGCAACAAAAACAAGGCTGAGATTTAAAGTTCCCAGGAAGTCTTTTCTTCAGAAAAATCTATCTAGCTTAAAAAGGAACAAAAAAATTTACAAATATACTTACTAGATTGAACTGGATTGAACCTAATAGAATGGACAGGCAGTGTGTTCCAGTTGCCGAGCCCATGCCCAGCCCTGTAGCCAATATATCTTCCTTGAGTGATGGATAGAAAAATTTACAGAAGCAAAAAATTGGCATTTTCCCATGGGTCAGAGAGTGCTATCATCCATTGTTTCTACCCATTTCTGTTTGTGATTTCAGCTGAGTTTATCAATCCTTTTTTCAACACTTGGGATTGCAGTATTGAAATGGTATTAGATGTGCCTCTTAAACCTTAAAAGTTCTCGCTTTGCTAAAGGAATTAAGGCTTATCATTTGCTCCTTTCTAAGTGGTGATATTAGAAAGTTGGCTTACCGCAAAGCCAAAAAGTCAACTTTTGAATTGATACAGATGGATTTTTGTGAGCTGGTCAAAGCATATGACTTGTGCTTTTTGTACTAAAATTACTTCATGGGATACCCCATTTCAAAAGTTTCTAAGGGTTGACAACTTTAATAGTACACACTGAAACCAAAAATAGGCCGCGCCCAATTGTGAGGCATGTAGGGTCAATCATCTTCAGCCATTAGGGGTGTGCAGCTTTTGCTAGTTGTTTTAAAGGAGGGGTATCCCAGTCTAGTACACTAGCCTCTTTTCAGGCATGTTGCTCAAATGTCTAGCACCATGCCTGGGTGCCAGACGTTCAAGCACTGTACCTTGGATTTTATGCATGGTGCATGGATTTCAGTATACAGTGCAAGCATGAAAAACACAGTTTCTGTCATCACAACTGAGCACCAGCTCAGACAGGGCTGAAATTACTACCATGAATTAGAGAAATCAAAGACAATCCTTATCAAATTCTTCATAACAATTGCTCGGCTGATGACAGACGTGAAAACCTCATTTCCTTTTCTACATAGTCGAGGGTTTTGCATGCTAAGTGTCCTGTGCCTCAGGTTTTTCTACCTAGCAGCCAACCAGAATATTGGCTCTTTGGGCACTCTACATGGAGAATAGATAGGGTGTTGTTAGGTTTTGTATCTCCATCATCAGTCGAGCCCTTTTGTTTTTGTTGTGAAAAATTCGATAAGGATTGTCTTTGATTTCTCTAATTCATGGTAGTAATTTCCGCCCTGTCCGAGCTGGTGCTCAGTTGTGATGACAGAAACTGTGTTTTCCATGCATGCACTGTATACTGAAATCCATGCACCATGCATGAAACCCAAGGTACAGTGCTTGAATGTCTAGCACCCAGGCATGGTGCTAGACACTTGAGCACCATGCCTGGAATGGGGCTAGTGTACTAGACTGGGTATCCAACCTTGATTTTACACTACCTCAAACCTGGCCTAAAAAGGTTAGAAGGAAATTTCACTCCAGTCCTAAAAAGGTCCTAACTGTCAAGAAGGAAACCCTGACTGACCCAGGACCTGTTTTGGACTGCACAGAAATTTCCTTATAAGGTTTTCAGGCCAAGCTCGAGGTCATATAAATTCAAGGTTGGATACCCCTCCTGTAGTCTACCTATTATTTGTTTCCAGTCTGTTTGATGGTAAGAACAATTTGGTACCAGTTTCTATCACAGGCAGATAAGGAATACTTCAGCGACTTTAGCGATAAGGATTAATCTGACTGGTGCAGCTCCCTAAATAAAGTGGTGCACCTGGGGCGGAGCCCCATGACGCACACGGAGTTGCCTTTAAGAAATAATCTGACTGCTGCGGCTGCGGCTGCTGCAGCTCCCTAAACCAAGTGGTGCGCACGGAGTTACGGGAAAAGGCGGGGGACCCAGGGTCCAATTTTTTTTAATGATCCGCCTTTTCCCGTAACTCCGTGCGCGACCTTTGGTTTAGGGAGCTGCAGCTGTCAGATTATTGGGAACCCGTCACTACGCCCACCCGTCATTTCGCCCACCCGTCACTTAGCCTAAAAAATCCGTCAGTTCGCCCACTTTTTCCACAGTTCGCCTAAACGTTAGTTCGCCTACTTGCTGAACATGATGATGAAAAACATTTTCTGGTCGGACAACTAGTTCGCTCGGAATCCGGCCAAACCGGAAAATTTGTTAAAAGTGAAATTTGTATTTGAAGTTGATTAGATGACCGATTTAGGGCTAAGAAAATACGCTGAGGCTGTATATGACGAACTTTTATTACCCGGACATATAGTTAGTCTGGAATCCAGTTGAAACTGGAAATTTTACAAGTTAAAGTTTGATTTGAAGTTATTAGATGTTCTTTATAGGGATAAGGAGATAGCCTAAGCTGAATTCGTTTTCTGGACAACTAGTTCGCTCGGAATTCGGCCGAATCCGGAAATTTGAGCAGGAAGTTTCCGTCAGTATCGTCAAGATAGATATGGCTTATATAGGTACATCTGAACTTGGTTTTCTCAGATGAATAGCCTGGCGAAGACTGGATCTGGGGAAGACAAGATCCAATTGTCTTGATCAAATATTATATTTTTGGGATCCCATCGAAACCTTAGGTCTTGTTTTCTATGCTGAGGAATAGCTTTGATTATGTGATTACTGATTGTGTTCTTCTTGGAACATACCGTTTTGGAAGCTTCGATGAGTTGACAACTTCAGCGTTTAACGATAGTGAAGAAACAAAACCAAAGTGTTGCGAGAGCAACACTTCACGTTGCGCAGTCAACATAGATCTAGTCTTGGTTCACGCTGAACGAAATCGAAACTTGTAGGTGAGAGTACACCAACAAGAGCACAATCCACTTGCATGACTGAAGATGTTTCTCGTTCTACGCCGATCTCATCTCAGGCACAACAGGAATACTACTTGGATAATGAAATCACCTGGGCTGAATCAGTTTCTCCTCTCGTAAACAAGTGGAAAGTCAAACAAAACTGTAAGTAAAATTTGACCTACAAGCTTTGTTATTTGAATGTCTTGCTAGAAACAGTTGTATTCCAACATTTTACATATGTGACTTCTTTGAAACTCTGCCGGGTTTCTCAAAAGATCAAACACCCTCTTTTTTTTAGCCTCACTCGGCCCCCTTCGCTTTGATGAGAAGCACGGAAACTTGCTTAACCGTTATTGATTTACCAATGAGCTCCTCGTAATCAATTCGCAGGACCCTTGTCCGCCTCGAAAAGAGTAAAACACGGCAAATGGAAAATTAAGTAATATTAAGAGTAAGTCAGTGGCTATATGTGTCCTTTGACTGTGAATATGGGTGCTTTTAAGTGCATTGTACATTTTTATGGCACTTGCCCTTATATAGCGATCGTAATTTCTGTCCCTCAGGCGGTCCGTCGGTCCCGGTTTTGCTAGTTCGGGCACTTCCAGATAACCTAGGACGATGAAACTTGGCAGGCATGTCAAGGACCGGACCGGATTAAATTAGAAATAGTCACTTCCCCGATCCGACCATCTGGGGGGGGGGGGGGAGGGAGGGGAATCCGAAAAAATGAGGTACCAAAATGTAAGTTGAGGGATGCCTATGACATCGCAAAAGTTGTCCGTCTGTCTGTCTGTCTGTGAGCACGATAACTCTCGAAGGGAATGAGATATTTTATTAAAACTTGGTGGGAGGATCCTTTGGGTCAAGGGAAAAGTCGAGTCCGTAGATAGGCTCTGTAGCCCTAGATTTAAGGGTGGGGAGGGGTTTCAAATTAAGGGGCAATCAAAAATATTTTTTAAACGCTATTGAGATAGTTGATTTAGGGGCAAGGAGACATGCTGAATCCGAATATGAAAGTTATTTTCTCGCCGGACGAATAGTTCACCCGGAATCCGGTGAAAAGCGGACACAAAATGTGTCGACCTATTTTCGGCTATAGCAGTACCTACCCCTTTATTCTAAAACCAATATAGCTCTGCGCGTGGATGACGATATTCATTTGTTTATTGTATGGACGTCGGAGAGGTCTAGTGTAATCGAAGGTCGAAGGGGTTGATATATAATGTTCAAACGAGGAAATATGTTGTTCAAGCGAGGATGTTGTTCAATGAGGATTCACTGGTAAAGTAGAGGTCAAGTTCGTAGATGGGTCCTTTAGTCCTATCGTTAGAGGCAGAGGAAGGGTTTCGAGTTTGCGATAAAACATGTATGTTTTATAAGCTAGTAAGATATTCATTGAGGGGGTAAGGGGATAACTTCTCTTGGCGTACAAATGGTTCATCACGAATTCGGCTGAAACTGGAAATTTGGTTGAAGCTGAATCAGTTAGAGATTCGGTGTCGGGGCAAGGAGACATACTGAGTCCATTTTTTGACTATTTTAATAGTAAAAATCTTCCAAGGAATCTGGCGAAGACTGATTGGCGGAGACATAACCCAATTGTTTGAATCAAATCTTAGATTTTTGGGATCCCATCGAAACCTTTGGTCTTGTCAACTTACGAAAGAGGGATCGAATCTTAATGAAACTTGATATATGGGAGGACCTTGTGTCTCAAACATTCCATTGAATTCGAGATCGGAACCGGTCACATTGGGGGGAGTTGAAGGGGGAGACTGCAAATCTTGGAAAACGCTTAGAGTGGAGAGATCGGGAGACAAGCACAAGTCACAGAATACTTGATCAACATAACCGGACCGGATCCGCTCAACTCTGGGGAGTTGGGAGGGTTGGGGGGGGGGCGAATTTCTAGTGATCCCGCGAGTTCGGTACTTCCTGATGTGCTAGGACGATCAAGCTTTGCAGGCGTGTCAGGGACCCGAACAGATTAACTTGAGAATTTCAGCTTGGGCTTCTACTTTTTCGAAACATATTAATGGGATTCGAATCCTACAAAACAAATCAATTAGAACAATTTATGGTCTTCCATTTTCTTCATCAGTTTCTCATATTCTGCCTCATCTTTTTATTTTAGATGTCCGTCAGATTAGAGACTGGAATATTGCAACACTTGTTTTCCGTTATCTTCTAGAAGATTCACTACCTACTGATTTTAAAAATCTTTTTTGCCTGAACAGTCAATTTCATGACTATAACACAATACGGCGGTCCAAGCTTTCTACCATTTGTTATCCTTCTACAAGGTCTAGCTTTTCTATTCGTCATACAGGTGTAAAAGTATGGAATTATTGCCTGAAACTGTTAGAGTGTCCGAAGATAGGAAAGTTTTTAAAAGAGCTCCAAAAAGATTTATGTTATCTAGCAATTATATTTCTTCTGTCTGATTTAATTGATTCATTTTTGTTTTGCTGGGAGGAAGATCAGACCCATGTCGCAAACCATTTTTATTTTTTCTTTAGTCATATGTCTGTTGTCGTAAATTCTCGTGTTGTCCTTAAATTTTAGTGTTTATGTGTTATAGTTGTTCGTTTGTTTTTTCTTTACAATGCCTTAGGCTAGAATTGTATTAATAATTTTTATAAACCCATCAGAATTAGTGAATGGTCGTTTTTTATGCCACTGGCATGTCTGAAGCTTTTGAGAATCACCAGGTTTATTTATATTTGCCATTAAAATTGTACCTTACCTTACCTTACCTTACCTTACCTTAGAATGTAGTTTCCCCGATCCGACCATCGTGGGTGGAATGAAGGGATTGGGAATCCGGAATCTGGTGGCAAGCTCAGCTATATAGTGGCAAGCTCAGCTATAGAGCGGGTGATAGGATTTAAATGAACCTTATTATTTAGAAAGACTTCGCGCCTCGGACGTCCCATTTTAAATCCGGACCGGATCCGGTGACATTGGAAGGACGGATGGGGGAACCGGAAATCTTTGGAAACGCTTAGAGTGGAGAGATCGGGATGGAACTTGGTGGGAAGAACAAGCACAAGTCCTAGATACGTAATTGACATATTAGGACCGGATTCGGGCACTGTGGGGAGTCGGGGGGGGGGGGGGCGGAATTATAGTGATCGCGCGAGTTCGGTACTTCCTAATGTGATAGGACGATGAAATTTTGTAGGCTTGTCAGGGACCCGAACATATTGACTTGTGAGTAGTTGTTTCCTCGATACGACCATAGTGGGACGAGTGGAGGGACGGGGATCCGGAATCTAATGACATGGGCAGCTTTTGAGTGGGTGACTAGATTTGAAGGAAACTTGGCAAGTAGAAAGAGCTATCGTCTCAGATGTTCCATGTCAAGTCCCGGTTGGATTCAATTCTTGTAGGTGGACGGGTGCACCGAAAAATTTTCAAACGCTAGAGCTAAGTCAAGGGGTTGGGACGGAACTTGGCGGGGCGAAAACGCATCAGGCCTTAGTTGACGGAGCCAGATCGTATCGGAGCTCTGTGGGGGGAGTTGGAGGGGGTTTCTCGGAATTCCAGTGATCGCCAGTTAAGATAGGCCCAGATGTTCTAAGGACGATGAAAACTTTGCAGGCATATTAGTGACTTAAGGATCCCACACAATGCCCTAGGAGAATGAGTGTTATGGGACCCGAACATCATTCTTGGAGTTGAGGGAAGAGGAATCCAGAAATCACTGACTTCCGTAAGTTGCGAACGTGTGGTCCGATTTGAGTGAAACTTTATGGGCGATAAGAACCCAGGACCTAGACAAGCAGACCATGTATTCGAACCACAATCAGCCACGGTCAGGAGGGCGGGGGGGGGGGGGCTTTTTGACATGCACAAAATCCGAACCTATGGACAGTACTCAGCTTATGATATTTAGCTTATTAGCCTGATTTGTTATTTAGCTTCCGGACCGGATCCGGCCAAGATGGGGGGGGGGGGGGGAGCGGGAACTGGAAATTTGCTGATAGGCTATTCTCCGATTCCAGTCAAACTTGATGGACGAGAAGAGGTCAGAGATGCGAAGTTTATGTTTCCGAATCGTATTCTGCCACAGTGGGGGGAGTTGGCATGGGAGTCCCAGAGATGATGTTGCTCGCATAGGGGTCAAACAAGTTGAACGATTTGAATTAAACTTGGAATATAGAGAAGTTATATTCCCTAGATTACATATTTTTGAGTGCAAACCGGATCCGACAACTGTTGGGGGGAGGGGAGTCACGGGAAGTTCAAAAAATGCTCTGTTCGAGTAAAACTGGTACGAGAAAATGCTTCAGATGATCCATTTCGGAGTCGAACCAGAATCGGCCGCGTGCGGGGAGCTGGAGGGGGTAGCGGATATCATGTGGCACGTCTATGGACCAAACAAGTGGATCTATTGGGTTGAAACTTGGAAGGTAGGAAAGTCATTTGCCCTAGATGATCCGAGGCGATGCCAGAAACTTTCAGACTTGAGTGAAACTAGATATCCTATTTCTAGGTCCAAAACGTATTTTCGGATGGCGGGGTATTTCGTGACGTTCTGATCAACTTTCTTTACCACCTACCATATGAGCTTGTAGCTGTTGTTTAAGTTTATGATGTCCGCTGATTCGAGACTCGTAAAACATGAAAGGTATTAAGCTCAAACTCCTGGCCTTGTGGCCTAATTGTGCCTTTTATACTCCTCGACAGTCCGGCCCAGGGGCAAGTACTACGAAAAGCACTGAAAGATGTCTTTGAGATCAATCAATCAGTCATCGTTTCCATTCCTGAGTATCTGTTTCACAACATGATAACATAGGACTGTCAACTTTAACAAAATATATTAATTTATACAATTCATTTTAAAACGTGTACGACTTCATAAATTTATAACAGAATTAAACAGTATGTCAAACATAAAAAATATAAAATATGTAGTTCTAGATCAATTGTCAAAATATTACACGTGTCTTCACTTGTTAAAAAACTTCACAAAATATGGCACAAATGACTTAAGGAATCTATCAGAAGAGTGACTAGGTGAGTTTTGTAGCATTAATTTCTTTGCCGTTCTGGTGCGTGCTTGTTCGCCATTCTTTACTGCGAAATAGGTGCTAGTCAACAACACCCACTCCAACTCGGTTCTGATGATTGTAATTTGCAACTCTATTTCAGTTCAAGGCAAGGAGGACCAGCCGGATCACAGTCCACCTGTTCTTCGTGTTCCTCGAATCCTAGACCTGAAGACTCCTCCAGTCAAGCGTCTTAGAAGCAGAGAGGGAAGCCCGGTTTCTATCCCCACTGAACCGCCAAAACCTTTGGAAATTTTGGAGAAACTAGTGGCAACTCTCAAACATGACCAGACTTGTAAGTACCCTGACTTTATAAATATTTCTTCTGCACAAGCTCGCAGCAAATCATGTTTGGTGGTGCTTGACGGGTTAGTCAGTGAAAATTTTGTAATCAGTGCGTTTTTCGGCCCTTCTTGTCAAGGGTCCCCTTTAGGTCGTAGCTAAAAATCCGAACTGACCAAAATAAAACGAGGTTTCTAGCAACTTTAAAACTGAAAGGGCTGAGATACGACAGTCTAGTTACACTTCATTTATTTATTTAAATAGGACTGAAAACCTGATAAAAATGCGTTCCTTCGTTCCTCCGCTTTCCAAAGGTAATCAATTTCATCAAATGAACTTATTCTTTCGGATCTGTGGTACCTCTATGTGCTTGTCCCTCCATGCTTGGAATATTCAGCAACTACAAAGATAAGCAGAAAATAGCACATATAACAAAAAGACATAACTTATCATCACTTTCCCACTCCCTCCAGAGGAGTTACTTCCTCCAGTTTTCCAAGCTTAGCGCCCGTAGCACATGTAAATGCAGGCTTTTGTTCAAATTCAAGTTCTCCGCGTCTGAATGCTATTCGGCTACCTGAGCCTCGTTTTTGTTGCAATCGCGCTGCCGCATCGCTGCTGCAGCACTTCTTTGCTTTTGCACAATATGCGTTTTTGGATTCACTTTCTTCTTGGTTGAAGTGGCAGCGTTGCAGCACCTTGCAGGGAAGCACGGACTTGGTCAGTGAGCAAGTCCGTGATTCTCGAGAAGCGCTGCCGTCTTCCTCGGAAGCACTGCACTGCAAAAACGGATGTAGAAAGAATCAGTCCGGAATCGGCCGAGAAGTGGACCTGCAGTATGCAACAAAAACGAGGCTCTGTTCTATTCCCATGTGATTTGTATTACTAGAGTTATTACTAGAGCCCCGGTAAAAATTAAAAAATCGCTTAGATGAGTCGAAACAATTCAGCCTGTTCAGGTATCAGATGTAAAAAATAATAAGCTGGCTTTTCAGTTACACTTTAAGTCCACAATTTTACAGAGTTGTTTTTTAAGAACTGTTGGAGGTAAAAAGCTAGTGCTCTGGTGTCACGTGGACACGGACCCTGACTTTACGAATTATGCACCCAAGACCGATTGTATCTGATAGGCCAGTATGCGTTCTCACATAAAAGGGTGCGTGTCTGTAATTTGTACCAGGCCTGCTCTTTCGTAGTAAAATTCAAGACGTGCAATTCAATTCAGTTTATTTTCAAACCATTCAAGGACTAGCCTAATTTTCGTTTTTTTGTCAACAAAAATAACGGTATCAAGATAAAATGTCATCAAACGTAGAGTGAATAAATACAACAAAAACAATGATGACGTCAAACATAAAGTGACAAAACAAGGTTCTCAGACAGCAATAAAAGTTAGTAAAAATTTAAAGAAGCAAACGAAAATTTTGGACGTATATTTGTATATTTGACGTATATACTGGCAGTTGTAAAAACTGCTTCAGAATTGAGCCGGCTCACGAATGAGGGTACGAAACTACGCTCATACCGAGCATGAGAGCATGTGACCGGTTGTACTACCGGAATCTGTTGGGAAGCTGCTCTGCCACGCCTGACTCGAATTGCGGCGAAATCAGGGGGCAGGATGGGGCGTAGGACCACCATATCACCTGCGGTTACGCAGGCGATATGGTGGGAAGAGGGTGGACTCTTAAAGCATGCACGTCGCACTTTCTTATGAGCCCCAGTGTCCCGGTTCATAGCATGAACGAAGTGAATTTCTACTCCATGATTATACCCCATGATCTACTCCAGGATGCCTATGGTACAGGAGCAATGGCTCCGCTATAGAAATATAAAGTCATCCAGGAATCACTACTGAAAAGCTGGAGTTTCCAAGCCTTTTCCAAACTTTTCAAGCCTTTATGAAAGAGGTGAAGTAAAATTAGTTCAAGACATTTCAGCTTCAAGGCATAGTGCAGGCATTAGAGTTTCTGAATGCCTAGTCAGGGCTATGAACAATTTCAGAACATTCTGTATCTGTTCCGTTTATTACAGCATCTTCTGACAAGTCTCCACAGACTCCAGCCCGCTTCACTCCAGAGATTTTCAAACCAGAAGGTAGCCCGAACACATCCGAGGATTTTCTGCTTTCCCAGGCGCTGGACGAGGTTGAATCGCGGCTCCGAGCAGATAGTCCAGTCTTAAGCCAAAAATCGAGCTCTCCGAAAGAAACCGGGACACCTCGAAGGGTATTGCGGATCAGGGCCAAGATGTCCCCCCTCCTCCGGCAAACCCAGTCCGAGCGAATACGGGCCGGAATCCGGACGCTGGGACGGCAAACAAAAAGCTCTGCGGATGCAGACATTAAAGAAGATTCTGAAACACTAATTTCCGACGCCATTCCTATTCGCGAACTTTGTCAAGCTCCTCGGAGTTTGGCGGCCTTGAACCAGAAGAAGGTGGGCCATCTAGTAGACAAAATAAAAGCACGCGACGAGTGTAATGGCTCTGCAGCCCCTCCGTCTCAACATGTGATTCGCTCTTTCAGTTTTCGTTCCAGAAACAGCGGGTATGGAGAAACCCAGGGCTGTAGAGAACAAACCCCTAAAGTTGCGATTCAGAAACTTGAAAGAATCGGTTGTGCGACCAAAGCTGAAAATGGGCTATCTGCTACTCCAGTTTCTAAACCGCACCGTGCTGAGAAGCAGACATACCCTAGTAGCAATGTCACCGAACAGGTGTCAGCAGCAGTTATTAACAACAATACAACAAGGCCAACCGAATGTGTAGAAAAGAACAAATTTGGCACCACGGCTGCGAAAAAGAATGAGCATGTTGCTAAGCAGACTGTATGTTTTCGGTTCAACCGTGAAAGCGGTAAAGACGCAGCGCCCAGTCCAGCGGCTCCCACCTCTAACAGCATACATACTAACATTGTGTCTAACAGGAACACAGAACCTGGTAAAGTTCCAAGCCCACGACAGGCAAACTGGAAGCGCTGGTCCAGCATGCCATTGGAATCGCCGTCTCGGGGGAAAAACAACTTGATAAACGGTTTTGATGATGATGATGACTTTGAGTCCCTCATAAGCGGAATTAAGGATGATTCCGAGCTTCAGACATCCTTTAGTCAGCCCGCAGCTGGTACAAGTAAAAGTGATGACCGGTCAGCGTCCGGGGAGGCACTGTTAGAAGATGATTTTGACCTCGATCTGGATATGTTGCAGGCAGTTGAAAGCGTTGAAGGTATGTACTATTCCTGAACTTGCATCCCCGCGACATTCTCCGACGTCGGAGAGCTCCTGGAGAAGGGGGGGGGGGTCACTCTCGAGGATTTATCTTAGAAAGCAAATAGGTATAGTAATAATAATTTATTTTTAACCCACAAATCGGGCAAGACGTAAACAGTGGAGTACAAAAAAAATATGAAGACATAATTAGGGAAAACACAACACATACAAACAAAATCTACTTAAAGAGTCAAACAGACGAATAAGCCCGTGAGAGGGCGACAGACACGCGTACGCCGTTTCGGACAGATTTCTGTGGAGAACGGACAATTTCTCGGTGATATCCGGTAGCGAGTACTTACTAATAATTCTACCTTCAAATGTAGACTTTCGCCTTGCAGTGCAGTGAACCTTCCATCTCTAATTGTTCCAGTAGCACGGGGTGTCAGCTCCCCAGCTATGATAGTGGGACGAAGTGGAATCGTGTGTGTGTAGAAGATTACCCGATGAAAAATGTATAGCCTGCGTAGTTGTATGACAGTTGTACGAAAAAGTTGCATGTATTGATATGTAATAGTAAAGAATACTATCATTTAATGTGCCTGAGACTGGGCCAATCTTAAGCAGTAGTATCCTGTCTTGCTAATATTAGCGTGCAGTAGAATACAGTAACACGATATCCTTGATATAGAAGCATGTAGTAGCATCTGTTCGTACTGCATAGTAGTTTTTCGTACGACTTCACACTACTATTTTGAGATAAATTTGTCACCGGGTAACAATTTCAGATAGACGGATGCTCAGTTGACGGGGACATGCCCGTCTAAAGAGGGTTGAGGATGAATTGGGTTCTCGAGGCGCAATAAAGTTGATGGACATTGATTTTCACGTGGCGCCATCCAGAAATTCAACGCGGAACGCCGCTGGCGGCTTCGTTGTTTTTGTCGGTTGCAATTATTACAATAAGCAGTGTTTCCGCTGAAAATTTCAAATCCTCCTCCATACCAATTACCAAATAAAATAACAAGGTGGAATACATCGCTGTACCTTTCGGCAGTCTGTATGCCTTTTCTAAGATCCTCCCCGCCCCCCAAAATGCTTTACCTTGAGCGACAACTTCACTGCAACACTGTTGCGGTGCCCATGTAAGAAGCGAGGTTCACAGGCGGGTAGTCCACAGTGAGCTGAGTCGTCGCTAGTCTCTGTCAGGCTTCGTCATCTCCGCAGATATGGACTAGATATGAATGAATGAATGAATGATTTATTTGCACATTAAAGCCATCCGGCCATCATGCAACAAAACGAAACAAAAAGTAAACAATCTTACATGCGCATATACACACTAACACACTCTTAATATTTTTAATTTACACTGAATACTTTCTTAGCACTAAAAACACAATTTCCCGATCAGAAGAAATCTTTCCGGTGTTTAAAAGCTAACCTTAGGAACTTCCCAATAATTCTTATTTCTTTAAAATCTTTACTTCCCATCATTTTGATAATCCATTTCTTATCAGTTCCCCCCACCCCGAAAATCTCCTCCCTTAGTAGCCTCCCGTAACTCTCTACAATCACACAAAGGTGGCATATATCCTCGTTCATTTCTCCACACATAGGACAGAAGTAGTAAGGACCCGATCTTTCCTCTTTTTTCCCCATATACTTTCTTCTTGTACCGAGCGGCAAACCATCAGCCCTCATACTTATTAACAAACCCAACTCCTCCCTACTTAACCCTACTTTAAAATATATTTCCTCACCCCACGTCTCTTTTGCCGCAGCGTACAACCTCAGAGATTCTGACTTACCCACCTCGCATAACCACGTCTGTATTTCCTGGTCTTGGAGTGTCTGTCTAACCACTCTAGTCACACTTCTTAACTCCCATCCTGGACCTTCTCCTTCATTCCACAAATTACTTAAACCTGTATTATCTAAAATACACTTAATCTGGTGTGCCCATGACTGCTTCCTTCCATCATACAATGATTCTAGGTATGCCTCCTTTAATAGTCTTGAATGGGGCATAATCAAAATCCTTTCCCAAAAATTTACCATACTCACTAGCCTCCTACTCCTTAGTGATAATAGACCTAAATCACCCTTTACCACTAGACCATTAATTCTATTATTTACACCTAGAATCCTTTTAAAGTAATTTAATTGCAACTTATCCAATTTCCCAGCTACTGCATATCCCCATATCTCTGCTCCATAATGGATTATCGGCACTACTTTCGACAAAAATACTTCTTTAACCATTTTTACTTTACTACTATTTCTCAATCTACTGGCATGCAACTATTATTGATCTGTATTTGATAGTACAAAACGGATACGTCAGCTGAATTTTATTAGAGCTATATTTGTTTTTCCAACTAGAGCTGTTTTGAGCCTCAAGAGGACCCTTTCCAAGAAGGGCCGAATCATAGCTCTAATAAAATTCAGCTGACGTGTCCGTTTTGCACTACCAAATATGATTCGCTGTCAGCTTCGGCTGAATGAATATTTATATATATATATATATATTAAAGGTTAACTTCAGACATCGAGGTTGATATCGGAAAATAACAACGAGACGGCCATTGAAAATAACCTGTCCGAGCCGAAGGCGAGGCAGGTTATGAAAAATATCAGCCGAGCGCAGCGAGGTTGATATTTTCAAATGTCCGTCGAGGTTGTTATACCGATATGAACCGAGATGGAGGTATGTTATGTTATTCTTCTTTTGTTGTACTTTTTCGCTAATGGAGGTAGGAAATTTTATTTTAGTAAGGTAGCAACCTAAGCCTACTGTAGACCTAATAAAATGACTACTGTCGGGACTTAAGCACTTCAGTTTCTAGCAATACAGTCTTTTACTTTTTTGGCGATTCAGTTGCCATCTAGTGGTCAAAACCTACTATAGATCTACTAAAAGTACTGCTCTAGGGGTCGTCGAAGTAAAATGTAAACAATAACAAATCAACGTGAAGGCTTCTAAGAAACAAGAACAAAGACAGTGATTAATACTGAATAACTAGCCTTTGGAAAGCAAGGATAGTAGGATGTTGTTTCAGTTGACAAGCTGTATTTTCAGTGGAAATCTGATTGTGTCAAGGCACGACCCAGGGCAAAGGCTGGTTGTCTATAAGTAGATGTTCTGTCATTTTTTTCAGTGCTGAATAGCTAGCTTCTGGAAAGCAAGGGATAATTGACAAGCTGTATTTTGAGTGGTAATCTGTGACAAGCTATGACCTAGGGCACAGACTGGTTGTCAAAGAGTAAAATATTCTGTCATTTTTCAACATTTAACTTATTCTATTTCTTTTTTTTTTTTTTTTTTTTTTTTTTTTAAGTATTTTTTTTATTTAACTGAAAGTAATTTTTTTTCTTAATTATTTTTTTGTGTGTGAAAAGTCAGCTTCTAGGCTTCTAGTTTTCAGTATTTGAGAAAAAGTGTTCGATGAACTCAGTATTTTAGCGAAGTGCTTGATGAAATTCTGCGGAGGATGATATGACCATCGTAGCAGCCTCTCTGGAGGACGATACGGTCGTATCATCCTCCACAAAAGTAATTGTCATAAAATAACCTCCTGTGGGACATAGGAAGATATGCATTGCATATCTGTTCGAGAAAAGTTGTACATGTATAAAGCCAGTGGCCATATACACAACTACAAACAGAAAAATAAACAAAAAAAGAAACAATAACACTCAACACGTTCAAGTCGCTGCCTTCCGCGCCTCTACGACTTTTTCTATAAAGCAACATAACGCAACAATACTCTATGAGCATGTTCCAGCCTCGTACCAATAGTAACTATTAGTTACTATTTCCATTCCATCCTCACAAAAAGTTACTTCGCTGACCATTCCAACCTTCTCGGAATGGTAACTAATAGTTACTATTTGCTTACCATGCTCGGGAGCGTGGTAAGCGTAGTAACTACGCATCTCTGTAACGTGATTGGTCGGATTCGCCCTTGGCATGGTATCCTTCTGAAAAATAGAAAGATCGTTCCAGCCTTGACGGCAAGAAGCCAGAATTTGTGACGTCATGCGTAGTAACTACGGTAAGTAGGGTGGAACACGCTCTATATGACTAAGTCCAAAACACACCAGTGATCCTCAGGAAGGAGTAAACGCGTCCGTAACGACTCAGACTCAAACTCTAATCTTATTACGGCGATCGTTCGGAGCAGCTGTGACACCGTCTCTTCATTTCTTCTGCAGGTACCCGGAGATTCTGCATCGGCAGGGAGAGATAGTCATCAAGAGTATTGAATCTCGAAGTAGTCCCCAAAATACCAGGGAGCAGCGGTACATATTGATCTGTCATGGCAGAAGAGCCCGTGGGTAGGAAAAAGCGTGTTAGTCCAATCGCTCCTTCTTTAAAAGAAGCTCGGCGAAATTCAGACCATATAGGTAGTGGAATTTAGAAGGAATGTGCTCCTCTTCAGCTCAACAAATTTGCAGCCCACGGACAGGACCGGAGAAGACACTTGACCTTGTTATGGTTATTCCCGATTCTTGTTCCTTCTGATCTGACACTTTTTTGTCCTTTTTGCAGCTATGCACAAACAGTGCCTCTCTTGAAGCTATTAAGAAGAACAACGAAGAATCAAGAAACACTGAAATATGTCTGAACACCGCGCAGTCTACAGATTTACAGCTAGCCTGGCCTGCACAGGAGCTAATTGTCAGGCCTATTGTCGTTACAATTAAGTCAGTATTGTGACAGTACAAAACGGATACGTCAGCTGAATTTATTAGTCATATGTCGGCCCTTCTTGTCAAGGGTCTCTTCAGTCTCAAGCTGTAAGATGAGCTCATACGCCGCATAATTTACGAAGGGACGGACCGAATGCGGTAAAATCGATGCGGAGTGAACAAAAGTTGGATGAATTAGCAAATTCGATAAAGAAAGGGGAACCAATAAACACGTTAAATCCCCCAGTTTGGAAATGCTGGGACAAACGATTTTATGACAAGGGCATCACGGATTCGCCGCGATGCCCTTTTTGACCGAATTTTTCTTGTGGAACTTATTTCCACAAGTTCATTTCCAGCTTGAGCTGAAGAGGACCTTTGCCAAGACGGGCCGAAATATAGCTCTAATAGCTGACGTATCGGATAGGTGACGTATCCGTTCTGCACTGTCAAATATGAATCGCAGTCAGCGTGGGCTGAACGAATACTTATAAGTCAGTAGTTGTTATGTTGCCAATGATTTCCGAGCCAGTCTGTACATTCGTATTTGAATTTTAACTTCCCTTATTTTGTATATTTGTACAGATGATTCTTATTGTAAATTACTGTTGGAACATTTCCACTAAATTTCGTTGAATAAGTGTATTGTTCGAACAAACCATTAAACGGGTACAAATACAATTGTTTCACAAAGAGTTTATAGCCTAAATACAATATACAGTCGGAAAGTCCCCCTTTCCAGTGGATAATTGTCTTGCATGGTAAAACCGGAAATTCTAATTCCGGAAGTTCTTAGCTAACACCAGCCTTATTGGAGATCTTCTTTTTATCCAATTCGTTCTCAGCCGAATATGGCTCTCATACATTGCTGTGCGTGGAAAACAGGAATTTTGGAAATGATTCATTCTAAAGAAAGGTTCATCAGGTGGGAAGATATTCGGGGAGGGGGGGGGGGGGGGGGTCGAGATCCACTGTCACCACGTATACTGAGCGATGCGTCTTCGTGACGTTCTGTTAGAGGGGTTAGAATGTACCGTACGAAATTGCGGTCTCCGGGCTTAGAAATTTAGGGAGTTGTAGAAGTAGGTTGCGTTATTATTGACAGGTCCTTTAAGGGTAATTAGTCCCTCACAGGTTAGCCTCCGGGCATTGATTATCCTCGTTTTTTTTTATAGACCCTTTTTCTCTCGTAATTTACGAGATTACCGAAAGATTATCTTGCTCGAGTCAAAGTTTCTACCCGCATTAACTAAAGTCTTAGAAGACATGTTTTGCTCCATAAAGAAAGGCTTTTCTGGGTACACGATCAGTTATGACCGGAAAATAAACTGCAGGAAATGAGATCGCTTAAACACAAGAAACCGTATTGGACGCTGGTAAGGAGGAGGGATAACCGACTGTATGTCCATCCAAGACAACAAGTTAGAAAAGAGACTAGAGTATGACATCGGAAGAGTATTACTGTCTCTATAACACAGACTTAGAGGTTACAAATGGACACTCGTCTGACACTCCCATCTCAATTCTTTCGTCAAACCGAAGGCCTACGTATGGCACAGTTCGGTTTTAGGGATTTATTTGTTGCTGTTTACAATCTTAGTTCCGATCCCCCGTGGGTAGCTGCGAAGAAACACGAGTCCATTTTGCGAACTTCCAGCTTGTAAATTGAGGATGGGAGAGTAGGACTGTACACACATAAATACTTAACTAATCTACAGTATCAGTCTTTGGTACAAGAGATCATGTGATTAGAGTGAGACAAAAGGTGTGGAAACTCCTTGGCGTTGGCTGTTAATATTAAGCACAGGCAAAATGTGAGAATCCTAGGGCACATTTTAGGGACATCACTCCAACTGATCTTTCTTCATCTGGTACCCTAAAATTCTTAATTTGAGAAATGTTCCTGAAGATGTGTTGTCTTAAGTTCTGATTACAGCCTGTTTTCATAAGGTTATATCGTAGTGACGTAGCACCAGTCAATGCCCGCCACGTCGCAAGTCGCTTCGCCGCCAGAAGCTTAACGTAATGAAACGAAAATATACGATTTACGCAGGCAGCAAGAAGGTGACGAAGGAACTAGACAGCTAGGTGCCGTAATGGCCGAGCACGTTAGAATTTACGCTATGACGCCATTACCTCGACAAGGTAGTCGAAACTTAGGACAGTAAATCAAACAGTTTCAAATCATTCCAAAGCACAAGAGGAAGCTATATCAGTTGGAGAAGCGGACCTGAATCGACAGATGAATTTCCACTCCTAGAATTATCCAACTACGCTATTCCTGAGTTTCCAACTGCCTTGTTTGTCAATGAGATTCCCATCCTCGTCGAATGTGGCTAGGCAAAGCCGATCGACTTTCGAGAACACTTTTACCTCGCTTGGGCTTCGATAGACGAGACGACTGGTGAGCGGGGTCAGGACGTCTGTGGAAAGAGGCATTTGGTTAAACTGGACTGCCAAGAGTATATTTACCTTGGACGTTACTCAAGGGTTTTTATTCATTATTCAAGAGTTATTCATGTGGGGTCTAGTCAGTTCGCCTGATTGTCAGTCCTTAAAATCTGTAACTACGCTCACATTTTTCGACAGTCGACCACATGTCGTCAATTATGTCAACACGTCAATTTGTCAACGCGTCAGTTGATCCACATGTCAGTTCGTCCAGACGCCAGTTCACCCCGCTCCTAAAACCCGACAGGCTATTCAAAAACCAAGATTAGCGGTAGACCTCCTACCCACTCGATGAAAAATTTATCTCAGAATAGAAGTATGAAGTTGTACGAAAAAGTAGTATGCTGATGCTAACTGATGCTGCTACATGCTTCTACTTCAAGGCTACCGTGTTACTGTATTCTACTGCATGCTACTATTAGCAAGGATGCTCCTACAGCAAGACAGGATGCTTTACCACTACTTAAGATTGCCCCAGTTTCAGGCACATTAAATGATAGTACTCTTTACTATTACATATCACTAGATGCAACTTTCTCGTACAACTATCATACAACTACGCAGGCTCCAAATTATACATCGGGCAGCCTTACTACTTGTGAGACTGAAGTCTGGTGAAATTAATTTTGGTCCTGAAAGGCTAAATATTTTTTGAGCCCAAGCTGACTTTAGGCGTTTTTCCGTACTCCCACAAACAGTTTGTGGGTCGACTGTGACTCGAAAAGAGTGTTTCCACGGTCTTTCGTGCAGCCCAGAAGCGTGTTTCAGCGACCAACAAGATTTTCGTGGCTCGCTTTGTGGCTCAAATTCGACAAACAACTTGCGAGTGATTGTCGATTTTGTGGCTCGATTCTGGCGGGAAATTCCAATTAAGCAGCAAAATAGTGTCTAAACAATAAAGTTAACTATTTCTTCAAGCGAATAGACTTAAAACTGAGGATGCTTTTTGTACAGAATGGTATGGAAATAAGCCTGGAGTTCTATTTATTGAGAACTTACATGAATTTTATTTTCATTTTCCTATACTTGAAATTACCACCAAAAACATAGACAAAACGGCGTTTCCGCGAGTTTTAACTAGTGACTTGACTGTGTGTCGCAAAACACAATAGTGCTTGCGCGACAAACACTCAGAAGTGTGTGGCACACAATTGTGTCGCGAAACATACATTCAAATAATGTATACAACGGATACGTCAGCGATGATTCTTCATCAGCGATATTTCGGCCCTTCTTGGCAAGGGTCAAGCCTGACGAGGACCCTTGCCAAGAAGGGCCGAAATATCGATGATGAAGAATCGTCGCTAACGTATCCTTAAAGGCTATTCAGTTATCCTTATATACTTCTTAAGATCAGTCCATATAATAGTTTTAAATGCAGAATACACACATCTTAAATACAACTAAGATGTAGTACTGGCGCTGCAATAGATAGCAAGTAAGTGAAAGTACGAAGTGACGAGAGACGCGTTAAGCAAGATTATCGCAGAATGCGGAGTCCCCACCGCCTGTCGCGAAAACTGCTAGCCACCACCAGAAGATCGTGTCGATAATGGGGGGGGGGGGGGGGATTGTGCCCGCTAAGTTTGAAGGACCGGAATCATTCGTACCTTCTTGTTCGGCTAAAGGTTCAGCATGTCCTCCATCTGGCTCATCGTGGGCGGATCTGTTCTCCGGACCATTTGTCCAGAAGGCGATAAGAGCGTCAATCATAGCAACCTAAAAAACAAAACACGTTCACTTCATGAATAACCTCCCACTTGAGTAAAATCCACGAATAAATAGAAGACCCATGAAATGCAGTGCTTTTAATTTATTATTTATGTAGCTTTATTTTTTCCTTTCTTTATTATGCCCCTTATTTCCTTATACATTAGTTTACCGTACACATCGCAGGTGAATTCAATGGCCGCGTCGTTGTTATAATCCGATAACAACCCCGATGTCAGATAAGCTAACCTTTAATATAACCTAGTTGATATGATGAAGCTTTCCGTCACTTTTCAGGATGCAAATACCAAGATGCCATTCTACTAATTATTGCAGAACTACTATGTTGTTATCTATATTATCTTTTGCAGTTTCAGTAATAGCCCATGGAGGCTAATATTCTCATCCTCAGATTTATAAGATCAAATAAAATTTGCACTAATCTGCACTATTTTCTAGCCCCTCATGAACCCCTTCTAGCAACCGATTCCTCCTTATAAATCCCTCTCCCCGCGATCAGCCCGCGATAGACATGGTACCAAATTGTCCTTGCCATCAAACACCGGAAATAAATGATAGCATTAGTTAACTAGCGAAAGTTGCAAACCCCTCATCGCCGAAGATGATTATGGTCTAACAGCCGATTGTCTCACAATTGGGGTCGGCCTATTTTGGTTTCGGTGTGTACCTTACCACTAAAGTTGTCGACCCCTTCTAACTTTCAGAATGGTGTATCTCATGAAGAAATCTGTGGACCAAAAAAGCGGACGACACATACGTTGATCAACTCATCAAAGTTGACTTTTTTGCCATAGGCCAGCCCTCAAATACCACTACCACTTAGAAAGGAACAAAGGACAAGCTCTCATTTCTTTAGCAATGAGAGAACTTTTAAAGTTTAAGAGGCATCTGATACCACTTCTCTTCCTCAATCCCAAGTACAACAAGTGCGCAAGCGCTCAGACGTGGAGTGTAAACGTAAAATGTTTATCACATTTTATATACAGACAGCTTTAGAACCAAGACATTTCTCATCCCCAATAACCAAACAAGTATTGAAATAACCTAATTTGTAATCATCACAGTTTAAAAGCTTTAAATGTAAACAAACCGCCAGTATAAATCAAAAGAAATGTTGGAGATCTTGCACGAATAGCATCAGTTCGAACACTGAATGGTCTGCCAGCCAGTCCCACCCTTTAAACCTCATTTCCATTAGCAAGGTAATAACAAGTGCAATAAACCAACTCGTAGCAGCCTAATGCCCCCTTTGCCACAATTCATTAAGAACGGCATATCATCGATCATTTGACAAAACAGTCAAGTTTCCAACTGTTCATTAAAGACTAAAGTACGTCGCGTCGTGCTGTTACACCAAATCCTCATCCATAGATATATCTCCCCTAATATATAAGAGTTGGACTTGAGACCCTGTCATAGACGAGCTTAACTCATGGGAAACCTGGGCCCAGCTGCCCATGAACGGGAGGGGGGGGGGCGCTCGGGACCCATTAAAATGCGTATTTACACCTTTTTTTTCTCAAGCATACCAGCTTATACTTTGATGCCAGTCACGGGTAACAAACTTTTTTCATGGGGCAATTTGGGCCCACTTGCCCATGAACAGGGAGGGTGGGGGTGGTTCAACTCTCCCCAACCCCTATGATCCAAAAGCACAAAGGAGTTTCATCGCCTTATCTCCAGATAATGTCAAGTTAAAAACATAAAAAAACGGTCAATCTGGGCCCAATTGCCCCTGAACCAAGTGGGGGTGGGGTTTGGGACCCGCAAAAAGAAAAAAGACACCCCAATGCTCACAATCCTCTGGTCAAAGGCATATTCTCGCCGTTCCCCGAGGACTCCATTTGAGTAGTCCCCGCGTTTTTGTTTGTCCCGGGGACTCACTCCCCGTATTCTCGCGAGTCCCCACGGGCGGGGAATGCTCTGATTATCATCACCATCATCAAAATGGACTCCCTTTCAGATTCGGAGGGGAATCAATTTTTGCTGGTGGTGGTGTAATGTAAAATTAATTAAAAATAATCAGAATAAACAAAACGAAAAATAAAGTGGCTCCAGACTAATTTCGTCAACTGCATATCTATTTTTCGAACAAAATCCATGCTGGAAGCATTCCCCGTGATCTCGCTGTTTCTGTCCGTGGAGTCCTCGTGGAGTGACTCCCTCTATTCTCGCCGTTCCCTTTGATTCCCCGAGGAGTCCTCAGGGAATGGCGAGAATACGCCTCAAGTTATGAACATTATTCACTGGGCAATCTGGGCCCATTTGCCCCTGAACCGGGTTAGGGTGGGGGGTGGGACCCCCAAAAGGTCACAACTAGACCCCAATACACACACTTGTACCAAGCTTGAACTTGAGACTTGCACTGGTTCACGAGGTATGAGCTCAACAAAATACAGTGAAAACCGGAAACCGAAAGCTGCTACAGCGCTCGCAATAGTGGATTGTTCCAAGGAACAATCCACTAAAAAATGGCTTGATAAACTCAGCAGAAATCATGAACAGAAATGGGTAGAAACAATAAATGGCAGCACTTTCGGACCCATCGGAAATTGCCACTTTTTTGTTTCTCTAAATATTTTTATTTACCACTCAAAGAAGATATACTGACTGTGGGGCGGGGGAACTGCCGCACATATTAGCATTTACAGATTTCAGTCTTCAATCTGAAACTGGTGTCTGCCTGCTAGAACGGAGCTTTCACTCGAAAGCAGAAACGTGGTTTGATGAAACGAACGCTTGGCTGCACAACTTCAGATAATCCTCTCTGACATAGGCTCCACTTCACTTCAAACACCGTAGACTCTAGCTCGACGACAAGCAATAACCATCCCTTTTGGCCCCAGGCAAGAGCTCTACGGAGCTTTCCAAATGTAATGTCCTATTCATCAATCCAGCCTAAGGTCCACACTTTCCGTAAGATCCGCACAGGTTAGACCCTTACCACTTTCTAGCAATAAGTTGAAATCGGGTACTAGGAAAAAAAAAACAATAATACCGAATGATGGTTTTGACTGCGTCTTGCGAAACACTAACCGGATATGGATCCAACAAAAAATTTACCCCTATATATATCTCTAACAGCAAGAAAATGAACTTCAGAAATGGATTCACTATATGTTCTTACTTATGATGCGAGTCTCTAATCGACTTGAACTTTTACTTTTACCAAACTTTCGGTTTTGCCCGGACTCACTTTATTGACAGAACCAGATCATGTCGGGGCTCTTTTGGGGGACTTGAATGGGATTTCCCGGAGTTTCGGTGATCGCAAGCTTGGATACTTCCAAATGTGCTAAGGACGATCAGACTTGTTAGGTATGTTATTGGCCCCTCTAGATACACTTAAGGGCCTGCCTGACACACTGTCTTAGGAAAACTTTCTTTCTAGGACCCGACTATTTCTGCAAATGCAAGAAATAGGCTATGAATGCAAATTGGTCAGGACCAAGTTTGTGCGGCCTAGTTTGTTATTTGGCTTCCGGACCGGACTACTTGTTCAGCGAGAAAACAAGTTCCAGATACAGATACAGAAAGTCAGTTTATCGAAAGTCCAAACGACTTCAGAATAAATTTTATAGCTTACTAACTTGCCGGTTTTGACCAGATTCCGGACGAACTAGCTGTCCGGCGAGAAAATAAATTTCAGAAATGGATTGAACATGTCTCTTTACCCTTATACCGGACCTCTAATAAAGTTCAGATAAAACTTTTTCTTTTGTCAAATTTCCCTGTTAATTGGCCGGATTTCCGATGAACTAGTTGCCTGGCGAGAAAATAAGTTGTACATATGGATTCAGCATGTCTCCTTGCCCCTAAATCGTCATTGGCTTTTTATAACTAGCTATAAATTATAACTACAGCTATGAGGCCCATCTACGAACTTGACCTGTAGGACTACTTTGACCGAAAGGATTCTCCCACCAAGTTTCAGAAAAATAACTCAATCCATCTGAGAGTTATCCTGCTAACAGACAGACGGACGGACAACTTTACGAAGTCATAGGTATCCCGGATCCCAATAACGATCCCAAAAAAGTCACAAGCCGTCTATACATAAGCCGCTGCCCAGACATAATCCAGTATTTATTTATTTATTTATTTATTTATTTATTTATTCATTTATTTCCCTCAAAATTGAGGAGTACAACTTATAAATTGTAAAACAAAATCATTCCTAAATCAACTAAACTCCTTTCAATAAAATACTGTGAAATAATATACAAAATACAGTTCAACAACTAACTTATAATTACTTACGTATCGCACTAATCACTTCTTAAAAAATGGGTACAGGTTGTGGGTTAGGAGGGCTTCCGCTGCTTTTTTGTAAAAATTTGTCATCTTTTTCTTCAAGATTAAAACCGGGTCCTTTATTTTAAAATCTGAAACTAACTGCGAATTACTAAAAGAAATTGGGAACCCAAGTAGAAATTTACAAATTTAAAATATGATAATTTTTATCGCAGAAATGTCGCTAATTCGAAAATTTTCTGTAATTGTTGCAGCAAAAAGTACGTGAGGTAAAGCCACGGCAGTAAATAAGGACCCAAGAATATCCTTTCTGTATCGCCCACGAAAACGAATTAGGAGGCCAAATGCCTTACGAATTCTGTCTTGGATATGATTAACAATTATAGTTTGAGAAACCTTGGCAGACGATGCATATGGGATCCCTAAATATGTCACTATATCACATGCTGAGAACCTAATCCCATTACCACAATCAAGACAATCACTTCCATCTACGGTACTATTAACAACAAAAAACTGGCATTTATCAGCACTAACGGAAAGGCCCTTTGCTGACAAAGAAATGGCAAGACGGTTAAAATTCTCAACCAACGCAGCTTTGGATTTACTCAGTAGAATTATGTCGTCAGCATAAGCTAGGTAAGAAACATCTCGAAGAGCTGAAATCAGTGATATTCGGATTGACCGGAGACACTCTACTAGACTAACATTAAATATATAAGGAGACAGAATACCACCTTGTCTCACCCCTCTGCCCACTGGCAAATAAGAAGAAAATAGAAGAGAACCCACAGATACCCTAACCGAAAGCAGGCTATACCAAGAACGCAAAACACGACAAATAGTAATTGGAATGCCCCTTGAAAGTAGGGCAAGAATTGCTGTAGCGTGTGATAAGTTATCAAACGCACCTTTAATGTCAATGAAAAGAGCGTATAAAGTTTCATTTTTATTTCTAGATTCAAGTATTATTTTTGAAAACGCAGCATGGGCGTGATCACAACCCATACCTTTCTTAAACCCAACTTGATTTTCACCAACATCAAGGTTATCAAAGAGACGTTTTATACTTAATTCAAACAATTTACCAAAGTCTCGGGGCGTTGATGTAGTGGAGACTCGACTGGTAGGTGCGACAAAGAGTGTTCTTCATCTGGATCCTTCTGGCCTGGTTGCCACTGGGGGATAGCATTCGAGAGTCTTGTGCTTCCCACCCTGACGACATGGCCCACGTATCTCCAGCAGTGGATCTTGGTAGCTTCAGAGATACGCGGTTGCCAAGTCATTACGTGAATTGCTAGGTTTTGTCTCCTTTTTATCCACACCTTTTGACAGTTGAGAAGTACAAATCTATTTCGAATTATGAAGTTATTCATAGTGGTGTCCTCTGAAGCCCGCCTGGCCTTTTATTTCGGTTGTTGACTTCAATCGTTTACCTTTTATTTTGATTACGAATTTGATTTTAAAAATTGTGTATATATTACCTGACAAAGGTCAAACAATTTGGTTGGACAACTACGAAATTTTGTACCTGAATTATACAATAAATCTAAATCTAAATCTAAATCTAAGCGAGGGTCAGCGTGGAAACCCAAACAGGACCCGGTTTTAATTCAGGCGAGGGTATTTGCGCCAAGCTCGATTACAACTGCTTTCCAGTTTCGGTATTCGTTACTGAGACCTGGAACAGGGGCTTGTTACGCTCGTCAATTACTTCGAATCATATACATCAAAAGCTTCAGTGGCTCACTCATCCGGACGGAGTTCAAAATCAGGTCAGATACAACACCCTATCGATAAACGTTTCATAGAGTTTCCTGTAAGAGCATTTCAAAACAGGTTCGACCCAATTACCGCAACACAAAAGGAAAGAAAACTCTCACCTGCTTTGTGAAAAGTTGAACGATTCGCACTGTCCTCCTCCCATAGATGTCGGGACCAGGAAATACAACGTACAGACAGGGTAGACTGTAGGCCGACAGATCTTTCGGGCTCTTGATATCCCAGGAAAATGACTCATAAGCCAGACTTAAGATGAGCTCCTAAATAGTTAAAGGAGTCAAACGGGAAGCACTGTAGCACTTTCAATATCTAAATCACGTTTGGTGGCGCTAAATTGATGAGTCAGCAAGGCTCGACCCAGCGATATTTTACCCGTCTTGGCAAAGGTCTTCGTAATACAGTAATCCACTAAACTTTTCATAATAATTTATATAACCCACTTCTAACAAAAAAGAAAAGGGGAGTATATAACAAAAAGAGAAAGAGGACACTAAATGTGAGAAAAACACGACTTTAACTCAATGTGCGGGACTACAGATAATATGCGTCGGGCTTCAGCTTGGGCTGAAGGAATATCTATGCGTCAGGACTGACTCGTAAGAGTATTCGACGGCTCGGCGACAAGCCCTTGACTCTGAGCGTGTTCCACCCTAATTACCATAGTTATTACGCATGACGTCACGAATTCTGGCTTTTTGCCGTTAAGGCTGGAACGATTTTTCTATTTTCCAGCAGAAATATCATGCGACGGGCCAACCCCACCAACCACGTTACAGAGATGCGTAGTTACCACGCTTACTACGCTCCCGAGCATGGTAAGCAAATAGTTACTATTAGTTACTATTTCGAGAAGGCTGGAACGGTCAGCGTACTAACTGTCACGAGGCTGGAACGAAAATAGTAACTAACAGCTACTATTGTTAGAAGGGTGGAACACGCTCTCTATCTTAAGACACTTTTGGCTGGGTTCGAAACTACTGAACCGACAGCTTATTTGCCTATTTGATTCCGATAAAGGGAGGCGAAGTAGAAACTTTGAGAGTTTGTAATACTGGGTTCATACCTTTCTTTTTTCGTTTGCACCCAGCCAATCCCAATGGGGGGAAATAAATAAAACATGGGGTTGAACCACAACATTGAACAACCGGCTAAGAATAAGGTTCAAGGGTTCAAGTTTCTAATGACACTTCTGTATAAAATCATAATAGATAGAGGGTCAAGTTAGGGACACAATGTCGATTGCGAAATCCCGGCGGTTCGCACTATTCCTAAGAGAAACTGCTTTTCCGTGAAGAGCAGACGTATTTTGGCACACATTTCGAATCCGGAGTGCACGAATAGATCTGATGTATGTACCATATTCTATACATAAATACCGAAGAGATTTCGATTGCTGAATTGCTATATCCCGAATCATGGGGCGTGCGTCATTGTCTCGGTATACATTGTATACAATGAACTCGCTTTTAGAAATGTTAACGGACAACCCTATTTCAGTGTCTCAGATCGGTTAAGTCAAGCTCATTTCTTTCTTTTTTTTTCTTTTATTTCTGTCGAAGTTTTTGTTGTTGTTGGTGCTTTGTTTTGAGGGTAATTACTCCCTTACAGGTTGGCCTCTGGGCAATGAAGGTTCTAGTGGGTTTTTTTTAAAATAAACCCTTTATTCGCTATAACAAAAACCGAATCACTAGCGTAAGGTTAGTCTGCAACGATGGCTCAACAGCAACAAATCGACGACATAAAAAGCTAATAGTTGTGTTTTTGCAGATACCATGGTATATGATACCACGGTCTAAATTCGTTTTTGCAGTTATCGTGGTATCTGATACCACGGTCAAAAGGCATTTTTGCAGTTATCGTGGTATCTCGCCAGTTGTCGTGGTATCTGGTACTGATATTCAGATACCACGGTCCGACCGTAGTAACCGATCGTGGTATCTGAAAAAGTCATCTCACTTTTAACAACTTTTGTCAAATGGGTGGGAAAGAAGTTTGGCACTTAGTGATGTGACTGAATATCAGTTTTTCTTTCAGGATGATCTCGAAAAGCGCAATTTTGGCAATTGTCGTTTTTGCAGAGCAACCGCAACTGCTAAAAGGACTAATTGCAGATCCAGTTACCGTGGTGGTGGTAACAGCCCGATAAAAAATGTGTAGCCTGCGTAGTTGTATTGTATGTATTGATATGTAATAGTAAAGAATATTATAATTTAATGTGCCTCAGACTGGGCCAATCTTAAGCAGTAGTATCCAGTAGCATCCTGTCTTGCTACAGTAGCATCCAGTCTTTTTTTATAAGTAGTGAAGTGATAAGACAAAAATGCTCCTCAGTCGGGATTTGTACCCAGAACCCTCTGCTTACAAGGCAGTCACTCAACCACTGAGCTACCGAGGGTAGTCCCCCCCCCCCCTCCAGTCACTAGTTCAAACCCAGACTCATTCAACCTTGGAATTGTAGCATGATTCGGAATTATCCCGAATGGATAATCAAATACATCTGAAGAAGAAATTCAGACAAAAAGCAAACCATTCAGCTGGTATATTGATAAAAAGCTAAAAAAAAGAAAAAAATACAAAACATTTGGCAGTATATGTTTCTTTCAACAATTTGATTTAAGTTTTGTCTGCCATTTCCAAATCATCACATTTTCAAGAAGAAAGGGTACGTCTTTTGAGTTAGTCAATACAATCTGAAATACTGAATACTTAATGAGTGGACGAGATTTGATCAATCATTTACTAACACCAAATTATTCATTGGATAGGATAGGCTGACGGTGACGTTTCAGTTGCTTTTATAAATAATGTCACTCATGTTCTGCGAAAGAAGGAGATAAAAAAAGATGAGATCATGTTATTTTAGATATGCAAAGCACCTGCTCCACTTGTCGAAATTATGCCATAACCATACTTTGACGGAGAAGTTCAAAATTCAAGATGCAAGTGTTACCCTTTCGGATGTTTCTTCGTCGCTATAAAAAATCACTGACAAGAGATCCCAACCAGCGCACGACCTTCTATACTGCTTCCTGGCTGACGATTGAAATTAAGTGTCTTTTTGTGTATGTTTATGTGTTTTATTTATTTTCTACATTTACTCCGCTTTCTGAAAATGGCGGGTCAAAAATATATTACTTACTTACTTACTTACTTAAAGGACACCTGAATGAAGACTACCAAGTATCATCCCTATCTGTATGACTTCCGTTAACATAGCCTGCAGAAAACTCAATCCAAATACGAAATAGTGTTTCCGAGCTATGATTTTTGCTCCATTTTGCATAAGTCCTTATTTCAGTACCGACCAATTTTAGAAATGAACAAATGTGTCCAATCAACCCTTCTTCTGGATTATTTTTTAACCAGTTAAGCCCAAACGTATGTCTAGAAGAAATTCCAATACGATCCGGCCAGCGCTGTACAAGATTTAAATGAACTACGCTTTTTGTCTTGGAGTCTGCATGTGCAAACCTCCAGAAACGAACATCCGTAATTTGAACACGTCACGCTCAGGAGAAGAATGCTCTCCGTGGCCATGTCTGTAAATGCATTCTCCATGGTGTGTTCAAGTATGGTTTCATTGTTCAGGTGTCCTTTAATGTTGGCTGGCGGAAGGTTTTACCCATACAAAAGGTACAATTGTGTTCACAGTCATCATTGCTACCGATTGGTTACGGTTTCCCCGCATTTGCCCTCACATCAATCAGCTTATTTAAGCGTTAAGATCATTAATTTCCAACATACTGGATCTCTTCACTGGTCCAAGCCTCGCTACTATTTCGTAGCCTTGTCTCAAACCAAATTTTCATTCGATACCTACCTCTTTTTCTTGGTCAATGACATGCAGACCTTTTGCATTCAGTGCAATGAGGACTTTGGTATCTCCCATTTTGAAAATCGACTGCAGACCGGTAGACGGCTCCTCGATTTGACCGTGAAAGTAAACACTCCTAAAAGAGAGACGGAATCACTAATAGTAATAATAATTTATTTTTGACCCGCTACAAAAAATTAAACCGGAGTATCAATAAAAGAAACAAAACAAGCACTTCACAAAACAATAAGCACAAGAAAGTAAAGCAAATGAGAACGTACACTGTGGGCGGGCACATTCTTTTAAGTTGACTGGGGTAATCTGCCAGCAAGCTCCGTATGTAAGTAAGTAAGTAAGTAATTTATTTATAACCCGCGGTTTTCAGAAAGCGGAGTAAATGAAGAGTAAATGTTTCGACCTTATATCCGGAAAACTGTAAACAGATAAGAGGTTCCGATTTCTGTACCTTGGAGGCAGATACAATAGAAAGCGGGAAAACCGTAAATGATAAGAACGAACTGAACCGATATCTTTTTTATGAAAAATAGGATAAATACCAGAAAGAAACAAAACGGAGTGATCTGTAAAAGCCGAATATAATTTAGCAAGAGATTTTCTATTGTACCTACCTCGATTAGCAACAATTTTAGAATAACTTAAGTTGGATTTTCTTCTTGCAATCCGCAACGGCGAGAGTCCGGAAGGATTTTTATTGTTCCACTAACATTAATTCTCAGCCACCGAAAAGAGGAAACCGATGGGATAGAAAAAAAAACACAAATTAGAGGAGTCGTGATATTACTATTAAATGAAAGATATTAGTTGCGTTTTTGCTGATACCATGGTATCTGTTACCACGGTCTAAAGTCGTTTTTGCGGTCAAAAGGCGTTTTTGCAGTTATCGTAGTATCTGGCCAGTTATCGTGGTATCAGATATTCAGATACTACGGTCCGACCGTGGTAACTGGTCGTGGTATCTGAAAAGTCATCTCACTTTCATCAAATTTTGTCAGATTGGTGAGAAAGAAGTTTAGCACTTGGTGATATAACTGGATATCTGTTTTTCTTTTGGGATGAGTTCGGAAAGTGCAATTTCGGCAATAGTCATTTTTGAAGAGTACCGTGTATCAGATACTACGATAACTGCAAAAACGACTAATTGCAGATCCAGTTACCGTAGTAACAGATACCATGGTATCAGCAAAAACACAACTATTCACACTTTGAAAGATTAAGAGAAAGTCCAATCGCATGAAGTTTAGATGCTACTGTTGAAACAGACAAAGAAAGCCCTTTGAGATCATAAGAGGTAAGCCCCTAAGAGCTGAGAACGAGTTCTTGGTCCTACATTTACGTCAGTTATTGCGATTGTTTTGCATTTAAATCAATTAAAATACTATGTTCTTACCCATAAAATGGATAAAACCGACAAAGCTCCAAATACTTCTGGACTAGCCGGTCTTCCTTGGTTCCGGGAATCTCTCTGTACTTTTCTAGTAACCGGGCTTCAGGGGAATTTTTCCCAGCGCTGTTCATAAAGCTGAACCAGGACCACGATGCCCGACGAAGCTGAAGTGGCAGCAGGTTAGTCAAATGAGACCTAAAAAAACGATAATAATATAATTAAGTATTAACCAAAAAGGGGAAAGAAGTGGCGTATAATAAAACGACAAAAGAGATAAAGATACTAAAAACAAGAGCTGGAAGCTCATATGGCACATGCACGGCTGGTTCAGAGGATGAGATATAGAATTTGCCGTTTCGTGGGTTTGTTCAGATCATCTGTAAGCAGAACCCTTGAGATAAGAATGATGCACACTTTAAAGGCGCTAGAAATTATATGTAAGCAAAATCTTTGAGGCAAAAACGATAACAGACCCTTTGGGATCATTAATATATTTAGTTTGGTCAAAAATATATTTTTTTTACTTTTCGATGAAGATGCGCACTTTACGGGTGCTAGAAATAAATTTTTAAGCAAACTATTGTGGCACAAATGATCATGGGCTGATATGTAAAAAAAAAAAAAAAAACGAAAATCACGGTTTTCTATTTCTGTTGGTATGTATCGTTCGATCAAAACTACTTTTCGACTTTGCGGTTAAGATGCGCACTTTAAGGGATCTAGAACTTCAATTGTAAGCAAAACCCTTGAGGCAAAAATGAAAATGGGCTCATTGGGATGATGAAAATGAATCTTTTGCTTCAAAGTATTTTCCTTACTTTACGGTCAAGATTGGTACTTCAAGGAATAGTCGGATTTGAGAAGTGGCGATTTCTAAGTCAAACTTTTCAAATCCCTAAAATTCCAGCCAAGTTTCATCGTCCTAGCACATCTGGAGGTACCTAACTCGCGAGTACTTAACTCGCGATCACCGGAGTTCCTCAACCTCCCCCACAGTGCCCGGAGACACTCCGGTTCTGTAAATGATTTATCTAGAGCATCTGTTTGATATTCCCACACAGTTCATACCGATCCCTCCAGTCTACGCGGGTAACGTATTACACATGTCCTCTGTTCAAGTATAAAATTTCACTGGAATCCGATCACCCGTTCCAAAAGTTATGCAGGAGTCAATATTTCGAATTGCCCCTCCCTCCACTCCCACCACGATGATCTGATCTAGGAAATTTTTGTTTTCAAGTCAGTTAGATTGGGTCCTTGATATGCCAGCCAAGTTTCGTCGTGAAAATTCCCAGAACCACCATCGCCATAATTCCGAAAAAAAAAACTCTCAAGTGCCCGGATCCAGTCCAACTGTACAAATGATTTATCTAGAGCAGATGCTTGTTCTTCCCAGCAAGTTTCACTCCGATCCCTCCATTCTAACCGTTTCCGGAGATTTCCGGTCTCCTCCCCCCCCCCCCCAAACAAAACAAAAATCTCACATAGCTTTCGACTCCGGTCCGGACTTCAAATGGGTTCACTTTGCTGCCCCGAGTTCACCTCTCAAGACGGCTCTTGAAAAGTGAAAGTTAGCTAAAGACGGCCGGGTGCTATCTTTGCAAAACGTTCCTTCGAAGTAACGCTCTTCCTTGTGCTCCCCGTAACTTTTTGACAAGCTGTACCGGTGAAAGTGACTGAAAAGTAACTATTTAGTAACTTTCGTGCCAAACTTGAAACATTTAGAACCCCCCCCCCCCCCAAGACCCAAGATGAAGCCACGACTCAATCCGACCGCTGGGTCATCTAGCGGTGCGGGTAGGTGCCCCATACGGGGAGGATGGAATCATAGTTTGACCTTGGATCTAACAAAATGTTTTTTATTGTGGTAGGCATATGGAAAATCTGTAGAAAAATTAAGCTAATTATTTGCATTATCGATTTCTTTAAGTATTGTGTTTTCATATTTTTCTGTTAGTTCCGGTAAGTCCAAAGAATTAAGGATGTAAACTAGATCCCAATAAACAATTGCCGTAAATTATACTAAACTCGTTATGGTGATTTCTTGAAGATTCTGCAATTGAGCTAAAAAATATTCAGCTTCCCAGACCAAAAAATGTCAAACTGGCTGATGATTTCTTCTTCCAACATATATAGACGTCCAAAGGGTGATATACTTAGTTGTTTTAATCCTCTTACATGACACTCGATCTTTTCGAAGGTTCTAGTAATCTTTTGACCAGCGACAGGAGATCAATGAATAGTTAAATATTCTTTGAGCCCAAGCTGACTTTGAAACATTTATTCAAACAATGTTTACAACGGATACGTCAGCTCTGATTTCTCATCAGCGATATTTCGGCCCTTCTTGGCAAGGGTCCTCGTCAGGCTGTCAATCTTCTTGTTCAACTTCGGGGAAGGAAACAAACCTGTAATAAATAACTGAAGCTTCTACCGACTATAAATAAATGAAGTTTCTACCGACTATAAATATCTTATTAAGGTAAATTATCTTCAAGGACCAGTATAATGAAAAAACTAGTCCTGAGATTTAATTTTTGACAACGACGCTGTTTTTGCTGCAATGAATAGTTAATTAGCAATGTCGGATTGGCGTTCACGAGTGAATTGTGTTCAAGTAATTTGTGGATAACGATGGCTACCGTGAGGATTTTGGGGAAAACAAAGGTAACAATGTGTACGTAAAAATCCGACCCATCGAAAAATGATGGTGTCTCCCACCTTCTCGGCCCACATAAATCAAAGACTTTAACCGTTCAAGGCTATGCAGTTAACTCGTTATCCCTGCCTCGAGGGTGCAAGGCATCAATGTATACTCGACATTATTTAATAACATCGGAAATAGGGAGAAATTCAAGATCGGAAAAGTGTCCGATACAACTGACCATACAATTACGCTCTAGCTCGATCAGGCTTAATACGCAAACCTTGCATGCCTGCTACCAAGAATAAATAAGGGGAAAAGTGAGAAGACCTGAATAAAGCTGACGACTTTTTTTTCGCATATCGTTTACCGGGGTTTTCAATTCAATCCAGTTTACTTTGAAAACCGATACAACGATCAAGCCGATTTGGTGGTTCTCGTCCATATTAACACTAGTTATATAAACAAGACCAAAGGTGTCGATGGGATCCCAAAAATCTAATATATGATTCAGGGAATTGAGTCTTGTCTTCGCCAGATCCAGTCTTCGCCTGGCTAATCATCAGAGAAAACCAAATTCAAGTATACCTCTATAAGCCATATCTATTTTGACGATACTGACAGAGACTTCCTGATTTACTTCTGCCAAGTTTCCGGTTTTGCCCGAATTCCGAGCGAACTACTAGTCCAGCAAAAAAAGAAAATTCATAAACAAATCCAATGTATCTCCTTATCCCTATACAGAACTAATCAACTTTAAATAAAACTTTGACTTAACAAAAATTCCAGCTACAACCGGTTGTCCGTAGTTGTCCGGCGAGAAAATGGTTTTTTACCTGTCGTGTTCAGCATGTCTTTTTACCCCTAAATCGCACATTTAATCAACTTCAAATGAAACTTTTAGTTTTAACCAACTTTTCGGTTTTTGCCAGATTCCGGACGAGCTGCTTGTCCGGCGAGAAACTGGTTTTCACAATCGTGCTCAGCATGCCTTCTTACCCCATAATCGACTATCACATTAGTTGTTTAAAAATATTTTGTTTGTCCCTTAATCTGAACCCCCTCCCCCCCCCCTAAATGTAAGGCTACAGAGCCCATCTATGACCTTGACCTTACCCTTGACCCAATGCATCCTCACACCAAGTTCCATCAAAATATCTCATTCCCTTCGAGAGTTATCGTGCTCACAGACAGACGGACATTTTTGCGATGTCATAGGTATCCCTCCACTTACGTTTTGGGATCCCAAAAAGATAATTGTACACTAGTTTGGATAGAATAGAATAGAATAGTGTTTATTTAGCCTCAATGGGCCATACAGAGATTTGTATACACACGGCATACAAATATATTAATACACTGAAAAAATAATGATCCTAGGACACATTCATAAACTACCTTCTATTTAAATTTCCACTCACATAATCTAAAACCGTTTTAATAACGTTGTCTTTAGTCGATGTCAATATACCAGGGAAGAGCAACCCTCCCCCAAACTGATCCGGTAGAGGAGACTCCTGGCACTGCCCTAGGAGGTGGGCAACAGTGTCCTCTCCAACAAGACAAAACTGACACCTGTAATTATCAACTATTAACCCATCCCTACTTTCCTTCTCTCAAACACCTTTTTTCTAAATCCGAGTGGTAATGAGTTTGTTCGGAGCTGGAACAAAAGTCTTGTACCAAAGACTTGTCAACCATAAAACGAAATATTCAAATCTATATACGATTAATGATGCGAGTTAAAAAGGTTGACGAAGGCGGGAACAAAACTTCTTAGGTAACAAGTCGTTGTGTGTTTAATTGGCTGCAATTTGGGTACTGGATTACCCGATGTCTCTCCCGACCAGTGGCGTCGCAAGGGGGGGGGGGATGCGGGGGGTGCAGTACCCCCCCACCTTTTTGAGATTCGGTAAAATTTTGGGCCGGAGGCCCTAAATTTTAATAAAATTGTTCGGTATTTTTTCGATTTCAGAATTGTTCGATATATTTACTGGGATTCGGTAGTTATGCAAAATCCTAAATAGGCTATATGTACAAATCTCTTCGGTATAATGATCGGGATTATGTATAATTGCCAGTATTCGGTAGTTATCACGAATTTGGTGAGAGAGTTTACCGAAATCATTTGGTAATTTTTCGATGCCGGAACTATTCGGTATATTTATGGAGATTCGGTAGTTACACAGAATCCCGAATAAGCTATTGGCTCAAAATTATTCGGTATCATGATTAGGATTCGGTAATTTGTTCAGTATAATTTCCAGGATTAGGAAGTTAACAACGAATCCTGACTTTGTTCCAGTTTCGACGAAAGTATACCGAATAAGAATATTGTTCGGTAGTCTTTCGACACCAAAACAATTCGGTATAGTAACCGGGATTCGGTAGTTATACAGAATCCCGAACATGCTATCGGTCTCAACTTATTCGGTATAATAACTGGGATTCGGTAATTTATTCGTTAAAACTGCCAGGATTCGGAAGCTAACACGAACCTCAGAAGAGGTCGAATGAAAGACGAATCGCAGACAAAAGGGATGATCTATGATACCATCGATAGTCCTTACTTTTATTTTGGATCCCCAAAAGAATATCTGATCATAAATATTTCGAAAATTCCGCCTGCAGCACTTTTCGTAATATTCTCTATTTTGTGGAATGGCGCTTCATTTGACGGGGGTTTTAAGCAAGTTTTAGGATGTAGGTTTTGAAACATTAAAAGCTAGAATTTGGATGGAACTTAAATTTGGGAGGAAAAATAAAAAAAAATTTCGCCTGCGGCGCTCACTTTATGTGATTGTGGGATATTAACTAGACTACAGTTGCTGCTGCTGCCGGAACGTCGCTCCGTCCGGTTTCTGGAACTTCTTAGAGTCTCGGTATTTAATCAACGGTAAATGATAGAATTTGTCAGAGAAGCAGTTAAATTTTAGCGTATAGAAAAAAAAATTGATTTCAAAAATTTTCGCCTGCGGCGCTCGACTTAGTATTGTGTTGGCTCTAATAGATAGAAGCTGTTACTGCAAGCATGCCCGGCAGTACATTCCACATGTGGGCTTCGCCAAAACGCCGCCTAATAGTTGGCTTAACGTCTTTCATGCTGTCCTTTATTGTTACTCTTCCTACGTAATCGTTTCTGTTCCAGAATTTAAAGCTCGAATTCTTAGTTCTAGGATTCGGTAAATTTTTTGAAAGATTCGGTAAAATTTTGGCTCTGCACCTCCCCACCGAAAATGCACTTGCGACGCCCCTGCTCCCGACCACTGAGTAGGCCAATTATCGGTGCTGGTTCTCCTGATCGCCATTCTTCGCGTTCAGAAAGTGCCCAGAATTCAAAATAAACAGAAAGACGTAAACATTTTGCTATCCTCCCAAAGAATCGCAGCTACGACCAGCTTGAAGAAACGAGTGAACTACTGTACGGCGAGATGATAGAAGTCGTGCGTTCTAACATTCAAGGATGACGAATGCAGAAAGGGACCGACAACAATCTGAAGCCAACGCCAATTCAAGTTAAAAGAAGGAAGGGACATACTTCTAAATGTGTTTACTCCAAATTTAGAAGATCAGCTAGAATATCTGTCCCAGGAGAAGCGAGAAGACGCTAGGTAGTATGATGAAATAATTTTTCAAAGCCTAACTGATGAGAACTTAGTGAAAACAGGAGCAGTACAAACAACGATTTGTCTTCTGTATCACACCCTACTATTCGCTTATTGAAGCACCAGAAATATTCGTCATTCATTGATTTCTGTTGTAGATTCTTAGTGATGAAAAAACAGACTCTAAAAAGCATAGACACAAAAAGATCAGCCAGATGTATAGTGCAACTACCTGGCATTATGTTAGGAGAACATATCTTTACACCCCCCCCCCCGAATACTCGGAGGAAATAGCTTTACCTGATAAGTTCGTTGGTGTTGGTTTTGATGTCCTGACCTCCGTAGTGGATCTTTGCACTTATCGCGCCAAGACTTGTACAGACATCTGGATCTGAACATGGAAAACGTCCCGTCACAAAGTTACGTTCTGATTCCAGGTAAAGAAATTTGCTGATAACCGGATGTCTGAAAAGTTAAATCAATCAGCGATTACAAGAAAGGCAGCAGTAACCTAGGTACTGTTTATGTTTTAGCATTCCAAGATATTTGATTCCTTTGTCACAATCGACACAAGACATATACTGTTATTGGTCTCAATTCGATCTGTTGAGCTTGAATACAAATCTTGGTTAAGTTGCATGAGAGCCTTAGCCGCCCAATCTTCGTAAGTTATATTTGCTGGACTGCGGAAGGTCCCAGTCTCACATGAACCGAGCCGATTGTGTTACAAGCAAAGATCCAACCAACAAGGTGGACGAACAATAGTGTGAGCGTGCTCCACCCTACTTACCGTAGTTACTACGCATGACGTCAAGAATTCTGAATTCTTGGCGTCGAGGCTGGAACACATTTTCTATTTGCACCAAAATATCATGCCACGGGCTAATCCGGCCAATCACAACACACAAATTCGTAATTACCACGCTTACTACGCTCCCGAGCGTGGTAAACAAATAGTTACTATTAGTTACTATTTTGAGAACCCTGGAACGGTCAGCGTAGTAACTTTTCACGAGTTTGGAACGAAAATAGTAACTATTAGTTACTATTGTTAGGATGGTGGAACACGCTCTGTACAAAAAGGCGATGGTTTCGGGAAAATGATAGGACGAAAAGGTAAGGAATAAAGAGTGGATCAGTATTACGAATACTGGATAGGCACATGAGGACTCATCTCCCTATGACAAAGTACCGAAGCTCCCTACTTGCGCTGATTTGCAAGAAATCAACTTATCCAAGCACAAAGACGATTGCAATGCGAAAGACACAAAACTCCCTTAAAGGACACCTGAATGAAGAGTATGAAGTATCATCCCTATCTGTATGACTTCCGTTAACATTGCCTGCAGAAAGCCTAATCCGAATACGAAATAGTGTTTCAGAGCTATGATTTTTGCTCCATTTTGCATATGTCCTTATTTCAGTACCGAACAATTTTAGAAATGAACAAATGTCTCCAATCAACCTTTCTTCTGGAATTTTTTTTTAACCATTTAAGCCCAAACGCATTTCTACAAGAAATTCCAATACGATCCGGACAGCGCTGTACAAGATTTGAATGAATTGAGCTTTTTGTCTTGGAGTCCGCATGTGCAAACTTCCAGAAACGAAAATCCCTACTTTGAAAACGTTACGCTCAGGAGAAGAATGCTCTTCGTGGCCATGTCTGTAAATGCATTCTCCATGGTGTGTTCATGTATGGTTTCACCGTTCAGGTGTCCTTTAAAATCGGACGAGCATAACATTTTGATTGAATTCAATCCAGCTTACTGATTAAATCATGAAAGAGCGGTGAGCCGACAACAAAAACACTAAAAATAATAATAAAGTGTCGAGGAAACTGCTTAGTCACGTATCCCATTATTTCCACAATAAATACACTAAAATAATCGAGCTAAGTCAAGAGAGAGCTTTCGTTTTCTAGCATAGGTATGCTCTAGCGCTTACTAACCTTGCACACTGTTCCTCTTCTTTTATCGACAAAAAGACAGATCTCCTGAGCTCAAGAACTGGCTCGTCCGATGCCCTGACAGCATCCGGTTCGGCACTAAACCGCTTCAAAAGACTCTGCCACTCGTTAAAGATCTCAACAGGAGAATTGTGCTGTTTAAGTTGGATCTCTGCAAGAGGGATTAACCACGACTAATTATGAACGCAATTGTTTCATACGCACTCCAACCGATCCAACTTTCCTATCCGAAATTCTTTGTCGAAAACATTTCCCAAGGAAGTAACTGTCTTGCTTTTTTCTGGTAGAACAAAGCTTCACATACTCGGCTGCTACCCACTTTAGCTGTCTCAGGTTTAGGTTCTTTTGTTATTTAAGATACTTACAGATATAAATAATCATTTACTCCGAGCAGAGGGCAAAGCACAAACGGTATGGGAGCCTCATACTCATCGTACCGATCATGCTTCTTACAAGAAAAGTATACTTCTTTTGAAAACAAAGCTTCTTGCAGCAAGATAGCCGACGCAAGAATAAAACCTTACGAAGTTTTCAAAACCAGGAATTTCAAGTAGCAATGGACTGGACGAAAATCTGTCTACTCGAGTGACATGCTTTATATAACCACAAAGGCGTACAGCAAATCATGTGTGTGTGGGGGGGGGGGGGACAACAGAATATGGCAAAATAAACGAAACTGATTACTATTGGCCGGAACTAACAAAACCACACGCACAACAACAATACAATCAAAACAGCACATATGACAAATCGCTCTAAATAGAAAAGAAAAAAGAATTACAACGGAATTCAGATAGGGGTCTCTTACCCAGTAAAGGTGAAGTAGCCCAGACACCAAAGACATGAATAGCAGCTGATGGGAGACCAAGCTCATCCTGCGATATAACAGCTGCGAGGACTTCAGAAGCTGTTGTTGATAGACCATCCAGCAAATCCACACAAATGCAACTAGTATCAGGCAAATAGACACATACTCTCGACAGAGAGTCAACTCCTATGAGATAAAAGAATATATCAAGGGTGTCTTTTCGCCATAGTTCCCTTCACAAAAACATCATCTTGCATTATTATCAGCTGTTCTTCCTAAGATGAATAAAGTTAGTCTACTGAGAGCCTGTTAGTTTGTGACTAAAAAAAGACAGCACCAAAGAAAAAATCAAAAGGAGAAAAAAATATACCTGTTCTTTTATTAAACGCTTTTTTCCGTCTCTGTGTCGGCCATTCTGGGTCTGCATAATCTGATGCCATTGAACCAAGTCCAAAAAATAGACTTAATTAACTTCCAGCAGAATAGTCAAAGCCTGGAAAGAGCAAAAAATAAACGTGGGAAATTACAGAGTCATCAGCTAAAGGATATAGGTCACTGAAACCTCTTAGTAAACTATTACTACTTATTATTGGCAATGTCGTTTGTACTGTCTTCTCAATGCAGCTTAATTTGCAAATTTAAGTGTTCAACAATAGGGATTGGTGGCAAATGTAAATGGAATTGTTGACAAGGATAGCCAGAAGAAAATGGGTCAAGTTCCATATTTTTTAGAGTTTTTTCAATGGCTAGAGGTCAGCTAGATTGGTCGCCAGAAATTTCAGACAAGCAGGCCTTAATCCTCATAGAAAAAAGGTTTTTGTTTTGTTTTAACTGGCACACGAAAGACTGAGCAGAAAGTAGTATGGGCTCTCTTCTCTCGGGATAAAGCAAACTTGCACCAAAATCAACAGATCCAAGGGACAGCAATTCAAAAATGAGACATGGGCTCTGAGATGACAAGACAGCAGAGAAACACAGAAAATAGTGCTCATTTGCTGATCATATGTGCTTATTCAAAGATGAGACTGCACTATATGTTCACTACTTTCCCAATGAAATTCTCTTAGCCTTATTTTGTATGGTAGTTATACATAAAAGTTGCATGTATTTGCATGTATCATTTAACATGACTCAGAATGGGCTAGTCTTAAGCAGTAGTATCCACAATAGCAAGTAGTGGCAACAGTAACTACTGTATTCTACTAATGCTTACAACTTCATAATAGCCTAACTAATTTTCAATAATTTAATCTGGTTCTTTTATGTTTTGAGCAGCAACAACTACTCCCACAAATTTTGAAGCTGCACTGCCTTTTGATGGAACTGATTATTTAAATTGGCTATTTTTTATTTATTTTTTCAATTAAATCATCCTAAAAAAGAAGTAACTGGACTTTCCCTGAAAATCTGTTAAACACCAAAGACTACAAAACAGAGGTCAATGGTAGCCTACCATTAATCTTTCTTAGCACTCTAAGACAGGATAAATCTCTTTTCTTGTAATCCAGTTGGCTCTAGTCCTTGTATCAAGAACAATCACATTATTCCTGCACAGCCACCAAATAGGCATAGATTCTCTCGGGCCCAAACATGCGGCTATCCTTACCTGTGTGGATGGCATGGAATTGTGAGCTGTATTCAGCATTTGATGTTGGGTAGCTTATTGTTTTTATATTTTACCCACACCCATTGTTAGTTGTTAATATTTATTGTTAGTTGTTTAGTATGGCCCAAGCTGGCCGTTTTATTAGATTAAATAAATAAATAAATAATACACACAAATTCCACAGTGCTACATTCAAAAAATGGAATGTAACCTTTGACACTCATGATCTAGGAATTTTTAGCAGGAACAATGATCATAATTTACAAAATTGAAGTAAAATGCTTAGAGGGAACTTTGACTTCAAACCAAAGTAAAGCTTAAAGGTACAAGAATCATCACCTTGTGACTGAAGGCTCAGAATTTGAAAATGAATCAATCAGGTCAACAAATTTAAGCTAGCCATGATTGCGATGAGGACTGGACTTGGGAGTGTCATAACCTGGTTGGACCTGACAACATGAAATTATTCACCTACCAATCTGATGGCTGGCAGGGGCATCACGACTGGGGGGGCAGAGGGGATGCACCACCAAATGCTGTTGGCCATTTGGTACAAAATAACCGAGTTGGCGCGAAGATCCGTGATTTTCTGTCAAAGCAGTTGAGTTTTTTTATGAAAACAGTCTTTTTTCTGAAAATTGGTCAACTTTTCTGAAAATCATTCGATTTTTTTAATATCAGTTGATTTATAAAAAAAAAAAAAATTCTACAGAAAAAGTCAGTAAAAAAAACCAGCCGGTCTTTACATGCCTTGTACCCCCCTAAACATTTTGGCTAGTAACGCCTCTGATGGCTCGAGTTGACATACTGGTTGCACTTGCTACAGTAAGTTCAAACTGCCTGTCACTTCAGTTCCAGTCAGCTTTCAGTTCAGGGCAGTTTCAGCAGTCAATATCAGTAGAAGCTCAGCAGTCAGAAAACCAGCTGGGCTGGCTAAACAAGGGCCAAGGCTGCAGGCTGGCTGCAGGAGGCAGGAGGTCAAAACAGGCTATTTCAAATCCTTCTGAATCAGTTTCAAAATTTACTCAGACTGCCATTTCTTTTAGCCATATTCTTAGAGACTTAAGGTGCGTTTTTTTGGATGTAGTTTGACGTACTCTGGTTTCAGTTATGATAATACCTCGGATAATACAGTATGTGTACCATTTTATTTGTCCACTACACATACTGTACTTTCACAAGTGAAACAAAAGAAGGCCAAAGTACAGTGAAACTACAACGAAACTACATCCAAACGCACCTTTAGAGGGACAATTTGTCAATCATCATCCAAACCCCTGTGTGGATTAGATTTGAATATTTCGCTGTCAAGTAAGAAAACATTAGCAAGAAAAATTGTGAGGTACATTTCGGCAGAAAACCGTACGTATTTTTCATAAATCCTTTATAAATCATCATAACTGCCCATCATCAGTCAATAGATTAGAAATATAGTTTATAATTTTGCATATCTTTCTTTATTTTGAAATTTGAATACATTATGGTGTTCCTTTCGCCAAATAATCGCGTCGTCCCGTCTCCGCTGTGTACTGTGTAGCAAGGTCCATGATCCGTCCGGTTTCAATACCAAGGAAGTTGAGGTCAATTTTCTTTTCGCTCTTGTTGTGATACAAGGCAAAAACCCTGAGGCACCTAGCTTAAACTTATTCTGTAACCAAGAGCCTCAGTCAAGCAGCTGTCAAGCTGCGAGACTAAATTTTCATTACTAGCCTAACCAGTCAGAGGCTTCAGAGTGAAGAGAGATATGCCAAAGCTTGGATGCTTCAAACCAAGCCCTAATCTGAACTCATTGCCAGACATCTGTTTTGAGAAGATTCTAGGATATGTTCGTGTTTATGAAGAGATAGCAAAGCTTCGTATGGTAATTTTTCTACTTTGTTGTTACCTGGGGGGGGGGGGAGAGTGTACAGTGACAGCATGTGCCACCCTTCTATCAGTAAATAGTAACTTTTAGGTACTATTTCCATTCCAACCTCACAAAAAGTTACTATGCTGACTGTTCCAATCTTCTCAAAATAGTAACTAATAGTAAATATTTGCTTACCATGCTCGGGAGGGTAGCCTAGTAAGCATGGTAACTATGGATCTCTGTAATGTGATTACTCCGTGGACTGATGTTTTACTGAAAATTTAAAATATGTTCTAGCCTTGACACCAAGAAGCCAAAATCTTTGACATCATGCATAGTAACTAGGGTAAGTAGGTTAAAACATGCTATGAGTGAGGGGAAGATAGAAATCTGGCAGAAGGTACTATAGAAAGTGCAATTTCTAGACTACTACTAGAGACTACTAGTTAGCCTAGTGTTGTCTTAATGATTATAGTGGTGTCCTTAGCCCAGTCAACCACAAATCCCTGACTTTTGGATACCCTATGCCAAATGCTGGATATGTCTAGCGTTTGGCCTACCCTATGCCTAACGCTGGATACACTATGCCAGGTGCTCGATACTGTAACCCAGTAAAATATTGATGATTTGAGTGAAGCTAAAAAATCAACCAATCAGAACTCCTTTATATTGAGGTAGGTCAGGGTTAGGTTACCAACAAGTATCCAGCGTTTGGCATAGGGCATCAAAAAATCAGGGATTTGTGGTAGACTGTTTAGCCTAGCTTGTAGGAATGCAGGTCTGTGTAGTATTTTTATCTAGTATTTTGTCATGTTTTTTTGGGTTCATTTTAAATTTAACCCAGATGGATTTCTCTGAAGGGAAGACTTTTCTAGAAATTCAAAATCTTGTTTGAGGTGGGGTAGCCTATCCCTCTTGCACTGTTCCTTGTATACAGGAGAGTTAACCTTTACATGACCTTGAAATTGGTCTACAAAATGTTGAAAGGAAATTTCTTTGCCATCCTAACTGGGTCCTAACTGTCAAGAAGAAAAATATAACAACCCTGGACCAAGATGTAACTGTGGAGACATGTTCTTTTGATATTTTTAGATTTGGTTTCAAGGTTATATTAATTTGAGGTTGGGCAACTCTCCTGCAGTGCAATTTGTCGTCTCTCTTTGTAAACAGGTCTGCTGGATTTTGACAGTAGAGGAACATGTTTATTCGCACCAGCTTGTAATTTGTACAAAAGACACTGTGTGGGTTCACAGTAGGCTACTAGGCTCATTCTATTCTTCATTTTGTTGCCTTTGGTTTGGTAATCAATGGTACAGCAATGATAGGCCAGAGTAGCCAGGTCCCCAGCTCCGAATGTATACCTAGTATCTTCATCCGAATGTATATCCTAGTATCAACTGTTTCCAAGAAAAAATCAACTGTTTTAAAGAAAAGTTGTGGCTGTTCATTCTGACTTGTCTATTTTTATCAACTGGCCTACAACATACGGGGGGGGGCATCCCCCCCCCCCCTTAGTCTTGATGCCCCTGCAGGTAGGGGTTAGGTAGGCTGCCCTATAGTAATAATAATGTGTGCTTCAGTTTGTAGATTTCACAGATTGTATTAAGCGGTTTATTGTTTTGTATGCTGCCGAAAAGGTTGGGATCCAGAAAAGGTCAACAAAACTAGGCTATTTTCAGGATTGGCTTTATTATGATGTTTCAAATATCGCCTGAAGGGAACAACGTTTTGGCAACAGAATCTTGAGTTAAGTTGTCACTCTTGATTGCTCTTCCGTTACTCTTCTGTTGTTATCTTGTTTTTTTTTACTAAATCACAGGCTATTTCTAATTAGGGGGTGATGCTTCAAAGTTTGACTCAAATATAGCCTACACATATTTCTTTTTTTGTTAACCTCAAACTTCTAGGTCAATAGAAGGTTTGACCATGCCTGCCAGAAAATCCTGAATTGTGGCTTCTATGCTGTCCAGAAATACCATGCTCAGTGTCTCAAGGACATCAAGGCACAGCTTCCTCGAAGAGAATCACAGCGACGAAGTCATCATTTGGCCAAACATGTGGACATTCTGAATTCTGTTGAAACAAGAATCTCATTGTTAACCATGACCTATTCCAAATATTTGGACTCTGACATGTGCTGCTTCATCCCAGGAAAAGTGAGAAGTTTTTATTTGTTTGCCAATGCAAGATAGTAAACAATTGTTAAATACGCATAAAACCAATCAAAAAAGTTAAAATAGCATATTATGATTACTGTGATGCTCAAAGGTTGACTAGTATAGTTCATAGGCCTCTCCCAAATAGGTAGGGTTGGGGTTATTAAATAAACCAAGCTTTCATGCAACCATAATTAATATTTTATTTGTTGTTTGTGTGTATAATTATATGTTTTGTTCCCAAATTGTAAGATACCAAATGATTGATGGATTTGTGACACGTCCAGTGCTATCCCTAAACATGTAAGATATTGTAGGTAAATAGGGGGACTCTAAACAGCATGTGGCTGAGGCTAATGCATTTAACATAAAAAAAGAAGAAAAAAGTTTGTGGTTGAGTCATGATGCAGTTAAAATGGCATCCGGAAGGAACTATTGGGCCATAGGAGGGTGTGTAAATGGGATTGTAGAGAATAGGGGAGATGGGACAAGGGGAAGATGGGACATGGTACGGTTGTGAAGAAAACTTTGTTGAAAATTCCGCCTGAATGACGGACAACTCGTCATCTATCAGTAAGGATACATGTGTTTTTCTGAAGAAATCCACAAATATTTTTATCAGAGATTGTAGGTGAGAAATTTTTTATGGGTGTTTGAGTAAGAATGAGGATCCGGTTTTTATGAAATATCTTTCGACCAACTCATTGGAAGGTAATGAATGTTTTTTTGCCTGAAGCAGTTTTTTCTTGGCTATAAAACAGTGCTCAGTGGTTTTCTTATATTGACATCTAGTGATACAAAAATGAATCTTTCTGGAAAGTTGTCCGCCTGGGTACTCCGGGACACGTGTTCCTGGGTACCCTGGGACACCTTTTGTCCATTGTGTCCCAGGGTACCTTTAAGGGAATTGTGCAAACTTACTGAAACAGAACTTCCTATTTGGAAATTCATATTTCCAGAGCCATAGGATGAAGCCTTTGTGGCAACAGAGGAAATCACCTTAGGTCTACCAAGACCAAAACTTAGTGGGGCCGCAGAACGTCATGTGAAAGCCCTGACTTTCGATGTCGACCTTTTGCAGTACCTTGTTGGATAAATAGTGCTACAGGCTTTGTCTTATGTTTGTTTGTTTTTTTGTAAAGTTGACAACCGGTTTGTTAAAAATGAAATTTAGCCAAAAAGGGCACTGTGTCCCAAGTACCCTTAAGCATGTACCCTGACCCCCAGAAGAGGAGGGTTAGGAAAATCGTCAGTACCGAAACGACTAATTAAGTAAATAATCTGCCAAAAATCTGGAAGAAATCACAATCAATTCCACTTAACTGAGTACCAAAATCTAGCAATTTGGCCAAAGGGTTCCACGGGTATCTGATACACTTGAACATGTCCCAGGGTACCCACATCTCCCCTAGGAATCTAATGAATACCTAACAACAAATTTGGAGAGTGAAATCCAGTTTGCTTCCCAGAACAGATGAATATTTTCGTAGTAGGCTAGTGGTTGAGGTGCTTGCAGTCAGGGTTGCCACATGTCGCACGATAGTGTGAATTGTCACTCTTGTTTTGATTTTGTCACTCTTGTCCTACGTAGGACATAAAAATCACTCTATTTCAGAAAATGACCAAATGTGTAATTTTTGCAGCAGGGATTCCGACCATAAGTGACTATTTCGAGTTTTTTTCATGAAAGTAAAATAAAGATGTGTAATTTTTACAGAGGCAATTCCGACCAAAAGTGAACATTTCATGAAAATAGATTTCACTCCTAATTCACTCTCTGTTTTGGGCCAAAAGTCACTCTCTAGGTATTTTTTGATGTGTCATCCCTGCTTGCAGTATGCTATTAATTGAAATAATAGCCGATGGACTTGATTGACATAAATATGATTTGTTTTGTTGACTTAAGATAAAATACATCTGCTGAACCATATGAATCTTTCAGGTGCTTGATGAACTCTACTCTGTCATACGTTACATTGTGAGCTGCAAGACATCACCAAAGACCAGCAGTGAGCTTCTGCAGGAGTTGAGAGACATTTCGTCCATGGCTATGGAACATTTCGAAGAAAAAGTAGTCCCCTTGCTAAAAAGGTCGGACAGCGGACCGAGTCCTTACGCCTTCCAGCTTCTGTGTGAGTAATATTTTATAATAAATCGCAGAGCAAGAAGTTTTACTAGTCCGCATTCTCCCATACTGTCTAGCCCCTTGTTGTGCAATAATGAAAGTCCTTGATTCGTAAACTTTACATAGTGGATAATCAACTGCCCGTTATCGTTTGATAAGAGCTAGTTGGTAGCCCCTGGCCACAACGAAACTCACTTTACGGAAGTGTCATAGACCTTATGACCCGCACTTTTAATTCTAGTTCGTTGTAGTCTCAGTTCTCAGTAAACAATCTTCCGATGCTCCTCATCAAATGTTTAAAGGACCTGTCTTACCTATAATACTAATGAAACCTACCTCCATGTCACCCTATATATTTCTAGACCCAGAGACCCCATTTTCGTACGGTACATTCTAACTCCTCTAACAAAAACACGTTGATTTTCTCACTTGCCGTGTTTTGCTACCTTCGATGGGTATCACGCTGTCCACGGTTGTCTGCAAGAAGTTTTTCCATCAGAAAAACCGGTTACTTAAATTATTTCCCTGTTTTCCCTACAAGTCAGCGGGTCTCGCAAAAGGCTTAAAACAGCCCAAACCGTGGGTTATTTGTTGAAAGCACACCATAGTTTTAAAGTATTTAAATATTTTAAAACACTGCAAGTTGAAGAGTAAATAGTGCAAAGGGTCCTTTAATATCTAAAATAGGCCTAGTCGCTGCAGCAACCCGTGGGAGGGGGATAGAGGTCGGATGCTCGCTTATTTATCCATGATTTGTTTTTCTTCCAGCCACTGTAGGAGGTACCCCTCGGCTAAGTTATCCTTCCAAGTTCACAACTGCCAGTCCATTAGGTGAAGCTGCCAAGGTTGCTCAGTTAACTCGGACAGTTGCAAACTATAAGGCGAATATGAGAACACTCAAGGCTCAGGTGAGTACGACACAAGGTAGATTGATAAAAACCTGGTACACAAACCAAAGCTATTTGACGTTTAACTAATTATATACATAAATATGGATAATTCCGGGACTCACCGCCAGACGGGAACCCGCGCCCCAAACCTACCGACACTCGACAAAGATCAACCAGACTCCCCCCCCCCCCCCTCCCCCAAACAAAAAAAAATGCGCAAGCGAGGGTAACCGATAGCCGGCAACCTAAATGGAACCCTGCCGAAAAAAAAAAAATAATGATGATAATAATAGTTTACTTTAAAGATTTTAATTTATCATTGATTATTGGATTTATCTATAAGTAGCTTATTGAATGAGGTTGCTATTTTATATTTGGAAGATATTTGTTGCAATCAGTAGGCCTATATGGTAGAATAAAGACGCCATGAACACCTGTAATATGGTGAGAAACGCGATATCTCAGTTCTTAATTTAAGGTGCTGCATTTTCCATTAATGCCGGGTTTCATAAGCATCTGGTCAGGTTGCTCAGGAAAAAAATTTACTCGAACGCAAGTACGGAGGTAGCTCCGACCGGTCATATTTTAGATTAAATAAAAAGTTACCTTCAGTTACCTCCGACAGTGACGCCGCAAAATCCCGTGCGTTTTCGAAACCTCTACTTGACTCAGCAAAGCAGCTTATAACAATTGAATGTGTTGTTAAATCGTTGTCTGGGCTTTTTGGTAGCAAGTCTGGTGGTTTAGACGGAGTGACTGCGAATCATCTAAAGCACGGAGGCCCTTCTTTATTGTGTGTGCTGTCACTTTTGTTTAACGGTTTTCTAAACCACAGTTTTGTGCCCGATTCTTTGACAGAAGTGTGCCTTGTGCCTGTACCAAAATCTAGTGTCGGTGACATGACTTCTCTCAGCAACTACAGGCCAATAGCCTTGGCGGCGGTTGTGTCGAAGCTGTTTGAGAAGTGTGTGTATGATTTAATCTTGCCACAAGTGGATTCTTCATTTTATCAGTTCGGATTCAAGGAAAAATCCTCGACCGAATTTTGTATATTTATTCTTAAATCAGTGATCCAATATTTTTGGATGTTTTCAAGCCCGGTGTTTGTGTGCTTCATCGATGCGAAAGCAGCATTTGACCGTGTAAACCATGAAAAGTTGTTTGACAAAATGAGTGAAAAAGGAGTGGATGTACGAGTAATTGGTACCCTGCATCATTGGTTCAAGGTGCAGAAATTCAGGATTAAATGGAGTGGCTTTTTTAGTCAGCCATTTAGTGTACAGAACGGAGTACGCCAAGGAGGGGTACTCTCACCTCTACTGTACAATCTGTACGTTGATGAACTGAACATCTTGCTTTCTCGCACAGGAGTTGGCTGTTTCATCAACAATACATGCTTTAATAACATAAGCTATGCAGATGATCTTCTGATCCTGGCTCCAACTGTGGCTGCTCTTAACCTTCTGCTGGGCGTTTGCGATCGTTTTGCCTGTGAAAACGATATAGTTTTCAACACAAAGAAGACGCTTTGTATGGCGTTCATCCCACGGAACTTGAAGCTGAAACATATTCCCGATGCCCTTCTGTCTGGAGTACCTTTGGGTTTCGTCAGTTCCTTCAAATACCTTGGTTACACTTTTACTTCAACCATGAGTGACGAAACGCACGTTGCTGCTGTCTCCAGGTCTCTGTGCTCCAGAGCAAACATACTAATTCGTAAATTCGGGAAATGTGAGCCTGCAGTTAAAGATTTCCTTTTCAGGTCATACTGCACACCTTTGTACTGCCTTGCGTTTGTGCAGAGTATACCCTCTAAATGGGAGAACAGGTTTCGGGTTCTTTATAACAATTCCTTCCGGTGGCTTCATGGTCTTCCCTGGAATTGCAGTGCCTCTGGTATGTTTGCTGGTGGTGGTCTACCTTCGTTTGGGGAGCTTAAGAGGAAAGCTGTGTTTTCGGTTCAGTCTAGGATCCTCAGCTCGACTAATCCGCTCCTTTTGGTGCTTTCTGGGCCTTACTTTAGGCTCTCTCTTCCGCTCTGGAAGGAGTGGACACATGTGCTGTATGCGGTCCCGGCGGAGAGTTAATTATTTGCCTGTTGTTTTTGCTTTTATGTTGTTGTTATTGTTGTTATTTTTGTGTGTATGGCCCTTGTTGGTCGTTGAAGAAATAAAATAAATAAAAAAGATATTAAGACTGAATAATTCTGAAACAGGCAACAAATATTAGTTAATCAGCTAAATATAGAGTTTCAGTTTTAGTTTTATTAGGATATTAAGAAGGGGAGGGTAAATATTTTTGTAAAATTAGAAGAGCCTGGATTTGAGGAGTCTGTATCGGTTTCACATGATATTTGAATGTTGCCAAATAAATCAGGGGACAATACGTAAGATGGGAATGTACCAAAGCAAAATCAGGTGTAGAATTACATACGAACAAAAATTGCTGAAACCTCCGCATTATACCAACACCTTTGGCAACTTTAACCCGTGATCTGTTACTGTGTTCTGCATACGACAAATTTTCATCTGTTTTGAATCGGTATATCTGTAGCCTGATCATTTATTGTTGAAATTCCTTTTGCTTTCTGTCCTATTCTACTATAAATAGTAAATTTAGTTTTTGCTCCATTTAATGACAAACGATTAGCTTTTAGCCAGCCATAGCCTACAATCAGTTGGGAGTGTTGTGATGATCCGGTATAATTCGCGAAAATGACATTCTGTCATTGTTTGCTCTCGCTGATGGAAGGTCGAATGTAATGGTCGACGTATTTAGTGCCATGTCGGCGCTACGAGTTGAATCAATAAACATATCTATCTAGTTTGTATATATTAGGAAAAGCAGTGGACCCAGAATTGAACGATGAGAGAAATCAATATTTGACAACAAGCATGGATCCGAAACTGTCTTATTAATAATTGTTAGCCTACTTGGAACGACCTGTTAGGTAAGATGCGACACAATCGTGCGCTGGTCCTCTTATCCCACCATGGCTTCACCTGAAAAGCCAACTTATTTTTATTATTTAACTGAATAAACTGCATTTTTTGGATTGTGTTAAGGGATTTACCATTTTTCACTATTTGCTCTAGAATGACGTTCAGAATATCTAGTGTCGTTTCCACAACGCAAATTTCTACTATGACGCAGAAAAAATTGAATCTCAATACATACGCGGCGTTTCAGTGGCCAGTGATCAGCTTGGTAGCTCACTGCCTGAACACTTATTTTTTCGTAAATCGTTTTCGTGGAACCAACAACACAGATACAAGCGCACAGGGCATTCGATTATTCGTTAATAGTAGAGCAACGAAGCAACGCGTTTTCGCCGGGTTTTCAATCTTCTTAACTGAATAAGTGATGGGTAACTAGACTGTCCTATCTAAGCCTTTTTCAGTTAAACTTTAACTCGTATGACAATATTTCATGACATATCATGTGAAGTCCCTTCTCAAGGTCCAAAAAGATACTAGCCGGAATTCATTTTGTATCAAGACATTCGTTAATAAATTGGACCATATAGTCAGGATAGCATCCTGCGTAGGCTACTGTCCCTTTCTAAATCCAAACTGAGTTTATGATAAATATTCTTTCGAATTAAGTAAATGATACACTCGATTATGGGAAATTTGATTATGGAAGATGACTCGACGTACTTCTTTAATGAACAATTGGAAACTGGACTCTTCTGTCATATGATCGATGATATTCCGTTCTTAATGAATTGTGACAAAGGGGGTATTAGGCTGCTATGATTTGGTTTATTGCACTTGTTATTACCTTGCTAATGGAAAAGAGGTATAAATGGTCGGACTGGCTGTCAGACCATTGTTGGAACTCGAGCTATTCGTGCAAGGTCCTCAACATTTCTTTGGATTTATACTTGCGGCTTGTTTACATTTAAAGTGGGATGATTACAAATTAGGTTATTTCAATACTTGTTTGGTTATTGAGGATATGAAATGTCTTGGTTTTAATCATTTTACTTTCACTCTCCACGTCTGGGCGCTTGCGCACTTGTTACGTAATATTGACATCAAAAGGGCGGACGATATCCAGCGTTGAATTCATACGGATCTAGCAAATCGTTCTATGATTGATTGCTTACCCTGGAATTCTTTATGTATCGTACTATTTTTGCACCTGAGCTAGTCCTGTAAATCAGCGTCAGTAGTTCTGTCCAGGGTTGCCACATGCCTCACGATAGTGTGAATTGTCACTCTATTTTGTTTTTGTCACTCTTGTCCTACGTAGGACATAAAAATCACTATATTTCAGATTACGTCAAAATGTGTCCCTTTTGCAGCAGGGATTCCGAAAAGAAGTGACTATTTCACTTTTTTCGTGAAGGTAAAATTAAGATGCGTATTTTTTGCCGAGTCGACTCCGACCAAAAGTTTTTTCGTGTTTTCGTAAAAAAAGAATGTCACTCTGTTTTGGGCCAAAAGTCACTCTCTAGATGTTTTTTGATGTGGCAACCCTGGTTCTGTCTCTATCGACTGTGAAGCACTTGGCTAATGCAGCGTTTACAAGTACAGGAAAACTTGAACAGAATCCGATCTTGGTGACAGGATTATGTTCACACACAGAGGGAAAAAATAAATTCTTCAAACCAGAAAATCTGACAAAAACAAATTCACTTGTCAACAAAAAATATCATTTATGACATTAGTACTGATGATTGCTGCTCTTAAAAGCTAGCTCGACTTTTTTAGTACTTTTTTTCCAGCGCCGCCGACAAGATTCCTTTCAAGTAGACCGGAATTTCTTTCATCATGAAAGGATTCCCGTCCCGCTAGACTTTTTTTCTACTCGTCTTCACGAACGGAATCCTTTCGAGTCGACCGGAATTCCTTTCTACTCGACGGGATTTCTTGTCCGTGTAAACGCTACATAAGACTGGAACTCAAGCCGCCGCATCATAATTGAGGTCCAAGTGCATCGAGGCCCACCCCTTTTGGAACATCTCGGTACCAACTTTGCAACCTTATTGTTTTTTCGTTAGGTTGATGAGCATCAAAAGAAGATTGTAGAACAGGACCGGCTTCTGTCCGAGCTCAACCGGAAACTCGCTGCGCTGATCACCGAAAGTCCGGCCGAAAACCGGAAGAGGAAGAAGGGGGTACAATTGGAAGAAATTCCAGCGAAAGTGCAAAGAAATGTGGTGGATGAATTTGAAGGTGAAGGAACAAAAGTGGGCGGAGAAAATGTAAAGGCAGGGAAATCAAAGAGGAAGAGGCGGATCATTGTTTCAAGTGACAAAAGCTCGGACACAAGAAGTTCTAAGAGCAGATTGAAAGTGACAACGCTTCCCGTTTCAACCCACGACACATCAAACCCGCCAACACGAATAACCAGAGCTAGATCTAAACAGACGAACTTAAAATCTTGATTCTCGGATAAATATGATTATTGAGTGATCCCCAACACCAAAAACGGACTTGAGTGCGAAAGCGAAATGTCACCTGCAACCAAAAAGTTGGTACAGCGTAGTGATTGGAGGCACATCCGACCCAGTGCTTTTCAAATGGTTCCCTCTATGTACCCGAGCATAGAGCGAAGTTTTCTGCTGCTAGTCTTTTGGAGCTGAATCACTGGTACAGTATGGAGAGGTATATTTGGTCCATAGAAAATTAAAATTGAAATAATAAAATTAAAAATTAAATTAAAATTTAGAAATTAAATTAAACTTTAGAAAATAAAGATCAGTAAAGAATTCAAGATTAATTTTAATACTAAGTTCTTGTTTTAATTTTTCAGTTTTAAGTATAATTTTTGGTTTGAGTGGGGTAAACCTGTTCAGTAAACCATGTACGGCAGTAGAGACGAAGATGCAGAGGTCCTTGCGCCCCAGGGGTTTGCTACTTGCGGTAAATCGACATACTTCAGTAGATAGCACGAGTCGTTTCCGGAAGCGAGGTGACTGTGGTAATTGGTAGACTGCCCCATACAGTAGTCGAAATGACTCACGCTATACTACTCAAGTACGTCGATTTTCCGCCGTAGCAAACTCCTGGGGTCCAGGGATCTATCCTCCTTCTCGTATGTACACACCGTAGAGGTAGACATGTAACGAGCAAGGGTCTATTGAACAGGTTTACCTCACTCAAACCAAAAATTTAAATTAAAAATGAAAAATTAAAATAAGAGCTTATGCTAGCCTACCGTACTATTAAAATTTAACTTTAATTTCTATTGAGTTTTTATTTGAGCTCTTAGAATTTTAATTTCTTAATTTTATTTTTTTTTTTATTTAAATTTTCTGTTGAACAGATATATCCCTCCATAGTCCGGAAACCAAGCGCTTCAGCAAAGACTTAAACCCGGGAACTCCTGTCGTCGTGACTCGTGATCCAACGCCGCAACCGTTCTTCCATGGATGCCCGAGTTTTAGTTTTATGGTGAACGTCCTGGGATTAAAAGGGAACACAGTTCTGAACACATTCTGGCTCCGCAATTGGCTGCTTCCTGCTAAATTTTCTGTGTCAGTAGACCGGAATCTATGACCAGTAGAAGAGATTGCCGAGTCTGCGCTATTATGCTGCCCAGAAATTTTAGGAATCTCGCATTTGCCGTGGGAAAGAAGTACCGTACCTCAATGGGGTTGTTCCGCAGCAGTGAAATTTGATCTGCGGCTCATTTATGAGCAGTGCAGCTAATGCCCCGGGCCTCACTAATGACACACCTGTTGTTAAATCGGTTTTGACCGGTTTTTTAGACATTTCTCTTCAAGCCTTTCATAAAATGCGGGGATGGAAAAATCCTTCTCCCGTTTTTAATTTGTTGTGAACAAACGGTAGGTAAGTAAGTAAGTAATTTATTTATAACCCGCGACTTTGAAAAAGCGGAGTGAACGAAAATAAATAAAACACGTAAACATACAGAACAAGACCAAAGGTGTCGATGGGATCCCAAAAATCTAACATTTGATTCAGACAATCGGGTCTTGTCTTCGCCAGGTCCAGTCTTGGACAGGCTAATCATCAGAGAAAACCAAGTTCAGATATACCTCTATAAGCCATATCTGTTTTGACGATACTGACCGAGACTTCCTGCCGATTTCCGAGCGAACTACTAGTCCAGCAAAAAAAAAATTCAGAAGCAAAACCAGGGTATCCCCTTATACCTATAAAGAACATCTAATCAACTTTGAATAAAAGTTTGACTTAAAAAAAATCCGGTTACAGCCGGATTACGGAGTAATTATATGTCCGGATAAGCAAGACCAAAGGTTTCGATGGGATCCCAAAAATTCAATATCTGATCCAGACAACTGGGTCTTGTCTTAGCCAGATCCAGTCATCGCCAGACTCCTTGAACATTTTTACAATCAAAATTCAGAAACAGATTAAGGCCAAATAGCTAATCATCTGAGAAAAACTTCCTGCCACTACCGCCAATTTCCCGATTTCGGCCAAACTCCAGAACTAATTGTCCGGCGAAAAAAAGAAAGCTCAAAAATTAACTCAGAGTATCCTCTTTCCCCAATAATGAACATTTAATCAACTTCAAATAAAATTTAACTTATAACAAATTTTCCGACTCCAGTCGGATTCCGGTCGAACTATATGTACGGGTAAAATATGATTGTCACACACGGATTCAGCATCTCTTCTTACCCCTAAATCGGGTATCTAATCAACTAGAAATAAAACTTTAACTCCTACCAATTTTCCGGTTTTGGCCGGATTCCGGGCGAACTACATGTCCGGATAGAAAATTGTTTTCACATAATTGTTCAGCATATCTTCTTGCCCTGAATCGAACATCTATTCAACTTCAACTTTTAATTTTAACAAACTTTCAGGTTTGGGCCGGATTCCGGGCGAACTACTTGTCCGTCGAGAAAATGGTGTTCACCACCGTGTTCAGCGTGTTTTCCTACCCCTAAGTCGAACATCTAATCAACTTAAAATAAAACTTTTACTTTTAACAAACTTTCCGGTTTTGGCCGGATTCCGGGCGAACTACATGTTCGATGACAAAATGGTTTTCACCATCGTGTTCAGCATGTCTTCTTACCCCATAATCGACTATCACATTAGCTGTTTAAAAATATTTTGTTTGCCCCTTAATCTGAAACCCCTCCCCCACCCCTAAATGTATGGCTACAAAGCTCATCTACGAACTTGACTGGTCCGACGACCCAATCGAATCCTCACACCAAGTTTCATCAAAATATCTCATTCCCTTCGAGAGTTATCGTGCTTACAGACGGACGGACGGACAGACGGACAACTTTTCGATGTCATAGGTATCCCTTCACTTACGTTTTGGGATCCCAAAAACCATTGTCATATAGCGACTCAGCCTCTCTTCTTACCCCTTAATCTGTCATCTAATCGAACTTTTGCTTTAAACAAATTTTCCGGTTTTGGTCGGATCCCGGGCGAACTAGTTGTCCGCCGAGAAAATGATTTTCACCATCGTGTTCGGCATGTCTTTTTATCCATAAATCAAACGTTTAATCAACTTCAAATTAACCTTTTACTGTTAACCAACTTTCCTGTTTTCGCCGGATTCCGGACTAACTACATGTTCGGCGAGAACATTGTTTTCACCATCGTGTTCAGCATGTCTTCTTACCTCTGAATCGACCATTTAATCAACTTCAAATAAAACTATTACTTTTAACCAATTTTCCGGTTTTGCCGGATTCCGGACGAACTACCATTCCGGCGTGAAAATGGTTTTCACTATCGTGATCAGCATGCCTTCTTACCCATAATCGACTATCACATTACCTGTTTAAAAATATTTTGTCTGTCCCTTAATTTGAACCCCCACCCCTAAATGTGGAGCTACATAGCCCATCTACGAACTTGACCTTACCCTTGACCCAATGAATCCTCACACCAAGTTTCATCAAAACATCTCATTGCCTTCGAGAGTTATCGTGCTTACAGACAGACGGACATTTTTTGCGGTGTCACAGGTATCCCTCCACTTACGTTTTGGGATCCCAAAAAGACACTTAATTTACAATCTTGGGCCAGGAAGCAGTGGATAACGTCATGCACTGGTTGGGCCGTGTCGTCCATGATTTTTGAAAGCGATTTGGAAACATCCATAAGGGTAACACTTTCATCTTGAATTTTGTACTCCTCCGTCAATGTAAGGTCATGACATAATTTCGAGAGCAGGTGCAGTGAGAAAGGAGCGTGGAAAGGAAAAAAAAAACGAATCACGAACAGGTATATCCGTAGTGGGGCCCGGGCATTAATAAACTCCGTATATCTTATATAAATAAATGTTCGGGAATGTTTATATTTTTCTGTTATTTCGTGAAGTTTGAAGCGAGAACGTAACTGCGAACGTGTCTCTCAAGTCGCATTTTTTTTCTTTTATTTGTAAATCGCCTAAATAGTGCGTGCATTTCAGGTATTACCCGTGTAAATAACTAACGAAATAAATCATGGTTTAATTTAGTTGCAGCATCTGTAAGAAGTTGGGGGAAGGGACCCGAATAGGACCCCGGCGAGATTAAGGGAGCTTTTAACAGTTTCCACTCTTAGCTGTGTGCAATATGTTTATATGTCATGTGTTTCCACTCTTAGCTTTGTACTCGAGGGGTCCAAGTTGGTCTAGCAACCCCCAGTTTCCCTTCAACTAAGTGGTGGGGAAGACAGGGCCTCAAAAAGCACAATTTGGAGCGTGTTCCACCCTTACATCAATAATGAATGAATGAATGAATTTATTACAAGTAGCCTAGTAATAAGGGATTTGCACAGTAGATACATTAAAAAAAAAGGTAAATGAACACTTAACAAGATAAACAGAGGGTACACAACTACAACGACAGCAAAAGATAAATAAACGCAAATCAAGAAATACACAACGAAACACGAAAAGAACAATAAATTTACTGCATCAGCTGGCACATTGAAGGCGGTTGAATGATGGTAGAAGATGTTCACTTATTTCTTTTAGCTTGACAATTGAGTCCAAGATAAACAAGACCAAAGGTTCCGATGGGATCCCACAAATCTAACATATTATTGAAACAATTGGGTCATGTCTTCGTCAGATTCCTTGGAGATTTCTACTGTTAAAATAAAGTTCAGAAACGGATTAAGCATGTCTCCTTGTCCCAATAGCGAAAATCTGATCGATTTTAGAAACAACATTGAGCTCCAACAAAATTTCCAGTTTTAGCCGAATTCGTGATGAACCATTTGTGCAGCAAGAAAACTAAGTTCAAATATGGATTCAGCGGACCTCCTTACACCCTAAATGCATATCTTATTAGCTTATAAAACACGCATGTGTTTGCCGTAAATTCGAAACCCCTCCTCTGCCTTTAAAGATAGGACTAAAGGACCTATCTACAAACTTGAACAGGGTATCCTCACTGAACAACATCCTCGCTTGAAGATTATATTTTCCTCGTTTGAGAATTCACTTAAAGTAGTTATATCATAAGCATTCTAGCACTTGCAGCGTCTAGAATCCCACCCAAGACCCACGATGAAGCCACGACTCGATCCGACCGCTGGGTTATTTAGCGGCGCGTGTCGGAAGCGCCCGATATGGGGAGAAATCATAGTTTGACTTTGGATCTAACTAAATGTTTTTATTGTAGCAGGCGTATGGAAAATGTGTAGAAAATTAAACAATTTATATGCATTATTTATGCATTATTGTATTATTTTCTGTTGTTTTTTTTTTCAGGTTAATTCCGTAAGTCCAAAGAATTAAGGATGTAAACTATATCAAAATAAACAAACGCCGTAAATTATACTAAGTTCTTTATTGTGATTTCTTGAAGATTCTGAAACTGAGCTAAATAATATTCAGCTTCCGAGAACAAAAAATATCAAACTGGCCGATGATTTCTTCTTCCGACTTATCTAAACGTCTACGCACATGGTGATATACTTAGTTATCTTAATCCTCTTACACGCCAGTCGATCTTCTCGAAGGTTCTAGTAATCTTTTGATCAGCGCCGGCAGATCAATCAATAGTTAATTATCAATGGTGGATTAACGTCCAGGGGTGAATTGTTTTCAAGTAATTTGTGGATAACGTTGGCTACCGTGAGGATTTGGGGGAAAACAAAGGTAACGGTGTGGATAGCTTTGACGAGAGAGTTATCATCGATTCCTTCCGGTAACCGTCGAATACACCCAAGTGATACGCGAGGAAGTACTGGGCACTCTCTCGCCTAAAGATTTGGCTATCGGTCCAGCTGAGTGAGCATCTCTTGTCTGGAGAACCCGTCGCTTATTCTGAGACGATGCAGTGATACTAGTTATTCGTCCATGTCCGTCAATCTGATCTAGCTGGGTTTTTCTAGACAGCGGATCTGAGAAGTTATCCGGAACGTTTACTACAACGATTTTCACCGTTTCTGCATATGTTCGCTGTTTCGATGCATTCTGGCTTGAACAACCCAGTGGTTGGTATGTTTTTCACACTGAACGCGTCCGAAACGAATGAAAATGCTGAATTAATTCAGGATTTTAAGCAGCATTTTGCTTTCGGAGCGAATTTTCGCTCAGTTAATGCAGCATTAATTCAGCATAAAATTGATCGAAAAATTCAGCAAAGATACTAAATTTTATGCTGAATTTTCAAGAAGAAACTGGACAGCACGGCGATTCTCCTAGCATCTTCCTAGAATCTTTTTCTTTCTAGAACAAATTGGCACACAAAATTTAGGTCAAATTCCCGTCTTAGCGGCGACAAACTTACGGAGCATACTTTGCGAAAAGCTTTACGAAGTTCTGAGTCGTCCTTTAATAATAACGCTTGTTCATTGAGCCAAAAGGCCATACAAGATTTTATACACTTTTCACTATACAAATAAACAATTACACCTCTAGAATACTATTCTGCGTAATCTAAGCTAAACTTTCATTCCTGAGACTGAATCCTTTAGCCACATATTTACAAACCTATACGATACATTTGGGGTTTGTAGATTTCAGTATACGGGGAAGCGATACCAACCCACCCCCAACAAATGTTACTCTCAAATGCGAAAGCTCTTGGCACTCTTAAGAGGAAGTGGTTCAAATCCTCCTCCTGCAACTTGCAAAGAGGGCAAATGTAAGTCTCTCCCGTGCCAGCTTTCCTTAGTTTATTTTTACTAACGATCGGTAGACTGTTAGATTGGAGCTGGAGCCAAGTTTTTAATGTAGCAGGAATCTAGTCCTAGCTTAAAATAATATTCAAAACAAACACCTCTTTTATTTCAGCATACAACTTGAGAGTTTCTGAAGTTTGGAGTCTACTGTGCCAATCTTGGATTTCTTGATCTTCAATTGTGCAACTTCTCCCTGATCTTGTCCATGTCTCCCTGATCTTGTGTCGGGCCTAAGCCCCATCCCATGCATAAGATAATCCTGCGTGGTCTAGGAGAGCTTTTACTTGCAGCGGCCACGATATTTTTTTATTTTTTTTTTTTTGAATTTTAATGTTTTTAAAGTGTTTTTAAAGTTTTTGTCATTGTTTGTGGTGTTTAATCTGCCTTCGCCATTTTCATGCGTTGTTGTTTATTTTAGTCGTTCCAATGGATTAGAGTTCGGTCTAATGTTTGTTTGATTTGTGTATTTATATAGTTATTTATCTTATTATCATCAATTTTGGTGGATCAATAAATCATCATCATCATCATCATTGCTCTCCTTTCTTGTAACAAAACTGAATACGCACGTTTCAGCAGCCTTTCATGTTGTAACTGTTTTATCTTGATCCAAAACCTTATAATCTTCACTAACCTGTACTTCCTTAGCGAAAATACTGCAAGGTCTCCTTTCAAAGCCTGTGTAGGAGTGGTAATGTGCACTCCAAGAATTATCTTATAGTGATGCAGCTGAAGCGATTCTAATTGCGCTGCCGCTTCGAAACCCCGAAGTTCTGCGCCGTAATGGATTGTAGGAAGGACTTTAGTCACACAAATTTGTTTTTGCATTTTGAGCTCTTTATGCATGAAGCACTAGGATTTCTCAAAATCGCCGATGACACTGCTTTCCTCGTTTTTATGTGATCTCCCCCCCCCCCCTTACTGGGGAGGATCATTCCTAAATATTCTTTGAGCCCAAGCTGACTTTGAAACATTTATTCAAACAATGTTTGCAACGGATACGTCAGCTATGATTTTTCATCAGCGATATTTTGGATTGTACAGAAACCTAATGATTACAGGTTTGTTTCCTTCCCCGAAGTTGAACAAGAAGATTGACAGCCTGACGAGGACCCTTGCCAAGAAGGGCCGAAATATCGCTGATGAAAAATCATAGCTGACGTATCCGTTGCAAACATTGTTTGAATAAAAGATCATTCCTAGATCTTAAAACTGGGTTTTTGCTGCAGCTCTATCCCGGTGAAGTAAAATTTGACGCAATTATCGTATTGCTTTTTCGTCTTTCCAGAAAAAAGTACGACTTCGGTTTTCTTAACGTTCAGGGTCAGCTTCTTTTTGTCTAGGTATTCTTTAAGGATGTTGATGAGGTTTTGCAGATCTTGGGGTGTCTTTGCGAACAGCACCGCGTCATCAGCAAAAAGCAGCACTGATAAAGCAAAATTCCTTAGACTAACCGTTGGAGCCCAACGACTTTGAAAAAAATCCACAATATCATTAACATATAAACATAACATTCTCGGGGACAGGGAACTACCTTGTTTTACTCCTTTCCCAATTTCGAACCTTGCAAAAGTTGCTGAGACATTCATTTATAGACAACTTTTGTCCCAAGTGTCACCGTCCATGGACGTCTACCAGTATGGTTGTATCCGAGGCAGCAGCACCGCAGTTTACCTAGTCAGGCTGTTCCATCTAATCCTTGAATGGCTGGATAAAGGCGGTGTAATCCTTGATTTGTTACTGGTCGACTTTCGTAAGGCTTTCGACCTGATCAAGCATCTTGTTGCTGTTACCAACCTAAGAACCATGGGCGCAATGAGGCATATACTATTACTGGTCATTGACTTTTTGCGTAACAGACGCCAGTGTGTCTATGCACTTTACAGCAGCGACGTTAACTCCGACTGGACTGAACTTACCTGTGGCGCACCTCAGGGTACAAAATTAGCAGCTCTACTTTTCCTGGCCGTGATCAATTCCGTGCTTTCTGATTTCGAGGAACGATTTAAGTTTGTTGACGACTTATCGGCAATCCTTAAGTACCGGATTGAAGGTTCAACTCCAATACCACAGTTTAGCCAAACTTTACTTTCTGAATTCAAAGCACAATGCGAAAGAAACAGCCTTGAAATCAACCAGCAGAAATCCAAAGTGGTAAGGTTTAACCTGCTCAAACGGGACGTTTCGCAACCCGACACTCAATTCCCAGTCTCTAAAGGAGCTACAATCCTGGGCGTCATTTTTAGCAGTGACTGCTCTTTTCGGCCACATATTGAGAAAATCGTGCAGAAAGGACATTACGCACTACTGACCTTAACATCAATGCGCAGGCTGGGTTTCAGCGTTTCTGATCTCCGCCAAGCTTATGTTACTAACGTAAGGCCGATACTCGAGTATTGTTGCCCAGTGTGGGGCCCTCAAATCCAGAACACCGTTTACCTAACAGAGGAAATTGAAGCCGTCCAGAAGCGTGCGGCAAAAATAACATTAGGCCCGAAGTACCTAACATACGAGCAAGCTCTACGAGACTTACGGTTACCTACCTTGTTCGACCGTCGAAACGAACTTATAATGAACTTCGGCCGTAATCTGCTCGCTAGTGACAAACACAGATCCATTCTTCCACCTGACGCCCCAAGTACTAGTCGTACCCGTCGCTGCAATAAGCTTGTGCCTGTGAAAACCAGAACAAACCGGTTCGCCCACTCGTTCGTGCCATTTTTTACCGACCGTTATAACAAAGAAGTGTAGTACCTTGATATATATTTATTTTGAATTTGTAAAGAATAGCGTAATTTAGCGTCTCGTCCACGAGAAGGCTACGACAGCTGTTTTATTAATAAACGATTCCGATTCCGATTCCTTACAATACCTTTTGTCGCCCTATGCATATTCACTAATAAGCTTACAAATATCCTAGGCAGACCTACTCTTATGATCTCTACAAATAGAAGGATCCTGTCAACACAATCGAAAGCTCTTTCTAAGTCTATGAATGCTAATAACTTACCTTGCCCTTTGGAATGCTTCTCAATCAGCGCTTTCAGCACAAAAACCTTGTCTATCGTGCTATAATCTTCTCTGAACCCCCCTCCCCTGTTCTTCTCTAATTATTTTATTCTGATTTAACCATCTTGCTAGCGTCGAATCTAGTATTTTCTCTAGTATTTGTGTTGCGAGAGCAACACTTTGGTTTTGTCCTCGTTTGTTTTTTTTTTTTTTTTTTTTTTTCCTATGACTCCGATTTCATTTTATTCCTGGTAACTGGGAAGGGTCTAACCTATGCGGTTTTTACGGAAAGTGTGGACCTTAGGCAGGATTGATGAATATGACATAAGATTTTGGAAAGCTCCGTAGAACTCTTGCCTGGGGCCAATAAGGATGGTTTTTGCTTGTCCTCGAGCCAGAGCCTACGGTTTGCGAAGTGAAGTGGAGTTGTATAGCCTATGTCAGAGAGGACTATCTGAAGTTGTGTAGCGAACCTTTTGTTTCATCAAAACATGTTTCTGCTTTCGAGTGGAAAGCTCCGTTCTAGCACGCAAGCAGGCAGGGACCAGTTTCAAATTGAAGATGGACTAAAATCTATAAGTGTTAAATATATGCGGCAGTTACCCGGCCCCACAGCCAACATATCTTCTTTGAGTGATAAATAGAAAAATCTACAGAGACAAAAAAGTGGGTTTTTCCCACGGGTCCGAAAGTGCTGCCATCTATTGTTTCTGTCGATGTCTGCGACGATTTCAGCTGAGTCTATACATTTTTTTTTTTTGCACTTGGGTTTGCGGTAGAGTAACGGTATCAGATGTGCCTCTTAAACTTTAAAAGTTCTCTCATTGCTAAAGAAACTAGAGCTTATCCTTTGCTCCTTTCTAAGTCGTGACGTTAGAAAGTTTGCCTACGGCAAAAAAGTGCACTGAAACCAAAAATAGGCGATACCAGTTATGAGACATGTAGGGGACTTTAAAGCAACAGTCGACTGTTAGCTCTTAATCATCTTCGGTAATGAGGAGTTTGCTGCTTTTGCTAGTTGGTGTACCTGTTATTTGTTTTCGGTGTATTCGATGGTAAGAACAATTTGGTTCCCAATGGTAAGATATGCAAGGGACTTGTAAGTAATAATCGGCTGTTGTGCTACAATCATCTTCTGCGATGATGGGTTTGCAACTTTTGCTAGCTGGTGTACCCATTATTTGTTTTCGGTCAACTTAATGTATACAAGCGGATGACTGCAGACAAGCCGTCTCACCACCCCTGGAGCGGCATTCTATTTTAGTATTTATCGAATTTGTTGTTGTTTTTGTATTTGGGTATGAGTTTATTAGTTCCTTCTTTTTTCTTTTCTTTGTTCTGTACTCCGTTTCATGCTTTTGTAGCTGTTGTAGATGGGTTATAAATAAATACATACATACATACATATCACGGGAGAGGGACTTGTAAGTAGGAATCGGTTCACGAGCCTACATATCTTCTTTGAGTGATAAATATAAAAATCTACAGAAACAAAAAAGTGGCTTTTTCCCACGGGTCCGAAGGGTCCGAAAGTGCTGCCGTCAATTGTTCCTATCCATTTCTGTGCGCGATTTCAGCTGAGTTTATCGTTCGTTTTTTGCACTTGGGTTTGCGATAGAGAAATGGTATCACATATGCCTCTTAAACTTTAAAAGTTCTCTCATTGCTAAAGAAATTAGAGCTTATCCTTTGCTCCTTTCTAAGCGGTGACGTTAGAAAGTTGGCCTGCGGCAAAAAAGTCAACTTTTGAACTAAGACAGGTAGAATTTGTTTTCGACGGCAATCGATAGCCGTTGATGAGCTGATCAAAGTATATGTCATCCATATTTTAGTACAAAAAATCCTTCATGAGATACACCAGTTCGTAAATTTCAAGGGGTTGACAACTTCAGTAGTAAGATGCACACTGAAACCAAAAATAGGCGATACCAGTTGTGAGACATGTAGGGGACTTGTAAGCAACAGTCGACTGTTAGCTCATAATCATCTTCGGCGACGAGGGGTTTGCAGCTTTTGCTACTTGGTGTACCTGTTATTTGTTTCCGGTGTATTCGATGGTCCAATGGCAAGATATGCAAGGGACTTGTAAGTAATAATCGGCTGTTATGCTACAATCATCTTCAGCAGGTTTGTTTCCTTCCCTGAAGTTGAACAAGAGGACTGACAGCCTGGCGAGGACCCTTGCCAAGAAGGGCCGAAATATCGCTGATGAAGAATCGTAGCTGACGTATCCGTTGAAAACATTGTTGGAATAAATCATCTTCAGCGATGAGGGGTTTGCAAGTTTCGCTAGCTGGTGTACTTGCTAGTTGGTGTACCTGGTATTTGTTTCCGGTGTATTCGATGGTAAGAACAGTTTGGTTCCCAATCATAAGACATGATAGGGACTTGTAAGTAATAATCGTCTGTTATGGTACACTCATCTTCAGCGATGAGGGGCTTGCAACTTTTGCTAGCTGGTGTACCCATTATTTTTATCTGGTGAACTTCGATGTCTATCACGGAAGAGGGACTTGTAACTAAGAATCGGTTCACTACGGGCTAGAAATTTGTGCAAACTGGTGCATATTGTATGCGATTTCCATAAATCTGACGGTAAGAAAGTTTGTATCGATGGTCCATCGCTGTAACCTAGGGGTACAAACGATAATGTAAAACAATGAGGTAGTTCGTAATAACAAATAGTGTCATCTGTGGTATTATAATCCTGAAAAGTTACGGATAGCTTTATAATACCAACTAGATTATATTAGATATTGTTCCAAGTTTTCATCCGTCACGATGTCTACGATCTGACTGCAAAGTCAATTTAGTCCCTTTTTCCGACATTCTTTGTTGCTGTTAGGACAATCGATAGCCCTTGATGAGCTGATCAAAGTTTATGTCATCCATTTTTTTTAACAAAAATCCTTCATAAGATAAACCAGTTTGAAAGTTTCAAGGGGTTGACAACTTCAGTAGTAAGGTACACACTGAAACCAAAAATATGCGATACCTGTTTGTTGTTAGTGATCCTGAAAAGTTACGGATAGCTTTAGAATACCAACTAGATTATATAAGATATTTTTCCAAGTTTTCATTGGTCACGATGTCTACGATTGAAAAGGATAAAGTTCAATTTAGTCCCTTCTTCCGATATTCTTTTGCTGTTGTTTTTTCAACGCTGAAGACTAGCTTTTCATCATTTGATTATTCTTTTTAGAACATACAGTTGTAAAAGCTTCAATAAGTTGACAACTTCAGCATTTAACCGACAGCGAAGGAAAAAAAACCAAAGTGTTGCTCTCGCAACACTTTAGTCGGCGAAGCCGGACAAAGGTTGCCGCAACACTTCACGTTGCCCAGGCAACGTAGGTCTAGTTTGCTTACGCATGGTATTAGAGAAATCGGTATATAGTTATCATGTGATGTGGGGTCTCCCTTTTTGAAAAGAGTAGAACGATAGAAGTCTTCCATGCATCTGGCCAAATTCGAGTCGCCAGGATACTATTAAATAGGAAAACAAACATGGCTATAAAATGCGGGCAAAACCTTTATAAAACTTGGTTGGGATACTGTCGGTACCCGGGGCCGTCCCACCTTCCATACGATCAAGAGCCTCGTTTATTTCTTTTTCTGATAACTTTTGTGTTAAACCATAATCGTGTTCAAACATAGGCAAATTAGTTTCATCATCAATTTTAGAAAATTCTTCCTCGTACCAAATATTCATATCAGAATCTGCCCCTTCGTTTTCATTTGTCCCCTTTGTCCCAAGTACTCGGGTCGGGGGCGTTCCTCCCCGTGTTTGGTCTTTTTCCGCTCACCCTTTTCCAGAATGATTTCATGTCACATTTTACAAATGATTCCAGGGTTTCTTTCATCTCTCTCTTAGTTGCCGCCTCCTTCTTAAATTTGATAAGCTTTTTGTAAATTCGACGTTTTTGCTTGCAAACACCAATTAGTCTTGTTTTCTCATGTGGTGCTGTGTTTTCACGTAGCGCTTCCAAAGACTAATAAACTAAGCTTACATATCCTACATTCTTCATCGTAAAAATCTGTAGTAGGCCTAATAGGTTTCCTCGGTGTTAGAATTGGCTCAATTATTTCGTGAACTACTGATGAATGAACAAATGATTTGATGACTTGATGAATGAACTAATGATTTCGTGAACTTACACACCAAAACGTCAGGAGACTCGCTTTCCATAACAATCGTATGAAGGGACTGTTTAACTGGGTTGCTAGATAATAAACTTTCAATTACCTGATTCTCTTCCTGTGACCATTCTTGTTTCAAATTTTTCAGGATCCCTGGTTCCCTATGATTCGACTTATGCTTCCGCGATGACATCCGACTAGATATTGCATTCAATATTGTTAAACTTACCGGCACATGGTCTGATCCTTGCCAACTGATATATAGCTAATTGTTTTTTTTCTTCTTCTTCTTCCCAACCTAAATTTTGGTATTCTAGAAGTGTCAGAGAAGAAATAAAGGTAACAGCTTTCTGACAAAAACAAATACATATGCAGCATTAAATGCAGCATTTACAGCACAAAAAAAGCTTTCGGACACGTTTACTGATGAGCTCTGAGATAGATTTCAACTGAAACAGACATTTGTTGACATTAGCGGATAGCGTGGGGTAAACTGAGGCAGGCACAGTAGGGACTTCTTCTGGCTTTTTGATGACAAAATCGGGTAAGGAATCTTCGAAGGCTCATAGCAAATCAGTTAGATTATTCGAAGTTGCTTGCGCTCCAACTCGTCGAGGCTTCGGATCATCAGGGTACACCTTCGACCAGAAAAGCTGCTTTGCATCGCTCACAGCCGAGAAGTGGAAGTATTCAGCAGCATATTTGATAATAATGTCTTCGCAAGCCCGACATCGAAGCCCTGCTGAAGAAAGTTGAGAACAGGTTAGTAGAGCAGTTCGTCCTCCCAGGATGCCATACTTAATGGTTGTTGCTACAAAGTTTCTCCGAATAAGGATGCAGTAATTTGCTACTGGGATTAATCTTATCTCTATTGGGATAGAATTAATCCCAATTAGCGATAATCTTATTTCAATAAAGACAAGAATAATCCCAGTTGCAAATACTTAATGGTTGTTGCTACAAAGTTTCTCCGAATAAGGATGCAGTAATTTGCTACTGGGATTAATCTTATCTCTATTGGGATAGAATTAATCCCAATTAGCGATAATCTTATTTCAATAAAGACAAGAATAATCCCAGTTGCAAATACTGCAAGATTTTTTTTTACAGTGTATGTGCTCCAAAAACTCAACCGTCAATTAAACTCAGCGGCCAGTTTAGACATTGGAATTCATAGTAAAAGTTGAAAGGAAATTGCGACTGCTCTTTTCAACGTTCAGACCAGAGCAAAATAACACTAGAGAGTACCGCCAAAACTTGAAAAAAGTGACACAAACTCGAATAACACCGACACTAGCACCACTAGCGATAGTGAACATCTCTACTGAAACTCATTCAGTCGTTCACCAACGCTCGCTCCGATAACTTCATATTCTGAACATTGCAATAAAAAGACACAGCCTTCGTTGTTTCCTTGGTGTGTGCAAACTGCACCTTTGCTATACTAGAAATTTCTAAACCCGCAAGTTTGCCTCGCTTTAAATGCCGCAAGCCTGCGCTACAAGTACAGTCCGTTTGCAAAGCATGTGTCTTGGCGTTACTCCCTAGTGTTATTTTGCACTGGTTCAGACGCAGACCAATAGTAACTATTAGTTACTTTTTTCGTTCCAGCGTCGTAAAAAGTTACTATGCTGGCCGTTCCAACCATCTCGAAACAGTAACTACTTGCGTTCGATGCTCGGGACCGTAGTAAGCGTGCTAACTACGAATCTCTGTAACATGATTGGCCAGATTAGACCGCGGTATGATATCTTCGCCAAAATAGAAACTGCGTTCCAGCCTCGAACCCAAAATCCAAGATTCGTGACGTACTGCGTAGTAACTACGGTAAGGTAGAACACGCTCTATTAAGCACTAGTCGCACTAGACACAATTTATATTCTAACACACGTGATTCCTTGGAAACTGCTGGATTAACCACAAATTACAAACCCGTTCCGGCCATTTTGTCAGCCTCGTTGGTTTTGCTGAGAAATACAGGAAGAGTTGTATACCCGGTATTTGTGACCAACGATCTCCTCCGAACCAACCGGATCCGACTCGGAAAACAGCCAAACACGGCAAAATGCAAAAATTAGCGTAGTAGTAAAAACTAACCGAAACGTAAAAACAGTTGATTTTTCATGAAACAGTCGGCTTTTTTAAAATTATTCGACTTTTCAAAGAAACGGTAGTTTTTTTGTCAAACAGTTGGTTTTATTGAAACTCAGCTGATTCTTCGTCAAAGCTGTTCACACTCCCCACCCAAAATAGCTATAACTGCGATTAGGGTATTCAGTGTGTCACTCGTTCACGCTAAGAATTTGACAGAATGTTCACATACAAAGGTAAACAAGTCTTAATCCGTTCCGACTGTTATTTTGAAGCAATCTTTTTAGATAACATTGGATATTTCCACCGGCTCTGGAAACACTTGCGGCGGGAATTGAGACATTTAACAAAGTCGAACTTAGGGAGAGGTGACCACGGAAGTTTTTTTAAGCGAATGATAAGAGTGATCACCCATGGTCATCTCTACGCTCATCGTGAACGGACAGGAGATGGGGTTCAGAGCCCCAGTTCGATATGGCTTAAAAGTTCTTTTGATACAGTACTTGGAAATGGAACAAGGGAATTTTCAGGCAATTGTATGTAGAGGATAGGTGCCTTTCCCTAAATTTACCACCGATGAAACCTCTGTCTGCGTAGTAACACACACTGCGATGCATGTAAATAGTGAACCAGTTCTGCCAGAGCCAGACCCGCTGAAGTTACGAATAGTGAGTACTTTTGGATAAATCAGACAAGAAGAATGGCTGTTTCTTTTTTGGCATTTCGCTGGAATCGCTATTACGTAATTGGCAATTTTGCACTGAAAGTCTCGTCACAGGTGTAGCCTACTGTTCATGAGAAAAATGAACCATTTTAATTTTGAACTTTTTTTTTAAAAACGACCTTTGATTTCAGACCACGAGCGAAACAGTTGGCAATGAACATCCTGAAGAGTGAATTACACTGCCCAGACCCTCCGCGCATTCCTCTGGCAGAATATATCCTGCGGGAAATCCAAAGTCACGGAAACGGGACAGCTTTTGTGAGTCCATATTTATATTTCTTTTCCATTGTTGGCGTCCAGCAATTAAAGCACAACTCTTAGTAGAAATGATATTTTCCCTATAAAATGGATAAGAAAAAACGTTTTCGAAAATACCATTACTTTCCACCTGAAACTAGCGACTCTTGCTAGCGCTTGTCGATTATATGTATGAATGTGTTTTACATGGAAAGCCGCCATGATACAAAAATATTATGCAAATCAAATACTAACTACAGATTCAACACACTTTCTCAAGGCAAAACAAAGAAAACCAACTACACAATTAAAACACTTTAAAAGAACAAAGACCTGTATCTCAGTCCCACCTGGACAAACACTGCCAGGTTTTTGTGATCCTAAACTGTAAGTGGAGGGATACCTATGACATCGCAAAAGTTGTCCATCTGTCCGTCCGTCCGTCTGTTAGCACGATAACTCTCGAAGGAGTTGAGATATTTAATCAAACTTGGCATGAGGACTCTTTAGGACAAAGTACAGGTCAAGTTCGAAGATGGGCTATGTAGCTCTATATTTAGGGGTGGGGAAGGGGTTTGAAATTAAGTGGAAAAAAAAATATTTTTTAAAAGCTAATGAAATAGTCGAATTGGGGGTAAGGAGACATGCTGAATCCGAATACGAAATTTATTTTCTCGCCGGACAAATATTTCACCCGGAATCCGGCGAAAACCGGAAAATTTGTGAAAAGTAAAAGTTTAATATGAAGTTGATTGGAGGATCTCGACGGACCAATATTTCACCCGGAATCCGGCGAAAACCAGAAAATTTGTGAAAAGTAAAAGTTTAATATGAAGTTGATTGGAGTATCGATTTAAGGCAAGGAAACGTGCTGAGTCCGAATATGAAAATTATTTTCTCGCCGGACAATTAGTTCCGGAGAATTTGTTGAAAGTAAAAGTCTTATTTAAATTTGATAAGATGTTCGATTTGCGGGATAGTAGACGTGCTGAATTTGCATATGGCAATCATTTTATCACCGGAATCCGGCTGAAACCGGCAAATTTGTTAAAAGTAAAAGTTTAATCTGAAGTTGATTAGAGGTTGGATGTCGGGGTAAGGAGACATGCTGAATTCGTTTTTGAGCTTTATTTTCGGACAAGTAGTTCCGGAATTCCGCCGAAACCGGAAAATTGGCAAAAGTAAGGCAGGAAGTATCGATCTGCTTCGTCAAAATAGATATGACTTTAAAGGGTAAACACACATGCTGAATCCATATCTGAACTTGGTGTTCTCATATTTTTAGCTATTTGGCCTTAATCTGTTTCTAAATTTGAATAGCAAAGTGTTCAAGAAGACTGGATCTGGCAAAGACAAGACCCAATTGTCTGGATAAATTTGAACTTTGGGATCCCATCGAAACCTTTGGTCTCGTTTTTAAAATAAACCTTTTGTTCTCCATAGGAATTTAATAGAGTCGGTGCCACCTTTAAAAAACTTTACTTTTTGGGATCCCAAAACGTAAGTGGAGGGATACCTATGACATCGTAAAAGTTGTCTGTCCGTCTGTTAGTACGCTAACTCTCGAAGGGAATGAGATATTTTGATGAAACTTGGTTTGAGTACTCTTTGAGTCAAGGGTAAGGTCAAATTCGTAGATGGGCTCTCTAGCCCTATATTTAGGGGTGGGGGAGGGGGTTCAAATTAAGGGACAAACAAAATATTTAAAAAAAGCTAATATGATAGTCGATTACGGGGTAAGAAGACATGCTGACCACGAATATGCAAAACATTTTCTCTTCCGACAAGTAGTTCGCCCGGAATCCGGCAAAAACCGGAAAGTTGGTTAAAAGTAAAAGTTTCATTTGAAGTTGACTAAATGTCCGATTTAGGGGTAAGCAGATATGCTGAACACTATGGGGAAGACCATTTTCTCACCGGACGAGTAGTTTTTCCGGAATCCGGCTAAAACCGGAAAGTTGGTTAAAAGTAAAAGTTTGATTTGAAGTTGATTAAATGTTCAATTTAGGGGTAAGCAGATATGCTGAACTCTTATGTGAAAAGCATTTTCTTCCGGATAACAAAATTGCCCGGAATCCGGCCAAAACCGGATTTTTTTTTAAAGTAATAAGTTTTATTTGAAGTTGATTAGATGACAGATTTAGGTGTAAGAAGAGACGCTGAGTCTGTATATGACAATCATTTTTGAACCGGACATATAATTCATCCAGAATCCGGTTGTAACCGTTATTGTTTAGCAGCTAAAGTTTTATTTGAAATTGATTAGATGTGCTTTACTAATAAGGAGATACCGTACGCTGAATTCGATTCTGAATTTTCTTTTCTTGCTTGACATGTAGTTCGCTCGGAATTCGGCCGAAACCGGAAATTTGGCAGAAGTAGAGCAGGAAGTTTCGATCAGTATCGTCAAAATAGATATGTCTTATAGAGGTATATCTGAACTTGGTTTTCTCTAATGATCAGCCTGGCGAAGACTGGATCTGGCGAAGACAAAACCCAGTTGTCTGGATCAAATATTCAATTTTTGGGATCGACCACACATCAGACCATTTAGCCACTCCTCGTCACCTGTCTGTCTCCGGATTACAGGCTATATCCAGCCTTCCTGCTCTCCCACGCGGCGGCTGGGCGCAAAAGATTTGAAAACTGAACGTGCCTTGGTTAACAAAACCAAAGGTTTCCATGGGATCCCAAAATTTTAGTATTTCCTCCCGACAATTCGGTCTTGTAGATATTCGGTCTTCAACAGACTTCTTAAACATTTTTACTTTTAAAATTTACAAACAGGTTAAGGCCAATGGTAATAATCGGAGAAGACCAAGTTCGTATTGACAGTGCAAACCGGATAAGCCAGCTGAATTTCAACAAGTTCAAATATATTCAGATATCCGTCTTGCGCTGTCAAATATTAAAACTTGGATTCAGCATATGGTTTACCCTATAGCCTACGTCATATCTCCTTCTTCCTTACTTCTGCCCAACTTCCGGTTTCGGTCGGGTTCTGGAAAAACTACTTAACTGGCAAAAAACTAAAGCTCAAAAACGAATTCGTCATGTCTCCTTACCCCTACATCCAACCTAATTCGAACATCTAATAAACTTCAAATAAAACTTTCCGGTTTTAAGGATTCAAGGATTTAAGGATAAGGATTCCGGACGAACTACTTGTCTGGCGAGAAAATGATTTTCATCGTCGTGTTCAGCATGTCTTCTTACCCCATAATCGACTATCACATTAGTTGTTTAAAAATATTTTGTTTTCCACTTAATTTGAACCCCCTCCCCCCACCCCTAAATGTAGGGCTACAGAGCCCATCTACGGACTTGACTTCACCCTTGACCCAAAGAATCTTCACACCAAGTTTCATGAAAATATCTCATTCCCTTCGAGAGTTATCGTGCTGACAGACGGACAACTTTTGCGATGTCATAGGTATCCCTCCACTTACGTTTTGGGATCGGGAGTCGGATGAGGCGCCAAATACAGTCGCAACAAGCCCCGAGCACGCGTCAGCACCAATTTAGTCTTGGTACCCACAGAACGCGAATATTTTCCACTTATCAATAACGCTAACGTGACGTGAGTTTTTGGCCTACCATCTAGCTTTAGTCTGCAGAGTATACAACGGAAATAAATTTTAGTACCCGCGTAGCGATTTACAAGGCGTCTGTTTCGGAGTGATCTGGGTAGGTACAAAAGGAATTTGCAATAACGGAAGTGATTAACGTCATAAGCAATATATTTTAATAATCAGGATATCTGCTGCAGAATAAAAATCAAATTGGTAGAAAGAAATTAGGAAAAAAAATATCCAACCAGTACAGTCCAAGGAGGCAGTGTACAGATTCACCACTAATATTTTGTTGTACCTGCGTGTTATCTACCGGAAACAGGATATTTGTAAGAGATCACCGGACAAAGATCACCGGAAATCATGCTTCAGTAATTACGTTTTACAGGTGAATCCAGTTACAAACGATGAATATTCCTTCCAATACATCGCAACTCAGACAAAACGTCTTTCAGCCTCCCTTCAGCATCAAGGTCTGGTTAGAGGCGACCGTATCGCATTCTGCACACCTAATTCCGTAGAAGCGATTATAGCGCTCCTAGCGTCATCTAGGTGCGGTGCAACCATCACTCTGGCGAACCCCTTGTACACTCACAGTAAGTAAGAAACAGGCCGTTGATCCTAGGGAAGAACAAGAAATGTCACCCAAACAACTCCTCAAGATTGAATGAAATCTTGTGGAAACCAATCAAACACTTTTGTTGTCGTGGCGTTTCAAGCCAGGGGCAAATTTCATATAAGCTTGTGACTCTTGTTCACTTATCTATCAGCTGGCAATCCGCCAAGCTCAATCAGCAAGAAGCGTTGGCTTTGACTGTGGATATACTGATACCTTTTTTGGGATCCCAAAACGTAAGTGGAGGGATACCTATGACATCGCAAAGTTGTTCGTCCGTCCGTCTGTCAGCACGATAACTCTCGAAGGGAATGAGATATTTTGATGAAACTTGGTGTGAGGATTTTTGGGTCAAGGGTAAGGTCGAGTTCGTAGATGAGCTCTGTAGCCCTACAGTCAGGAGTTGCGGAGGGGGTTTAGATTAAGAGACAAACAAAATATTTGCAAATAACTAATGTGATAGTCTGTTATGGGGTAAGAAGACATGCTGAATACCATGATGAAAACCATTTTCTTGCCAGAAAAGTAGTTCGTCCAGAACCAAGCGAAAACCGAAAAGTTTATTAAAAGCAAAAGTTTTATTTTAAATTCATTAGATCTTCGATTTAGGGATAAGAAGACATTCTGGACACTTATACGAAAACCATTTCTACCCGGACAACTAGTTCCCCGGAACCCGGACAAAACCGGAAAATCTGTTAAAAGCAAAATTTTTATTTTAAGTGGATAAGATGACAGAGTTGGGGGTAAGAAGAGACGCTGAATCGGTATATGACAATCATTATTTACCCGGACATATAGTTCGTCTGAAATCCGGGCCGGCTGAAGCTAGAATGAAGCTTGATTACATGTTCTTTATCCATATAATAATAATAATAATGAGATACGCCGAATTCGTTTCTGAACTTTCTTTTTTGCTGGACAAGTATTTCATTCGGAATTCGTCCGGAAACCGGAAATTCGGAAGAAGCAAAGCAGGAAGTTTCGATCGGTATCGTCAGAATGCATATGGCTGATAAAGGTATATCTGGACTTGGATTGTCTCAGATGGTTACATATTTGCTAAATTAATCTGTTTCTAAGTTTCAATAGTAAAAACGTTAAAGGATTCTGGCGAAGACACGACCCAATTATCTAGATCAAATAGTAAATTTCTGGGATCCAGTCGAAACCTTTGTTCTTGTTCACAGGGGAGCTCGAACACTTCATCAAGGTAGCTGAGCCAACATATTGGTTTTGCGTCCCGGCCATCCTTCCCCGTATGGCCCACACGCAATGCAAGCAGATCTTCCTGTTCAGCCCCGACGACAGTGGTAACTACATCACATATGAGCAGCTAATCGAAACCACGTGCGAGGCACAGTTTGAATCTCCCACCTTGGATTTCGAGGAGGATTTAGCAACCCTACCTTTCTCCAGTGGAACAACGGGACTCCCCAAAGGCGTGATGCTGACGCATAAGAACGTCGTAACAGGGCTTGTTCAGACTAAGTATGAAATAAGGTTCCTTAAAGCACAACTTGCAGCAGATACAACTTCTGTTGCGATCTTCTAATCTGCCTGACTCCTTTGCAACTGTGCCGTTGTTTCAGAAAATTACGGACCAATCCCGGCTGTTTTAACTGCCTTCGACCTTCTTAGCTTTGATGAGAGACACAGAGGAAATATCATAACCGGTCTTCCTGCCCAATGAGCTCCTTGGTTGTGTATTATTTTGTTTGCTGTTTCGTTTTGTTTGGTGTGTAAATAAGTATCATGCTAAAACAGGGCTTTTCTTTCTTTTTTTGGATCCCAAGACCTAAGTGGAGGGCATGCCCGTATCCAGGAATGTATTTCGGGGGGGGGGGGGGGGGGGGGGGGGGGGGGGGGTGCGTTTCGGGGGGGGGGGGGGGGGGGGTTGCCTGTTGGTCGGACGAAAAAGCACAAAAAACTCATAGATCAGAGAGAAAAGCCTATAAAAATCGTTATTTTTGCATGTTTAGGTGGCTGGGTTCAACCCCCTAACCCCCCCCCCCCTGGATACGGCCTTGGTGGAGGGATACCTGTGACTTCATAAAAGTTGTCCGTCTGTTCGTTTGTCAGCACGATAACTCGCGAAGGGGTAGAGACATTTCCTTCGAACTTGGTATGAGGATCAATTGGGTCAAAGTACAGGTCAAGTTTGTAGATGAGCCATGTAGCCCCATGTTTAGGGGTGGTGGAGGGGTTTCAAATTAAGGGACGAGCAAAAAATGTTTTAAAAGCCAATGGGATAGTTGATCTAGTGTACAGAGACTTGCTGAATCCATATCTGAAATTAATTTTCTCGCCGGGCAATTAGTTCGTCCGAAATCCGGCCCAAACCGGAAATTTTGTTAAAAGCTTTTAACAGTAAAAGTTTTACTAGTAAAAGTTTATTCGAAGTTGATAAAAGGTTCGATGGAGGGTTAAGACGACATGCTGAATGCATATATGATGATTGTTTCCTACCCAGCCAAGTAGTTCGCCCGGAACCCGGCCAGAACCGGATAATTGTTAAAAGTAAAAGTTTTATTCGGAGTTTATTAAATATTCGATGGAAGGGTAAAAGACATGCTGAATCCATATACGACAATTATTTTCCACCCGGGTAAATAGTTCGCCCGGAATCCGGTCTAAACCGGAACATTTTAAATAGTCTTACGTATCAGAAGTTGATTAGAGGTTCGATGTAGTGGTAAGGAGGCATGCTGAATCTGTATATGAACATTACTTTCTCGCCGGACAAACAGTTCGCCCGGGATCCGGCCAAACCCTTGAAAAAGTTTTAAAGTTAAAGTTTATCAGCTTTAGAGGTAATGTGCTCGTAATATGCTGAATTCGTTTTAAGCTTTAATAATTGTTCTGCCGGACAAGTAGTCACCCGGAATCCGGCCGAAACCGGTTATCTGAAGTTGATTATAGAGGTCCAATGTAGCATGCCGAATGCGTAAAGGAGTAATCCGGACGAAATCGAATATTTGGCAGGAAGTTTCGATCAGTTTCGTCAAAGTATATATGACGTCTAGCAGAAACAAACACTGATGCTGAATCCGTACCTGAGCTTGGTTTTCTCAGATGACTACACATTGTCATTAATCTATATCTAATTTTCAATAATAAATTTATTCAAGGAGTCTGGTGAAGACCGGATCTCTGCAAAACGCAATTGTCTGGATCAAATATTAAATTTTTGATCCCGTCGACACCTTTGGTTTTTCTTTCTCTAGGTCTTGGTTAGAAGATCTTACCGAGAAGGATACCACAGTATGTTTCCTACCTCTTTTTCATCAATACGGTCTTATGCTGATCCTTTACTGTCTCGCCCGAGGTGTTAAAGCGATCGTGATGCCACGTTTCAGCTTGCCAGATCTTCTTCAGAACATACAAACATACAAGGTAAGCCGCATTATTCACTGGACAGGTCTTCCTTATAGCTTCTCGTTCAGTCAGTCTTTTTTAACAAGAAAAATCTCAGCCAAATGTGCCCGAACAGGAAATCTCTCCATATTCTTCCGTCTCTAAAAAATTTGGCAATCGCTTGGTCAGACGTCAACTGATCAGCCAAAGTATCAACTGGGGTGGGACAACTTTCACTACAACTGTGTGAACTGACGGATTCGAGGGCCAAACTGACAGGTATGCGAACGGTCTGGTTGTTGTACTGACGGGACCCCATGTGCGGTACAAGCGCTATCGAACTTGACTGCTTCTATTTCAATATGGCAAAACGATAAAGACAAAAGATAAAAAGTTACAGACTTCCTTCAGCGGTGTCGATTTCTAATTTGCGCCACAGTACAGCCGGTGACCATGGTAACATTTCAGCAACTTATTATTAGTTACGATCCAGAGCAAAATAATTCTAGAGAGTAATGCGCGAAATTCGAAAAAGTGACACCGTCAAATCGCAGCGACACTAGCTCCGCTAAAGGACACGAACATCCCTACTGAAACTCAACGGGTCGCTGTCACTACCCCCACCCGTCAGTTCGACCACCAGTCAGTTCGCCCACTTCTAAAATCCGACAGTTCTTCCGCCCGTCAGTTCGTCCAACGTCAGTACGACCACCCGTCATTTGGCCCAAAAATCTGTCAGTTATCCCACCCGTCATTTCGGCAAAAAATCCGTCTGTTCGCCCAACTTTTCCGACAGTTCGTCCACCCGTCATTTGGCCCAAAAATCCGTCAGTTGACCCACCCGTCATTTCGCCTAAAAATCAACCTTTAAATCCGTCACTTCGCCCAATTCAAAAATCCGACAGGTGGCCCAACTTTGCTCGATCATTAACATCTCTGAAGAAGAGGCGCGATCCCAGAGGAATAATCAGAAGGAGCGAACCTTTTATCGTTTAATTAGGGTCGATACGAAATGCCTTTGGGTGCGACTGTTCTGTTTACTTAAACAAGGGGGGGGGGGAAAGATCCCGTTCACGCGAAGATGGGTGAAAAGAAAACCTGTTCAAATAGGTTATAACAAACTTAGTTGCTTGATAAAGAGGTTGTTGCTAATTTTTACGGAAACTGAAAGGTTTTTGCCACGATACGCGCAAACAGACCTATCCAAAGTTCAACATCCTAGGTAAACTCGGAACTGATTTCGTCGTTTTTTTATGGTACTTTTTCACTATATAATAATTAAGTAAATATTTAGTCAGAAATATCAGAACCTTGTTGTCAGATTCTGCATAAAATACGAAAAGAAAATATAAAGGATGAACACGAAAGTAAAAGGTAAAAATAGAGTAACGTGCAGCGAAGGTTTTCGACTGGCAACACGACTAGATTAGATTGGATTATTTTATTGCCAAATTACATAATAACCCATCATGATAGGTAACCGCCTATGAGAAGACATAAATGCACTGGCACTGGGCGGCTACCACAACGTACTTTAACTTAACTTAAACAATAACTTAATTTCATTTAAACACAAATATTTTTTCCATATACCACACAAAAGAAAAAAGAAGAAGAAAAAAGAGAAGAAAAGGAAAAATAAATAAATAAAGGTAATAACAAAAGAAATGATAACTTATACCTTCATTCTCTGAATCGTGACTCCTCACCCCTCCAGCAAAAACTTTTTTACTCTTTTTTTAAACAGTTGTTGGTGTTCAGCCGCCTTAACACTATCTGGGAGTGAATTCCATACCGCCTGGCGCAAATGTTTAATTAAAAAGCCAGTTCGTCTACCACTCCTATACTCCGTCACCAGGTTAGTAGCATTCCTTGTAAAGTAATCATGCACATCATTATTATGTCTATAAAAATCTAAAAACACAGACGGACACACTTCATGGAAACACTGGTAAGTAAAAATGGCTGCCACGAACGTGGCCCACATCCATCACCTTTATTTATTTATTTATTTATTTATTCATTTATTTCCCTCAAAATTGAGGAGTACAACTTATAAATTGTAAAACAAAATCATTCCTAAATCAACTAAACTCCTTTCAATAGAATACTGTGAAATAATATACAAAATACACTTCAACAACTAACTTATAATTACTTACGTATCGCACTAATCACTTCTTAAAAAATGGGTACAGGTTGTGGGTTAGGAGGGCTTCCGCTGCTTTTTTGTAAAAATTTGTCATCTTTTTCTTCAATATTAAAACCGGGTCCTTAATTTTAAAATCTGAAACTAACTGCGAATTACTAAAAGAAATTGGGAACCCAAGTAGAAATTTACAGAATTTAAAATATGATATTTTTATCGCAGAAATGTCGCTAATTCGAAAATTTTCTGTAATTGTTGCAGCAAAAAGTACGTGAGGTAAGGCCACGGCAGTAAATAAGGACCCTAGAATATCCTTTCTGTATCGCCCACGAAAACGAATTAGGAGGCCAAATGCCTTACGAATTCTGTCTTGGATATGATTAACAATTATAGTTTGAGAAACCTTGGCAGACGATGCATATGGGATCCCTAAATATGTCACTATATCACATGCTGAGAACCTAATCCCATTACCACAATCAAGACAATCACTTCCATCTACGGTACTATTAACAACAAAAAACTGGCATTTATCAGCACTAACGGAAAGGCCCTTTGCTGACAAAGAAATGGCAAGACGGTTAAAATTCTCAACCAACGCAGCTTTGGATTTACTCAGTAGAATTATGTCGTCAGCATAAGCTAGGTAAGAAACATCTCGAAGAGCTGAAATCAGTGATATTCGGATTGACCGGAGACACTCTGCTAAACTAACATTAAATATATAAGGAGACAGAATACCACCTTGTCTCACCCCTCTGCCCACTGGCAAATAAGAAGAAAATAGAAGAGAACCCACAGATACCCTAACCGACAGCCGGCTATACCAAGAACGCAAAACACGACAAATAGTAAGTGGAATGCCCCTTGAAAGTAGGGCAAGAATTGCTGAAGCGTGTGATAAGTTATCAAACGCACCTTTTATGTCAATTAAAAGAGCGTATAAAGTTTCATTTTTATTTCTAGATTCAAGTATTATTTTTGAAAACGCAGCATGGGCGTGATCACAACCCATACCTTTCTTAAACCCAACTTGATTTTCACCAACATCAAGGTTATCAAAGAGACGTTTTATACTTAATTCAAACAATTTACCAAAGATTGATCCACGGGTGATTGGGCGGTAAGAATCACATAAAAGTAGATTTCGCTTTCCAGTTTTGGGAATAGGTGTGATAGTACCAAGTTGGAAAGGAGATGGAACACAACCAACCACCAACATCAAATTAAAAAAACACTGGACTGTCAGGAAAAAACTCGGAGGTGCAAATTTAATATGATTGGAAAATATTCCATCATGATCCATTGACGATTGCGTTTTTAGTTTTTTTACTGCTTTGTTTATATCATCACCATCTATAGAGAAATCAATGGTATCATTATTTAAAGAATAAGCAATTTTCTCTAAATCATCGGGAAGATCGTGCGACGCTGCAAGAACTCCGTAATGTTGTTCCCAGTCCTGCGGGGACGGGCCATTTTTACTGTCTTGTTGATTTAATCGTTTAGTACGTCGGAGAGCCTTCCAAAGTTTCATTCGATTATGGTCAATATCATTAGAAGCATTTTCAATTAAAATATTATTATGACGGCGTAATTCGGCTTGGAAGGTCGCCTTCGTTTTCTTCATCAAAGTGAAAGAAGGGCTGTCACCACGAGGTTTTCCCAAGGACCGCCACCATCGAAAAGCATTTTTCGCTTCTCGATTCGAATCTAATAAGGTTTGATTCATCGACCAACAAGGCTCCTCCGTCCCAAATTTCAAAGTTCTTACTGGAAACACTTTATTTGCTGCATGCTTCAAAATATGAATAAGCTGAAAATAAATAATGTTAAGCTCAAAAACAAAATCAGAGCTAGGTAAATTATTTTTATCTGGGATTACAACTTTTTCAACAAGACGAGAAACTTCATTTTGGTAAGCGGCTTTTAGACTTGCATCCCAAACAATTTGAGAAGAATGTTGTGCTTTAACTTTTAGCGACTGGGTAGGGCTAGACGGAACAAGACTAAATGAAAACTTAAGCGGACAATGATCGCTCACTGGGAAATCATGCGAAACGTGTACGACATCAGACGAAGGGAAATTCACAAGAACATGGTCCAAGTTGCTCGTGCTTCCTGACCAGTGGAGATATGTGCAATCAGAATCTTTCCTTACGAGGTAAAAATTTGGAAGACAAGAATTAAAAACACAACTACGTTCGTTAGAAACTAATAAATCACAGTTAAAATCACCTAAAATAAAAACTGTATCGGAACTAGAATCAAAACGCGAAATAAAACAACTAAGTCTACGGCAGCTATCTGTGAAACTTTGAAGGGACTCATCAGTGTTATAATTTGTTGGTAGATAACAATTTACTATAATACAATTAGAAAGACGGCATACAATGAAAGTTTGATCTGTATGAATAATACTAGAATTTAAATGTTTTGGAATTATCGTGGCAATGCCACCGGAAGGTCGCCCTCCCGTGGGCAGAGCGGGAACACAAAATATATCATGGGAAGGCGACAGAGAATTTAAAAGGGAGACAGAATGACAAAGTAAATGATGTTCTTGTAGGCACAGTATTATCACACAGTATTATAGTATTGGGAGTAGTTCACAAGGAAATAGAAAGTAAAAGTTCGCCCCTCTCCTGCCTTTTGCTAAGTCCTATCACTCTTTTATTTTGGCCTCATCGAGGTCCCGGACGCTCATTTTTATTTTAAGAAAATCCGAGTTTTTTTTGTTTTTAATTATTAATTTTGGCACTACCCAGCTTCAGTCGCAAATATGATATGATTTTTTGTTCTACAATGGTAGTGCTAAAGAATATCTGCAAAGCCTTCGTGAAATTCCAGTCTCTCAGATGGAAATATCAGGAAACACCTACACTCTAAAATAATCCTTTTATTGTACGTTATTCGGACTGTAAGCGAACTTTTCGTTATTCAATTGCCGTGTAGAGCATCGTCCGTCGCGCATCGAGACTTGGACCTAAGTTGAGGGTTAGGTCGTAGATTTTAATGCCAAGCTTCTAGGACCGCCTCCTAGTATTTTTTGGACAGAATATTAGCCCTATTATCAGAACTAATTGCAGTGTAAGAGACTCAACTCTTTACGGAAATTTTTCTCTAGTTAGTGGGAAAATAGTTTTTCTGATTCTACGTAGCATACCAACTGAGCATACATAGGACATCAAAGGTATGGGTTTAGATGTGTAAGAAATATTTGTTTCTTTAGCCGACGGCTTTCAAACCAGGGACCCGAATGTCCAAAAGCTACTTAACATTTTCGTGGAATTTCGTGGATTAACCACGACAAACCCAGGATTGATGATTGCAATATCTATTGCGAGTTTTGGGATTCCATGTAACAAGAGGATATCTCTTGAGAAACAAGACCTAAGGATTCAATGGGATCCCACAAATCTAATGTTAGATCCCGGCAATTGGGTCTTGTCTTCGCCAGATCCAGTCTTCGCCACGCTAATCATCTGAGAAAACCAAGTTCAGATATACCTCTATAAGCCATTTCTGTTTTGACGATACTGACCAAAACTTCCTGCTTTGCTTCTGCCAAATTTCCGGTTTCGGCCGAATTCCGAGCGAACTACTTGTCCAGCAAAAAAAGAACAATTCAGAAACGAAGTCAGCGTATCTTCTTATCCCTATAAAGAACATCTAATAAATTCACATAAAACTTTAACTTATACAGTTTCCGGTTTCAACCGGATTCCGGACGAATTGTATGTCCGGGTAAAAATGATTGTCATACACAGACTCAGCGTCTTTTCTTAGCCCTAAGTCTGTCATTACTTTTTCATTATGTTTAAAATTGCCGTCTTTTCCACTTGTAGTCAAAATTTGATCCACAGTCCATGTACTTAACCTTTTCTTACGCTTTTGGTTTATAAGGCTTATTCATTTTATCCAGTCAGACTTCACTTTAACACCTAATCCATTGTAATTTTTACAGGCTAAAATCTGAAAGACCTAACAGATACAAATCATATGAGAGTGAAACAGGTTTTAATTTGCTGCCAGTCCATATCCTTCGTTGGAGAAACTGAGAATCGTGTTTGATTTTCCTGGTTTAATCGACCCGGGTCGCCTATGACTGGGCAGATTTACGACTGAAGCTGTGTAGTGCCAAAATTAACAATATTTTGAAACGACTTGGATTGTCTTTGACTAAAATGAGCGCTCGGAAGGCAAAAATAGACGACTGATATGATAAATATTCCTTCAGCCCAATCTGACCGCGAATCATATTTGACGATGCAAAACGGTTAAGTCAGCTATATTTTGTTAGAGCTATATTTCGGCCCTTCTTGGCAAGGGTCCTCTTCAAGCTCAAACCGCTCACGCTGGACAATGAACGCGTGGAAAAACAATTGAAGATTAATTAAAATATCTGATTTTGTGAAATTCTTCTCTGGAAATTGGTTGGAGTTAAAGTTGGTGCTGTGATTTCGTTCTGGATAGGGCTTCAGTTTTTGCTGATCGATTGGGTCGTCGAAAGGGTAGAGATTCTTCTGCATTTTTGCATTTTTATTAAAATGTAGCTGACTTATCCGTTTTGCATCGTCAAATCTGACTGATATGGCAAAAGGCAGGGGGGGGGGGGGGGGGTGATCCCCCCTCCCCCTTCGGGCCAATGTTTACGCAATTATTACATAGTGAAAAGTAAGATAAAAACGACGAAAAATCAGTTCCGAGTCTACCTAGGATCTTGAACTCTTTATAGGTCTGTTTGAGCATATCGTGGTAAAAACCTTTCAGTTTCCGTAAGAATTAGCAACAACCTATTTATCAAGCAACAAAGTTTGTTACAACCTATTTGATCGGGCCAACGTGAAAGGAATCTTTTTCCTTTCTTTAAGTAAACAGAACAGTCGCACTCAAAGGCATTTCGTATCGACCCTACTTAAACAAAAAAAATGTTCGCTCCTTCTGATTATTCCCCTGGGGCAACTGTCGAATTTCTGAATTGGGCGAAGTGACGGATTTCCAGGTTGGGTCAGCTGACGGATTTCAAGAGTGGTCAAACTGACGGATTTCACGAGTGGGCGAACTGACGGTCGGTCAACTGACGGGTGGGTCAACTGACGGATTTTTGGGCCAAATGACGGGTGGGCGAACTGTCGGAAAAATTGGGCGAACTGACGGATTTTTAGGCGAAGTGACGGGTGGGTCAACTGACGGATTTTTGGACCAAATGACGGGTGGACGAACTGTCGGAAAAGTTGGACGAACTGACGGATTTTTAGGCGAAATGACGGGTCGAAGAACTGACGGTAGGCGAACTGATGGTGGGCTTAGTGACGGATGGATGTAGTGACGGGTAGACACAGTGACGGGTGGCCGTAGTGACGGGTGGACGTAGTGACGGGTGGTCGTTGTGACGGTTGGGCGTAACGACGGGTGGCCGAACTGTCGGAAAAACTGAGTGAACTAACGTTTAGGCGAACTGTCGGAAAAAGTGGGCGAACTGACGGGTGGACGAGATGACGGGTGGCCGTAGTGACGGATTCCCGCTGAAGCTTCTCCCGCGAAGCGAGTTGGGCGGCTTTGCGACGGAGATCCATTTTTGATGCATGGGAAGGATAGGTCTTCGCATTACTCTCTAGACTTATTTTGCTCTGTTACGTTCGTTACTATTCTTGTTATTATTGCCATTCCAGAGCCCGCCGTTATAAGTAAATTGGCTCCTCCCACTTATTATTTTCGTTCCACGACTGTTACGATCGCTACTACTTATGATGGTCGCGAGCATCACAAGTGATAAGAACTATCGGTTCTGCAGGAACTCCTGTAAGAGTGATGACGTATGTTCGCGTTGTTATTATTTTCGTTCCAGAAAGCGTGATAACTACCACAATACGGCGCTCGCCCCTCCTCTTATCATCGTAACTTGAAATAACTTAACTGGAACGCTACCCATGTTCCAGGTCACGGTGATACCCCTAGTGCCTCCTGTTGCCGTCCTTCTCGCCAAACATCCTCTCGTTGACAACTATGACATTACCTCCGTGAAAGCGGTGTTAAATTCAGCAGCAGCGCTGACGAAAGACGTGGCTGACCTACTAACGAAACGAACTAACGCGTTGGTGAAGCAAGGATACGGAATGACAGAAACGACCTTTGGAGCGCTCTACACAGCAGGCGAAGTGAAGGCGGGAGCGATTGGAAGGCTTTTGCCGTTCGTCGAAGCCAAGGTACGAGGCGTATTCTCGCCGTTCCCCGAAGACTCCACTTGAGGAGTCCCCGCGTTTTTGTTTGTCCCGGGGACTCACTCCCCGTATTCTCGCGAGTCCCCATGGACGGGGAATGCTCCGATTATCAGCACCATCTCCGTTTCAGATTCGGTTCAACTGCATATTTTTTTTTTCGAACAAAATCCGTTCCCGTGTTCTCGCTGTTTTCTGTACGCAAAGTCCGCGTGGAGTGACTTCCTCTATTCTCGCCGTTCCTTTCGATTCCCCGAGGACTCCTCAGGGAACGGTGAGAATACGCCTAAGAATTCTTTATTTTACACGGCAACCAAAAAGAGATAATCGTAGACCACTAGCAGCCGCAGAAGTATCACAGCTACCCCGAAACTCTAGTCTCGAAACCTTGGCCAATGCGGGCCGAGAAGGCTTCCTGAAAATTTGATTCTCTTCCCCAAATTTGCGAAGCTTGATCGAAAACCTCATTTTTTCTACCCCGTGTAGTAATTTGTTCACGCTAATTTAAAAAAAAAAAAAAGTATTAATAAATGTTATTTAGTAAATTCCCTAAAATATTTTGCTTAAATAATATTAACCTGTTTAAAACTGTTGAATGAACTTTCTTCATCATCATTAAATACAATACTAGTTATTATATATAAATTATTGTATAAGGTTTGAATCCAAGCTGATCATTATATATAGTTATCCCTCTAAGATTATCTTAAGAGGGATAACTATCTGATCAAGAAAAAACCCCGAAAATCACGATTTTCTATTTCTTTCATAAATTATTATATATAAAATCATTATATATATTTATTATATACAATATTATTTACTCATACATTTTTATTTGAAACCTAACAAACAGAAAAAAAAACTTTTCAGAGCCTAAAGGACGCCTCGCAATAGATAGTGTTTCTACTAAGATGTTCCGAGATAGTTCGACTATTTTCAGCAAATTACACAACGCTTCGGCTGTTTTAGCCTCTTTCCATGTCCATTGCCTTGGATGAGAAACGTGGCGAAACAGCCTGTCTGCTGACCAATAAGCTTCTCGGAAAAAGTGATTGGTAGCCTGATACGTTACCACCAGAGAACAAACGCGGTAAACATGATAATCTGTGAAAAGCCAATAGGGAAGATAGGAAAATGTGTAGAATCTCGGGAGTATGGCAATACTACTGAAGTAGAATGAATTGGTATCGTTAGTCCGACTCGTCCAAGCAGTCTAATTTTACATGTTTCGTCACAGAAAACTGTCCGAAACGGCGTACGCTCGTCTGACGCCCTCTCATGGGCTTATTCGTCTGTATGACTCTTGAGTAGATTTTATTTGTATGTGTTGTGTTTTCCCTAATTATATTTTCCTATTTTCTTCTGTACTCCACTGTTTTGTCTTATACGATTTGTGGGTAAAAAATAAATTATTCTTTATTTTTAATATCCTTGAAACCACGACCAACCTCCAGCCATGCACGACAAAATGTTCGTGTCAATCCTTTGTGCCACTGTAAAGACTAGAGCTTGCAACTTGACGCATCGTGCATGGTTAACAAATGAAATAGGTTCTATTCAAAGTGACTTTTTAGGTGATCGACCTGGAGACGGAAGAAGCGCTCGGGCCTAACCACGAAGGAGAAATATGCCTTCACGGAGCTCTTGTAATGAAAGGCTACAGGTAACATTTAAATCATTTCAAGCAAAGTTCTTCTTTTCCTCTCGGTGAGACAGGTGTGGCACCTGTTCTTTCACTGTTACTTAACAAAATCTTTACTACTTAACGGAAAAACAAAACCAAAAAATATGTTCCTTTAATTTTTCAAATAACCCAACTTGCTCATAAACATCAATGAAAAGTATTCACAGCATTATTGTAAGAAGAACAACGCCGAAGGTTTCGATTAGATCCCAAAAATGTAATACTCGATACGGACAATTGGGTTTTGTCTTTGCCAAGTCCAGTCTTCGCCCAACTCCGTGAATACTTTTACTATTAAAATTTAGAAACAGATTAAGGCCAAATAGCTAATCATCATATATGGATTCAGCATGTGTGTTTACCCAATCAGACATATCTATTTTGACGGGGGGGGGGGGGGGGGGGTAACCAGGAAACCAAATGGGGGTCTGGCAGTACGTCCGATAAAATCGGTAAGGCCAGTTAAGGGCACCGATAAACTAAGTTTACATCCAGCTTGGATATCGGCCGTTCGGGAGCTACAGAACCCATCTACGAACTCGACCTGTCCCTTGACCGAAAGAATCCTCACACCAGGTTTCATCCAAATATCTCGTTCCCTTCGAGAGTTATCGTGCTCACAGACAGACGGACACTTGTCCGGCGAAAAAAATAAAGCTAAAACGAATTCAGCGTATCCAACATCTAATGAAGATATAATTTATAACGAATTTTCCGGTTCTAGCCGGATTCCGGACGAACTATGTCTCCGGCTAAGAAATGACTGTGGTATACGGACTCAGCATCTCTTCTTACCCCTAAATCGGACATCTAATCAACTACAAATACAACTTCGACAATTAAATACAACACGGATCCTTCATTGGGGGGGGGGGGGGCGAACCTGGTAAAAGTTGACCGAATCGGTATCGGATATTGACCAAATTTATAATATTTTTCTAAAACACAGCGAGTTGCCTTCAACAAGCTATTTTGTGAAAAGTTGCTTAGTATGTACAAAATCAAGCCTTCCACTTCTGTTTTTTTTTTCAGGGATACGCTGTCACTAGGCTTTTAAATTTGGGGGACGTCCGGTTTCGCCAACAGGACTTGAAAATGTGCCGACAAAAAACGCAGTTGCTGCCAAGCGACAACGTCGTAAACGGCTGTACCCAGGAAAAATTAAAGCACCGCATGGAAATTTTTTTGAATCCGCCTTTTTTCTGTCAAATTCTAGCTATTAACGTGGTTCAAGCACAAAATAGGCTAGTTTTCACGTCAGGAGACGTGCTTTTCCTAAAGTTCGGCAATCATCAGAAGTGTAACTTAAGTAAAGAATGAAACCAGTTGAACTAGTAAAGAACAAGAGCTAAATAAATGCCACTTAAATTACCAAGCCCAGTAACTGGGGCGAACCAAATAAAGGTTTCGAAAAATTAACTAAAAAAATAAGTAGCAGATCGGGAGCGGTATAACGACCAAATTTCGGAATGGAATAAATCTCTTGGTAGAACCACCTAAAACAAACGAATGCGGCAAGTCTGGTAACAGATGCGGACCAAAGAAAAATCAGGTGAATCACCGAATTCGGTAACGAATTAGAACCAAAGGAATCTGATTAATCACCAGATTATGAAATGAGATTGACCGAATGCGATAGAACAGATACGGACTTGAGAAAAGTCCGGTGAACAGCCGAATTCGCTAACGAATTAGACCAAATAAATACTTTAAATCACCGAATTTACGTTATGCGGTGAAATCGACTCAGACTGAACAAAAGTTGGATGAATTGTCGAATTCGGTCACGAACCAGAACCAAATGAATTTGATAAATGACCGAATTCTGAAATTGATTGACCTAATGCAACAGAACAGATAGGGACTTGAGAAAAGTCAGTGTGACCAAATAAATACGTTAAATCACTGAATTTACGTAGGGATGCACCGAATGAGGTGTAATCGACTCGGACTGAAAAAAAGTTGGATGAATTGTCGAATTCGGTCACGAACCAGAACCAAATGAATTTGATAAATGACCGAATAATGAAATTGACTGACGGAATGGGATAGTACAGATAGGGACTTGAGAAAAGTCAATGTGACCAAATAAATACGTTAAATAACCGAATTTACATAGGGAGGTACCGAATGCGGTGAAATCGACTCGTACTAAACAAAAGTTGGATTAATTACCAAACTCGATAAAGAATGGGAACCAATAAACACGTTAAATCGCCTAATTTGGAAATGTGGGTGCAAGAGATTTTTTTTCAGTTCTTCTTTTGTGATGACTTTGAAAAGTCTAGTTTCGGCAATAGTCGTTTTTGCAGAGCAACCGTGTATCAGATACCACGGTAACTGCAAAAACGACTAAGTGCAGATTCAGTTAGCGTGGTTACAGGTACATAGTATCTGCAAAACGCAACTAATGTCTAAACAAACTACAAACACACGGTGGACAATACTCTAGACATGATTAATAATCACTTTCGATAGGCACGTCCGAAGCGGGGGAGGGGGGGGGGGGAGCCTCGTAGACCTAGAGGATAGAGCGGTCGGAGTGTTTAGGAACGAAGACCCAAGATACGAGATTAAAGTTCCACTGGCAATCTTACAATCAATCAATCAATCAAAAAAGTTTAATTGAAATAGCTATGAGCTAGAAGTGGAATAAAACTGTCTGAAGCCATCGTAACGTGTAGTAACCGCCATTTTCGGCCATTTTCAGCCAATAAGAGCACGCCGGATCTTATTGTCAGTGGAATTCCCGCTTGAATTATAGTCAGAGAGCGTGTTCCACCCTTCTAACAATAGTAACTATTAGTTACTATTTCTGTTCCAACCCCACCAAAAGTTACTACGCTGACCGTCCCAACTTTTTCGAAATAGTAACTAATAGTAACTATTTGCTTACCACGCTCGGGGCGTAGTAACCCCGGATCTCTGTAACGTGATTGGTCGATTCACCCGCGGCATGGTATTCTGCTGGAAAATAGAAAAATCATTCCAGCCTTAAAGGCAAAAAGCCAAAATTCATGACGTCATGCGTACTAACTATGGTAAGTAGGATGAAACACGCTCAGAATAACAAGCTGTTCTTCTGCAAAACCATAGGTCTGACGAAGAGTCAACAAGGAGCTGTCTGGACGAAAACGGATGGATCAAGACGGGGGACGTCGGATACTACGACGAGACAGGCATTTTCTGGTACAAAGATAGGAAGAAGGAGCTCATCAAGTACAACGCATATCAGGTAATTTGCAGAACCTGAAAATCGGAACTCGAAGTATCGAAGCCGCCAGTTCAAACCAGGACTCGGTACGACGGTGGGATCATCTAGTGGCGCAATCCGGAAGAACACACCTGTGAAGCTCAAAACAGATCTGAACAAGAAAGTCATACAAAAAGAAAAGCATTCGGCTGGTGTATAAAAAAAAAACTAAGACAAAAGCTAAATATTTGGCAGCGTTTATCTCTTTCGTTAGTTTGTTTCGAGGTTCGCTTCTCGTAACAATCAGCCAAATTTTCCAGATGGAATAGTGTATCTTTAAAGCACAACTCTTCCTAGAAATTATCTTTTCTCTACGAAATGGATCAAAAAACGTTACTGAAAATACCGTTACTTTCCACCTAAATTTAGCGACCTTCCTGTTGCACTTGTTGACTCTATCCAGCCTTCCGGCTCTCCGACGCGGAGGCTGGGCGCAAAACATTTGAAAACTGAAGACGCCGTGGTTAAAAAGTGGGAAAACTAAGCGAATACAAAGTCAAAAACAGAAGATCTCGTGTCCTTAAGTGTGAAAGAGTTCGTTGAAGATTTCGGAAAACTTGTTTATGACGGACAAAACTCGGCACGGCCGAAAAAGCGCTAAAACCTCGTAGGGACAAAACGAAACAACGGACAAATTAGGGGATTTTAGAAGCTTATAATTCCATAAGGGAGATAGGTATATTATGAAAGGCAGAATAAGCCAGAGGGGTCCTTTAAAGCTAGTATAACCTGTTTGACCAACTAAGTCACTAACACATTCCTGAGTTGGCAGGGTGGTGGACTCATTTTTCTGTTAGTTGCGTATAACGTTGGCTGGTGTCAGCCTTTTTCAGACAGAGAAGATACAATAGTGCGACAATTCTCATTTTGACATACAATATACTTCTCGAGATGGAGCACGTCGCAGGGGCTAGATGAATAGAAGGCTACTTTTCACGGTAGCCGGCAGTCTTTACAAATAATCGCAACTACCCTAGCTATATATCATGTTTGGTGGTCAGTCAGTCAGCTGAAGTGTTCCGACGATGTTTCGGCGGCGCTGTACTAAAATCTGAAATTGAACTCTGTTATGAAAAGTACCTTTTAGTAATTGTACATCAAATCTTTACTGTCTTAACCTGATGACAGCACTATCTAGTAGATGACGCTTGCAACAACCTGAAGTGTTGGCAAGAGTGTTGGATATTTATCGCGGATAGAAATATATGTTTTTGGGATCCCAAAACGTAAGTGGAGGGATACCTATGACATCACAAAAGTTGTCCGTCTGTCCGTCCGTCCGTCTGTCCGCCTGTAAGCACTATAACTCTCGAAGGGAATGAGATATTTTGATGAAACTTTGTGTGAGGATTGTCTGGGTCAACAGTAAGGTCAAGTTCGTAGATGGGCTCTGTAGCCCTACATTTAGGGGTGGGGGAGGGGGTTTAATTTAACAGGTAAATGAAATATATTTAAACATATAATGTGATAGTCGATTGTGGGGTAAAAAGACATGCTGAACACGATGGTGAAAACCATTTTGTCATCGGAAAAGTAGTTCGCCCGGAATCCGGCCAAAACCGGAAAGTTTGTTAAAAGTAAAAGTTTTATTTGAAGTGGATTAGATGTTCGATTAAGGGGTAAGAAGACATGCTGAACCCTTATGGGAACAGTATTTTCTACCAGGACAACTTGTTCGGCCGGAATCAGGCCAAACCGGAAAATTTGTTAAAAGCAAAAGTTTTATTTGAAGTTGATTAGATGACAGATTTAGGGGTAGGAAAATACGCTGAATCTGCATATGACAATCTTTTTTTTACCTGGACATATTGGAATCCGGTTGAAACCGGCTTTTTTTTATAAGTTGAACTTTTACTTGAAGTTGATTAGATGTTCTTTATACCGATAAGGTGATACGCTGAATTCGTTTCTGACTTTTTTTTTTCTGGACAAGTATGGTAGTTCGTTCGCAATTGTCTGGATCAAATATTAGATTTTTGGGATCCCATCGAAACCTTTGGTCTTGTTGGTAATGGACAAACGGATAGGTAAAGACAATATTTAGTTCAAGATAGTTAAGAATTAGTTACAACACAATCAAACTTTGCAGAGTTTTGTTGACGGTCTGTGGATGACACTTGCAAAGACGGGCCAAAATATCGTAAAAACAGCATTTACCCGATGGTCTATTTAGCACCATAAGACACAATCCGCGGTCATCTTGGCTGAGGGAATGCTTATAAACAGAAAGGAACAAGACCAAAGGTTTCGATGGGATCCCAAAAGTTCAATATCTGATCCAGACAACTGGGTCTTGTCTTAGCCAGATCCAGTCATCTCCTTGAACATTTTTACTATTAAAATTCAGAAACAGATTAAGGCCAAATAGCTCATCATCTGAGAAAACCAAGTTCAGATACGGATTCATCATGTGTGTTTACCCCTATAAGTCATATCTGTTTTGACGAAAACGTCCTGCCACTTCTGCCAATTTCTCGGTTTCGGCCGAACTCCAGAACTACTTGTCCGGCGAAAAAAGAAAGCTCAAAAACGAACTCGGGGTATCTTCTTTCCCCAATAATGAACATCTAATCAACTTCAAATAAATATTTAACTTACAACAAATTTTCCGACTCCAGCCGGATTCCAGTCGAACTATATGTCCGGGTAAAATATGATTGTCACACACGGATTCAACATCTCTTCTTACCCATAAATCTGTTATCTAATCAACTACAAACAAAACTTTAACTTCTAACAATTTTCCGGTTTGGGCCGGATTCCGGGCGAACTACATGTCCGGGTAGAAAATTGTTTTCACTTAAGTATTCAGCATGTCTTCTTGCCATAAATCGGACATCTGATCAACTCCAAATAAAACTTTTAATTTTAACAAACTTTCCGGTCTGGGCCGGATTCCGGGCGAACTACTTGTCAGTCGAGAAAATGGTTTTCACCATCGTCTTCAGCATGTCTTCCTACCCCTAAATCGAACATCTGATCAACTTCAAAGAAAACTTTTACTTTCGACCAACTTTCCGATTTTGGCCGGATTTCGGGCGAACTACTTTTCCGATAACAAAATGGTTTTCACCATCGTGTTCAGCCTGTCTTCTTACCCCATAATCGACTGTCACATTAGCTGTTTCAAAATATTTTGTTTGCTCCTTGTTTTGAACCCCCACCCCTAAATGTAGGTACACAAAGCCCATTTACGAACTCGACTGGTTCGATGACCCAACGAATCGTCACACCAAGTTTCATCAAAATATCTCATTCCCTTCGAGAGTTATCGTGCTTACAGACGGACAACTTTTGCGACGTCATAGGCAGGTTGGCGTAATGGGGAAAGTTTGAAGCGGCACTTGGATACGGATAGTTCATATATATAATATGATGATAATGATGACTAACGCACTTGAGAAGAGGAAAATAGTGCAGTATTGACAAATAAAAGGAAAAAATACACTGAGCTTTCAATAATGTAGTAAATGCACGAGATAAAAAAATAAACATTTAAAAAAAAGAAAAGAAAACGGACTAATCGGATAGTCCGTGAGCAGTCCTTGAGGTAGTCCGGGCAGAAACGTGAAGGTCCAGGGCAATTGAGGATAACTTTGCACAAGGGTCAGAGGGCAAAAAGTTGCAGTTATACGGGAATTCTTATAACGTCGCGGAAGGTACAAGAAAAATTTACAATATTTGAAATAATAAGTCCTGATACATTTTAGATCTTTTCGCCTCAGAAAAGAAAAAATTCTGGAAAGGTTGCAGACACAGGGCGAACAAAAACTATTATATAAACTACCAAGGGCTTTACTGTTATACCTTCCTCTATTTGGACCTATTTTTGGGATCCCAAAACGTAAGTGGAGGGATACCTATGACATCGCAAAAGTTGTCTGTCCGTCCGTCTGTAAGCACGATAACTCTCGAAGGGAATGAGATATTTTGATGAAACTTGGTATGAGGATTGTTTGGGTCAAGGGTAAGGTCGAGTTAGTAGATGGGCTCTGTAGCCCTATATTTGGGGTGGGGGAGGGGGTTCAATTTAAGGGACAAACAAAATATTTTTAAAGAGCTAATGTGATAGTCGATTATGGAGTAAGAAGACATGCTGAGCACGATGGTGAAAACCATTTTCTCGCTGGACGAGTAGTTCGTCCGGAATCCGGCCAAAGCCGGAAAGTTGGTTAAAAGTAACAGTTTCATTTGAAGTTGATTAAATGTTTGATTTATGGGTAAAGAAGACATGCTGAACCCGATAGTGAAAACCATTTTCTCGCCGGACAACTAGTTCGCCTGTAATCCGGCTAAAACCGGAAAATATGTTAAAAGTAGAAGCTTTATCTGAAGTTGATTAGATGATATATTTAGGGGTAAGAAGAGACGCTGAGTCTGTATATAATGATCATTTTCTACCCAGACATATAATTAGTCCGGTCAAAATTTTATTTAAAGTTGATTAGATTTCTTTATAGGGATAAGGAGATACGCTGGCTTCGTTTCTGAATTTTTCTTTTTTTGCTGGACTAGTAGTTCGCTCGGAATTCGGGCGAAACCGCAAATTTGGCAGTAGTAAAGCAGGAAGTTTCCGTCAATATCGTCAAAATAGATATGGCTTATAGAGGTATAGATAGGTAGATAGAATATCTGAACTCGGTTTCTCTGATGATTAGCTTGGCAAAGACAAGACCGAATTGTCTGGATCAAATCTTAGATTTTTGGGATCTCATCGACACCTTTGGTCTTGTTCCATATCCGACACGAATGGAATCGTGAATAGCCAAAACAGCGTTATCGCAGATTTTTTTTTAGAGAATGTGCTATGATTATGACAAGCCATTTTATGGTAGGGGAATTGGGGAGTTTTTCATTTTGAAAAGAAACACCGTTGATTTGTAATCGCAGGTACCACCGGCAGAGCTAGAAGGATTACTAGTCTCACATCCAGAACTATCAGATGCCGCCGTGATCGGCATACCCGACGAATCAGCCGGGGAGCTTCCACGTGCCTACGTAGTGAGAAAAGAGGGAGCAACCATCACTGAGAAGGAAATCGCCGATTTCGTAGCAAGTAAGTAAAGAAACCAAAGTACACCATACACCAGAGTACAACCTTGGTACAACGAAACAAACTATGATACAGCAAAAGGGAATATTAATCTTAGAGCGTGTTCCATCCTACTTACCGTAGTTACTACGCATGACGTCATGAATTCTGGCTTTTTGCCGTCAAGGCTGGAACGATTTTTCTATTTTCCAGCAGGATCTCACGCCAGGGGCGAATCCGACCAATCACGTTCCAGAGATGCGTAGTTACTACGCTTACCACGCTCCCGAGCATGGTAAGCAAATAGTAACTATTAGTTACTATTCTGACAAGGTTGGAACGGTCAGCGTAGTAACTTTTCGTGAGGATGGAACGGAAATAGTAACTAATAGTAACTATTGTTACAAGGGTGGAACACGCTCTTAATGGAAGAAGCCACAGATCAGAATACGCGAATACAAAAACGACACCCAGAGATAGTTCCAAAAGACTTCAAACATGTCTCGCGGTTCACACCTGGTCTAGCCTCGAGAGGTTTGATTTATTCCAGCCTCGCTGAAGTACACAGCTAAAAATTCTGTTTCGTTCCACCCTTGCAGCGACATTGCCCGCGTCGCATTGTACGCCTATTTAGAGAGTTGACACGCCCTAAAATAGTGCTGACTACTTGAATCCGATTTGGGCTCTGCATGCTGATCATGCTCGGTTTAGGTTCGCTACAGTTATATGGGTATGTTCCAGCCTCCTACGAACATTTACTAAAAGTTACCTTTCTCGTTTCAGCCTGTATGAATCCTAAAATAGTGCTGACTACTTGAATCCGATTTGGGCTCTGCATGCTTATCATGCTCGGTTTAGGTTTGCTACAGTTATATGGGTATGTTCCAGCCTCCTACCAACATTTACTAAAAGTTACGGTTTTTGTTTCAGCCTGTATGAATGGACATACAGTTTGGAACGAACGAGGTAGCTTTCTGTGACTACTGATCGGAGGCTGGAACACGCCCGGTTCAACACCTGGTTGCAACACCACTAGCACCATCTAACATTTTTAGGCAATGTCGCGCCATTTAAGAAACTACGAGGTGGCGTTTTCTTTGCGGACGCCATCCCGAGATCAGCCAGCGGGAAAATCCTACGAAGGGAGTTGAAGGCTCGAGCTCTCGAGGAACTGGAAGTGACCACTGCTGAATGACAAGTACAAATTCGACTGGTGTCTTTCGACGCGTCCTTTGGCGTAATTTATAACGCATTTTATTTTTATTGACTTTATCCATAAGTGTTGCGTCATTAGGCCATACAAATTTTGTTTTTGAGAATACCAATTAAAAAAGTATCAGGGAAACCTTTCGTTTTGGATTCTGTGTGTTTGGAGATTTTCGCAGGGGAAACGGGGGCGTGCCATTTAAGCTTCCGCTTATTATTTCGCATGTGTTTCAAGTTTCAGTTACCATCTAGGGTGCAGGTTAGAGGTGGGAAGACTTACCCCCCCGCGCCCACACACAACAGGACGCATGACTCAAATGACTAAGAGGTTTCACGCTAAATGTTATCACTACTTCAGTATGTTTTAGCTGTGTCCAGGACCTCAGTGAACGGTCTCAAAAATAAAAGGAGGGAAAAGCGCGGACTATCACAGACTTGGCGCCTACTTCTCAGGCTAATCCAGCATAGGATTTCTCCTTTACTTCCTTTTTTCACATCGAGTAGTTTCTCTCACATTAAAACTACCTTCTTCAACTTTGCCAAATATCTTTGTCGGATATCAAAATTTGAGTCGAATTCTTTTATGATGGAGACATATCGATTAAAAAACCCAATCGATATCATAAAAAAAAACGTGCTAATTTTCTTTCTAAAATTCCTCGAATCCATCACAACCTCACTGAGGCTGTAGTTGATGGTTGAGTTATTCCGCATACATTTTATTCAACTTTTTTTTTGTATTTTTGTTTTTATATTTGCTTGTTGATCTGTTTTATGCGATACGGCCTTGTTATGTCATAGTAGTCGTTTTATATTTTTGGCCAGTTATGTATGTGTTTACTATGTTTTTTACTCTCCGATTTCTGGAGGAAATAAATTATTTGAACTGAATTGAACTGAATAGTCAATGGTTTCAAATTTGTGTTCATTTAGTGCTTAATTCACAATGCGATACCTCCTTTCGTAAACTATTAAAAGGTAGCCAGATTTGTGTGAAGCCATAATTCATAATGAAGCAAGACTTTTCAAATTGTGGCCGAAATTGGTCAAAATCTTGTCCCCCACAAATGGTCCAGTATTTGAATTGAACTGAAGATCGTCGACCGGGACCAAAAATAAAGCTTCCCGCTACTAGAAGCAGAGTCGTTACTAGCCAAAATGTTTGGTGGGGGGGGGGGCGTCCTCACCCCCCCCCCCCTAGTCGTCACGCCCCTGACTTGGCGGCATTATTTCTTAGCTTTATCGGCTGATTTGTGTGACCGACAACACAAAATTGGCAGAGAAAATGCGTTCACGACTAAAAAGCACATCCTACTTTTTCACAATTCTAGAAACGCTGGTGGAGCCTGTTTCAAGTAAGCATTTATGAGCGTGTTCCACCCTTCTAACAATAGTAACTATTACTTACTATGTTCATTCCAACCTCATGAAAAGTTACTACGCTAACCGTTCCAACTTTCTCGAAATATTAAATAATAATTACTATTTGCTTGCCATGGTCGGGAGCGTAGTAAGCGTGGTAACTACGCATCTCTGTAACGTGACTGGTCGGATTCGCCCGTAGCATGATATTCTGCTGGAAACAGAAAAATCGTTCCAGCCTTGATGGCAAAAAGCCAGAATTCATGACGGCATGCGTAGTAACTCCGGCAAGTAGGCTGGAACACGCTCTGTACAAACAAAGGCTCAAGGACAACTGCGCGGAAAAAAACTTGAATGACAACTCAGAAGACATAGCAAGCATATGTACTTTGACGTTGTCCCCATGTCAAAGACCATCGGAGAGTCCAAGAAAATCAGCTGAAAGTTCATTCAAACACTTTTGGAAAAAGCGAGAGGTTATTTAGTGACGTCGTGCGAATTCGTGACGTCTTGCGTAGTAACTCCGGTGAGCAGGGTCGAACACGCTCTGTACAAACAAAAGCTTAAGGAGAGCTGCTCGCGGAAAAAAACTTGAATGACAACTCAGAAGACATAGCAAGCAGATGTACTTTGACGTTGTCCCCATGTCACAGACCATCGAAGAGTCCAAGAAAACCAGCTGAAAGTTCATTCAAACATTTTTTCGAAAAAGTGAGACCATTGTTACCACCAATTTTAAATAAAATAAATAACTCAAACGACTAGTTCACTCACTTGGTAGATTCATTCAGTGCGACGTCAAGCTCTTAGTAGAAAACGGAAGCAAGAGGATAACGTATGGTGAAGGCTACGGCAGTTCCGGCAACCTAGATCACAACGTGTAGGGTTACTATTTGTCTGTTTGTTTAAAGGAACGGTCTTACCTATAATACTAACGCAACCTACTTCCATAATTACTCCACATATTTCTAACCCCGGAGACCCCAATTTTGTACGGTAAATTCAAAACCCTCTAACAAAACCACGCTGATTTTCTCACTTGCCGTGTTTTGCTACCTTCGATGTGTATCACGCTGTCGATAGTTGTTTGCGAGAAGTTTTTCCATCAGAAAAAACGGTCATGTAAATTATTTCCTGTTTTCGCTACAAGCCAGCGGGTCTCGGAAAAAGATTAAAACAGCCAAAATCGTGGGTTATCTGTTGAAAGCAGAGCCTAGTTTTGAAGTATTCAAATATTTTAAAATACTGTAGGTTGAGGAGTAAATAGTGCGAGGGGTCCTTTAAGGATTACTGTACATTTAACAAAACAAAATACCATTTGCTGCAGAAAGGTAACCTCGACCGTGAGGAAGACAGAAAACAAATCAATAGATTAACAAAAAAATACGCACGCCAGCTTTAATTATAATGCACCAACCAGCAGTGATGGCACCAGATTACTAACATCGACACACTAACATAAGTCGAAGATAACCCCTCGCCATCTCATGCCCTTCTTGTATAAGAGGGGCAATGCCGTTTTGTTTGGACCGTGATCTTTAAGCATGGACCCATCGATGACGACTGTGAAGACATGCATTCTTCTTTTACCTCAGTATGTTCATTTCGGTCCTGGTAGATAAATCCTTCGAAGCGCTCGGTATATAACAAGACATAAGATTCGATGGGATCCCATAAATTAATTATGTGATTCAGACAATTTGGTCAAATCAATTTCATTTCAATTTTATTTTCAAAACCGATACAACGGTCAAGCCGATTTGGTGGTTCTTGTGCACATTAACACTAATTATATACAAAAGATAATTTACACTAGTTTGGATATAACAAACACTTGTCAAACATAACACAAAATATTCCAATCTATATACATTTAATGATGCGAGTTAAAAAGGTTGACGAAAGCGGGAACAAAACTTCTTAGGTAACGAGTCGTTGTATGTTTAATTGGCTGCAATCTGAAACTGAAATTTTCCTGTCATTTGCCGGATTCCTTGAACATTTTTACTATTAAGATTTAGAAACAGAATAAGGCCAATGGCTAATCATCTGAGAAAACCAAGTTCAGACATGGATTCAGCATGTGTGTTTACTTCTGTACGTCATACCTACTTTGACGACATTTATCAAAACTTCCCGCCTTATGCTACTTGTACCAGCCCATATCAGTCAATCCCCTTTTTCGCAACTAACATGGGCCAGAAGATAACGGGTCTGCCTCCCTCCACTCCCAGACGGATGATCGAATCGGGGAAAGGAAGGTTTTGGTGGGCATTGGTCATTAGTTTCAGGCCATTTATACGCATGCCAAGTTTCATCGTCCTAGCTGCCCGAACGCACTTCCAGACAAATTTCCAGTCTCCCCCCCCCTCCAGTAACCCTCACGGAAGCCGGTACAGTCACGTGTCCAGCATATCCCCATACGTCACCATGACAAAACGTCCCCGTGGCGAGACGTTCCGATGGCAAAACGTCCCCAAGATTTTTAAGATCGCCATGGTCTTCAGGCGCATTACCGAGTGGTCAGGCCGAAGTAAAGAAAAACGTCCTAGTTTGCACTACAGATGATTCTTTACATGCAGGAAAGAGCGGACGTGGGACCAGTTGCTTCAGATATGCACCGTTTCCCTTAAAAATACTTAGTGTAATAGGCTTCATCCTGGTAACTGATCAGTAGTACGCCAGTTCTAGGTTCTAGGTAATTTAGGGCAACATACGTAGCCTTTTTTTTTTATTTTTTTTTTTTTTGTTTTTACCGAGAAGCTCCTTGGAGGAAACAAGCGGAAGCCTGACCTGGCTCAAAAAGAATCTAACAAGGAGAAGCAAAAATCAGTGTAGTGCCCTTGTTGTGGATAAAATGGCACCTGATGTTTAAGCTCTTCCTCCCCCCCCCCCCATTAATCGGACCCGGTCCGGACTTGATTTTGAACATTTGAGACACGAGTACTTTCCAAGTACCAAGTTTGATTAAGAACCGATCACCCGTTCGAAAGTTATACATGCCTCAAGATTACGATTCCCCCCCCCCCCCCACCCCACGATGGTCGGATTGGGGAACTGACTATTTCTAAGCCAATCCTGTCAAGTCTCTAATGTCCAGGCCAATTCTCATCGTCCTAGCACATCCGGAAGTACCTTCGTATCACTCCGGATATTATGTGTAGACCCAGGCGATTTTAATCTGTTATTCCCATGCTCTGGTCTTGAATTAATCCCCTTTGAAAGAATGCCGTGTCTGATGTAAACCTTAGAATCCCACCGAAAAGTATTATCATGTTTGGTTACTGATCCATTTTAACTGGGGACGTTTGGATGGGAGCGTTTAGCCGTTGGTAAGCCAAGCCTTTAGTAGGTGTTAACTCCGTCTAGCCACGGTGGATGTGAGCTGGAGAAGTGGTCCCGAAAACGAGAAGGGACCAGGGGATTGAGACGGAAATTTTACGTTTTTTTATTGTTGTTCAAGTTGGTTTATCGACGAGACTGTTTGGCAATCAGGTCGTAATCTGGGGTAGACCGGAAACGGAAACAGAAAGGATTACCTAGAAGACCTCGTAAAGGGTAAATAAATGATGTCTACGGAGACTGGCGAGGATCGCAAATTTTCGATGCAGACTCTCTACAAATGCAATGCTTGTTAGGGTTCGGGATCCCATAGCAAATTTTAGCCGAAAATGACACGCTTTCTCGCCCGTTCGTTTGTTATGAAGTTATGAAGCGCTCTTACTCCACGAGTGAGTAATTAGCAAGCTTGCTGCTTCAGGCACGTCAAGTATGCAAACAAGAGCTACGAGCTCATATGGCACTTGTTACGAGTAGGCACTGCTCGGTTATCTCAATGATATATCTAGTGTTTGCTAGGTGTCTTCCCACCAAGTTTCATCTCGATCCCTCCACTCATAGCGTTTTCCAATATTTCCGGTTCTCCCCTCCAGCTCCCCCCAAAAGTCACCGGATCCGGTCCGGATTTTAAGTGGGTCGTCTGAGGCATGAGGTCTTTCCAAATATCAAGTTTCATCGAGATCCGGTCACCCGTTCAAAAGTTATAAAAACCTCAAGATTCCGGATTCCCCCTCCCTCCACTCCCCCGACAGTGCCCGAATCGGCTCGGTTATGTCAATGATGTATCTAGTGTTTGCTAGGTGTCTTCCCACCAAGTTTCATCTCGATCCCTCCACTCATAGCGTTTCCAAAGATTTCCGGTTGCCCCCTCCAGCTCCCCCCAAAAGTCACCGGATCCGTTCCAGATTTTAAGTGGGTCGTCTGAGGGATGAGGTCTTTCCAAATATCAAGTTCCATCGAGATCCGATCACCCGTTCAAAAGTTATAAATACCTCAAGATTCTGGATTCCCCCTCCCTCTACTCCCCCCACAGTACCCGAATCGGCTCGGTTATGTCAATGATGTATCTAGTGTTTGCTAGGTGTCTTCCCACCAAGTTTCATCTCGATCCCTCCACTCATAGCGTTTCCCAAGATTTCCGGTTGCCCCCTCCAGCTCCCCCCAAAAGTCACCGGATCCGGTCCGGATTTTAAGTAGGTCGTCTGAGGCATGAGGTCTTTCCAAATATCAAGTTCCATCGAGATCCGATCACCCGTTCAAAAGTTATAAATACCTCAAGATTCCGGATTCACCCTCCCTCTACTCCCCCCACAGTACCCGAATCGGCTCGGTTATGTCAATGATGTATCTAGTGTTTTCTAGGTGTCTTCCCACCAAGTTTCATCTCGATCCCTCCACTCATAGCGTTTCCCAAGATTTCCGGTTGCCCCCTCCAGCTCCCCCCAAAAGTCACCGGATCCGGTCCGGATTTTAAGTAGGTCGTCTGAGGCATGAGGTCTTTCCAAATATCAAGTTCCATCGAGATCCGATCACCCGTTCAAAAGTTATAAATACCTCAAGATTCCGGATTCCCCCTCCCTCCACTCCCCCCCACAGTGCCCGAATCGGCTCGGTTATGTCAACGATGTATCTAGTGTTTGCTAGGTGTCTTCCCACCAAGTTTCATCTCGATCCCTCCACTCATAGCGTTTCCCAAGATTTCCGGTTGCCCCCTCCAGCTCCCCCCAAAAGTCACCGGATCCGGTCCGGATTTTAAGTGGGTCGTCTGAGGCATGAGGTCGTTCCAAATATCAAGTTTCATCGAGATCCGATCACCCGTTCAAAAGTTAAAAATACCTCAAGATTCCGGATTCCCCCTCCCTCCACTCCCCCCACGGTGCTCGGATCGGGGAAGTGACTATTTCCAACTTAATCATTTGGGGTCCCTGATATGCCTGCCAAGTTTTATCATCCTAGCTTATGTGGAAGTGCCCGAACTAGCAAAATCTGGACAGACCGACAGACCGACGGACGGACAGAAATTGCGATCGCTATATGGCACTTGGCCGAAGGGCAAGTGCCATAAAAAGCAGCAACATAAACGTGATGCAAATACGACGTGGGGTGAGAGTCACAACCCAATTCCCTCTGAAGAACTCTAAGACTGAGATAAAATAACGATATGTATAAATATGTATATAGTATAGATACGAGCCAAAGTAGCTCCTACGAACGCCTGAATGGGTGTTTTAGGTCTTCTTACCACTTCCCAAAAGTGCACTGTTCGCCGTTAACTAACCTTCTGCCTCTACTGGTTTACCATGGCCCTATCTGCTTTCAGTATTCGTGCAAATACATACGAAAAAATGGAACCTTTTTCCGAGTCCCGCCCGGTCGTAAATGCAAAGACTCAAAATGAAGACGAAAGGCCTGTAGCTGAGCAACATATCCAGTCAGTCATCTTTACACACTCATTTACTACCGGAGTCAATTCGAGTTTGTGACGTGTTATCTATTTTATAAGTTGTGAACTGGAAGGCAAAAATGCTCCTCAGCCTGGATTTGACCCAGGGCCACTACAATAGTCTGGTGGAAGCCTGCCATAGGAACAGTGATCCCGCCCGAAGGCAAATTTATCTAACCAGTTCATATCCCCATGTCACGGGAATTAATCATGATACATATTTAGCTATCATTATGTGTTTCCTATTTTTCTCCACCTTTCAACAACGACGGGTCAGAAATAAATTTAACTTATTACCAATGTCCAACTTACTTGTATTGCTAATAACACTTTCGCCAACGTCTCTTCATGAAGGGGTCCAAGAACATTCAGCACCGCGTTGATCAGCGTGAAATTCGAATATTCTACTTCCTTTGAATCTTCTATTTCTCTATACGAAATGAGCCAAATTCGGCTTCCGGCAAAAAGGAACAGACGGCCTAAAGGTTTGACCTGCAAGGCTTTGCAGCGAACTTTGCTAGTTTCCAGTAGGCCAGTTGACGTGTTTAACCTACAGAAACACAATTAAGCTTTATAACTGAAGTAACTGCTGACGCCATTCCACTAATTTATTTCAGAATAATCAACGGCACTATCAAAAATCTAATATTGGATTAAGACAACTGGGTCTTGTCTTCGCCAGATGCAGTCTTCGCACGGCTAATCAACAGAGAAAACCAACTTCAGATATACCTCTATAATATATAAGATATATAAGCTATTTCTATTTTGACGATACTGACCGAGACTTCCTGCTTTACTTCTGCCAAGTTTCCGGTTTCGCCCGAATTCCGAGCGAACTACTAGTCCAGCAAAAAAAGAAAAATCAGAAACGAATCCAGCGTATCTCCTTATCCCTATAAAGAACATCTAATCAACTTTAAATAAAACTTTGACTTAAAAAAAAAAAAATTTGGTTACAACCGGATTCTGGACTAATTGTATGTCCGGGTAAAAAATGATTGTCTTATACAGACTCAGCATCTCTTCTTACCCCTATATCTGTCATCTAATCAAACTGGCGAGAAAATGGTTTTCACCATCGTGTTCAGCATGTCTTTTTACTCCTAAATCGAACATTTAATCAACTTCATGAAACTTTTACTTTTAACCAACTCTACTGTTTTCGCCGGATTCCGGACGAACTACAATGGTTTTCATTATCGTGCTAAGCATGCCTTCTTACCCCATAATCGACTATCACATTAGTTGTTTAAAAATACTTTGTTTGTCCCTTAATCTGAACCCCCACCCCTAAATGTAGGGCTGCAGAGCCCATCTACGAACTTGACCTTACCCTTGACCCAACGAATCCTCGCACCAAGTTTCATCAAAATATCTCATTCCCTTCGAGAGTTATCGTGCTCACAGACAGAAGGACAGACGGACATTTTGCGATGTCATAGGTATCCCTCCACTTACGTTTTGGGACCCAAAAACTCTAAGTAGTCGAACCAGGGGTGGCCCGAAGCACTCCGGCCAGGGGGGGTGAGACCCCTCATTTCAACGACTCATGGATCGTAATATACGACTCGCAGGTACCAACAAAAATGAACTGTTGCGACTATGCGGCAATGGCGCACATTCCCCACCAACAAATATTAGAGCCAGTGTAAAACTAGCTGCAATGCATCAGCTGAAATTATTCTTGTAATCAAAATTTTTGTATACATACCTTCATAGCCTCAGCTTTACATTTCAACTTTCGCATAAGAGGAAAGCTTTCAACACCTGTACCCGTGACAAATTAAAGCAAGCGCCGCAGGCGAATTTTGTTTAATCTGCCTTTGTCTAGAAAGATTCTAGCCACCCTTTACGTTTCAAATCTAAAAAGTTCCAAGCTAATCGCCAAGTAAATGACACATCGTTCCTCTAAATAGAGAATACTATGAAATGTGCCACAGGAGAAACTTTGTGAAACGCTGAGGAGTCGACCGTCTTTTTGCGATCCCATTGAAAAGGAAAAAATAGCTCTGAAATAACAAATCTGACCGTCAAAAAAAGTGCAAAAATAGTAGCCATAGAAAAAAAAAGTCGAAACAAAGTAGATTTGTTCCGAATTAAAGCAAAAAAAGTAATTTTCACGTAAAAGACACGCTTATTCAGAAACAAAACGAGGAAGTTTGCAAGTGCATTCAAAGAAAAAAAAAATCCTGAGTAATGGACGTAAGCCGAGGCTACTAATAGCTACGAAATCACGACTCTGTCCATCGAAAAAATGACAAAATAAAGCCCATAGAAAAGAAAGTAGATTTGCTCCGAACTAACAGCAAAAAAAGTAATTTTCACGTTCAGAACACACTTCCTCAAAAACGAAACGAGGAAAACAGGTTTGCCAGTGCATTGAAAAAAAAATCTGGATTTACGGACGTAACGAACTTTTGGTCTTGGCCTGACAGGAGTTTAGAGATACAGAAAAAGACGCCGGTTCGCCGACGAGACTTGAATTGCATTTTATAAGTAGTGAACTGATAGACAAAAATATTTATAAATTATATTCAAAAAAATTGTTTATGGAATTGGTCATGGTACAAGTCCCTTGTGTAAAGTGCCATCTATATTGACTTGAATTGCGTTTTTCCGGGTGATTTGATGTACTTTTGTTTCATAATGAAAGTACCGTGTACCATTTTATTTGTCACTCGACACACTGTACTTTCATGTCGAAAACTAAAGCAGGTAAAGCTACAGTGAGCTACATCTGAAGAATTGTAACTTAAAACTGGTTTGCAGAATTTGGTTCTACGCGACAAAAGATGCTATACACAGCAAATGAAGACGAGAAGTTCGCTTTTAGAATACCTTAAACATAAAAGAGATCATTTTCGAGTTGTATGTGTGTCCTGAATTTTATGAAGTCTTTTCAGATGTGCTTTAACACTAGCATACAGGTGCGTCACGTATGGAGGGGGGGGGGGTGGATGACCCCCTCCCCCGATGTTGTCTGCTAGCAGGTAAAAAATAAATTTTTCGCGATTTTTCGTAAAAAGAACCAGTTTTTTGGGGGAAACAGTCGATTTTTCTTAAAAAACGGTCAGTTTTCTTTAAATCAGTCGATTTTTCGCCAAAACAGTCGTTTTTTTCCGCAAAAAAAAGACGGTAAATTTACCAGCCAGTCGGTAAATAGCTTGCTCCTCCCATATTTGGTAGTGCTATGATTCGCCTTCAGCCAAAGCTGACTGCGAATTTCGCAGTCAGCTTTGGCTGAAGGAATATTTTTGCTCCTCTCCCCCCTCTCCCAAACATTTTGATAGTAGCGCCTCTGCTAGCATAGAGGCCAAAAATTTACCTTCCGACTAGAATGAGCTATTCCAGCGTCTGCAGAACCCCTCCTGTCCTGGGAAACGAATTTCGGGTGTATATTAAAATCCTCCTTGTCCTTTTCAAGCGTTGTTCCTGCCTCAACCTCTCTTTGTAATCGACATTTTTCGATTTGTTCTGGGCACACATCTTTCGCGGGTCTCGTGTCATTTGATTTCTGATGGCTTTTCCATTCTGTTTAAAAATTCTATTCCTTCTTTTTTCACTTATAGCCAAAGATGACCACAAATCAATACACATAACCTTGTTTCTCGCCTTTAGTCTACAAGGTATATCAATGTTACAAGTCAAACTTCACTTTAACAACTAACCTATTGTAATTTTGACAGGCTACAATCTGACTGAAAGACCGAAGTTAGGTAGATCAAAATCCCATGGGAGTAGAACAGGTAGCCGCATTGCTGCCCCCATGAATCATGTCTCCGACCTATCGTGGTTACAAAACGTGGTTTAAACGACTTCTTCGGGGACTGGCTTACGACTGAAGTTGTGCAGAGACAAAATTTAACAAGAGCTACGAGCTCATATGGCACTTGTTACGAGTAGGCACGGCTCGGTTATGTCAATGATATATCTAGTGTTTGCTAGGTGTCTTCCCACCAAGTTTCATCTCGATCCCTCCACTCATAGCGTTTTCCAATATTTCCGGTTCTCCCCTCCAGCTCCCCCCAAAAGTCACCGGATCCGGTCCGGATTTTAAGTGGGTCGTCTGAGGCATGAGGTCTTTCCAAATATCAAGTTTCATCGAGATCCGGTCACCCGATCAAAAGTTATAAATACCTCAAGATTCCGGATTCCCCCTCCCTCCACTCCCCCGACAGTGCCCGAATCGGCTCGGTTATGTCAATGATGTATCTAGTGTTTGCTAGGTGTCTTCCCACCAAGTTTCATCTCGATCCCTCCACTCATAGCGTTTCCAAAGATTTCCGGTTGCCCCCTCCAGCTCCCCCTAAAAGTCACCGGATCCGGTCCAGATTTTAAGTGGGTCGTCTGAGGGATGAGGTCTTTCCAAATATCAAGTTCCATCGAGATCCGATCACCCGTTCAAAAGTTATAAATACCTCAAGATTCCGGATTCCCCCTCCCTCTACTCCCCCCACAGTTCCCGAATCGGCTCGGTTATGTCAATGATGTATCTAGTGTTTGCTAGGTGTCTTCCCACCAAGTTTCATCTCGATCCCTCCACTCATAGCGTTTTCCAAGATTTCCGGTTGCCCCCTCCAGCTCCCCCCAAAAGTCACCGGATCCGGTCCAGATTTTAAGTGGGTCGTCTGAGGGATGAGGTCTTTCCAAATATCAAGTTCCATCGAGATCCGATCCCCCGTTCAAAAGTTATAAATACCTCAAGATTCCGGATTCCCCCTCCCTCTACTCCCCCCACAGTGCCCGAATCGGCTCGGTTATGTCAACGATGTATCTAGTGTTTGCTAAGTGTCTTCCCACCAAGTTTCATCTCGATCCCTCCACTCATAGCGTTTCCCAAGATTTCCGGTTGCCCCCTCCAGCTCCCCCCAAAAGTCACCGGATCCGGTCCAGATTTTAAGTGGGTCGTCTGAGGGATGAGGTATTTCCAAATATCAAGCTCCATCGAGATCCGATCACCCGTTCAAAAGTTATAAATACCTCAAGATTCCGGATTCCCCCTCCCTCTACTCCCCCCACAGTACCCGAATCGGCTCGGTTATGTCAATGATGTATCTAGTGTTTGCTAGGTGTCTTCCCACCAAGTTTCATCTCGATCTCTCCACTCATAGCGTTTCCCAAGATTTCCGGTTGCCCCCTCCAGCTCCCTCCAAAAGTCACCGGATCCGGTCCGGATTTTAAGTAGGTCGTCTGAGGCATGAGGTCTTTCCAAATATCAAGTTCCATCGAGATCCGATCACCCGTTCAAAAGTTATAAATACCTCAAGATTCCGGATTCCCCCTCCCTCTACTCCCCCCACAGTACCCGAATCGGCTCGGTTATGTCAATGATGTATCTAGTGTTTGCTAGGTGTCTTCCCACCAAGTTTCATCTCGATCCCTCCACTCATAGCGTTTCCCAAGATTTCCGGTTGCCCCCTCCAGCTCCCCCCAAAAGTCACCGGATCCGGTCCGGATTTTAAGTAAGTCGTCTGAGGCATGAGGTCTTTCCAAATATCAAGTTCCATCGAGATCCGATCACCCGTTCAAAAGTTATAAATACCTCAAGATTCCGGATTCCCCCTCCCTCCACTCCCCCCCACAGTGCCCGAATCGGCTCGGTTATGTCAACGATGTATCTAGTGTTTGCTAAGTGTCTTCCCACCAAGTTTCATCTCGATCCCTCCACTCATAGCGTTTCCCAAGATTTCCGGTTGCCCCCTCCAGCTCCCCCCAAAAGTCACCGGATCCGGTCCGGATTTTAAGTGGGTCGTCTGAGGCATGAGGTCGTTCCAAATATCAAGTTTCATCGAGATCCGATCACCCGTTCAAAAGTTAAAAATACCTCAAGATTCCGGATTCCCCCTCCCTCCACTCCCCCCACGGTGCTCGGATCGGGGAAGTGACTATTTCCAACTTAATCATTTGGGGTCCCTGATATGCCTGCCAAGTTTTATCATCCTAGCTTATGTGGAAGTGCCCGAACTAGCAAAACCTGGACAGACCGACAGAAGACAAGCTTGCTGCTTCAGGCACGTCAAGTATGCAAACAAGAGCTACGAGCTCATATGGCACTTGTTACGAGTAGGCACTGCTCGGTTATCTCAATGATATATCTAGTGTTTGCTAGGTGTCTTCCCACCAAGTTTCATCTCGATCCCTCCACTCATAGCGTTTTCCAATATTTCCGGTTCTCCCCTCCAGCTCCCCCCAAAAGTCACCGGATCCGGTCCGGATTTTAAGTGGGTCGTCTGAGGCATGAGGTCTTTCCAAATATCAAGTTTCATCGAGATCCGGTCACCCGTTCAAAAGTTATAAAAACCTCAAGATTCCGGATTCCCCCTCCCTCCACTCCCCCGACAGTGCCCGAATCGGCTCGGTTATGTCAATGATGTATCTAGTGTTTGCTAGGTGTCTTCCCACCAAGTTTCATCTCGATCCCTCCACTCATAGCGTTTCCAAAGATTTCCGGTTGCCCCCTCCAGCTCCCCCCAAAAGTCACCGGATCCGTTCCAGATTTTAAGTGGGTCGTCTGAGGGATGAGGTCTTTCCAAATATCAAGTTCCATCGAGATCCGATCACCCGTTCAAAAGTTATAAATACCTCAAGATTCTGGATTCCCCCTCCCTCTACTCCCCCCACAGTACCCGAATCGGCTCGGTTATGTCAATGATGTATCTAGTGTTTGCTAGGTGTCTTCCCACCAAGTTTCATCTCGATCCCTCCACTCATAGCGTTTCCCAAGATTTCCGGTTGCCCCCTCCAGCTCCCCCCAAAAGTCACCGGATCCGGTCCGGATTTTAAGTAGGTCGTCTGAGGCATGAGGTCTTTCCAAATATCAAGTTCCATCGAGATCCGATCACCCGTTCAAAAGTTATAAATACCTCAAGATTCCGGATTCACCCTCCCTCTACTCCCCCCACAGTACCCGAATCGGCTCGGTTATGTCAATGATGTATCTAGTGTTTTCTAGGTGTCTTCCCACCAAGTTTCATCTCGATCCCTCCACTCATAGCGTTTCCCAAGATTTCCGGTTGCCCCCTCCAGCTCCCCCCAAAAGTCACCGGATCCGGTCCGGATTTTAAGTAGGTCGTCTGAGGCATGAGGTCTTTCCAAATATCAAGTTCCATCGAGATCCGATCACCCGTTCAAAAGTTATAAATACCTCAAGATTCCGGATTCCCCCTCCCTCCACTCCCCCCCACAGTGCCCGAATCGGCTCGGTTATGTCAACGATGTATCTAGTGTTTGCTAGGTGTCTTCCCACCAAGTTTCATCTCGATCCCTCCACTCATAGCGTTTCCCAAGATTTCCGGTTGCCCCCTCCAGCTCCCCCCAAAAGTCACCGGATCCGGTCCGGATTTTAAGTGGGTCGTCTGAGGCATGAGGTCGTTCCAAATATCAAGTTTCATCGAGATCCGATCACCCGTTCAAAAGTTAAAAATACCTCAAGATTCCGGATTCCCCCTCCCTCCACTCCCCCCACGGTGCTCGGATCGGGGAAGTGACTATTTCCAACTTAATCATTTGGGGTCCCTGATATGCCTGCCAAGTTTTATCATCCTAGCTTATGTGGAAGTGCCCGAACTAGCAAAATCTGGACAGACCGACAGACCGACGGACGGACAGAAATTGCGATCGCTATATGGCACTTGGCCGAAGGGCAAGTGCCATAAAAAAGCAGCAACATAAACGTGATGCAAATACGACGTGGGGTGAGAGTCACAACCCAATTCCCTCTGAAGAACTCTAAGACTGAGATAAAATAACGATATGTATAAATATGTATATAGTATAGATACGAGCCAAAGTAGCTCCTACGAACGCCTGAATGGGTGTTTTAGGTCTTCTTACCACTTCCCAAAAGTGCACTGTTCGCCGTTAACTAACCTTCTGCCTCTACTGGTTTACCATGGCCCTATCTGCTTTCAGTATTCGTGCAAATACATACGAAAAAATGGAACCTTTTTCCGAGTCCCGCCCGGTCGTAAATGCAAAGACTCAAAATGAAGACGAAAGGCCTGTAGCTGAGCAACATATCCAGTCAGTCATCTTTACACACTCATTTACTACCGGAGTCAATTCGAGTTTGTGACGTGTTATCTATTTTATAAGTTGTGAACTGGAAGGCAAAAATGCTCCTCAGCCTGGATTTGACCCAGGGCCACTACAATAGTCTGGTGGAAGCCTGCCATAGGAACAGTGATCCCGCCCGAAGGCAAATTTATCTAACCAGTTCATATCCCCATGTCACGGGAATTAATCATGATACATATTTAGCTATCATTATGTGTTTCCTATTTTTCTCCACCTTTCAACAACGACGGGTCAGAAATAAATTTAACTTATTACCAATGTCCAACTTACTAATCGGCTCGGTTATGTCAACGATGTATCTAGTGTTTGCTAAGTGTCTTCCCACCAAGTTTCATCTCGATCCCTCCACTCATAGCGTTTCCCAAGATTTCCGGTTGCCCCCTCCAGCTCCCCCCAAAAGTCACCGGATCCGGTCCGGATTTTAAGTGGGTCGTCTGAGGCATGAGGTCGTTCCAAATATCAAGTTTCATCGAGATCCGATCACCCGTTCAAAAGTTAAAAATACCTCAAGATTCCGGATTCCCCCTCCCTCCACTCCCCCCACGGTGCTCGGATCGGGGAAGTGACTATTTCCAACTTAATCATTTGGGGTCCCTGATATGCCTGCCAAGTTTTATCATCCTAGCTTATGTGGAAGTGCCCGAACTAGCAAAACCTGGACAGACCGACAGACCGACAGACCGACGGACGGACAGAAATTGCGATCGCTATATGGCACTTGGCCGAAGGGCAAGTGCCATAAAAACAAACTTAAACGACTTGGATTATTTTTTATTAAAATGAATGCCCGGGACCTCGGCGAGGCCAAAATAAACGACTGATACGACTTAGCAAAAGGTCAAAATAAACGACTGATACGACTTAACAGAAGGCAGGGGGGGGGGGGTGAGTCACCCCCCCTCACCCCCCCTTCGGGCCACACCTGAGTCGAACTGATAAGAGTAAAACCCCATCAACAATGCACTTGAAACTACTGATCGATTCAGAATCAACCAAGGATCAACAATTCTGTCACCAAAACCCCACTTAAAAACGTCTTTGTGGGATGTGGATTTTGCAAGCTTGTACGCGTGCCAACTACTATGACGGTTAATGCTGAATCATTCATTACATATTCTTCCTTAAATATCCTTCACCCTTTCGACGACCCAATCTAACAGCAAAAAGATCAGCCGCGTCCAGAGTGAAATCACAGTACGCACAGTACCAGCTTTAACTCCAAACAATTTTCAGAGAAGAAGTCCGTAAAATCAGATATTTAAGGAATTTAATTGTTTTTCCACGCACATTGTCCAGCTTGAGCGGCTTGAGCCTGAAGAGGACCCTTGCCAAGAAGGGCCGAAATATAGCTCTAATAAAATGTAGCTGACTTATCCGTTTTGCACCGTCAAATATGATTCGTAGTCAGGTTCGGCTTATGGATTATCTACTAATACCGGAGTTGTATTAGGTCATCGTAACGCTCAAAAGAATATCAAAGATCGAGAGGGAATCTTTGCAGTTTGCACGGACGCTCCGCTTCTCCCAAATTGTTATAGGTTTTTTAACATCTAAAATATTAATATTATATTATAATATAACATTATAACAAATTATATATAGTATAAATATTCTTTGAGCCCAAGCTGACTTTGAAACATTTATTCAAACAATGTTTACAACGGATACGTCAGCTCTGATTTTTCATCAGCGATATTTCGGCCCTTCTTGGCAAGGGTCCTCGTCAGGCTGTCAATCTTCTTGTTCAACTTCGGAGAAGGAAACAAACCTGTAATAAATAACTGAAGCTTCTACCGACTATAAATATCTTATTAAGGTAAATTATCTTCAAGTACCAGTATAATGAAAAAACTAGTCCTGAGATTGAATTTTTGACAACGACGCTGTTTTTGCTGCATGATTGGGGCGATGACAGGAAAGGGTTTTTTCTGCATTTTGATCGACTTCGGTTTTTTCATTAATAAGGGGCTGAAAAAATATTATTGTATTAATGACCTCGTTCTACGTTTCTATTATGAGTACTTGCCTGAATCTATTACTTTGAATAATCACTGCACGGAAAAATTAGTGCTGAGATTTAATTTTTGACACGGCTGCTGTTTTTGCTGCACGATTGGGGCGACGGCAGGAAATATTTTTTTCTGCATTTTGATCGACTTCGGTTTTGTTGTTAATAAGGGACTGAGGCTTAAATTTTCTTCCCTTAATAACCCCGTTCCACGTTTCCGGTAAAGAGTACTCGCCTGTATCTCGGTTAATGCCTGTTCGGTTTTTCTTTATCTCAACGGCTTCTCGAATGGTTTGATGGAGTCCGGTGCACGTTGCAAGAATTTGGGCTTTTTCAAAATATACTGAATGGGATGGGTTTTCGAAAATATGTTCTGCAAGTGCAGATTTGAAAGTATAGTTATGACGGTGTCCGTTGGAGAGGGCGTGGTCAATTTCTTGCTCATGCTCTGCAAGTCGTTTTCCGACAGTTCTCTCTGTCCTTCCTACGTAACGCTTTCCACAATCACAAGGTATTGAATAAATGCCTCTTTGGTACTGATTTGGGACTTTATCTTTTCCGGAGTTTAGGTAGGACAGCAAAGTATTTTGGGTTCTGTGAAAGACTTGGATGTTGTATTTTTTCAAACTTTTGGACAATTTTTCGGTTACTCCGCGGACGTACGGAAGGTAAACGCGTGCATTTTTTTCTTCTACCTCACCATTACTAGTAGAACTTACAGGATCTTTGGGGGATGAATGCAGCTTCAGTCGTCTTCTGATGATCTGTTCAACCAGTTGAATGGGGTATTTGTTTCCAAACAGGACGTCCCGAATGTGGCAAAGTTCGTCATCTAGGAGATTTTGTCTACTCAGTCTACAGAAAACCCACCCACAACGATCGATACCTTCCATATGATTCTTACCAGCCAGAATATGTGAAATGCGGAGTAGTTATCTCACTAGTCGACCGAGCCATCAAAATTTGCGACAAAAATCCCCAATCATGCAGCAAAAACAGCGTCGTTGTCAAAAATTCAATCTCAGGACTAGATTTTTCATTATACTGGTACTTGAAGATAATTTACCCTAATAAGATATTTATAGTCGGTAGAAGCTTCAGTTATTTATTACAGGTTTGTTTCCTTCTCCGAAGTTGAACAAGAAGATTGACAGCCTGACGAGGACCCTTGCCAAGAAGGGCCGAAATATCGCTGATGAAAAATCAGAGCTGACGTATCCGTTGTAAACATTGTTTGAATATATATAGTATTATATAATGTCATATTAGATAGATAGATAGATATCGCTTTTATTCTTTTGGAACTATCATGATGAAATGGAAATTTGTCGAAATCGTCATCTATACATGCAGACACTCATATATAAATATGTCAACGTCAGATATAAAAGTAAACACTAAATAAGATTAAAAATGTTAACGAGAGACGGTACAAATGTCTTTTCATACCGCACATGGTCACATTTTACGTGTTGGAGTTTTGGGATCACCACTGAATATTATATAATATAATATTATGTAATAACTAATTTTATAATATTATTTATACATATAATATTATTAAAATTCATGTTACTCACGTCGGCAGTCTGTGCCTTGGGCATGGAACGAATCGGAACAGCTGCGGTGCCGACAGAAGAAAGTTGAAAATCTGAGGCAAGAAGAACAGCAGTAGTGTTTTGCTGAAGTGTCCTATAATCCCCACAACCGCGAACGTAACGCCGCTGAAGTAGCAGAACGTGTCGCCAACGAAAAATCTGGCAGGATACCTAAAAACGACGATTCGGTTACAGGGGGCAGAAGAATACGAGTCTGCAAGGATCCGAACACAAATTTAGGCCAGGGTAAGGTTGGTTTCATGAAAACCTCGCTTCACGCTGAACTGAGCCTGAAAATTTTGAATCTAGGCATTCGGGTGCTCTAATTTATACTTTTAAAAGTATAAAAAAAACTGAACCTCATGGAAAGTATGCAGTTCGAAACAAAATTCGAACCGGAAATCTGTGGGAAAATCTTGTTCCAAGGCACATATGGCTGACTTAAAAACTCTCTTACCAGATGCTCTCGGGACGCATGTGCGTGCTTGAAGCAGAGTCTGTCGCCGTGTCCAACGGTAAAGCAGTATCTGAACAGAAACCAGTATCTGAACAGAAACCATAAGTACCGGAAAATCATAATTATCCCACTATATCGTCTTATAGCTCCAGCATAAATCAGTTTATTTCTGCTGATGTTGATCCAGGACCGCCACATAATATAACCACTCTGTTTCAAGCGTTCTTTAAAAGTTCCCAACATATCCCACCCCGAAGCCGGGGATTTTCTTTGGACTTACTGTAGCCTACAGATGGCACAATTAACTATTTTTTCGTTCAGTTACCTGGATAAAACAAGAGTAGGAAGCTCATATGGCACTTGCAAGTTGCAAGGCAGGGTGAGAGGATGAAAGTAGGAAATCGTCAATTCGTGGATCTGTTGTAATCATTTGTAAGTAAAACCCTTGAGATAAGAATGATCATCGGTCCTTGGAAATCATGAGAATGTATCGTTCGTAACACCTATTTTTTCTTTGCATTTGGCTGTGATGATGCGCACTTTAAGGGCGCTAAAGATTCATCTGTAGTGAACACTCTTGAAGCATATTATGATTTATGGTAAGCTCATCGGAATCATGAAAATTGTTAAGCAAAACCCTTGAGGTAAAAAGGATCATAGGCCCTTGAGGATCATGAATACACATATAATGTTTGGTCAAAATTTCGACTTTTCGGTTAAGATACGCACTTTACGGGTGCTAAAAAATTACCTGAGCAAAACCCTTGAGGCAAAAACGAGCATCGGCTCATGGGGATGATAAAAATGTATATTTTGCTTAAAAGGTTCTTTTTTTGTACTTTGCGGTTAGGACTATAGTGCCTTAAGGGATTGTCGGATCTCAAAAGTGACAATTTCTAAGCCAATCTTGTCAATTCTATAATGAAGCCAAGTTTCGTCGTCCTGGCACAGACCCCCCCCCCCCCAACTCCTCTTACAGTGCCCGAAACCGTTCTGGTTCTGTCACTGATGTATATGTAGGGGTTGTGCATGTTCTTCCAACCAAGTTTCATCCCGATCGCTCAACTCTAATCGTGTCACAAGCTTTCCGGTTCTCCCCTCCACCCCACCTCCCCAACATTCATCGGATCAGGGCCGGACTTAAAATAGGACATTTGAGACACGAGGTCTTTCCAAATATCAAGTGTCATTAAGATCCGATCACCCGTTCAAAAGTTATATATATCTCAAGATACAGGATTCCACCTCCCTCCACTCCCCCAAGATGGTCGGGTCTGGGAACGGACTGTACATAAGCCAATCATGTCAAGTCTACAATTCAAGCCAATTTCATCGTCCTAGCTCCCCCCCCCCCCCACAGTGCCCAAATCCGATCCGGTTCTATCACTGATGTATCTAATTTTTGTGCTTGTTCTTCCCACCAAGTTTCATCACAATCGCTCCACTCTAAGCATGTCAAAAGACTTCCCCCCCCCCCACATTCATCGTATCCAGTCGGGACATGAAACGGGACATGCGAGACTTGTTAAGATCCGATCACCCGTTCCAAAGTTTAACATTCCCCAAGATTCCGGATTCCCGTTCCCTCCACTTCCACTACGGTGGTTGGATGGGGGAAGTGACTATTTCCAAGTTAATTTGGTCGAGTCCCTGATATGCCTGCCAATTTTCTTCGTCCTGGCCCATAGCTTGATAAAAGTTGCCTGACACACTGACAGAGATCGGTTTATGACAAACTTAAACAAAAGAGACATGAGTTCGGTATCAAATTTTGCTGAATCTACACAAATCTACAACTTCTGTAGATTTCCATAAACAGCCAATCAATGAGGTTCTTACACGCGGGACAGTCCAGCCTTTCGGTAGCATGTCCACTTCACACTTTCTTTCAACACCTCCAAGAAGACGAAGGTTTTATTTTCCACTACAGCCCTTAGATATCCCTATCTAGAAAGAGGGGTCACTCACCAATTATGTTTCAGGAGACCCAGACTACTTGCCAAATAAGGCAACATGAAATAGAGTGAAAACCGGTGAAACCTCTGAAGATTTCCATTCAATTCGATTATGTTGAAGACTGCGATGGACAAAGCAATGACACAACTCTGTCCAACCTCCAAGCCGTTAACACCAGCGTATATGTTGATGGCGTTTGTGCAGAAAACGGCAAGCATACCCATGTAAACGTAGTAAAATATGCCTAGAAAAAAGAGGCACCGCTCAGTCCAGTACACTAGCCCCATTTCAGGCACGGTGCTCAAACGTCTAGCACCATGCCTGGGTGCTAGACGTTCAAGCACTGTACCTTGGATTTCAGTATACAGTGCATACAGAAAAAACACAGTTTCTGTCACCACAACAGAGCACCGGCTCGGACAGGGCTGAAATGACTACTATGAATTAGAGAAATCAAAGACAATCCTTTATATATTTTTCACAACAAAAATAAAAGGGCTCTAATGATGATGGAGATGAAAAACCTAACAGCACCCTATTTATTTTCCATGTATTTTCCCTATCTATTTCCCAAGAGCCAATATTCTGGTTGGCTGCTAGGTGGAAAAAGCTGAGGCACAGGACACTTTGTATGCAAAACCCTTGACTATGTAGAAAAGGAAATGAGGTTTTTCACATCTGTAATCAGCCGACCCCTTTTGTTTTTGTTGTGAAAATTATATAAGGGATTGACTTTGATTTCTCTAATTCATGGTAGTAATTTCAGCCCTGTCCGAGCTGGCGCTCAGTTGTTATGACAGAAACTGTGTTTTTGATGTATGCACTGTACACTGAAATCCATGTACCATACATGAAATCCAAGGTACATTGCTTGAAGGTCTAGCACCCAGGCATGATGCTAGACGTTTGAGCACCGTGCCTGAAAAGGGGCTAGTGTACTAGACTGGCACCGCTTTACACATACTTTGTATAGTAGCATACAGACAGAATTAGCTCTACCTCGAGTTATGGCATGTTCGCAATGCTCGCTCAAACATGCCCTGCGTCATGCCGTAAATTAGAAGAAGTGTAGAAGAATAGAAACTACGATCTCTATTTGAGACTTGGGCCAAAGGCTGCAAGTGCCATGAAAATACTTTCATTACTTAAATTCATGCATAATAACTTGTGTAGCGTCTAAATGCGACATTCGACAGACACAAACTAAAAAAAAATTCTTGTGTTACCAGCTTTCTACTACAATCTAACTATATTTACTATATTACTTACATCGTATTTACTTATTTTTATTATATTTACTTACTATAAGTAAACACTGAAAGGTGTAGGCAACTGTTCGATGTCCAGCAGTACTAGCCAGAGCGAGTAGCTGATGCGTTGTCCCATGTGGACGAGAAATACATATATGGTCGAAAAACACCAGATCGCTGACCCCAGTATCGCAATTAATCAGGTGATTTCAAATTTCCAGGTGAAATGGAACCATCCCGGCTAAGACATTTCTATGTAATCGTTCTGTATAATATATATATATTTATTTACTTTGCCAGCTTACAAAAGGGAACAAGACCAAAGGTTTCGATGGGATCCCAAAAATTCAATATCTGATCCAGACAACTGGGTCTTGTCTTAGCCAGATCCAGTCTTCGCCAGACTCCTTGAATATTTTTACAATTAAAATTCAGAAACAGATTAAGGCCGAATAGCTAATCACCTGAGAAAACCAAGTTCAGATTTGGATTCAGCATGGGTGTTTACCCCTATAAGTCATATCTGTTTTGACGAAAACTTCCTGCCACTTCTGCCAATTTCCCGGTTCCGGCCGAACTCCAGAACTACTTTTCCGGCGAAAAAAGAAAGCTCAAAGATGAAATCACGGTATCTTCTTTCCCCAGTAATGAACATCTAATCAACTTCAAATAGAAATTTAGCTTATAACAAATTTTCCGAATCCAGCCGGATTCCGGTCGAACTATATGTCCGGGTAAAATACCATTGCCACACAGGGACTCAGCATCTCTTCTTACCCCTAAATCGCTTATCTAATCAACTAGAAATAAAACCTTGACTTCCAACAGTTTTCCGGTTTTGGCCGGATTCCGGACGAACTACATGTCCGGGTAGACACTTGTTTTCACATAAGTGTTCAGCATGTCTTCTTGCCCTAAATCGAACATCTAATCAACTCCAAATAAAACTTTTAATTTTGACAAACTTTCCGGTTTGGGCCGCATTCTGGTCGAAATACTTGTCCGTCGAGAAAATAGTTTTCACCATCGTCTTCAGCATGTCTTCCTACCCCTAAATCGAACATCTAATCAGCTTCAAATAAAACTTTTACTTTCAACAAACTTTCCGGTTTCGGCCGGATTCCGGGCGAAATACTTGTCCGATGACAAAATGGTTTTCACCATCGTGTTCAGCATGTCTTCTTACCCCATAATCGACTATCACATTAGCTGTTTCAAAATATTTTGTTTGTCCCTTAATTTGAATCCCCTCCCCCACCCCTAAATGTAGAGCTACAAAGCCCATCTACGAACTTGACTGGTCCGACGACCCAACGAACCCTCACACCAAGTTTCATCAAAATATCTCATTCCCTTCGAGAGTTATCGTGCTTGCAGACGGACGGACAGACGGACGGACGGACAGACGGACAACTTTTGCGATGTCAAAGGTATCCCTCCACCAAGCCTCCACTTACGTTTTGGGATCCCAAAAAGCGGAGTACATAAAGAAAAAAAAAGGAAAGAAGAAAATAACTAAAGAAAATATATACACGCACTAAACTTAATACTAAAATCTATACCACGAATCGAGTCAGTATATGGTTTGCGCAAGCACTTAAAGCTCCTGCTCGAGCCCTTGTTTCAATTTTGCTAATTCAATTCAATGCTAATTCAATTTTGCTAAATTCAAGAATGCACATGTGTATATATCTATGCTGTGCCATAAATTTCTCTCCTGTTTTTCTTTCTTCTTTTTCTCTATTTCTTCTTCCTCCGTTTTATTCTGCGTGAAAACTTAGTTATAGGCTACTGCGTTACTTACTTATTTACTAGACCACCCAAAAATCATTCTAGCGGAAAGCCGTTTGTGAATAACCATGAATCTGTAGGCCTAAATCTAAGTTTTTAGTTATTTTTTTAGTTTAATACTCTTTATTATACAAACCAACTTTTACATGCTAACCTACATGAACACACCTTTTGTAACCTTCTTAACATCTTTTATACATGTAGCTGATGCTTCTGACTGCAGGAAAGCCCGAATGGGCCTGTGAAGGCCCTAAGTTTCACTGAATGATTTGTCTTTCCGAAAGAGATCTACATTAACCCCCTTGTCTATAGACTTGCGACGTAAGACACGAACCGTGCAACAAGCAACGAGAAATAATCATTTTGTCGCAATGTCGGGTTCGTTCAAAAAATTCAACTGGGACCGCAAAAAGAATGCTTTTAGGGGAGAAGTATGACAAAAAAAGGATCAGGTGAGTTTTCGGAAATAAATGATGTTGTAATCCAGTGAGGTGACAGATATCTCTTTCGGAAACCTTTACGTAAGCCAATTTCAATTAGATGATAACGATGGATACTTCTCAAGTAACAGACTGTCCCCAACGTATTTAAAGGTCATATATCGAAGGTTTCGTTGTCCACCTGCAAGACGATCATAAACAACAAAAATAAACGTCATGTTGCGTTTGTGATTCTGTCTAAAGTTGGAAATTCGAGGGAAAAGTTGTGTCCTTTGTAGCTTAGTAAGTATGCACCAGGGGTAATGAAGCGATGGAAGGCCGCGCCAGGTAAAAGACGGCGGACCTTTGATAGATAGATAGATATGTTTACTGATCCAACTCGTAGCGCCGACATAGCACTAAATACGTCGACCATTACATTTAAATACTTGAATACTTGAGTAAAATACTTGAATATATACAATTATTACATAAAAGAAAATAAATCACTTAGAATTCACTTGTTTTTTGTTGATACAATTTTCATCTTCGTACGAAAACTTTGTCCGGCACAATTTAAAGCTAAACTTGATAGATGGTTTGCAAGGCCGTACGAGGCGCATCGCCATCTACCATCGACGAATTAGTCAACGACAGTGGAGGAACTCTCGTTTAAACTAATTTAAGGTCGCAAAGGTGGTTGAAGCAACTCCTTTTGGAAACCAAAACTTACGTCTTACCTAAGTCCACACTACTCCCAAGGATCTCGGTCAAAAGCTTAGGAACTAGAACTGTTGTTGAACCGATGTGAATGTAATACACGATCAACAATGGTAGTGCAGAAATGGTTGGGAAGATAAGCTTATACCTCCACTTCAGGTTCAGCACATCATCAGCAAAACCGAGGGAATGCATCCAAGATATCGATAGGAGGGCAGCTAGGTATTCTTCCAGCTATACAAAAGAGAAACGTCATTGAAAACTATCAACACTCATTCTTGACTGTAACTCCAGGAAATCATATTGAGCATGCTAAATAGATTGGTCCGTTTAAGTTTTTTCCGGCAATATTTCTGCCCTTCTTGGCAAGCGTCCTGCTCAAGCAGCAGGTCAAAAGCGTGGTCCCAACTTCATCATCCACCAAATCAGCTTGTACTGATGATATACTTTTACTGCAGAAATAATACATCTTCTGGCCTCTTCCCCCCCCCCCCCCTACCACAAGCTCCAGTGTAAGAATTTTAACTGATGAATACTAATGTGCTTTTATTGGAACTAGTCTTAACTCCCCACATAGCCTAAGCAATGGATAACATACTACATTGAACGATTTAAGCTGGTCTACCCAACCCTAGCGCTTATCACATTCCACGTGTTGCACAGCGTTACTGCTGGGGGTAAATCTTGTTGCTATTTAGTTTTAAATTTCCATCAGTCTATATCATGGCTCATTAGTCTAAAGGACATGGGAAGGATTGTAATCCATTAGAAAACAAAAGTGTCAACTCGCCACAAAAAAGTTGTAGGTTACTGTAAATTATGCATTTATTCAGATAGGCCAGAATGTGAAAGATTCTTAATTGCTAACTATTTTCAAGCCAGGAGAGCAATGAAGACAACCATGGCCTTACCTCTCGATGAGACAGAGGTACTTTCTTGACAAAGCATCCATTTGCGAAAGCAGCCATGAGGAATGTGACCAGACATACTAGATAGACGTAGCCAGAAATCACCCCACCCGCTTCAGGTCTGAAAACAAAAATTAGGGTGAAAAAAGTAATGGTAAGGAGTTTACCATTAAAATAGCTGAATATAAAGCTCAACGTGATGATTTGCTAGCAACCTGCAAAGCATGGTATGACTCTAGCCCTCATCAGGCCTAGTATATTACTTGAAAACTGTAGAAGACAAAATTATAAACTGGAGTAGACCTATGCAATGACACAACAGGCAATGAATTACGGTAACTGGAAGGCAACAAACCAACCTACAAAATAACCAGAAGCTTAAAAAACTTACATTACAGGTTGATCCTTTTTATTCAGATCTTTTCCTTTAAGATTCACCTTCAAAAACGTTTCAGTGCATCTTGGGATTATATATCGTGCACACAGATATGCAACACTTGAGCAGACAACATTCAAGAGGAAGGCGTCTGCCATTTATCTTGAAGGATCTAGTATTCGGCCACCTGCAAAGACGAAATGGATAAAGAAGCGGCAGCTAAGGTATTCATTACCAGCACTAACCATACCACTTTATTTTCTAATCATTTATAATTACACATTAACAGGGGCGTCACTATGGGGGGGGGGAGCCAAAGGTCCTGAAAAAGTACTTTCGTCGGGCGAAGCCCTGCGAAAGTTCACTTGTTTGTCGGCGCGAAGCGCCGGCAACCACAGAAGAAATAAAATTCTGTCTGCTTGTTGTCAGGCATCGGTAGACTCGTCGGCACTTCGGGTGTTTTTATATGCAAGAAATAAAATCCTGCAAACGTTTGTCGGGCAAAACACTGAAGAAATCGAATTCTGCATGCTTTTGTCGTGCCTCGGTATTCTCGTCGGCACATCGGGTTCTTTTAATACAGAAGGAGTCCAGAAGAAATAAAAAAAAGTTAAGTTTTTGTCGGGCGTCGGTCGACTCGTCGGCACATCGGGTTCTTTTTATACGCAAGAAATGAAATCCTGGAAACATTTGTCAGGCAAAGCACTGGAGAAATCGAATTCTGCATGCTTTTGTCGTGCATCGGTTCGTCGACACATCGGGTTCTTTTTATACTTAAGAAATCCAGAAGAAATAGTTTTTTTTATGCTTGTGTCGGGCGTCGGTCGACTCGTCGGCACATCGGGTTCGTTTTATACGCAAGAAATGAAATCCTGGAAACACTTGTCAGGCAAAGCACTGGAGAAATCGAATTCTGCATGCTTTTGTCGTGCATCGCTTCGTCGACACATCGGGTTCTTTTTATACATAAGAAATCCAGAAGAAATAGTTTTTTTTATGCTTTTGTCGGGCGTCGGTCGACTCGTCGGCACATCGGGTTCTACTTATACGTAAGAAATCAAATTTTGCAAACTTTGTCGGGCGCACCCGGAAGTTTAAGTTTCATCGGCACAAGGTGTTATTTTTACACGTATGAAATCATGTTCTGTACAGTCTAGTCGAGCAAAAAATAGAACAAATCAAATGCTCGATGGTTTTGTCGGGCGTCGGTATTCTCGTCGACACATCGGGTTCTTTAAAAAAAAAAAAAAAAATCAAATTCTGTAACTTTTTATCAGCGCATGCCGAAAGTTCAAGTCTCGTCGGTACATCGGCTTCTATTTACACGTAAAAAGAAAGTTCTTTACAATCTTGTCGGACAAAACACAGAAGAAATCGAATTCTGAATGCTTTTGTCGGGCGTCGGTATTCTTGTCCGCACACCGGGTCTTTTATACGTAAAAAATCAAATTCTGCAAAGATTTATTCGGAGAAAATTTTTCCGGAAAAAATACAGATTTAAAAAAAATTCGCCGGCGTTGCTTAGGTCAACTTCTTTTGGGTACAGTCGTTGGAGGCTTCGCTTCTTGGCAAAAGTTGAAACGAAAAGCCGAGTATGTGAAATTAAATATATGAACTTACATCACATGAACATCTCAACTGATGCATTACAGTAAGTTTTGCACAAAATTTCGCCTGTGGCGCATTTTGTCGTATTCCCTATCTGGAAGAACGGTGTATCATTAGTTTTCCTTTAAGGATAGAAATTCTTGGGGTTTGAAACACGTTAAAAGCCGGAAATTGTATGGTACTATAGCTAATTTTCAGGAAAAAAATAGATTAAAAAAATTTCGCATGCGGCGCTTGCTTTAACTTGCCTTCGTACAGTCGTTGGAAGCTTCGCTTTTCAGCGAAAGTTAAAATGAAAAGCCGAATATGTGAACTTAAAATACGAAATTATACCGCAGGAATAACCTCAACTGACGCGTTACAGTTAGTTTACAGAAAATTTCGCCTGCGGCGCATTTTGTATTATTCTTTATTTAGAAGAACAGTGTTTCATTTAGTTTGGTGTTTTAGGTTCGCTGAAACACGTTAAAAGCTAGAACTTGTATGTTAGGTACAGCTAAATTTTTCCGGAATAAAGGCTGATTTAACAAATTTCGCCTGCGGCAATTAGTTTAACTTGTTCTTGGTACAGTCGTTGGAAGCTTCGCTTTTTAGCAAAGGCTAAAATGAAAAGCCAAATATGTGAACTTTAAAATACGAAATTACATCAAAGGAATAATCTCAACTGATGCATTACAGTTAGTTTTACCCCGGTTCTATTCTGTGCTGGCAAGAAATGTACGCCGTTGCCGCGAAGCGGCAACGGCGTTTTTTGTCGGCACATTTTTGAGTCCGTCGGCACAAACCGGACGTCCCCCCCCCCCCCCCCAAAGGTAAAAGGCCAGTGACGCCCCTGCACATTAAACAAAATTTGTATAGGAAAGTATGGGAAGCTGGAAAGTTAGCCTACTTCTTCTTTCTGTCTAACTCTGAGTAATAATCTACATTCCAGTCTTCCAAGCTGATTGGCCTTTACAGTTGTCACACAATAAAATTCAATGTGTTTGCGTGATGTCCTAATGATGTATATGTTCTATTGCCTACTAGCAACACGTTTTGCCTTTTGGGGATAAGAAGAAAATATTTAGGGAGAGAGAGGCTTGCAACCTCCCGTTATTACTCGAGTAGCTGTTTATAAATGTTTAGAATTAAGAAGGAGTCGTGACTGTTTAAGTTGTATTTTTGTTGTTTTTTTGTAAGGCCCTTGGGCTTTTGAAAGACACTAGTCTATCTATCTATCTATCTATGGTCTTTACTCATGTCCTATGTTGGTCTTTTAGAGAACGTTGTCCATCTCATGACAAATTATGACTCCGTTAGAACTGAGTTACTGAGAAAATAAATGGGCGATGAGGAATGATCCTATCAATGGCTCAGTAGCAGATCTTTTCCCATTTTTTAAGCATCTAGCAATTTATCTCCAGGTGGGACCCAGGCAAAGGTCCGTAAGGAGAAGAAGTCCTTAGTTTATTTTTTCTGTTCTATTTTATGAACCATGGCCCATTGGGGCTTTGTGTAACCCAACACTTCATACATACATTCAGAGAAGTTGGTCCTTTCCCTATGTGTTCAACAATACGTCTGAAACATCCCTAAAATAAATCTCAGCTGACTTATCTGCTTAGTGCCATCAAATCTGTTGAGATACTTCGGATTATCACGAAAGTAGTGCAAAACTGTTGCAATTCTTTTTACCTGACCATAAGAGGCTTTTGTTTGACTGTCCTTAGTCTCCTGTCTTAGTTCAAGGTTAACTGGGTTACTTGGCTAGGGAATACTACCCAAGTGCTAAACCAGCATAAAGCTACCTATTAGAATCAAACTGGAATGGTTATAATAATAGTAACTTAAATGTGGCCAACGGCTTTTGTCTCCATAAATTTTGCATGCACTAATGATACCACATTGAAAATCAGCCAGGTAATGGTCGACACATGCCTTAAACTGACTGATAGCTTCTGAGTGCACAACACTTTCAGGAATCTAGTGATGGTTGGCCTAGTGACAGCAAACACAGATGAGGTGGGAGCCTTCTGTTCCCTTTCAAAACTAACATGCATACCTTTGCGAGAAGGCATGTTTACTGAACTGAACAAATGACAAGATCATAACACCTCAAAATCCTTTTTTTTCTTTTGGCTCTGCTTAGACTTAACTCTCTAAGACCAGCTTCCAAGATAAATTTAAAATTCTTCATATTTCCAGAAGTTATGCATTCAAGCAGGTCAAAACCAAAACTAAAATAGTGCTACAGGATAGCCTACCTTGCTATTTGCACCACCTCTAGTAAACTTGTGTAAATAAAGACTAAATGACAAGGAAAGGATCGCTTGTGGAACATTAAAATACATCCATCTTCACCAAAATGATTGATATCAAATGTCATCCACTTACTTCTATTCTTCTTTGAGTAATTGCCTGGTGCAAAACAAAGTCGAAAAGGTGCAAATACATGTAACAGGAAACACTGGCGCAAATATTCACGCTCAAGCTATTTTGGTTAACCTGGTAGTGCAAATAAATCCATGAAAGGTTCAACAGACAACTGGACACAGAAGCTAGTGCACAAATAATTTGGCCATCGTCAGCAGGTGTTTAGAAGAAAGGCATTTGGCAACACTGCTACTTTGTTCAATGCAAAAAAAAAAAAATTCTTTCGATTATGTTGCAGAGAATAATTAGAGCTTTCAATCAAGGCCAATTTCACATATTTGGTAAGTGTAAGGGCTAGACGAAAAGGTGAGAATTGCATGCATGTATTTCACCCATGGGGGTATCCCAACCCAGTCCAGTACACTAGGCCCTTTTTGGGATCCCAAAACGTAAGTGGAGGGATACCTATGACATCGCAAAAGTTGTCCGTCTGTCCGTCTGTCCGTCCGTCCGTCTGTAAGCACAATAACTCACGAAGGGAATGAGATATTTTGATGAAACTTGGTGTGAGGATTCGTTGGGTCGTCGGACCAGTCAATTTCGTAGATGGGCTTTGTAGCCCTACATTTAGTGGTGGGGGAGGGGTTTCAAATTAAGGGGCAAACAAAATATTCTGAAACAGCTAATCTGATAGTCGATTATGGGGTAAGAAGACATGCTGAGCAGGATGGTGAAAACTATTTTGTCATCGGACGAGTAGTTCGCCCGGAATCCGGCTAAAACCGGAAAGTTTGTTAAAAGTAAATGTTTTATTTGAAGTTGATTAGATGTTCGATTTAGGGGTAGGAAGACATGCTGAAGACGATGGTGAAAACCATTTTCTCGACGGACAAGTAGTTCGCCCGGAATCCGGCCGAAACCGGAAAGTCTGTTAAAATTAGAAGTTTTATTTCGAGTTGATTAGATGTTCGATTTAGGGCAAGAAGACATGTTGAACACTTATGAGAAAACAATTTTCTACCCGGACATGTAGTTCGCCCGGAATCCGGCGAAAACCGGAAAGTTGGTTAAAAGTAAAAGTTTAATCTGAAGTTGATTAAATGTTTGATTTATGGGTAAAAAGACATGCCGAACACGATGGTGAAAATCATTTTCTCGCTGGACAACTAGTTCGCCCGGAATTCGACCAAAACCGGAAAATTTGTTAAAAGCAAAAGTTCGATTAGATGACAGATTAAGGGGTAAGAAGAGAGGCTGAGTCGATTTATGACAATGGGTTTTACCCGGACATATAATTATTCTGGAATCCGGTTGTAACCGGATTTTTTTTTAAGTCAAACTTTTATTCAAAGTTGATTAGATGTTCTTGATAGGGATAAGCAGATACGCTGGTTTTGTTTCTGTATTTTTTTTTTGCTGGACTAGTAGTTTGCTCGAAAATCGGCAGGAAGTCTCGGTCAGTATCGTCAAAATAGATATGGCTTATAGAGGTATATCTGAACTTGGTTTTCTCTGATGATTAGCCTGTCCAAGACTGGATCTGGCGAAGACAAGACTCGATTGTCTGAATCAAATACTAGATTTTTGGGATCCCACCGACACCTTTGGTCTTGTTTGATAACCATTCACAAACGGGGTGGCATGCAGAGGCGTCAGGACTGTGGGGGGAGGCCCCCCCCCCAAAGCCATCGAGCAGTTGGTAAAAAAAATACTGAGTCTGCGTGAAGCGCAGCGATTTTTTGTCAAAACAGTTGATTTTTCTAAAATCAGTCAATTTTTTCAAAAATGTAATTTTTATTGTTGAAAACAGTCGTTTTTTCTGCAGAAAAAGTCGGTAAAAATTACCAGCCAGTCGGTAAATGCCTCATCCCCCCCCCCAAACATTTTGGCTAGTAACGCCTCTGGTGGCATGCCACCAGGAGTGAGTAGGGTACTCATATGTATGTGTCAGTCTACCACAAATCCCTGATTTTTGGATACCCTATGCCAAACGCTGGGTATATCTAGCATTTGGCATAGCCTATGCCTAATGCTGGATACCCTATGCCAAACGCTGGATACCTGTTGCTAACCTAACCCTGACCTACCTCAGTATAAAGGAGTTCTGATTGGTTGAGTTTTTAGCTTCACCTAAATCATCAATATTTTACTGGGTTACAGTATCCAGCACCTGGCATAGTGTATCCAGCGTTAGGCATAGGGTATGCCAAACGCTAGACATATCCAACGTTTGGCATAGGGTATCCAAAAATCAGGGGTTTGTGGTTGACTGGTATGTTTACCCCTTCTTCTCCAGAGGTCTACCAGTCTACTACACTTTCTTAATACAAATAATTACTACTTACCGACTGGTTTGTATGGTCTAAGGAGTACAGCAATGAACATATGCGCTTTCTGGCAACAGCCTGTTATTTTTTTTTAAATTCGCGCAATGTCCCAACAAGTTGTAAATGTCGACTGAAATAGACCACCTCTCGGAACACAGCATGTAGGATACGAAACACAAGATGATAGCGGCATCTGGTGAGCGCGAGGCGAAAAATACCAGGCTGTGGCCAGAAAGCACATCTGTTCATTTCTGTAATCCTTAAACCATACAAACCAGTTGGTAAGTAGTAATTATTTTGTGTTTAAAGTGTGGTAGACCTCTGGAGAAGAAGGGGTACACATACGTATGAGTACCCTCCTCACCCCTGGTGGCATGCCACCCGTTTGTGAATGGTTATCAAAAAAGGGCCTAGTGTACTAGACTGTCCCAACCGTCCAAATTACAACTTCAAATCTGCAGTGGCAGAACACGTTTTCAAAAACCCATCCAATGTCTCTGTAGTACATTTTGAAAAAGCCCAAATTCTTGCATGGACTTCAACAAACTGTACGAGAAGCCGTTGGAATAAAAAAAAAACAGTCAAAGATGAACAAAGAAACAGGCGGGTACTCACTACCAGAAACATGAAACGGCATTATTAGTAAATGAAAATTCAGACCCCAAGCCGACGCTCTTGTCTGCAATAAAACAAAAGTCGACCAAAATGCATACAAATTTCTAACCGATCAACAACCCGATCGAGCGGCAAAAAGAGCAGCCATGTCCAAAATTAAATCACAGAAACCTTTTTAACTCCAAGCAACTCTTACAAATGAATTCACAAAGTCAGCTATTTAAAGCTAAGCTTGAAGCTAGAATCTTTAGTTTGTTTTTCCGACTTGAGCAGCTTTGAGTTTGAGCCTGAAGAGGATCCTTGCCAAGAACGAAAGAAGGGCCAAAATATATCAAAAATTCATCTCTAACAAAATTCAGCTGACTGAGGAGGAAATGTTCAAAGAAGACATAGAGAAACTAATATCTCTGAACCAGTCATACACAAATCATCAATTCTTGGGCATGGTGCCCATATGTTGGGGCACCATGCCCAAAAAATGAGGATTTGTGCATGACTGCTCTAAACCGTTCGATTGTACCTGGAACCAAGGGAAGAGACAATAACCACCTGAAGCCTTGGATATTGGCACGTTCACATCTCTTGTTAAAACTGGCGGGCTTCTGGAAGCGTTGCTTCAATTCTTACGTCCCGAAAAATCCCGAAGAGGATAAAAGCTAGAAGAAGTAAATTTTAATAAAGAAGATCTATATATTAATTTAGGACTGGTTTAAGTTTCATGTTTCCCGAATTTACTTGCTCTTTCAAACAAAACCAGAAGTTTTGATGGGATCCATGAAAGTGATATATGAATGGAGTTTTATCGGCGGATTTTTTACTTCCCTTAGGTCCCGCTAACGCAATCGTATCATATACTCGGGAGCCAAGAGAAGAAGTTATGGAAGCTTCACCAAACAACATTTAGCAATAACCATGTATTCGATTCAAATAGCTCTATACCGACGCAAATAGATGGACAAAAACATTTATTAAAAGACGAGTTGCCTATTTTCAACGGATTCCGGGCGACCTAGCGAAGCGACTTCGTAAGAAAACAAAGTAGAAAGATTCTACTTATTCTTATGACAAGATCGAAACTCCAACTATCCGATAAAGAGCATAACACGATCGCCGGGTTCAAAGGCAGTATCAGACAAGGAGGAAGACAAAGCAGTAAAGCAGACAGATCGTTCAATCTAAACCATGTAACCAAGCAATTATAAGGATTACACACACTCCGAGTTTTAACGGGTTTCTGTCCGGCAGGAAAAGAAAGTAAGGGTTATCCACCCCCCCCCCACTAATGTCTTGGGATCCCCAAAACAGCTGGCTAACTTGGTTATCCTATATGTGTAAAAAGTATGAAGAGAGTAGTGTTGAACTTATCTTCTATCTTTTACAAGAAACAGCAGTCCTACAGAGAGCCTGGGGTGGTCCCTTTGAACAGACAGTAATGAGATCGGATCGGGCAGGGGCGTTTCCTCTGCTTATCATTATCGGTCTTTTGCCCGTTTCTGAGCTCGAAACAATTAGTTCCATTTCCATTTTGTCTGTCCGAACGTTAGCGGAAAGGGGATATCCCATATCCCATAAGCACGTTTGCAACTGTCACGTGTCTTACATGTTGCTGAAAAGCGACCATCTTTGAGGAAGGAGAAAACGAATTTACAACAGCACGCGGAGAATCGAACAAACTTGATCAGTAAAAAACAGATGGATAGATATAAATCGTTTTTATTCTTCTCGAACTGTCATTGTGAGAACCAAATTTGTGAAAATCCTGTCGAGAAATCCGAGATGCTCTCCTGCAAGTTCAGGCGTAATTTAAAGCCTTGGCAACGGGCGTCACGTATGGGGGGGGGGGGGGACCCCCCCAATTTCCTCGGCCGGTCGGTAAAAATAACCGAGTGGGTGAAGCGACACGATTTTTCGTAAAAACTCTCGATTTTTCTTTGAAACAGGCGGTTTTTGGCTTGGCCCGGTCAAGTGCCATATAGCGACCGCAATTTCTGTCCGTCCGTCGGTCGGTCCGGGTTTTGCTACTTCGGGCACTTCCACGTGAGCTAGGACGATGAAACTTGGCAAGCATATCAGGGACCCCAAATGATTAAGTTATAAATAGTCCCTTTCCCGATCCGAATATCGTGGGGGGAGTAGAGGGAGGGGGAATCCGGAATACTGAGGAATTCATGAGTTTTGAAAAGGTGATCGTATCTTAATAAATTTGATAGTAAGAAAGACCTCGTGCCCCAGACGACCGGATTAAAATCCGGACCAGATCCGATGACTTTAGAGGGTGGTGGAGGGAGTGGGAGAAATCTTGGGAAACGCTTAGAGTGGAGGGATCGGGATGAAACTTGGTGGGAAGAACAAGCATAAATCCTAGGTACATCGTTGACATAACCGGATCGGATTCCGGCACTGTGGGGGGAAGGGGGGATTCTGGTTATTCAGCGAGTTCAGTACTTCCCGATGTACTAGGATGATGGAACTCGTCAGGAATATCAGGGATCCGAGTAGACCGACTTGAAAATAGTCGTTTGAATGATCCGAACTTTGTGGGGGGAATGGAGGGATGGGGAATCTGGAATCTAGTGGCATTTATAACTTTTGAACGGGCGACCGGATTTTAATGAAACTTGGCAAGTTGAAAGAGCTATTGTCTCAGATGCTCCCTGCCAAGTCCGGACCGGATCCGATACTGGATGGAAGGGGGCAGCGGAATTTTTGTGAAACGCTTAGCGTGGAGGAATCTGGATGGAATTTGGTGGGAAGAATAAGCATAAGCATTAGATACTTTCTTGACAGAACTAGATCATATCGGGGCTCTTTGGAGGGGTTTTCTCGTAATTCTGGTGATCGCGAGTTAGGATACTTCCAGATGTGCTAAAGAGGATAAAACTTAGCATGCATGTTGGTGACACGACCAAATAGACTTAAGGACCCGAGACAATGCCCTAGGGAGACTTGCAGACCTGGAGCCGACAATTTTTCGGGGAGTTGAGGGAGCGAGAATCCTGAAATTGCTGACTTCCGTAGGTTGCGAACTTTTGCCAGTTGCTCGTCTGCTAACTTCTCGACTCTAGTGACGCCACCGTGACGTCATGCTTCTGCGAAATTCCGCTACAATTGAGTCGACACCGGGGTGATAAGAACTGATGATCTACATATACAAAGCATGTGTCCGAACGCATTCGGCCATGGTTGGGGGATATGGGGGGGGGGGGGGTCCGGAATCTTTGTGACCTGCTCAAATCCAAACAAATTGGCCTAACGGGATGCAAGTTGGACAGTACCAAATTTCTGCGGCCTAGATTTGTAATTTGGCGTCCGACCCGGTTCAGACCAAGGTAGAGGATGATGAAGCGGGAACCGGAAATTTGCAGATATGCTCCGATTCGAGTTAAACTTGATGGACGGGAAGAGGAGATGTTAGAGACGCGCAGTTTATGTGGCCAAGTCGTTTTCGGCCACAGTGGAGGCAGATGGAGTCCTGGAAATGTTGTAGCTCGCATAGGGACTGAACGAGTGGAGTGATTTGAATGAAACTTGGAGAGTAGAGAGATTGTGTGCCTTAGATGACATATTTTAGTGTCCAGATTGGGTCCGAGCAAGAAGGGTAGGAGTAGTGGAATTTCCAGCAAAATGCTCAGATTTACTTTCTGGTTTCTTATACCACCTACTCGTGACAAGTGCCATATGAGCTCGTAGCTCTTGTTCTTAAAACAGTCGATTTTTCCGAAAAACAGTCTCATTTCGTCAAAGGTTTAGTTTTCTTCCTAAAAAATAGTCGTTTTTTCTGCAAAAACAGGCTGTAAAAAGGATCACGTAATCGGTAAATACCTTGACCTCCTCCAAACATTTTGGCTAGTAGCGCCACTGCTTAGCAACTCTTAGAGTTAGTTAGAGTTAAAAACCTTGATGCTTCAGTAGTAGACCAGCAGAATTTATTATCATCAGCTCAAATGAAAAGTGGTTAATACAAAGGCAACAATCCGAAAAATGATTAGAAAGGATCACAGATTAAAGTGCACTAGAGGCATAGTCGATGGTACTTTTTAGAAGTTCCTTCTCGCAGGCTAAGAAGCGCAAACACAGCCGCTTCGTTCTTGAGTCGGTGAGATCAACCTGAGTCAAATCGTCCTAGAAGTAAAAAGAAATATTGAGATTAATGCAGAGGCGTCATTTCGGGAAACCTAACGCGTCGAAAATACCAAAGTGATTAAGAACATATAAACGAAAAATAAAAAAATATAGCCTATCCAAGATGATTGACTAAATTTTTGTTTGTACAAACAAAATAGAAAAAACGAGGTTTTCGGTTTTTTTTTTTTCTTGATCAGCTACTAAGACGATGTGCGAGGGATAAATAAATTTCTGATATTTCGGTTGCACTTTCTGTAGAAGGCTAGTTCTGTGGTCAGTTATGTGGAAGATTTTATTCGAAGTGTTTGTAAATATTATGAAGAAACAACGAGATTTTCGTTTTTTTCTTTCTTGATCAGCTATACTTATCCCTCTAAGCCGACGTACGAGGGATAAATAAAAACTTCGGATATTTCGGTTGCACTTTCTGTGGAAGGCTAGTTCTGTGGAAGATTTTCTTCGATGAGTTCGTAAAATATTATAGATTTTTGGAGTTGGCCGTTTTCTTGGTGAAAGCTTCTGCGCTTTCCCAGACGGATGGTTATGTACACAAGCAGTAAATTGTAAATATACACAGAATTCACAATTGTAAATAATCACATATTTGTACAGATGCACTTTGAACACGAACATTTCATCTTTCGTTATTTTACTTTTATCTGCATGTCGTTTCATTCGCATCCTTCTTCTGGTTTTTAGTTACATGTCGTCTTATTGTTTGTTGGTTCCGCGTCGTTTTTCTGTTGTTACTGTGGTGGACTTTACGATTTAGTTTTGTTTTTCGCTGAGGACGGTTTGCCGGAAGTGCAACCGAAAATCCGAAATTGTATTTATCCCTCGCACATCATCTTAGAGGGGTAGCTAGCTGATCGAGAAACCCCCCCGAAAATCTCGTTTTTTCTATCTTGTTTGCAATGAATGGTCAGCTTGGCTTCAAACCTTATATTTGTTTGTATAACTTCATTACCACGAAGCACTGTTGGGAAAAATCAGCTGACTGAGACTTTCTCGCAATCACTGTGAAACAAAGCTGCTATAGAGTCAAGTGAGTCTGAACGCTCACGAGTCCAAGCAATAGGTAAAATCTCTTGTAACGAGAAGAGAACAAGACTATCAAAAATGTTCTCGAGACCGGGTCAGGCTCCAAGTTCTAACTACATCTTTTTCTTCTTTTGTTTTGTTTTAAAAGAGTGAAAAAGGTGTCTCAAGACGAGAGAGAGAGAGAGAGAGTAGAATTTAATTTAAAAATGACTTTCACAGCAATCATGCCGAATTTGCATTTCTCGTCAACATATAATACATGAAAATGTTGTTAACGGACATTTACAGCAGATTTGCAGATGTCAATATATATATATACAATTTAAGCACAACCAAATCATATAAATGCAAATGCAACAAAACAAATTCATTTTTAGTCGTGAGAATTAAAAAGTGTCACGAAAGATGGAACGAAGCTTTTCCTGTATCTTTCGTGAGTGCAGACGAGTCCCGAGTCCAGCAGCTCTCGAATCTTTGTTGAGTAATTCGTCTGTCTCTGCCCTCTTGCTGTAGCTAGAGACAGGAGAGATCGGTATATTTTAAGTTTGTATTATAAGAGTGTAGATCAAGGTCTATGTCCGGAATAAAGTTGTTATCATTTTATTTATAAATACTTCCGCTGTCGACCGTCAGCGCAGCGTCAAACAAAAATATGTTTCTGAATTTATCACGTATCACATAGAATTACACTTGCATTTGGTTCAAAGATTGACTGATGGTTCTATAAATGGGACTTCTCTATTCAAGCAGAACTGAAAAAGTTTTACCGAAACGGTGCGGAATTTGCAGCTCCGCTCAAGTGCCATATAACGATCACTTTTCGGTCTGTCCCACTGTTCTCGAGTTAGGGTACTTCCAGACGTGCTAGGGCGACGAAACTTAGCAGGCATATCAGGGACCCGACCAAACTAACTTGAAAATAGTCATTTGCCCGATCCGACCATCGTCGCGGGAGGTGGAGACGGCGGAATCCGGAATTCAGGAGCATGCATAAATTTCGAACAGGTGATCGGATCTTAACAAAACTTGAAATCCGGAAAGACGTCATGTCTTAGAGGTCCCATTTTAAGTCCGGACCGAATCCGACAATGTGTGTGTGCGGGGGGGGGGGGGGGGGGGGTCAGGGGTTGGAGGGGGAACGCGAAATCTTGTGTCACCCTTAGAGTGGAACGATCGGGATGAAACAACGTGGGAAGAAAAAGCACAAGCCCTAGGTACATCATTGGCAAAACTTGACCGGACCTTGACCAACTGTGGGAGGGAGTTGGAGGGGTGTTCCGGAATCCCGGCAATCCGTAGTTAAGTTACTTCCAGGTGTGCTAGGCCAATGAAACTTGACAGGCAAATCAGGGACCCGACCAGATTAACGTGGAAATAGTCAACTTCCCGACCCGAACATCGTGGGGGGAGATGAGGGAGGGGGAATCCGGAATCTTGAGGTATGTATAACTCCCAAACGGGTGATCTAATCATATTGAAACTTGATATTTAGAAAGATGAAATGTTTCGGATGTCCCTTTTCGAGTTCGAACCGAATCCAATAAATGTGGGGGGAGGGGGAAACAGGAAAACTTGTTATACACGCTTAGAGTGGAGCAATCAGGATGAAACTTGGTTGGAAGAACAAGCGCAACCCCTGGATACATCAGCGAGTGAACCGGACCGGATTTGGACACTGTGTCGGGGGGGGGGGGGGGAGGGGGCGGAATCCTGGTGATCGCAAGTTAAGGTACTTCGACGAGTAATAGGACTATGAAATTTCGGCATAACTTTCGAACGGTTGGTTGGATCGGAAGGAAACTTGACAATTGGCAAGAGGTCTTGTTTCTGATCTAACGAACACTTTCATATTTCCCAAGGGACCATGATCACTTACACTCAAGTATATGTTTACAACTGAGTTTTATCCCCCCCTAAAGTGCGTAAATAACTGTAAAGTGAAAAACTACTTTTGACTGTAAGATCCATTTACATGATTTCCATGGGCCCGTAATAATTTTTGCCTCGAGGACTTTGCTTGGAAATGACTTTCCAGTATACTTAGAGCGCCAATGTTATCGCAATTCACAAAGTAGAAAAGCATTTTTAAGAAATAAGAAAAACTAATTTTTTTTAAGATCCCCAAGGGCCCATGACCATCTGTGTCCCAAGTATTTTGCTTCAAATTCAGTTCTAGCCGCCTTAAAGGGCGCATCTTAGATACAAAATACAAACAATTTTTTCTAGAGTGAATGGTATACTTTCATGACCCAAGGGCCGATGAACATTTGTGCACCAGTGCTTTGATTACAAAATGGATTCCTGGTCCATTAAAGTGCGCATTGTAACCATACCGTGCATGGCATATTTTTTATTACTGAAGCATACTTTCTCATGAAATGGTCTATAAACGTCTGTACCTTTTTCTTTCTTTATTTTTGTTCACAGTTGTTAGGGGGGAGGGGCAGAAACTGGTAAGGAGTAAATATTAAGGATTCTTGTCGTGTATAGTGTTCACGTTTTATTGTCAGTTATTCAAGTCATAGACTAGGTGGACAATTGTAAGTTGTAGTATTTAGTTATTTATTTATTAGATACAAGTAGTATTAATAAATTGCAGCACAAGTCCTTAGGACTTTCTTTTTACTGCAATAGTATATTAATAATGTTATTTTATTTTATTTTCAATGTTTTGGTAAAAAATAAAAACCTATCTACCTACCTACCTACCTCAAGACAGCGCAAATCTTAGCTGATACCCTTACCTACTGCATATGCTTGCAAGTGCCATATCAGCTTACAGCTCTTGTTGGTCAATGGTTTAGACAAATTCTAGTGACTAGAAGTGTAACAATAGTTGCGTTTTTGTTCGACTTTTCACTCGCCTTTTCGACGGCTTTTTACTTTTTTTGCGTTTTCGTAAAATGGTCCTAAGCACTGTTTGACAATTTCCCGTTTTTGTCAAAAAGGCCAACGCCGACTTTCGCCTTTTCCCTCGGCTTTTTGCAAAAAGACAAACTTGGTAGGTGACCAAGTTACGCTCTCCTTTTGGCTTTTTGCCTCGCTACTTTAGCCAGTTTATCCCAAAATCCAATAAAAGCGGAATTTGGTTCAAAATGAATATCAGTATTTCGAGACTGTCTTGGATTTTAAAGATGAAAAATTTGAAGTGCAAGTAAAATACAAATACAATGGCATTTGTCAAAATAGCGTTTTCATCCGAGAAAACTGAAAAGTCCTTAGTAGTAACGAAAACTTGTGAAAACTCGAGAATGTTAAAAAAGGCCTGAAAACGATAAAAAGCCAAAACTGAAAAGGGAAAGGCAAAAGCCGAACAAAAACGCAACTAATATCAGGGATTCTAAAATTAATTTCCAACTACCACCTACAAGGCTAATGTTTTCCCTTTATTACTGACAACCGAACAGTGGAGAAAAGTACATCGACTCTAGATTCCAAGTAGATGTCCTGTACCTTGACCTTCGAAAAGCCCTCGACAAAGTTCCCCATAAGAGACTCTTGGTGAAACTCGAGAAGGATTTCCGGCATTCCTCTCCGAAAGGACACAGAGAGTCAAAGTAAACGGGCAGCTGAGTAATTCTTCCGTCTCTGTGACATTTATTTATATTTAGATGCGAAAGCCTTTTCTCTTGCTTTGTATTATTATTATTGTTTATATTTTTCTCCAAGCATAGTCTTTACACACCTCCATCGTTGTTTGGTGCATCATCAGTAACAGCTTGCACCTTCCTTCTAGAAACTTCCAGGCTTTTTGGTCAGTTTCCTTGTCATAAACTTCGAAGCTAGCGAGGTTTCCAATTTCTTCTTGATTGGCTAGTTCTTTCAGCTTATCTGGAACAGTGAACTGGGGTCAACTTTTGGCCAAAAGTGTGAAATGGGCCCAGCACAAGGCCGTATCCAGGGGGGGGGGGGGAGGGTTATGATGTTGACCCCCCCCCCCACCCCGAAACATACAAAAATACTCATTTTATAGGCTTTTCCCTCTGATTTATGTCTTTTTTGTGCGACCCGTAGGCACCCCCCCCCCCCCCGAAAGGGACCCCCCCCCCGCAGAAATAAATTCCTGGATACGGGCCTGGCTCAGAAATATTGTTTACCGAAATACCATTACTCTGCATGACAAATTAGCAATTTTCCTTGTTACCGCTTTCAACTCCGTCCAGCCTTCCCGCTCTCCGACCGGACGGCTGGACGCAAAGTACTTGAAAACCGAATGCGCCGTGGATAAAAAGTATGTAGTACTGAATAAAATGGAAAGGAATGATATGAAAAGCCCAAAAGAGCATCCAAAACAGAAGAAAGACCCGATGGCCTAGCGCGGCTAGGGTTGCCACATGTCGCACGGTAGTGTGAATTGTCACTTTATTTTGTTTTTGTCGCTGTTGTCCTACCTAGGACATAAAAATCACTGTATTTCATAAAACGTCCAAATGCGTCATTTTTGCAGCAGGGATTCCGACTAAAAGCGACTATTTCCAAAAAAAATTAAGAACAAAAATTTAGGGTGTGTAATTTTTGCAGAGGCGATTCCGACCAAAAGGGACCATTTCACGTTTTTTCCCGAAAATAAAATTTCACTCTCTGTTTTGGGCAAAAGTCACTCTCTGAACATTCTTGATGTGGCAACGCTGAGCATGGCTTCCAAAATAAAAAAAAAAACACTTTAGGCGTATTCTCGCCATTCCCCGAGGACTCCTCGGGGAATCGAAGGGAACGGCGAGAATAGAGGGAGTCATTCCACGCGGACTCGGCGTCCGGAAAACAACGAGAACACGGAGAATGCTTCCAAAATGAATTTTCTTTTAAAAATAAATATGCAGTTGACAAATTTTGTCTGGATCCACTTTATTTTTGGTTTTGTTTATTCTGATTGTTTTTAATTAATTTTACATTGCACCAACACCAGCAAAAACTGATTCCCCTCTGAATTTGAAAGGGGGTCTTTCTGATGATGGTGATGATAATCGGAATATTCGCCGTCCGTGGAGACTCGCGAGAATACGGGAATACGGGGAGTGAGTCCCCGGGACAAACAAAAACGCGGGGACTCCTCAATCGTCTAGGTAGATAAGTTCCATCACAACCGGAGACAAACCGCAAGACAAATTCGAAAATAAAGAAATTAATCACCTTCTGGCATGACATATATCCTGAGGAACGCTAAGAATTTCCCACTAATCGGGATATCTTTTTCCGACGACAGCAAGTGGGGACCAGTCAAACCAAATTTGGTTACTAGGCTGGATCTAACTTCCTGAAGCGGGTCAGCTTTACTGAATGGTATCTAGAAGAAAATAAAATTTTAGCAAGTTGTAAAAAATTTAGACGATGATCAAGGAGACATGTTACCCAACATGAAATTTATTTTCTTGCTGTACTAAGTGGTTCACCCGGAATCCTGCTAAAGCGGAAAAACTGTGAAAAGTTAAAAATTAATCTGAAGTTGATTAGAAGTTTGATAAAGGGGTAAGGAGACATGCTGAATCCAAATTTCTTGCCGGACAAGTAGCTGGCTCGGAATCCGGCCACAACCGGAAATTTAGCAGGAAGCTTTGACACCCAATGATATAGTCGAAATATGAGAGGCATATTGTCTGTACTTTTTTGATTTTCTGTTTGTAGTTTTTTTGGCATTTGCTCTTGACCAACGTACCATATAGCGATCGCAATTTCTGTCCGTCCGTCGGTCGGTCTTTCTGTCCGGGTTCTTCTTGTTCGGCCACTTCCACAAAAGCTAGGACGATGAAATGGGCAGGCATATAAGGGACCCTCTTCCCCCGATCTGACCATCGAGGTGGAGCGGAGGCAGCGGGAATCCAGAAAATTGAGGTGTGCATAACTTTCGAACGGGTGATCGAATCTTAATGAAACTTGGTATTTGGAAAGACCTCGGTTGCGTTCCACAAGCTCAACAATTGTTAACAATCGTTAACTTTACTTCGAGGCGGAGCTAGCTACATCTTTAACGATTCTTAACTATTCCCAGTGCATCTTTAAAAAAAAATTAACAATCGTTAAGCTCTGGGACGGAAATTGTAGGTGAGCGGAGTTTAAATTTCGAAATCAGAAACGTGGAACGCAAAAAGTTAACAACTGTTAACAATTTGTTAACGATCATTAAGTTCCGGAACGCAATCCTCGTGTCTCTTCAGATCCGGTGACTCTGGGGAAAGTTGTAAGAGGGAACCGGAAACCTTGGGAAACGCCTCGAGGATGAAACTTGGTAGGAAGAACAAGCACAAGTCCTAGATACATTGTGGGAGAGTTTGTGTGTGTGTGTGGGGGGCGGGGGGTCCGGAATTCTTGGTGATCGGCGAGTCCCTTGTACTTTCTGATGTGGTACGACGATGAAACTTTGAAACTTGGCAGGCATACCATGGACCCGAACAGACTGATTTGGAAGTCCGGAACCTAGTGGCATGTATAGCTTCGGGTCTATGATCGGATTTGAATGAAACTTGGCAAGTGGAAAGAGCTTTCGTCTCAGATGTTCCATATCACTTCTGGACCGGACTTGTGGGGGGGGGGAGTTTGAGGGGCACCGGAAATCTTGTAAAACGCTTAGAGTCAAGTGATCGGGATGCAAATTTGGTGGGGAAAACAAGCATAAGCCCTAGATAGAACCAGATCGTATAGGAGCTCTTTGGGGGGTGTTGGAGCCAGCTGGAGGGGTTTCGCGGAATTCGAGTGATCGTGAGTTAGTATACTTCCAGTTATGCCAAGGAAGATGAAAAATGGCAGGCATATTAGTGGCCCAACTAAACATATTTAAAAACCCGACACATAGCTGTTGGAAAACTTCCGTTCCTGGATCCGACCATTTTTTGGGAAGTTGAGGGAACGGCAATCCGGAAATTACTGACTTCCGTAGGTTGCGAACGGGTGGTCCAATTTGAGCAAACTTAATAGTTTCGTTTTGCAGATACCACGGTATCTGTTACCACGGTAACTGAATCTGCAATTAGTCGTTTTTGCAGTTACCGTGGTATCTGATATACGGTTGCTCTGCAAAAACGACTATTGCCGAAACAGCACTTTTCGAAGTCATCTCAAAGAAAACTGATATCCAGTTACATCACTAAGTGCTAAACTTCTTTCTCATCAATTTGACAAAACTTGATGAGACTGAGATGACGGACCGTAGTATCTGAATATCAGATACCACGATAACTGCAAACACGCCTTTTGACAGTGGTATCAGATACCGCGATAACTGCAAACACGAGTTTAGACCGTGATATCCATGGTATCTGCAAAAACGCAACTGATGGTCGATTCACAGTTACCTGTGGTCATTCAAACTGATAAGACCTCTTGTCTAGTGAGGTGTATTATTAACGCGCCGTGATGCCTGATACCGGTAGTGACGATAATCCTGAACTTGTTTATTCGCCGGTACTGAATTTTGTACAGAGCAATATGCTAATTGGCGCAGAGGATGACGTGATCAAGAGGCACGGGGTGGAATTTTTCGACCCTAGTACTGTCAAGGTGGCAAAGACGTTATTGTGGCAGCTGTGTGCGGGTGATGAAGATTGCCCTGTTCGGAAGGGAAATAATGCACTGAGTAGCCATTTCAGCGACATGATTACTCTGTTGAAATCTCTTGATGAGACTGACACTGATGTTCCGACCTTCGTCATAAAGCGTCCTACGGAAGTTCCCTGCCTCCCTGCTACTGCCTATACCTCTCTATTCTCGAAATTTAACGAGCTCCATCAAGTTGTTTTGGGAATGTCTTCTAAACTTGACAATTATGAAGTGAGCTTCCCTCAGTTACCCAAGCCGGCTTCAGTGCTAGATTCACATGCAACCGTTATCGTTTCAAAGGTGCCGTTCGCTCTATCCGACCCTCTTAAGCGAAAAGCAGCTATAGACCGGATTACTGGACATGAACTAGTATGTAGCGTAAAGCCCATCAATGACAAGTGGTATGTCAATATTGATAGGTCTGCTACGGAGGACTTCTGCTCGTCAATTCAGAACGTAATCTCCGGAACTACAGTAAAAGTGGTTTCTAAGCGGTTCTTCGGTCTATCACATGGTATTCCTGTCGATGTTGATATTACGGTACTCGGAAGCCAACACGGTATCAAGGATGCTAAAAGATTGGGCCAATCTAAGTCTGTGAAACTCGAATTTATGGACTCTTTTGCTCAATCTACGTTTTTCAAGCATGGCCTCAAGGTTGGTTATGAAATTTTTCCTGTTCACGAGTTTAAGGAGCTACCCAAATGCTGCTTCAAATGCCGATCATTGGACCACTTTCAGAACTCCTGTCCCAGCGATCTCCCAAAATGTGCTCGCTGTGGAGGGCCGCACATCTCAACAAAAGATGAGCCATGCACTTCTGATCCAAAGTGTGCAAACTGCAGCCAGAAACACCCTTCCTACAGCTTTTCCTGCCCCGCTATTAAAGACCGGATGAAGCGCAACTCTACCGTTCAACCATGAGTGCATCAGTCTCAGTTATTTCGTTTAATATAAACGGTACCAAAGATAAGGATTTTATTATTGATGAGTTGTACGGTTCTTACGACTTAGTATGTCTCCAGGAGCATCTCCTTACTGCTTCAAGTTTGAATTTTTTGCGACGAAGTCAGCATCATACTGCGTTCCTGAGTCCTGCAAAAGTTACTGGCGGTCGCCCTTCTGGTGGACTAGCCTGTGTCTTTAAACGGGACACACATCTACCCTCCCCAGTACTCTTCTACTCTGACGAATTTTTCCTGGCTGTACGTGTGGGCAGTACCGTTTTTATAAACTCTTATCTCCCGTATGATGACCGCTCGGTCAGATCATTGACTAAATTCGCAAAGGCTTGTGGTCTGCTGAAAAATCTTGTGAATCGGGTGCTGTCAAACTCTCTACAGTATGTAATAATTGGTGACCTTAATACTGATATTAACCGATCTTCTGTGAGAAGTGATTCGCTCCTTCAGTGTCTTCCATCGTACCACGTCGTGCCCAAATCTCAGAAATTTTCATATGTTCATCATTCTGGAAGTACAAGTGATATTGATCATATTATTTGCTCGCCTGGTATTATCTCTTCTTCCGCTACTGTTCATGATAATGAACAAGATATTGACCACATGCCTATCTCAGCGACCTTTACAATGGATATTGATCTATCGAAAACTAACCATTCACGAGAAAAACTGAAGTGGTTTGAAAAAAGCAATTGGAGCAAAGCGAATATACCGCTCTACATCTCTACTCTGACAGCCCTTCTTTCTACCATACGTGTTCCATACCATCTTCTTCAGCGCCAGATACCTACGAATGATAAAGCTGATATTGATTGTTATTATAACCAACTCGTGATGTGTATGAAAGAGGCAGAAAAAGCTGCCGTACCTCGGCAACGTATTCGTACAAAAACCCAAAAACCTATCTGGTCAATGGACACTTATTTAAAGTCGATAAAAAATAAAGCGAAACTATGGCTCCAGATATGGAATGAATGTGGTCGGCCAAGTGTTGGGTGTGTGGCTGATCTCAAACGTAAAACTAAAACCGAATACAAACGTTATCTGAGGTCGGCACGATATCGCGGGATGGATTTTCCTGTGAGTAGGAAAGATTGGCGAAAAGTGATTAATTCCGACAAGTTAAATGATGATACTATGACAAGTAATTGCCTTCCATCATCTGCTTGGTATAAACATTACTCTTCGATTTTTTCGGTGATTAATTATTCCGTGCATTCTGTATATACTCGCCTTCTTACCCCCCTCTTCAGTACTACCCTTTCGCAACGCCATATAGTGCCCATATCTTTTTCATCTGTAATTGATGCTGTAAAAAGTCTAAAATCTGATTCAATAGATAGTGATGGTATTTCTAAGATGCACATGCCGATTGGTTGCCCTCTCCTTATATCTCACCTTCAGCTTCTTTTTCAAATGTGTTTATGTACTTCAAGCGTACCCGAGAGTTTTCTGTGTGGTACTGTTTCGTCAATTTTAAAAAGGGGAAAGTCACCGATTGACTGTTCCTCTTATAGACCTATTACTGTTTCTTGTAACATGAGCAAGGTTTTTGAGTACGTCCTTCTACCTTTTTTGACTAAAAACATTAATGAGGGTGAGAACCAATTTGGTTTTCGGCATGGGGTGAGTTGTCAGCATGCGCATAAGATTCTGTCTTCTTTACTTCTTGATAATTCTTCCAAGGGAAATGGTCTTTATATTTGTGCTTTGGATCTTTCGAAAGCGTTTGATAGTGTGGTTCATAGTCAGCTCCTTTTTTCTCTTTACAATTCTGGGATCAATGTTTCTGTGATTATGCTCCTTAGGTTTTGGTATTCAAATTCTTTTCTTCAACTAAAATCTGCACCAGGCACTAGTATAAAGGTACGAAGAGGAGTTAGGCAGGGTGGCGTTCTGTCCCCTACGCTTTTTAAGATTTGTATTTCTAGTGTGTTGGCTAAGATTTCAGGTACTTGCCTTTCTGGTCTTGCGGATGTTTCTTACCTTGCGTATGCTGATGACTTGCTTTTGATTAGCCGTTCCAAAAATGGCCTTTCCCAAATGGTTTCTACAGTTTCTGGTGCTTTTTCTGATATTGGCCTTTCGCTTAATATAGATAAGTGTGAGTTTCTTCCCTATAATTGTACTACTGCTACTCCCCTTCACTGTAAAAATTTCACTATCCCTCTTGTAGATTGTATCCGGTGGCTTGGTATCTCTATTACTAACAATCTTTCGAATTTGCGTCAGCGTACTGTTTCTGATATCAGTAAAAAGATCCAGCTTGGTTATGCAAAGATTGTTGCAAACCGAGGGAAGTATAACAGACGTGCGCTGGCCAAACTTTATTCTACTTTCTGTGATCATTCTGTCCTTTATGCTTCAGGTCTTTACCCCCTTCTTAAGAAAGGTAATTTAAAAAGAATCCGGATAAATTACTTCAAATTCTGCAAATTTCTTCTATATCTTCCACCTTGGACAAAAAACCGGATTCTTGTTAGTAAATTTTCAGTTCCTGATATAACTTTAAAGTTGGAGATACTGCACAGAAAACTCTCCGGTACGGCTTATGCGCGCCTATCCCCTCACCACCGTCTTATCCGTTTGTTTCGTTGATTTTGTGTATATTTCGTTTTCTTTTTTTGTGTTTTTTTTTTTACTTATTCCTACTCCACCATATTTACTTCATGTATTGTGTGGGTGATAAATAAATTAAATTAAATTAAATTAAATTAAATAAGAACTGATGACCTAGGTATGCAAAATATGGGTCCAAACCACCTGCTGTCATGGTTGAGGCAGTTGGAGGGGGTGGGGGGTCCGAACACTTTGTGGCATGCACAAAAAATCAATGAATAAAGCAAGTTGGATAGTACCGAGTTTGTGCGGCTTACACTGGTTATTTGGTGGTCGGACAGGATCCAGCCCCGGTGGGAGGAAATTCGACTCGAGCTTGATGGAAGGGAAGAAGAGACGTCAGAGATGCGTTTATGTGTCCGAGTCGTATTCAGCAATAGTGGGGAGAGTTGGAGAAGGAGTCCCAGAAATTTTGTGGCTCACACAGTGGTCAAACGAGTGGAGAAACTGAATGAAACTTGGTACTTAGAGAGATTGTATGCCGAAGATGACACATTTTCAGGTCAGGAACGGATCCAAGCACGGTGTGGGGGAGGGGGGGGGGGGGGCGAAGTTCCCGAAAAATTTTCGCAGTAGGGGGAGCTGAAGCGGGGTTCTAGGAATAGTGTACCAACCACGTCTGCACTGTCAAAAGTTTCATAACAGACAACACAAGGACCACAACGATGCGCGGTTTCCACTTTGAACAGATAATGCGTAACAGCCCGATGAAAAATTTATCTCAAAATAGTACTATGAAGTAGTACGAAAAAGTAGCATGCAGTACTAACGATGCTACTACATGCTACTATTAGCGAGACTGGATGCTACTATCGCAAGACAGGATGCTACTGGATACTACTACATAAGACTGGACCAGTCTGAGGCACATTAAATGATGCCATTACATAGTATTACATGGAACGTTTTCGTACTACCATACTACTACGCAGGCTACAAATTTTTCATCGGGAGACAACACTTGGGATGTTATCTTTTGTGTTTGAAAACGTTATGCATGAAATGTTATGCATAACAAGCATTGCCAGGAAGAGCAAAAAACTGCCAAAAAAAGCATCTGCTGATTGTTTACTTTGTCGTCATGATGTCGGAAAATTCAGCAGGCGCTTTTTTGGTGGTTTTTCGGCTCTTCCTGGCAATGCTTGTTATGCATACCATTTCATGCATAATGTTTTTCAAACAAAATAGATAATATCCCAGGCGTTGTCTGTTATGCATTATCTGTTGAAAGTTGAAGCCGCGCATCCTTGTGTTGTCTATTCTGAAACTTCTGACAGTGTAGGGATCAAATGAGTGGATCTAAACTTGGAAGGTAGTATATTCATTTGCCCTAGGTGATCCAAGGCGATGCCAGAAACGCTCAGACTCGAGTGCGACTAGATATCCTATTTCTAGCTCCGAAACAATGGGGGCTGAAAGTCTTTTTTTGTGACGTTCTCTTCTACTTTCTTGCATCATCCACTCGTAACAAGTGCCATATGAGCTCGTAGCTCTTGTTTTCTTTTACTTCTACAACTCTGTTCTAAGATATAGGTTTTTTTATTTTCCTGGAACTGAGGCCTTTATTATTAAAAAAAAGAGAATGAAAGCAAAGTAGGACTAGGGCGACACTTCTGTGTCTTCTTTTGATTCTATTGAGGTTATGAAATTTGCTACTATACCAATTTTTACTCCCTGCCTGTTTAGCAGTCAAACTTCGTTGTTGTTGTTTCATAAAAAAAATTTCTGGGTCAAAGTGCAGTAGTAGGCTACAAGTATTCATTCAAAAATGCGTTGATCGAAAAGATTCAGAACTCACGTTTAGGGGGACTTGGTTATACTGGCTGTCAGCAATGAACCCGTTGTGGAGAAACTGTTCAGCGACGCTCCGCCGGCCATAGTCGATGCAAAACTGGTCACCCGTCTGAAAGTCCCTCATGGCGTAACATTTGGAACAATCCTCATCGTCATCATAATCGGTGGAAACCTAAGGGTTAAAACATTATAACTTTTTTCGAAAAGGTATGTAATGTTTAACTTCCTATGTCCAACATGTCCAACAGGTAGTATATTATGACAATAAAATCTGTGGAGGTTGATACTGAATCGTATCAGTCTGCAGAGAGCATGTTACGAAGCCTATCCACGTCCGCAGAAGTTCATCGATCACTTTTCCTCAATTACTGAAAAATAGAACATGACCTTCAAAAAATAAATACAAGGAGTGGAGGTTGATACAATATCGTATCAGCCTGCAGAGAGCATGATACAAGGCCTATCAACGTCCGCAAAAGTTCATCGAGCACTTAACTACAATTACTGAAAAATAGAACACGACCTTCGAAAATATACAAGACACCACTTTCAGAGAAAAAAAAAACATTAGAAAATAATACAAACAAAACTGTTGATAAACACTACAGATTTTTTGTTCCTTTCCTAGGCAACCAACCCGGGCCATACCTTGCTACAATCACACTCCCATTGAAAATGTAACTTATCAACTGAAATAACATTACTTCCAACCTACTTGAACTTGTTTTCCTCTACTCTCCAAATGGCAGCTATTCAGTAATTACAACAGTCTTTTTTCTTGATTTTGCTCTGATTAAACAGTCCATTAATAAGAACTCCAGTGATCTGATGGAGCCTGTGACTTTTGGCCGAAAAGAAAAATGACTTTTGGCAGCTATGAAATTAGCTCTTTTCACCAACTATTAACGAGAAATCTCGCTTTATCATCTTAGTCCAACCAGTCGCAACACCGATTTAAGCTTGATTAATTCTATCTCTCTACGGGCCCGTCGCTAGATGGCATCTGCATCGCCAAAAATGAAAAAGATGATGGACAATGGTTGTATTGTTATTAACATAAATGCCCGGGTCACAACAGTAGTCATTTTCACACTTCTACAGTAGGCTAGTGTTGCCATTTAACTAAACAGAAATTCCCTAATATAATAGCCAAAAGTACTACCAAAGAAGACAGCACTTATGTTCGAAACATACATCCATCTCAGTTGATATTGGAACAACAAGCTCGAATGCCATTTAAGAATATCTACCTCGCTGCCCTCGGCAGATATTTTTCATAACCTGCCTCGCCTTCGGCTCGGACAGGTTATTTTCAATTGCTGTCTCGTTGTTATAACCTGATATCGACCTCAATGTCGGAAGTTAATAAAGGTTTAACTTCAGACATCGAGGTTGATATCTGAAAATAACAACGATACGGTCAAGATGGAGGTATGTTAACTATTGTAACTTTTTCGAACAGAATATTTCTATAGGTAGGTCTTATTCTTCCTTTGTTGTACTTTTTCGCGAATGGGGTAGGTAATTTTATTTTAGTAAAGTAGCAACCCAAGTCTACAGTAGACCTACTAAAATGACTACTGTTGGGACCCAAGCATTTCAGTTTCTACCAATATAGTCTTTTACTTTTTGGCGATTCAGATGCCATCTAGCGGTCTTGAAAACCTACTACAGATCTACTAAAATGACTACTTCAGGGTCGTGGAAGAAAATTCGTGGAATTAAAAAGTATACAATACCAAACCCCAAGTGTGTTGGCTTTTGAGAAACAAGATAATTCAAGAACAAAGGAACTTGGAGCATAGAGAAGAGATTCTGGAAGCTCCAATAAACAACAGAAAAAACAAGATCAAAGACAGTGAATAACTAGCATTTGGAAAGCAAGGGATAGTAGGATGTTGTTTTAGTTGACAAGCTGTATTTTCAGTGCAAATCTGATTGTGTCGTGGTATGACCTAGGACACGGCTGGTTGTCTATGAGAGTATGATGTTCTGTCATTTGTCGATGCTGAATAACTAGCTATTGGAAAGCAAGGGATAGTAGGACGTTGTTCAGTTGACAAGCTTTATTTTGAGTGGTAATCTGACGGTCACAAGGTATAACCTAGGGCACAGACTGGTTGTCTACGAGAGTAAAGTGTTCTGTCATTTTCAACATTTATTTTATTTCTTTATTTTTTATATAATTTTGTAAGTATAGTTTGTGTTTTTAACTGATTGTATTTTTTTTGATTTAATTGGAGGCCGGCTTCTACTTTTCAGTATTTGAGGAAAACTGCTCGATGAATTCAGTATTTGAGGAAAAGCGCTCGACAAACATCTGTGGAGGCTGTTACGGCTTCGTATCAGCCTCTCTGGAGGATGATACGAGTACGTAACAACCTCCACAAAAGTAATTGTCATACAATAACTTCCTGTGGGACATAGGAAGATATGCATTGCATACCTGTTCGAGAAAAGTTATTAAAGGTTAACTTCAGACATCGAGCTTGATATCAGAAAATAACAACTGCTCGACGAATTCAGTATTTGAGGAAAAGTGCACGATAAACATCTGCGGAGGCTGCTACAGCTTCGTATCAGTCTCGTAGCAACCTCCACAAAAGTAATTGTCATACAATAACTTCCTGTTGGACATAGGAAGATATGCATTGCATACCTGTTCGAGAAAGACATCGCTCAGACATCGAGGATGATATCAGAAAATAATATCGAGACTGTCATTGAAAATAACCTACCCGATCCGAAGGCGAGGTCGATATTTTTAAACGGCCGTCGAGGTTGTTATTCTGATATGAACCGAGATGGAGGTATGTTAACTATTATAGGTTTTTCGAACTGAATTTGTGTTTAGGTCGTAGTCCACTCAGTCTTCTTTGCTTGGTAGTACTTAGTTGCTACAATTTCAATTTTGTGAAATGGCAACTCTAACCTACTACAGAAATGTGAAAATTACTAATGTTGTGAGCCGTGCATTTCAATTTATAACAATACAATCCTTATCGAACACCATCTTTTTCATTTGTGTCGAAGCAGATACCATCTAGCGGTGGACTCGATATATAGAATTTATCAAGGCGGGCTCTTAGAGAGATATAATTAATCAACCTTAATTAGTTTTTATTAATGGACTGTTTAATCAGAGCAACAACAAGAAAAAGACTGTGGTGATTGCTCTATAGCTGCCTTTTGGAGAGTAGAGGAAATAAGCTGAAGTAAGCTGGAAGTAATGTTGTTTCAGTTGACAAATTGCATTTCATTAGGAATGTGATTGTAACAAGGTATGTCCCCTTTGGTTGGCTAGGAAAGCAACATTTTCTTTTAGTTTTGAACACTTTTTCTCTAGCGTTTTTCAGATTTTTTTCTGGATTTTTTTTTCTTCTGAAAGTGATGTTTTTTTTTCGAGTTCAAGTTCTACTTTTCAGTAGTTGCGGAAAAGTGCTCGATGAACTTCTGCCGAGGTTTATACGGCTTCGTATGATCCTCTCTGGAGGCCGATACGGTATCGTATCAACCTCTACGAAACTCATTGTCATGATATAACTACCGGTGGGACATCGGAAGATATACACTACATACCTGTTCCAGAAAACTTATCCTTTAATAGCAGATACAATTTTCAATCCTATTTATTTTGTGACACTAATCAATTTGTTTGTAACACCTTAGGCTAGGGTTTCTTAAATTTTTTTTACAAATGAGAATTAACCAAGCGTCTTTTTCTCATGCCACTGGCATGTCTGTCTCTTTTATGGAACTTGAGATTTTTCACAGTTGTCAATAAAATTGCTACCTTGCCTTACCTTACCAATATTCTAATCTATGCGAGTCCTCTGGAACACTGCTGGGTTTCTTCAAAGATTACAAACCAACCCCGACTGTTTTGGCATCTCGCCTTGGTCTGATGAGAAAAAAAAACTTGCATAACTGTCAGAAGCCGTATCTTTATCCAGTCATACACAAATCCTCAACTCTTGAGCCTGGTGCTTCGACGTCCGGGCATGCCCCAACGCATGAACAGAGGCGTTACTCGCCAAACTATTTGGGAGAGGGGGGGGGGGGGGTGTACCGACTGGCTGGTAATTTTTTCCGACTGTTTGTGCAGAAAAACTGACTGTTTTTAAACGACCTGTTTTACCTATAATAATAATGCCACCTACTTCCATGATCACTTCATATATATCTACACCCGGAGACCCCAATTTCGTAGGGTGCATTCTAACACCTCTAACAGAACCACGCTAATTTTCTCACTTGTCGTGTTTAGCTATCTTCGATATGTATCACTTGGTATAACGCTATCAAAGGTTGTCTGCGAGAAGTTTTTCCATAACACCTCTAACAGAACCACGCTAATTTTCTCACTTGTCGTGTTTAGCTATCTTCGATATGTATCACTTGGTATAACGCTATCAAAGGTTCTCTGCGAGAAGTTTTTCCATCAGAAAAACCGGTTATGTAAATTGTTTCCGTCCCTGGGTATGAGCACCTTCAACTCATACGTTGTGGCATGTCCTGACACTGGATCATCATGCCCAAAAATTGAGGATTTGTGTATGACTGCCCTGATCTGCCACGACAACAGCAAAACGCGGAAAATATTAAATTCAGCGTAGCGGCGTTAGGGTAGGACAAACATGAAATATGAAGGGTATTTACTGCAAGTTTATGGTATAATGTATTTTGAAACTTTTATTAGTATTTTGAATGTCACATATTTTGTAATGCAGCCTATTTTATAATATTTTTCTTTTTGTAAAAAAGTAAACTTAAACTATTAAAAAGTAGATGATATTCTCCTACTATTTATTCACAAAATGTTTGGGCAGATGTGGCTGCCGAATCGAGTAAAGCGGAATCGAGAGAAAGTCCAAAACTAAGAAAGTTAATCCATGGTTTCTAAGGACAAACTCAATAGTTATAATAAAGATTAAAGAAATGACACGAAACATAAGAAAAAAAGTGCACGACTTAAAAATTGTCATTATCGTATCATTAGCTGAATTGTATTGAACACTGGGGAAGGGAAGTGGCTTTAGCCAATTGTGTGGAAGTTATAGTTCTGGCATTGACTTTAATGGATGACAAGGAAACACGAACTTGTACGAGCAACCTTGCACGATTATCGGTGCATGATCCCAGAAAACAAAACCAATGACAAATTCAAACCCTGCCCATTTCGAACTGAACAATTAAAGATCAGATTCACGGTACAGAAGTCTCAAAATTAACTTCGCGCAAATTTAATTCACGTGGCAAACCACAGCGTCAATGAAAAACACATGACAACGATCCAAATCATTACTAATTCAAGCTTTTAACTTCAACCGGTTGTTACGACAACAAACATACCGCAGCATATATAATTGTGGATATAAACGTTGCAGCATAAGAGCATAATTATTTAGGTGCAATATGGCCATATTTGAAGGTCAAACATGGCCAAAAGCCTCTGATTTATTTCGGGGGGGGGGGGGGGGGTTGCCTGCTGGTCGGACAAAAAGAACAAAAAACACATAGCTCAGAGGGAAAAACCTATAAAAATCATTATTTTTGTATGTTTCGGGGGGGGGGGGGGGGTCAACCCCCCAACCCCCCCCCCCCCTGGATCCGGCCTTGGTAGGACCCCAAACGAAAATATTCCATTCTTTACCTCTTCAGTCCAGCCGTACCGTAAGTCCTGCTGTTGGAGGTGTAATATAGCACTTCATGACATCTCATCACACAATTCGATCGTTCGTAAATCCCTATATTTACCCTAGTCTTCCGGTTAAAGTTTCAAAGGTTCAGGTCGAACAGAGTTAACGAAGTGCAGCATACAGAAAGGAATATCCATCTTATTAAATGACACTGCAATAAGTCTAGTAATAAGTCGGGGTACGATGCTAATTGAAGATCGGATGATTACTCTAGGCGGATTTCCCTTTCCAGCCGGGAAACCAGCAATGTAGCTAGGAATGGCAAGGGTGCGGGAATCCGGTTCGTGTGTCCCACGCTTTAGCGTAAATGCCTTAGAAACTAAGCGCAGAATGAAGCTTTTTTGAAGGAATTAAGCTTTCCGCTAATATCAAACTTGTCGAGTGCCTAGATGGGATTAAAATAGGTTATAATGTAATAAAATATTACCAAATAAAGACACCAACTGTATCTACTTCCTTTTCCTACCGCTAATATGTCGACAGAAATCAGGCAAAACACGAGAACTTTCGTGCCGAAAAATGTACTAATCCAGTTGATTTGCAGGGTCAAAATGGGCATCTCTGCTCTATCCCTCTGTTGCTTGTTCCGAACAAAAACTTTGACCGGAATGCAGAAAAGAACTGTAGTAGCAAGAAACATCTCATGATATGATATGATATTTATTTGTCTTGAAAGCGCAAGGGCCATAATAAATAAACATAAATAAGTCCATATAAATACACAAATAAACGGTCACACTACTATTTCACACTAAACCCCACTCAAACACTTTTCCCTGTGAAGACTGGCCACTCTGAGGAACCTCGCCAGGTTTCTTATACTAAGAAAATCCCTACTCAGCATAATATTTAAGAACCACTTCCTCCCATGAATCCCTCCCTTAAAAATTTCCTCCCGCAGATCCTCAATTTCATCACAGCCACACACAAAAAGACTTAGATCCTCATCTCCCTCACCGCACATTGGACGAAAGTAAGGACCAGATTTCTCCCTAACACTCCCCAAATACTTTCGTCTTTCACCAAGTGGCAAGCTTCTGTCCTCATATTTAAAATTAGTTTATACACTTGATAACACGTGTGTTTGTAACACGGGAAAAAACGACAGGCTATTCGACAGGAATGTGGACAGGATTGGAAAACAGGTAGAGCCAAAGACGAGGCCAAAGATGTGTTGATAAGGCGAGAGAGGGAGTAGACAAGGGTTATACGGTTCGAGCTACCAACTTTGATTTCTCACCGGAACAACAATTCGACCGAAATCCGGCGAAAACCCGAAGAGTAGCCTACACTAAGAATTATTCGCGAAATCCGCAGCAACATCCAATGGAGTGTATGAAGACATGCTAGTTCCACATCTCAAGATTCGTTTTTGTCTATCTGACCAACAGTTCCATATCTACAAACTGCTGATCCGAGAAAGATTTTCTTTCGTTCTTTTCTTTTCCAGATTGATAGACACTGAATGGACACCGAACGATCGTGTTTGTACCCACAAGAAAATGCGCGACAACCATTTCAAAATGTATAATAGCCCGAAAAATATAATTTACCTGATTACTGCCCGTACCAAAAATGGCCATGACAGGTCTAAAGTAATGGCTGTTTAGGAGGATCAATTTCCCATGAAATCAAGTAAAGCAATTGCATTTTCCAGCTGTTTTACAATTAAGTAGCAAATTTTCCACTTAAGTCTCTTGAACAATTATGTCCGTTTCAGAGCTGTTGCGAGTCCAGCGTATCCTAGTCCAAGGCCGAAGTCATGTTCACGAGTCAAGACGAATCCTAAGTCCTCGACAAAAATCGTTCGACAGACCGACCGTGCATAAAGCGTCTCGGGACGTCTTAAGATCGAATTACGCCCCGAGTCCAAAGAATAATTTTTTCCTTTAAATAATGAATTATATTCTTCATATACAGAGACTTCATACGAGAATGAGCCAGGCGACATAATTCAAGCGAAGGATGTTTTATGGAAGAAAACGTGTGAGGTAGAAGCGCAAACCATTATTGGGATCAATTTCTGAGTCAAAGAATCAAAAGATATATTTACATCAAGGATAAGGCAAAAAAACAAAAAAACAGTCAGAATAAATTATAAGAGATTAAGTAAGGACACTGAACAGTGTCCTCACAGTGTTGTCGGCAAAATATCTTGCTAAGAAAATGAGAAATAGGAAAGACGGACGTGATTTTTTAAATATATCAATGAAATTTTTTTTAAAATAGAATTCATTTGAAAATGAAATTTGCTATATACCCAACGGAAGTGGAGATAAAGAATGAATGGGAAGATGACTGACAGGGGTTCGCCCAGGCACAAGGTCCCGTTATTCGATTTTTGAAACATCCAAACGACGGTTTGCGAGAGTTACTCACTGGTCTGAGGTATTTTTTATGCGGAAACACTACATTTTTTCAGTCAAATTGAAAACTTTCATTAGCACTTATTGAAGCAACAGATTTATCCAACAATTATTTAACCATTAACTGTGCATCCTAAATGAAATCCTGGTCAGTCGCAAGAAATGAGACTTTAATGGGACTTGCCGCCCGACAACTTTTGGGGCTGACTCAGAGCAAAGTAACTCCAGAGAGCACTCCCTGTAATTTAAATTTTTCTTATTTTTATTTAATTTTATTTTTGGTTCGTCATGGTTTCGACGCGTGCTAGAATCAGTTTGTTTATTAATAGAGAAGATTATAATTGTTAGATAGTAACATATAATTAAGGTATTGGTTTGAGGTATTTTAATGTAGATAGATTTAATGAAGATAATTAAGAGGATAGTGTTTTAATATGAAATAGAAAAAAAAAAAAAGGATAAAAAAAAGTACACCCTTATAGAGATGGGAGAAAAAAGAAAGAAATATATCCCATAGAAAAGATGAAGGAATGAAAAATAATATGTGATTTGTTGTATTTTAGAGTTGTAATTTTTGTTTTATGAATCGACATGCTCACGACAAAAGTGCACGTTTTGACATATCTGTTTTTTATGACGCAGGTATTTGCCACAGCAACACAACCCCAACCAACCAGCAAGACAAGTTATATACATAAGACGAAATCAGTGAAAATATTCGAGTGATACCCAAGCAAGTTAGTGAATATAAAGCTCTGCAAGAACGAGTGATACGAACGCATATGACCTTTCGGTCGAACGCGTCAAACCCCAAACAACAACAACAACAACTCTAGAGAGTAATACTCAACCAGTCGTTAACGAGTGCTGGCTCGCCTGGCAGTCGCCTGGCTTTGCACCGCATCTTAGCCTTGCTGGAATTTCCTACGTCCACCACTGCACACACGAACGGCGGCGCTGTGACGGAGGCCCATTTTTGATGCATGGGAAGGATCGGTCTTCGCATTACTCTCTAGAGTTATTTTGCTCTGGGCTGACTGAAGGGAATCCGTAAAATTACTGATGTGTAAGTTACGAACGGGTGGGGTGGTGCCATTCCAGTGATATATTTTGGGTGGTGAACCGAAAACTTAAATATGTAAAATCTGCTCGTACCACTTGCAGCAGTGACTGGCGAGTTAGGAGGGGGAGGGGGGGGGGGGTCCAGAAATTCTGTAAGTGCACAAGAAAATTGGACAGTACCGAGTTTATGGGGCCTAAATATGCTATTTGGCCTCCGGACCGGGTTTGGTAACGGTGAGAGGGATGAGGGGGGTGCCGGAATTCGCAGATATGCTCCGATCAGAGCCAAACTTGATGGTTGGAAAAAGGTATGTCGGAGATGCGATGTTTACATGTCTCGTATTCGGCCACAGTGGAAGGAGTTGGAGGAATAATCACGGTAATTCCGTGGCTCGCTTAGGAATGAAACGAGTGGAGCGATATTAATGAAACTTCTCTAAATCTAGTAGTATGGGGATTACATATTTTGGGGCTCAGACCCGATCCACTACGGTTGGGAGCGGAGCACAGGAATTCCCCGAAAGCTGTCCAAATTTGAATGCGCGGCAAGAGAAGAAGCCATCGTTGACTTTTATACGTGTCTGAACAGGAAATGACCAAGCTGTGCTGAGTTTGAGAGGGCTTCCAGATTTTTTTCGGCATGCCTAGGGATCAAATTATCAAACGAAAGGAGTACGATTCGGATGAAAATTTAGAGGGTGCAAAGGTCAAATGGTCAGGATGACCCATTTTGGGGTCCCAGATGGGGCTGACCTCACCGGGGGGGGGGGGGGAGTTAGAGGGTTAATGCTCTGATTCGATTAAAATTGTATGGGTGGTAAGATCAGACGCTCTCTATAAGGTATTTCCTTGCTCGAACCGGATTCTGCGCTGCCTGTGGGTTGGGGGAGTTTTCTTACTTAAACCTCAAAGATATTACTTGATTTAATCCTGCTGGAAAAGGCGCGACATGCTACTGGCCAATCTCTTTAATTGGTCACTGGAGACTCCATTTATTTTAAATTAGCGGGCCGTGACGTTCACTTGGACTCGCGACTCGGTCGGATTTCGAGACGACACGAGCCCGAGCCCTGCTCCGTGAACGACGAGTCCCGAGTCTTGCTCCGTGAAAGACGAGTCCCGAGTCTTGCTCAGGCGAGTCCACAGTAAGAGACCGCCTCGAGACGAGTCCAGAGTCCGAAACCGTCCAGAGACCGAGTCCACCAGCTCTGGCGTGAACGATCTACGTCTACCTTGTACCTCTAGAACCTACCCCCCTCCTCCCGCAGAAAGAACATTATCTTCGAAAAAGACTATTTTCTACAAGGCTAGAATTGTGATACTGAGGATGACCAATGGAGGGCCACCAAGTTTGTAGCATATCTACGAGACCTACCCTACCAACTCAGATTAGCCAAGTTGTGCCTTCTCTAAATCGCACATAGATTTTCACAGGAGACCTGGTTGATACATTCAAATTAATCAACAGAATTTTCAACAACTTTAAAGTGACCGATTCAATAAAATTCAGCACTAATCGTCACTATAGGGGGGACGCGATCAAGCTTGAAAAATCTCGATTCCACAAGGAATTGAATATGTGGAGTTTTTGTAATATAACTGTTTTCATCCTTGGCCTTACCGAAGATGCGATTAATTTATTTATTATCATCACCCGTAATTTCAACAAAGGAAAAGGACCGAGTACAAAAAAAAACAAAAAAACAAGACCTAAGGTTTCGATGGGATCCCAAAAGTCTAATATTTGATCCAGACAACTGGGTCTTGTCTTCACCAGATCCAGTCTTCGCCAGGCTAATCATTAGAGAAAATCAAGTTCAGATCTACCTCCATAAGCCATACCTATATTGACGATAGGCTACTGACCGAAACTTCCTGCTTTACTTCTGTCAAATTTCTGGTTCGGCCGAATTCCGAGCGATTTATTTGTCCAGCAAAAAAAGAAAATTCAGAATCGAATTCAGCGTACGGTATCTCCTTATCAAAAACATTTAATCAATTTCAAATAAAACTTTAGCTTCTAAAAAAATAACGGTTACAACCAGATTCCGGACGAGTCTCTTCTTACCCCTAAATCTGTCATCTAATCAACTTCAAATAAAACTTATTACTTTTAACAAGGTTTCCGGTTTTGGCCGGATTCCTGGCGAATTAGTTGTCCGGGTAGAAAATGCTTTTCACATAAGTGTTCAGCATGTCTGCTTTCACCTAAATCGAACATTTAATCAACTTCAAATCAAACTTTTACTTTTAACCAGCTTTCCGGTTTTTGCCGGATTCCGGACAAACTACTCGTCAGGCGAGAAAATGGTTTTCACCATCGTCTTCAGCATGTCTTTTTATTTCTAAATCGAATATTTAATCGACTTCAAATGAAATTTTTACTTTTAACCAGCTTTCCGGTTTTTGCCGGATTCCGGGCGAACTACTTGTCTGACGAGAAAATATTTTTCATATTCGTGTTCAGCATGTCGTCTTACCCCATAATCAACTGTCACATTAGCTGTTTAAAAATATTTTGTTAGCCCCTTAATTTGAACCCCCTCCCCCACCCCTAAATGCAGGGCTACAGAGCCCATGTACGAACCTGACCTTACCCTTGACCCAAAGATTCCTCACACCAAGTTTCATAAAAATATCTCATTCCCTTCGAGAGTTATCGTGCTAACAGACGGACAGACGGACGGACAGCTTTTACGATATCATAGGTATCCCTCCACTTACATTTTGGGATCCCAAAAAACATAACACTTTCGCTAAACGGATCAAGAGTTTCAAGTGTCTAACAGATAAGATTTAGGTATGATTACTCTCAATTTCTAAAATTTATTTAGAGACGAAAGCCTTTCTTGTTGCTTTGTATTATTATAAGTTCGGCTTGTAACACTTAGACAAGTTGGGCACCCCGATGAAAAATTTTATCTCAAAATAGTACTATGAAGTAGTACGAAAAAGTTGCATGCAGTACTAACGATGCTACTACATGCTTCTACTTCAAAGCTACCGTGTAACTCCATACTACTATATGCTACTATTAGCAAGACTGGATGCTACTATGGCAAGACATAATGCTACTGGATACTACTACATAAGATTGGACCAGTCTGAGGCACACTAAATGATAGTATTCTTTGCTATTACATAGTATTACATGCAACGTTTTCGTACTACTACCATACTACTACTCAGGCTAAAAAAAATTTAATCAGCTTGGAGCAATAAAAAGAAAAAGATTCAATAAATGTTCCTTCAGCCCAAGCTCAAAAAGCTAACGCATTCGAATCAAATTTGAAGGTGCATAACGGTACGGCAGCTGAAATTTTTAGAGCTACATTTCGGCGTTTCTTGGCAAGGGCCTCTTCATTTTGTTCATTTTTGAAGAGGACCCTTGCCAAGAAAGGCCAAAATGTAGCTGTAATAAAATTAAAGCTGAGGTATCCGTTTTGCACTGTCAAAAAAGATTTGAATGCGTTAGCTTTGATTTGACTTAACCTTTCTCGTTACTATTACATCTCAGTACTCAGTAACCTCTCGTTACTAATCAACTAAAATGTTTAAACTTGTTTGATAAGACTAATTGCAAAGGTGGAAAACTTTACCTGTCCTCTTGCATGATTGGCTAGATCGAAGTACGGTATTAACGCCAAGGTGGTGCTGCCGTCTTTGGACGGGATCATGTTCTGTCGCGTCATCACTACAGACACAGCATGCCTACGAATATAATGGTAATCAGCAACGCTAAAAGCACAGGAACGACGAGACTTTAAAAAAGAAAAAAGCAAGTTCTAGGGTTGAGCAGGGAGGAATTCCTACCCTGTCACTTCTTCGGCTCACTTTCGAAAGGGCCAACTATTCAAATTCACAACCGGGAAAAGGAGGATACAAAAATAAAATCTCCGAACTAAAAAAGTGGTCAAAATAAGGGTAAAATAAAACGCTAATCAGGAAATGACGATAGCATTTGTCTCAGCCCGATACTCTGCCCGGAACCCGGTTGGAACCGGAGAATGTTTACGGACGTAATTTCCGGACAGGACTGACACAAATGTAAAACAATTAACAATTTGGTAGTAAGAATATCCTGTTAGTTTTCGGAACGGAGAAGTATATTCGGTCGGATTCCGGCAATTAAAACGGACTACACTTTATGAGTCAACTCATCGAAACAGAGAACAAAACTAAACGTTCAATACCAATAATCTAGAAACCCTGTTGAAGTGCGGGGAAACACCCTCATTAGTGTTTGGAACTAAAATCTTGAATGCACCAGCACCAGGGGCGTCACGACTGGAGGGGGGGGGACGCCCCGCCCCCCAATGCTGTCGGCTAGTCGGTAAAAAATAACCGAGTCTGCGCGAAGCGCCGTGATTTTTCGTCAAAACAGTTGATTTTTTTCATGAAAACGGTGTTTTTTCTGAAAATAGCCGATTTTCTGACAAATAGTTGTTTTTTCTGAAAATCAGTGGATTTTTCTGAAAATCAGTCGATTTTTTTCAAAACTGTCATTTTTTGTTGTTGAAAACAGTAGTTTTTTCTGCAGAAACAGTCGGTAAAAATTACCAGCCAGTCGGTAAATGCCTCTTCCCCCCCAAAAAAAAAACATTTTGGCTAGTGACGCCTCTGACCAGCACTATGTGATTTCCTCCCCAGATTTTTCGCCGGCAAGGATTACGGCCTGAAAGTGTGGTAGCCAAGCCAATATTAAAATTGCAGCCAAAAAACACAGCATCTTGTTACCTGAGAAGTTTAGTTTACTCTTTTGTCAACCTTTTCAACTCGCATCATTAATTGTATATATATTTAAAAATGTGTGTTTGTCTTTGATAAGTTTTTGAGATGTATGAACTAGTGTTGATTTATTTTTGTTAGATCCGATATTTTTCGAACCTTTGTTAACATGGACAATAACCACAAAACTGGCTTGACCGTTGTATCAGTTTCTAGATCAAATTAACCCGACAATACAACCTCTTGAACCAGGAAAACCCTACGCCTACAGCTTTGCTAACAAAAATAAATAACAAAAAAAAATGATAAACTGCCCGGTACCACTGGGCTCGAGTGTTTTACATGAATATATATCTGAGTGGAACAGCGTTGCCGATGAAGTCATTACATATTCACATAGGCTACGCTAGTTGGCAAATTCAAATGTGGTCAGTTATATGAATAAGGACAGCTGTTACCAAACTCATTAATCACCTGGGTCTTGAGCAAGTGTACCGAACTCAGGGTTGGTCGCCAAAAGTAACTTCGTACACCCTGGAAAGTAACCCAAAAATATCTCAAAGTAACCCAAAGTAACCCAATGCAATGTAACCCAATGTAACCAAAAGTAACCGAAAGTAACCCTGAGTTACCCAAAGTATCCTGAAGTAACTCGTACCCTGGTTCTTGGTGACCAACCCTGGCACCGAACAAAGTCCCTGTGATCCAAACCTCGGAGTTTCAACTCTTCTTCACTCTAGTAAATACGGTCTATTTACGAAAAGCTTACAAAAAAGGTCAAAGTTACGCCGTTCAAGAAAGAGACGGAATCTGATGAGTCTTTGCTTGGGTTCAGGGTCGCCAGTTTTTGATCATATCACGTTTGATAAAGAATCGTTTAAAGATAGGATTGTGAAGCTTTATTCACAGCAGATTCCAGGCTCATTAAGACCCCACGCTCCGACACCAAAAGCATAATTTTCCGAAAACATCTGCCGTATTGCGTGACCTCAAATTGTTCAATGTAAACAAAAAATAACTGTGCCAAAATTCGGATGAAAAAAGACAACAACTGTGCCGAAATTCTGTCCACTCAAAGTGGGAGTTACGACTAAACAAGTAGTGAACCACAAACAATCCAGATAAAAATCCACAATCAGTAAGGTTTCACAATCAAGACAAAACGTGCGAATCTCAATTAAACCCTTGACCTTAAAATTAGCAAACATTCTTGAGTTTGAAGTCCAAGCTTCGTTACCAGTCCGCTACTAGTGGCAGCATTGATGTAATGATCTCACAAAATATAAGTTCAAAACTAGTGTAGAATTGTCAGAATCCTTAAAGTTTAACGGAAAGCCAGCTTATTTTAATATCTTCGATTTGAATACACTGAATTATTTTGACTCTGCCAAGAGATTTTTATTTTCGTACACTTTACAGCTGAACAATTCCTAAGCTTCGCTCCATTAGCCATTAAAATGCCGCTTCTGTTGAAATTCAAATCTCCGCGTCATGAGTTTGTCTTGTCGGGCCGACAGTCCATATTCAGAACGTCACTACATGAGACCAAGCCCTGTCGTATCTCAGCCCTACTCTTAAACTTCAAATTTGCCAATGGTACTCAATAACTGGGTCAGTAGCTATCTCTCTCTCTCTCTCTCTTTCTCTCTCTCTCTCTCTCTCTCTCTCTCTCTCTCTCTCTCTCTCTCTCTCTCTCTCTCTCTCTCTCTCTCTCTCTCTCTCTCTCTCTCTCTCTCTCTCTCTCTCTCTCTCTCTCTCTCTCTCTCTCTCTCTAACTGGGTCAGTAGCTATAAGAGAGAGAGAGAGAGAGAGAGAGAGAGAGAGAGAGATCGGTATATTTAGAAACTATCATAGCTTAAATAAATTCAGTTTCTTACAAATTACAAATAACACATATAAATAACAAACACACGCTATGATTCAGCATTGAACACCGAAGTGAAAAAAAACACAAACGAGTTCTCGTAACGATTAGTGCGGACTTTAGGGTGTAAAAGTTTATTGTGCAATCGAGTTCGATTATTGGGAGGAACTGTTTCTGGTAGCAGTGACCGGTGGCTCGTGTTGGCCATGATAGATTTGCCAAACTACAAAATTAGTTTTTCAAGCCGGACTTTAAGTGGTGATAAATTCAGTTTCTCAAGGGCTTGCTTGTAGCCCCTTGTAGGGTATGTCGCGGTTTCTGAGTATGATCCTTGCTGCTATTTTCTGGACGGACTCTATGTCGTGTAATAGGTACGCTGTGCGGATTGCAGATGGACCCCACACCGGGCACGCGTACTCGAGCAACGGGCGAACATAGCAAAGATAGGCACGAAGAAGACTTTCAAAGTTAAACAACAATTTTGGAATGTGCTGCAATTGTTCGGCTGGGGTGGCTGGCTCACCAAATTCAGGGACGAAAGAAAATTATCCAGTCAGACACACATGAGAGTCAGCATGAGGACACACCCTACACGCTGACTCTGAATTCTCGGAAACTACCGTAAATTTGAGCAACGGGTGCGATGGACGGAATCCAGTAAAATCCGGAATTACACAGATGTCCTGGCAGATATGATATAAGAGGTAGTTTCAGGATTATAGCCAAACGCGGGATTATGCAATAATTCTGATTATTTTTTTTACCATTACCTAACCAAAAAACTAAATCTGAATTTCGTCTGAAGTTCATATGAGCCTTTACAGGCTCTGCACAATAGGCTACAAATAAGGTGAGGCACGGTTTTCAGTAAAATGCAAACTGAGCCTTTATTCTGCTTGTCATCATTCAGGTATAAGAAAGACACTGCAGTCACACACAAAGATAAAATCCCACGAATTGCAACAGTTGAAAATCGCCTGAACATGACTCAACTTTTTAGTTTGAGATGCAATATATATAAAAAAAAAAAAAGTTGTTCCGCTCCAGAGGTAATCCAATATAACATCTGTTCTAACAGTAAGTCATATACTCTAAAAACATCACAGCGAGTGTTTAGCCTGTCAAGGGACTCATTAAGAATAATGACAATTTCGCATAGACCTCATTCACGGATTGCTAGATATTCACAGAAAACGAAGCCCGAACATCTCAGGATTTGGCTTTCAGAAATGGGTACGTGTTTGTAAAAGAGACGAAAATTAACTTAAAGTGGAGCTGACCGTTTTTTCTATCCAAACTTTCCGAATTTTCACTTCTCACGAAGGTAAATTACGAAGGTAATTAAGAGCGTGTTCTATCCTACTTACCGTAGCTACTAGGCATGACCTAACGAATTCTGGCTTTTTTGCCGTCAAAGCTGGAACGAGTTTTCTATTTTCCAGCAGAATATCATGCCACTGGCGAATCCGACCAATCCCGTTACTGAGATCCGTAGTTACTACGCTCCCGAGCGTGGGATTGAAAAATCGCTCCCGATTGAAAAATCTCGTTCATCGCCGCGGTTTGCTCTGTGTGAACCTAAGGGTTATCGTGCTCACAGACGGACAACTTTTACGAACTCATAGATATCCCTCCACTTACGTTTTGGGATCCCCAAAAAGACAAACAAAAAGACAACAGACGTAGCAAAACTTTAAACTAAACACAGCACAAACATAACTACAGATTACATGAAAAGGGAAGGCCACTGGTCAGTTGAAATTTCTGCGCCAAGAAAGAATTACTGGTCCAAGTAATTCATGGCTAGGTATAAGACAAAACGCAGAATAAGCAAGAGGAGTCCTTTAAAGCACAACTCTTACTAGAAATGATCTTTTCACCATCAAATGGTTCAGATTTTTTATTTTTTAAATACCATTACTTTTCATGTAAAATTAGCGATTTTGTTGTTAGCGCTCTCGACCCTGTCCAGCCTCCTGCTCTCCGACACGGCGGCTGGGCGCAAACCGTTTGAAAACTGAACGCGCCGTGGTTTAACAGTGGGAAAATTAAGCAAAACAAAGAAGTCCAAAACAGAAGATAGATCTGATGGTCTACCTTGTCTTTCAAAATGAAAAACGACACTTTCAAGCTTCCTATATTCTTATTGTGTGAAAGAGTTGTCAGATGACGTGAAGACTCTGGCGAAGTTTGCGTTGCGTGACCGGCAAAACTCGGCACGGCCGAAAAAGCGCTAAAAACCCGTAGGCACAAAAGGAAACAATAGCGAAAGGTGGGTGATTTTAGAAACTTATAATTCCATAAGGGAGCTAGGTATACTATAAAAGACAGAATAAGCGAGAGGGGTCCTTTAAGAGTTTAAGGGTTCGAAAAAACACTAAAGCTCCTCCCAAAGAACTGACGCGCGCACGCTACAATTTTTTAGTCGGAATCCGGCATTGCTGGAAACCCACCTGTCGGACATGATTTTTCACAAAGGTCTATGAATTTTCAGCCATAATATGTCCGCACCATGGTTTTGTCCGTTTGTTTCCAGTGTTACTATTTATTCTCACCTAACTTAGTCCTCTTCTTTTTTGTTTTATATAATTTACTATTTTTATTTCACAGAACTGAGCAATGCAAACATATTCATTCATTCATCCAGGACTGAAGCATTTAGCCACCTCATCTACTTCGCTGCACCCCAAGTGTCACCACATTGGTCACCGCGCATTTTGTTTCACCAAAATAAATTGATGGTTGAATGATTTTCTGGGTGACTATTTTAGAAGACCTCAAGTTATTAAACGAAGATTATCACTTCAGAAACCGAATCCAACCGACTCTTCTTTAATTAATTAGGAGAAAATCACTGACACCGCAGGTGATATGCATCAGATTTTGAAAATGAGAAACTGATATCGTTCGGCCCACATTGAAACGAAAGCCGATTCATCTTTGCTGACTAGGTGCTTCTAGACTTGCCAAACCGTAGAGCAATGTTGTGAATGTGATTATAAGACGAAAAATACGAAGAAAAGAAAGAAAATAAAATGCTCTGATTGACGTATTCGAAGAATTGTGAATAGCCGGAAACAGTGCTTACAATTCCTACAACAAGGAATTACAAAGTTGCATCATAATATATTATACCAAATCATAAGGTTTTGCTCACTTTCAGATTTAGTTTCTTTCACTAATTATCAGATCGTCGTCCGGAACACTCCTTGGTAAAACAAGTGGCAAAGATAACAAATACAAGAACAAAGGTTTCGGTGTGATCCGATAAAGCCATTAGTTGCGTTTTTGATCCGAATTCTCCTTTCCGAATTCTCGATTCTCGTACAAATTACCGTTTTTGCTCCTCTGACTTCTCCATTCTCGCTTTTGACAAAAACACTAATTTTGCAGCTCGCCTGCAACCCGGTATACGTGTATATGCATATTGAACGCCCGAACTCTGTTGACCAATCAGGGAGGAGAATGGAGAGAGGAGAATCGACAATTTACCATCGGAGCAAATTCTCGATTCTGCAGAATCGCAAGAAAAGGAGAATTCACTTCATCTGAATAATCCAAAAAACGCGAAATAGGAGAATTCGGATCAAAAACGCAACGATTACTTTCGAGTTTCCGAACCAGTCAATACCGGTTTTACCAGGAAAGGGAAAAGGTACAGAACTGTCGTGCGTCGACCACAGCGTCCTCTCCCCTTATACTATAGATGTCAGTAGTTTGCCCTCCTTGAGGGTAATCTATTTGCTGAGAAAACGACCGGAAGAAATGATTTAGCATGTCTTCTCACCATTAGTTGCGTTTTTGATCGAAGTCTGAAGTTACCTTCAACCTCAAAGGTCAATGCTTAAATACCGTTTTTGGTCGCCGGTCACAGTTCCTTCGTCCTTCAAACCCTGACCGTCGAACTTCGTGCGCTAGCAAGTTCGAAGTTTGCTTGAATCGTCGAAGAAAAGTCGACCTGGCAAGGATCGCCGGAGTCGTAAAAACACTAATTAACCAAACGGCGAACCTCGACGGCGTTCAAAAACGGAAATTAAGCAACCGGCTATGCGAACGGCGAACACAACTTCGATCAAAAACGCAACTATTGTATCTGCATATCCAAGAACATGACCCAGAAATATTTATTTCTACCAAATACCCGGTTTCCCGAATTCCGGACGAAATATTTGCCCGACGATAAATCAGAACTGATTGCTTCTGAAACACGGAAGAGGCTCTGCTAGAAACAAAATCATTTTCAAAGTGGGTTATGGAGTAAAATCTCTAAAGGCGCATTCTCGCCGTTCCCCGAGGACTCCTCGGGGAATCGCAAGGAACGGCGAGAATAGGGGGAGTCACTCCACGCGGACTCCGCGTACAGAAAACAGCGAGAACACGGGGAAAGCTTCTAAAATGGATTGTGTTCGAAAAAAAAAAATATGCAGTTCATGAAATTAGTCTGGATCCACTTTCTTTTTGGTTTTGTTTATTCTGATTCTTTTTAGTTAATTTTACATAACACCAACACCAGTAAAAATTGATCCCCCTCCGGATCTGAAAGGGAGTCCTTTTTGATGATGGTTATGATAACCGGAGCATTCCGCGTCCGAGGGGACTCGCGCGAAAACAGGGAGTGAGTCCTCGGGACAAACAAAAACGCGGGGACTCCTCAAGTGGAGTCCTCGGGGAACGGCGAGAATACGCCTTAAGCAACGAGGAACTATTATTTTTGTTTTTCAAGTTTCTATCCATGCGCCCAGTATTTCTGTAGATTTGTCGCCTTAGGTCTCCTGGAAGGGTTGTCTCTATTTGTCACAGATCCCGATTGTCTTTGACAACGTTGTGTTGCGTCGTTAACCTCGCGAAAATTTAGATAGGCTACTGTCGAGGCTACCGAGCCACAATAATGTCAGACCCCACGAAGAAGGGGACCACGCATTCGGATGGTAGGTGTGGTGGCATACCTCTAATCCATGGCATTATTATGAAATTAAAATGTTGTTCTCACTGGAGTATGTGTGGAAAGAAATGGAAGAATATTACGGATTTCTGTTTCAAATTAGTGGATTCAGATACCGTTAGAAGAATAAGTTAAGTAAGTTTTAAATGCCATAACAAAAATATCAGCTTCATCGACTGGATCCATAGCCCCAGAAGATAAGTAATGTGAGAAAAAAATAAGAAAAGATGCTACGCGTGTTTAAAGGGCACATTGCGAAGTGACGGACAAAAAACAAGACTTGTGTCTGCCAAATAAAGGGAGTGGATGAAATACAGCGTGATGCGATACGGAAGTCAACATAAGGCAGAGACCCGCAGTCACGCAAACAAATCAATTGCTACGGATCGCAACAACACGAAATTGTTTCTTTCAGTAAATAACAATACCGATTTTCCGCTCAAACAATACCCATGAGACAGGAGCCGCTTCCCGTAAACTTGAACCAATATCATGATCATGAATTCAATCTAAAGTCGGCTGTGAATCATTTTGACCATCATATGATCTGCCATGTGTTAGCTGCTAGCTAGTAATATTCTGGACTTCGGATCTTCACTTTTACTTCGCACGCTGTTCTGTTCCGCTGATTTTTCGGTAGTTGAGGCTGATCAGTGGTGTCGCGTGCTTCAGTTTTCACTTTCTGTGTAATGAAGTGTTGATCAGGATTTGCAGATTATAGTGAATTCTTCTGACGGATCTGTGATTTTATAAATTACCTCGTATGCGTGTATTCAAAAAGGCAGCTAAATATACCAAGGATAAGACTGTCGGGATGGAATAGGCTACCTGACCAGGTAGTTGTTTAGGTAGGCCGGTTGATATACCATCATTTCTCCTTGTTTTCTAGTATTTTAGTATTCTAGCTATCCCCAGTATCCTCAAAAGAGTATCCTTTTAGTATCCATTATTTATGTATTTTAAAAGAATTATAGGATGGGCCTCCAAAATAATTTTAGTAGTTTAGCCCTTAAAGGTGACCTAGGCCTCCTGGATCTGCGCCATATGAGGGCCACACAAGTAATTAAGTTTTGGCTAAGGATAATACGTTTGCCTGATAACCGCCTGGCGGTTGGCAGCATGGCCACAACAGGTTAAACCCCTGCTGGATAATGCTAGCCTTTCGTCGGCATGGAATGAGAGTCAGGGTCCCCAAGGTAATCCTGAAGATTTCCTCGGTAAGTTTATATCGCGCCTTCGGGACCAGGAGATTCAGGTTTGGCTATCTGGTCTGGAGAAATCTAGTAGCCTGCGTTTTATCGCCAAATTAAAGAAGTGTTTGGAGAGGAGTTTTTTCTGGAATTGAACCTACCGTGGAGTGTTGTGTTGTTAAGTGTTGGTTGCAAGCGCGGGCAAACTGCATACCACTGAGTAAAAGATACTGGAGTTTTTTGTTGATTGTGGCTCGTGAGGTAGGAGTGCTTGCCCCCTTTTTGGGGAGGTTGGGGATGGGCTGGACCATTTTCTGAATAGTTGCCAAAGTTCAATGAATTTGAGGAATACATTTTTTCAATCGGGTGTACCGCTGTATTTTGGGGACTACTTCGAGAGCTTCAACTATTGCGGTATGTTGTTTCATAGAGAAAGGCGTGGAGGCGCGGGAGGCAGCGACTTCAACCTGTCGACTGTTATTGTTTTTCTGTTTTGTTTTTGTGTTTGTAGTTGTGTATATGACCACTGGCTTTTAAATACACGTATATATATATATATATCCGAAACAGATTTTTCCTGACGAGTTCGGTAATAAAAATACTGTGATCTGCCGCAGTAACACATTTTGATTATGTAAATCGCAACACATATCATGTTGCAATTGGACGTGGTTGTGAAAAAAAACCGGGAAAAAGTCACGCCGTAATTTACCGACGCCTGTCGATAACCGAATTGAAAATAACGTACTAATGCGATTTCTCGAGCTCGAGCAACTTGGTAAATCGTTGGTAAAGTAGCAGATGAATAACTGATTGAGCGCTTCGCAATCCCATGAGGGGTTACGGTATCATGCGCACAGACGAACGGGCGGACACATTGGAAAACAGAAGGAAGTACACATACCGTCAACGTACACTGTCAGAAGTTTCATAACATATAACACGAGGATGCGCAGTTTCAACAGATAATGCGTAATAGAAAACACTTCAGATATCTGTTGCGTTTCAAAATGTTATGCATAATAAGCGTTACCATCAGGAAGAACGGGAAAACCGCCAAAAAGTATCTGCTGAGTTTTCCGACATCATGACGATAAGGAATAAAGTCAATAGATGCTTTTTTGGCTCTTCCTAACAAAGCTTGTTATGCATAATATTTCATGCATAACGTTTTCAAACACAACAGATAACATCCGACCTGTTATCTACTATGCATTATTGCCCGGATTTGCTAGTTCGGGCACTTCCACATAAGCTAGGACGATGAAAATTGGCAAGCGTATCAGGGACCCGAAATGATTAACATGGAAACAGCCATCTCCACGATCCGACCATCGTAGGGAGAGTGGAGAGAGGGGGAATCCGGAAATATCCAGAAGTATATGGGAAATTCCCTCGCTCAAAAATGGCTGTACAGTAAGCTCATGGTGCCTGCATCACCCGCCAGTGCCAAACTGAGACGTAACCCTTCCAGAGCAGCCAGAAGTAAGACTCGGAACAACGTGTTTAGATGGCAATATAGTTGGGGAGGGGGGGGGGGAATAAATTGTAGATACGTAGATCCTATAAGAATTAACACAAGTTTTTGTTTTTTTAATTTGTGGCGCTAAACTACACACACCCGACCTTTCCTGTGATCATAAGGAATTCTGAGGACGGCAAAGTACGGGATCTCAAACAAATGAGAGCAAAAGTGGGTCTGTTTCTTACTTTTCAAAAAAAAAAAGACTCCGCGAGATCGGGTGCCCACGGTGACGATGTTCAACCATACCCTAGGAGTTCATCGTTTTTAGCTTTCTAGTTGGCTACTCAAAGGATCAGAGTATGCAACTGTGTAGGATCCGAACGACAACGTTTGCTTTACTTTAAAATACCTTTCTGGCCCTGAACTGTCCTAAATGGCTTAAGAGCTGTTCATACATGCGAATTACTCGTATCCTACTTTACTCGCAAAAACTCGCCTGGCTCACATTGAGATACTGTGCAAGAGACTAGCATATCTCAATCCACACGCGAACTATTTTTATGCTACTACGAGCAAGGGCAGAAAAAATTGTCATAATTAACCAATTGATCTTTTGCAGGCTATATCCTTGTCATGACAGTTACAGGAGAAATCTTCCCAGCCAAAGGCTGAAAAATGAGATCTACTATTGTCATACTCGCCTTTCTTGGTTCTTTCGCCGCCGGTCAGCGTTATGAGTCGGACCCGAAGCATGGAGAAGATCGAAGGCGTGGCGAGAGAAAGGTGATTAACACACTTCTTGCCACACTCCAGACTTTCATATAAAACTAACCTAACTATAAGTAAAACAATTAATTGCATCAACTTCTATTTTAATCACTTAATCATAATCATGATTAACCAATTGTTTTTTTGCAGTATACTGGAGAGCAGTCTTTTCAAATCAGCGCATACACCTTGACACCTTCGGGGTCACGAATTAGATAAATCGATATTAATTACAATCCCTTAAAGGACAGACAGTACTTTGATAGTGATTCACTCTACTTCAGTAATATTTCCTTCAATTCCCGTTCCCGAGACTCTACATGCGCTCTAACTATAAGTAAAATAATGAATTGCATCGATTACTATTTTATTCACTTAATCATAAGCATGATTAACCAATTGTTTTTTTGTAGTATGTTAGAGAGCAGTCTTTTCGGATCAGTGTATACACCTTGACACCTTCGGGGTCACGAATTAGATAAATCGATTTTAATTAAAATCCCTTAAAGGACACACACTACTTTGATAGTAATTCACTCTACTTCAGTAATATTTCCTTCCATTCCCGTTCTCGAGACTCTACATTGCGCTCTAACTATAAGTAAAATAATTAATTGCATCGATTTCTATTTTATTCACTTAATCATAAGCATGATTAACCAATAGTTTTTTTGTAGTATGTTAGAGAGCAGTCTTTTCCTTTTCGGATCAGTGTTTACACCTTGACACCTTCGGGGTCACGAATTAGATAAATCGATATTAATTAAAACCCCTTTAAGGATACACAGAACTTTAATAGTAATTCACTCTACTTCAGCAATATTTCCTTCAATTCCCGTTCCCGAGACTCTACATGCGCTCTAACTATAAGTAAAATAATTAATTGCATCGATTACTGTTTTATTCACTTAATCATAAGCATGATTAACCAATTGTTTTTTTGTAGTATGTTAGAGCGCAGTCTTTTCGGATCAGTGTATACACCTTGACACCTTTGGGGTCACGAATTATATAAATCGATATTAAATAAATCCCATAAAGGACACACAATACTTTGATAGTAAATCATTCTACTTCAGTAATATTTCCTTGCATTCCCGTGACTCTACATTGCGTAAGTGTATTTTATCTCCTCTATTAGCATTACACTCAATATCACGCTTGCCATGTCTATTCACTTTACGAGACGTATCAAGCTCCCGATCACTTTCCTAGAAGCTTACCTATTGGTCCGAAGACCGCTTATGCAAATTCTGCTAAGTTGTCATCCAACGAAAGGGACACGGTAAGAGGATAAAAACAGCAGAAGCCTTGTTTAATTTTCGTAAACACAGCTAAGTTATAAAGTAGTCAACTACCTCAGAGAATCTCAGCAGAAACACTATGTAGTGAGAGGTGTCCTTTAAAAGGCAACTCCCTGAATTCAATCTACAGATATTTCTTTATTTTGATTAACATTTATTCCTAACCCAACATAATTATCGTAGTGATAACACAGTAGATACTCGGATAACATTGGAAATATAAACAAAAGGCAGCTCAAAATTTTGCTAGTACTTCTTGCTAAATCAAAAGCAGAACGAGAAATTCTATTTAACAAACCAAATTAAAAGAGGCAGGAATTCATTCATTGAACACATGTTCATAAGCGAGCTCGTACTATTCAGCAATTTCCGATTAATAAATCAATCAATCAATTTATTTAATTCGTGATATTACAAACCACATATTCAAAATTATACTAACACAGGAATATTCTTTACTAAATATATACAATCATTTCATCCATTCGGTGGCTCAGGGCAATAGCACAATCGACGGAAAAGGCGGTAGAACTGTATAGCTTATTTGTAGTATATATTTCCAAGTATATTTCACAGTAAACATTCCACAACCTATTAAATTTACATCACGTCACCGTGAATATTATGAAATTACTGAAACAAATAAAATGGAGATGGCAATATAATGAGCGTACGCAAAATCCAATTCATCTGCCTGAAGGATCTTATGAAGCATATCCTGTCAATAGCTGAAGTATCTTAATTAGCAGTCAAGCTGCTTCAACGTCGAAGGTTCCTTACGTCTCCCGGGCAAAAGAAAGCATGTCATTTGAATTAATATTTTTACGCCTCAGTAATTTTTCGCATAGGCCTTCTCAGTTTTTCATTAGAACATTTGAGCACTTTTCAGGATAATAACTTAAACTCGGTATTTATGGAACGTGTCAACGTCTTAAATATTCGATGAACATTTACATTTACAGATATATGATAAATATATATGTGGGCTATAAGCATGTAAATTATTGAACAAGTATTCCACGAAATCTCTCTTATATCCTGCATTTTTCTGACAACGTCTGACAAGCCTATTTCTTTCTCATTTATTTTTTTCCGGAGGCACAAGATTTCAGCCCCACCCCAACAACCCCCATTGTTTTTTTTAATTTCATTTGTTGTTTTTTTTTGGGGGGGGGAGGGACTCCTCGACTCTATATAAGCAATAAGATATTCCCTCAGCCAAGGCCGTATCCAGGGGGGGGGGGGTAGAGGTTTGACCCCCCCCCCCCGAAACATACAAACATTTATTCAAACAGTGTTTTCAACGGATACGTCAGCTACGATTCTTCATCAGCGATATTTCGGCCCTTCTTGGCAAGGGTCCTCGTCAGGCTGTCAATCCTCTTTTGATTGACAGCCTGACGAGAACCCTTGCCAAGAAGGGCCGAAATATCGCTGATGAAGAATCGTAGCTGACGTATCCGTTGAAAACATTGTTTGAATAAATATTTCAAAGTCAGCTTGGGATCAAACAATATTTACATACAAACATAATCATTTGTATAGGCTTTTCTCTCTGATCTATGTATTTTTTATACTTTTTTGTCCGACCAGTAGGCAACCCCCCCCCCCCCCCCCCTGAAATAAATTCCTGGATACGGGCCTGCCATCAATCCCAAGCTGACTGCCAATCACATTTGACGATGCAAAACGGAGACACGTTAATTTTTCAGCTTGAGCGGCTTGATGAAGAGGACCCTTGCCAAGAAGTACCGAAATATAGCTTTAATAAAATGTAGCTGACGTATCCGTTTTGCATTGTCAAACAAGCCATAAGATTGCGCTTAACCCTTCCAGCACAGTTTCCGAATCCTCTACGGACCTCTAAATAGAACTTCTCGGGTAGCACTGATTCATGCTGTTTCTTATACTTCTTTTTTTTTTTTTTTTTTTTTATGTAATCCCTAATCCTGATACTTTTTATTTAATCGCAAAACAAATTCTAAAAATATCCAACTGAACCCGCTGACAAATAAGCGACATTAATGTTAACTGATATTGCATGGTAGGTTCTTCGGCGGTAATTTAAAATAGCGAGGTACGTCAGATAGCAAGCATCTTTAAGCCTGACAGATGTTTGAGGCCATGCTACATTTTTTAAGAACATAAATGAGGACACATAAGTCTTAAGACAGTGCGAAGAAATTGCATTTTTTTTTCTTTCGAATTTAGCATCCACGAGCGCTGTAAACAAAAAGGCATTTCGCAAAATCAGCATTAGATATCTCCCTTAAACTGGATTGAACTAACAGATTAAGGAAGAACTGATATTGCAAAAACGTGAGAAAATATAAACGAGCTGTATGAATGATTATTATGAAGACAACTTTACCTATTCTTTCCGCAAAATCCAAAGACCTGACCTACAAACATTCTAACCGATAACTTACTTATAGCAGAACACGATTTCAAGCCCTTACAGCAAGTCGTTCTTCATATCTTTCATTAGATCTAGTCGTCTTCACTGGACCCCAGCGGACATAACTTTTCTTCTTAAAGTTTAACTGAAAAGGGCTGAGACTGTACAACATAGTTACCATCGCTTATTCACTTAAATAGGCTTGAAGGCCTGATGAAAATGTGTTACTTCATTGCTGCGCTATTCACAAATTCAATTCTCAAATAGTAGATTTTCCCAGTCAGATTTGTGGTACCTCTGTGCTCTTGTACCTGTGATGGATGCTTGACGAAAAAGATTTACGAAAGATTTGTGTTCATACATCCATTAGTCTTCACCAAGTTCACAAATGGCCACTGAAAAGCCGCGTTTGTGTTGAGATTCAAATCTTCCGCACCATATTAGAATTTGCGTCGTGAGGACGGCCATAGATATCCCGAACGTCACTACTAGAGCAGATCGTGAAAAGTCAGAAAACCCCTTAGCAGAATCCAAACAAATCCGTGTAATGACACATAAATAGTTGGTTTTTCAGTTAAACTTTAAATATTGCAAAATTTTAAGCAGAAATAAAAAAAAACTAAAAGAAATAGATACTACCAATTTAGCTTTTTTTACTTTTCATTCCGGTTTGTTCCTATACCAGCTAAATGTTTTTCTTTTTGTCTGATTTTCTTGTTAACATCTATTTAAAGCTTGCCAATTTGTGATGTTTATTCCTAAGGATCGCTCCACTAGATGATCCCACGGTCGTACCGGGTCCGGGTTTGACCTAGCGACTTACGCTGGTTTATCTAGAACTGCGAATGCCAGAATAATTCTGATATAACTCCTTTTAACGTTCACGAGGGACGATGGCAGGCTGGCTGGAGCTCGGTGAGAAACACATACGAGGGGGAGGCCGGGGGGACTACTGCACAACAAAAAGTAATACTAAGTACAGCAAGGCTCATAATATGTGACGTGCCAATACTCTATATGGCCAAGTCCGAAACACGCTGATGATCCCAGGGACGAACAAGAAACGTCACCCAAACAAGTCTTCGCAATTGGCCCATATCTTACGTAAACCAATCAACACGTTTGTTGCGGTGACGTTTCTGGTTCTTCGCAAGACACACGGCAATTAACCGTCTGTAAGAGTCAGGGGTTGCTCACTCCGAAAAACAATATACACCAAGTGGCGCGTGCCGCGGTACGGGGCCGAGGTGTACACCGGTAGCGCGGAGTGAGCAACCCCTCGGTAAGAGTTATACAAGAGGCTTGGGTCGCGGAAATATTTGTGGATAATGCAGAGAGTGACCGACTGGAAACAGTTACGAACACCAATGTTTTCATATTATGCTAAAATTAGGAAGATTCTTTGAGCCATTCGTACAGAGAGGAGTTTTGTATATACTTGCTTGCTTCTTGTCAACATCCTTTGGACAAAATCAGAAACAGTACTTACAAATTTTTTTTTTCAATTAATCTAATGACTTTTCTTCAGGTTTTGTTCTAGTTTATTCGCAAATTCCACCTTTTACTGAATTTGTTAGAGCTATCCGTCCAAGACAAAACCTATAAGCCTTTCTTGACTCGGCATTTTATTATACACGAATACTAAGCCGGTTTGATCAAACCGTAGCTTGTCGAATTTCCGACTTTGACCGAATTCCAACCACGGCCAGTAAAGTAACTGCTTTCCCTTATTCAGTGTGCATTTAATCCATATTATGGACGTGTCTATAAATTTACGTAGCCCTCTTCTACCATAAATTCCTTTGTGACAGGTATGCAAATCTCGCAAACATTTTGCGACCGTCCTTCTCTTTTGAGGAACGAGCAGCTAAACCCTCGGATTATTTTAGGCTATTGCTGTCAAGAACCCTACTTGGCAACTTAGGACAGCAGAGTGGCGAAGATAGATTGTAACTCAGAAATCCACAATGTTGCAATCCCTTTGGCTATCCTTTACTCTTGGTCATTAACAAGACCAATAAGAATCCTAGGATTTAGATTTCATAACCTTGATAATCTGACGAAGGGGTAAGCACTTAGAGCGCTGGTGTCTAGCCGACAGTCCCTAGCATAAGCTCCGTGTCAGTCAGTGTAATACTAAAGCAAAAGCTGTTGTTCGCTCTTGACCGGAAAACTTCCCGTCAAAATCCGGTCGACCGCTATCCAGCTAAAACGACATGACAAACCGACAAATTTAACTTCATTCGTAGCCCGACATTTCGTTTACGATTACCGAAAGCCGAAAGTAAGAGGAACAATCAATTTGCATTTCATCATCACACCTGGACTATGTTCCAGATAGCATCTCGTATTATATCTATTATGTTAAACAATAACTGAGTCATTTTCATAGCTGCAATTCAGACCGAAATTTCATCCAAGTTGAATAATTACTTGTTACGAAACTTGACGTAACAATTAAAATCCCGAGAAAGCTCAACAATACTCGGCATGAAGGTACTAAACAAAATCAGCAAAAATGATCAGACGCGTGATCTATGATACAGTAAAAATCAACGGACATGGGACTTTCCCTTTTTGAACGCGCAGATGGCTGCGCGACTAACAGCGAAACGATTTTAATTGCTGATCTATTTCAAATAGCCTGTGAACATTAAAAAATATACAAATTTTTCCTCAGACGAACTCTGTAATATCCAGCTCAAATGACGCATTATTTTATTTCCAATAAGGATGCTTCTTTGTTTACGCTTTTTACGACACCACTTACTTTCGTTGTTAATCTTCAAAGTGGGACAAAATGGAATACATTAAAAATACACTACAGCATCCAAGTCTTTCGTCAGAAAATTATTGTTTAAATTATTGTATTATTTCTACTTTTGTCTCAAACGTCCTTACGGGCTATTAATGAGAACGTAAATGTGTCCATCCGTCTGACTATACACACCATAATCCTCAAACGGTCCGAGAAATTTGGATTGCAAGTGGTGGGAAAATTCATACGACGGACAGAGCTCGCGCAACAAGCACGACGAACTTTTTCTTTTTTCCCTCTTGATTTTCAGTAAACCCGTTCTGTCAAGTCTCAACAAACGTGCCCCAAGTAAGATATAATAATACAAAAAATACCAGAAAACGGCGTAGAAAATGGCCTTAGGGAGATGCATTTTCCCTTTCGACACTTTTTATGATAAACGATTGACCGATACCTGAAATTTAACCTGTCAAAAGCATCTGGCGAAAATGACCACCCATAATCATGTCGATAGCTTGAGGATGAGAAAATCATTTAGTGAAAAACTTAGTTTTGACGTACAAATGACAGCGGTATCGCCTTCAGCATTCATTCATGAATCGATCAATTTCCACTTATGCGGACTATCAACTCACTTGAAGAGATTGACAGTATCCAAACTTTCCATGGTTAGTATACCTTCTATGCAATATCTTAACTCAGCTGCCCGAGCTTGAAGATCATGCTCGTTCAAAAGCTCTAAGCGGTCTTTCTGAATGTGTATGTACATATCTGATATACTGTGCCGTTTGCTGAATGTTCGATTTTTCGTGTTTGTATATATGTTAATACGAAGTTTTCTTGTTAGTTTACTCTTCTTTTTTTTCTCGTTGTTTATTTACTCCGCCCATTCTCTTTTGTTGTTTGGCGGGCTATAAATAAAATTCATTCATTCAAAATTACTTAAATGAACAGAACCTATACGCCGCTCATAAAATTCGTTCCAGCTAGTTCTTTTTTTGGCAGCTAGATGCACTAGAAAAAAAAAAAACAGTGACGTGTTACTTCTTGGTGTATGCATATTCAGTTCGTTTCGCTATTTACAATTCCTCATAGGCTTAGCCACGTTTACTAAGTGCCTCTGCCTCTATTTGCGTTCTAACCAACTCTGTCCTGCTTTTCTTTATTATATATAAGACCAGCATCAAGACCTGCAACTAGCCCTCCTAGTGCTGGGTTCACTTTTCCCGGGGCCAATGAGTGACTCGGTATGAAGCGAAAGCCTAATCACTTATTCACCCTTCTGATTACCAAGATCTCACGTGTGGTTGTTATCGTTTGTCTAGCGCGTCTAGCGGCAATTCGTCATTGGATTTCACGAGGGGCGTACACATTTCTTACACGCAAAGAATTAGAGGTGTCGCTAGCGACCAATGATTACGTACAAGTCTGTTCAGGTATTAGCAGGCTACGTGTCGCTCGAACGTTTGAGTAGATGGGCGAAGAGGACCCTTATCTATAACGCCAATGCAACCTACTTCCGTAATTGCATTAATTAACTCTTAAAGGACACCTGAATGAAGAATACCAAGCATCATCCCTATCTGTATGACTTCTATTAACACTGTCTGCAGAAAACCCGATCCAAATACAAAATAGCGTTTCCAAGCTATGATTTTTGCTCCATTTTGCATCTGTCCTTGTTTCAGTACTGAACAATTTTAGAAATTAACAAATGTCTCTAATCAACCCTTCTTCTGGAATATTTTTAACCAGTTAAGCCCAAACGAATATGTAGAAGAAATTCCAGTACGATCCGTCCAGCGCTGTACAAGATTTGAATGAATTGCGCTTTTTGTCTTGGAGTCTGCATGTACAAACCTCCAGAAAGGAACATCCCTATTTTGAAAATGTGACGCTCAGGAGAAAAATGCTCTCCGTGTCTATGTCTGTAAATGCATTCTCCATGGTGTGTTCAAGTATGGTTTCATTGTTCAGGTGTCCTATAAGCCCGGAGACCCACATGTTATAAGTTACATTAAAGCAAACTAACGGTATTCCACTAATTTTTGCACTTGCCATGATTCACTATTTTTCTCTATTTTTCCTGCGCATCACGCTACTGATGCGTAAAACCGGTTATCTAAATCCTGCCTAGCTTTTGCTAGAAATCAATGGGCTTGGGAATAGCTTTAAAACAGCCAAAGCCGTGGATAAAGCCTCTAGCTTAGCTCAGCTCAGTTTTGTGGGGGTATCCATAGTCGCTGCATGGGACCAAAGACGTAGGTTCTATTGGCTTATTTGTTCTTGATCCTATTGAGACTGGTTATCTGAATTTTGCCGAGTTCTTGCAAGAAGTCAATGAGCCTCGGAAAAGGCTTGAAACAGTTTATTAAAAGCTTAGCCTAGTTTTACAGTATTCAAATAATTTTAAATATTGGAACATAAACAGTAAATAATGCGAGGTGTGCTTTAACTGATAAAGCGTGTCGGCTAACGCTAGGGATTAGCCTGGTAAACGGCACTGGCACTTTACTGGAGTTGAGCAGTATGGCAAAAATAGGGGAGAAACCCTTACCAGTCGAGAGACTGATTATTCGAACCCCAACTTTTCTTTCTGTAAAGCCCTAGCACCAGCCCAAACTATTCACAAACATCAGAAACTGAACTGATACCTTTACAGCAACGTATCCCGCCCGCTCATTCAGTAAGAGTGACAGCGTTTATTGGCCTAATGGACACAACTTTTCTTCTTCAAAATATAGCTGATTGGTAGACACATGAAATTACAGAGAAAATTGATAATGCCAATACATTTTTTGTATCCCTATGCCTGTTCAGTATTTTCATTTGGGATCCCAAAACGTAAGTGGAGGGATATCTATGACTTCGTAAAAGTTGTCCGTCTGTCAGCACGATAACTTTCGAAGACCAGGGCCGACAGGAAAAGTTTTCTGAGTACGGTAACCAAGAAAGAGGCTTTTGAAATCCCAAAACCTGAGTAGAGGGATACCTATGACTTCGTAAAAGTTGTACGTCTGTCCATCCGTCCGTCCGTCTGTCAGCACGATAACTCTCGAAAGGAATCAGTTATTTTGATGAAACTTGATGTGAGGATTCTTTGGGTGAAGGGAAAGGTCAAGTTCGTAGATGGACTCTGTAGCCCTATATTTAGGGGTGGGGGGCGGGGTTCAAATTAAGGGGCGAACAAAAAAAATTTTAACAGCTAATAAAATAGTCGATTAAGGGGTAAGACGACACGCTGAACACGTATATGAAACTTATTTTTATCGCTGGACAAGTAGTTCACCCGGAATCCGACTAAAACCGGAAAATTTGTTGAAAGTAAAAGTTTTATCTGAAGCTGATTAAATGTTCGATATAAGGGTAAGAAGACATGCTGAATCCGTGTATGACAATCGTTCTACCCGAACATATAGTTCACCCGGAATCCGGCTGAAACCGGAAAAATTTGTGATAAGTAAAATTTTTATCCAACGTTGATCAGAGGTTCGATGTACTGGTAAGGAAGCATGCTGAATCCGTATATGAAAATTATTTTTCGCCGGACAAATAGTTCGCCGGGAATTCGGCCAAAACCAAAAAGCTAAAGTTTTATCTGAAGTTTATTAGAGGTTCGATACAGGGGTAAGGAGTTATGCTGAATTCCTTTTTGAGCTTTATTTTTTTGCCGGACAAGTAGTTCGCCCGGAATCCGGCTGAAACAAGAAATTTGGCTAAAGTAGGCAGGCAGTTTTGATTAATTTCGTCGAAGTAGATATGACGTATGATGTAAACATACATGCTGAATCCATATCTGAACTTGTTTTTCTCAGACGATTAACCATTGACCTCAGTCTGTTCTAAATTCTAATAGTAAAAACGTTCAAGGAGTCTGGCGAAGACCGGGATCTACAAGACACAATTTTCTGGATCAGCTAATCTGTCTTTAATCGTCAGCTGTTTATTAGTATGTAAGTGTGTGTGAGTTTGATTGACAAGTTGTTGTTCTTTTTTATACATTATTCTTCAGTTTTGAAGGATTCAAATAAATAATAATAGTAATAATAAACATTACATTTTTTAGATCCCATCGAAACCTTTGGTCTTGTTGCGTAAGAACAGATAATATGATACTTAAGAACAGAAACATAGAAAAAGGTCTCAGGGTATACTTAGTGACATAACAATAACAAGCTAAAATAATTCCTTGAATTTCTTGAAGGTTTACCAGCCTCGTGTCCAGAAGAAATTGGTCATTGTAGTTTGTAACAGGGCCTTCAAACTTTGGAACAATTTAACAGAGGAAGTGGTCACTATGCAAAACTTGCCAGCTACCGCTATAGTTGCGACCAAGTTTTATAAAAACATGTATATGTGTTAAAGAGTTATCAAATATGGACGTTCTTCGTTTTGTGTTGCATTATTATTTATCTATTTTTTGTTGCCACTTGAAGTGTTCATGTTTCTTGTATTATGCGACAAGCCGTATGGCTTACTCCTTTATTGAATAAAATAAACGCAAGTCACACCAGCAGGAAAACCTAAGTGCATGGGACTCCGGATGTTGGATGCTTGTAAGCAGATTCGTGTTGACTAAAGTTTAGCTGATTATCTACGGGTCGTGACGTCACAAGAAAAGTGTATATTTTCCATTTACCAACGGTTCTGATTGTCCCTAGAACGGTTTAGAAGTGTAAGCGCGCCCGGCGCCTCGCTGGCCCCTCGGCTCTAAACATACAGATACAAATATATATTCTGCAACATTAAATTAGTCAAATTTCCCTATTTCTTTCACGACGTCACTACAACGTCACGGTCCGTAGGTAATCGGCTAAAGTTTAGTCAATACCGTATTAATACAAGGGTTTAGAAACCTTGAAAATAGTAAACCGTAAAACAAAAGTTGTTGTTGCAATTTTTTTAGTTCAAATTCGGTAGGTACATATTTTCTTATTACAGGATGCATCGTTCGACATTTCCCAGTGGTACAGAGGACCAAAAGGGAATCCGCAAGGTCCCCATTCAATGTATCCCAAGGATAATGGTCACCCACAACCACCACCAACCCGAGCCCAGTAAGTATTTAATACCATCCCGTATCTTCTGGACCTGCAGCGGATTAAGAGAAGATCTAAGCTCACACTCGGCTCTGAAACCAAGGCCTGACCACCAGGGCCTCGGCTTGATCACATGAGCCTCGTTATTGTTGCAATAGCGCTGCCGCATCGCTGCTGCAGCACTTCTTTGCTTCTGCACATGTTGCGCTTCTGAGCCTCGTTTTTGTTCCACGCTGCAGGTCTACTTCTCGCCCGCTTCCGGACTGATTCTTTCTACATCCGTTTTGGCATGCAGTGCTTCCGAGGAAGACGGCAGCGCTTCTCGAGAATCATGGATTTGCTCACCGACCAAGTCCGTGCTTCCCTGCAAGGTGCTGCAGCTGCCGCTTCAACCAAGAAGAAAGTGAATCCAAAACGCATATTGTGCAAAAGCAAAGAAGTACTGCAGCAGCGTTGCGGCAGCGCTATTGCAACAAAAACGAGGCTCTGGATTCACTGACTAAAAGCAGGAAAGGAAAGGCAAAGAGAAAATACACTTGATGACTATCTCTCCCTTCCGACGCAAATCTCCCGGTACCTGCGGAAGAACGGAAGAAACGGTGTCACAGCTGCGCTGGCTCAGGGTTTGAGTCACTGAGTTTGATTCGTTACGGACACGTTTACTCCTTCTTCCTGAGAGTCACTGGCGTGTTTTGGACTTAGTCATATAGAGTGAAAAACAGGCAGGCCTCTCCTCTGTTTAGTATCTTGAGGGGCCCGCAGCTTATATTTGTAAAAGTTCACCTTTTCTTCCCTTTAGGGTAAGTTAACGACCCCTCGCGAGATACTAAACAGAGGCAAAGCACGGTGCAGCTTGCCAGTTTTTCGAATACTAAAGGGAAGAAAAGGTGAACTTCTACAAATGTAAGTTGCGGACCCTTCACAAGACACTAAACAGAGGAGAGGCTTGCCAGTTTTTTTCGAATCCTCGATTTCTGGTAATTCTTTCCCCGTTTTAGTTTGCACTTCCTGCTTTTAGTATCTTTGCCTTTCCTTTCCTGCTTTTAGAAGATCGCGAAGCAGCGGTAGCAGCATCTTGCAGAGAAGCACGGACTTGGTCGGTAAGAAAGTCCGCGATTCTCGAGAAGCGCTGCCGTCTTCCTTGGAAGAATTGCAGTGCAAAAACGAATGTAGAATCAGCCCGGAAGCGGCCGCGAAGTGGACGTGGAGCGTGCAACAAAACGGGGCTCAAGGCTATGGGTCGTAGAACTAGGCTTCAGCTTTTACCTCCTAAAGGTGGACAAGGGTCCGAAAGTTTAAGTAGCAACAGAATGTCAGAACAAGATGCTCAGAGATACTCGGATGCCGGACCTTGCGGTTGCATATAGTAAACATTACCAATTCTTTCTCCACCTTCCTAGACGGCACCGAAATCGATAGTCACTGCTCCTGGTCTTGTGAATGCTCAGTATGTATTCGCACTTTAAGCCAGGAACTATGATCACGAATTTGATTTTGTATATTACTGCTCGAAATCCAGTACGGCCATGGAAATACCAAGGTAATAACATCGTACAATGGAAAAATTAAACTATACAATTAACTAAAATACAAGACCAAAGGTTTCGATGGGATCGCACGGTGGGATATTTGTCACGTTTTTAATACAGATAATTAGGTCTTGCAGATGTTCACTCTTTGTCGAACCCATACAAATTTGTTATTCTTTCAAAACAACAACCACTAAGTCATACTTTCTAGCTAAAAGCATACCAAAACAATCAGGCTCATTCGAAAACATCATTTTATGACTAGATACCAACAGAGCTACCCATCCCAGGCAGGAATAAACATTATTTCCTGATTCATCACGCTTTTATCGGGTAGACCTACATCCCTCCAACCAATTTCTAGAATTTATCGACATCAGAATGTTTCCGGTTCTATTTGTCCGGTGAAAAAATTAAGTCCATATTTATATTCTAAATGTATAGGAGTAAATGTATTCTACATATTGATGCTCCGACCGACTTTTTTTCTATCAAATTTCCGGTTTCTGGATGAATTAGTTATCCTTAGCGAGAAATTCAGGTTATCCAGCGAGAAAATTTAGGTTCACATTTTGCTTCAACTTGTATTCTTCCTCCTATGAATTTGTTCAGATTGACCTCGGAATAAACTTTACTCCTACAAAATTTCCGGTCTTCACCAGATTCCGGTCAGTCTACTTGTCCGGAGGGAACAACGAGAACTTCAGATAAGACTTTCACGTTTTACAAAATTTCCGGTCTTCACCAGATTCCGACCAGTCTACTAGACCGGAGGAAACAACGAGAACTTCAGATAAAACTTTCACTTTTACAAATTTTCCGGTTTCGCAAAATTTCCGGCAAACTACTTGTCCGGCGATGATGATGTCTCTGTACCCGTACATCGAACTTTTATTCAACTTCAGATAGAACTGTACAAATTTCCTTTTTTTACGGATTTCCAGCAAGCTGTTTGTCCAGTGGGAAATGGAGAGCTTCATTTCTAGATTCAATATGTCTCTTTACCCCTAAATCGGCTCTCACATGAGCTTGAATTTTTTGCTGTTCATCCTTTAACTTAGAACCCCCTCTCCCACCACTAAGCATTGGGCTACAGGGCACATCTACGAACGTGACCGGTACTGTACTTTGAACCAATGGATCCTCACAACGAATTTGAACAAAATATCTCAACCCCTTCGAGAGTTATCGTGCTGACAGACGGACGGACAACTTTTACGAAGTCATAGGTATCCCATCACTTACGTTTTGGGATCCTTAAAACAGAAACTTTTACATATTATATTACAAACGGCTTCTTCTATTCCAGAGTCATAGCTCTGTACTCGATTGCCCTCCTCTTAAAGACACAGACTATGAACAAGAGCCAGGCATGAGAATCTGAGAGATGAGAGTTTCTTCACTAGACAAACTGTTCTGCCGGAATCCGACCAAAACCGGAATTTGTGTGTAGAGTAAATAGTGCGAGGGCTCCTTTAAGCTAATTTTATTTATTTGAATTTGTTGTGTGCATCCGCTGATCATCACCCAACGACCTCGATCACCTCACTAGCTATCATTAATTCCGTTTTTGCAGATACCATGGTATCTGATTCCACGGTCTTAAGTCGTTTCTGCAGTTACCGTCGTGTCTGATATTCAGATACCACGGTCCGTGGTAACTGATCGTATTCAAATATTTTAAAATACTGTAAGTTGAAGAGTAAATAGTGCGAGGGGTCCTTTAAGGCGTATTCTCGCCGTTCATCGAGGACTCCTCGGGGAACGGCGAGAATAGAGGGAATCCCTCCACGCGGACTCGCGTACGGAAAACGGCGAGGACACGGTGAATGCTTCCAGACTGGATTTTGTTAAAAAAAAAGAAGTATGCAGTTTACGAAACTAGTCTGGATCCACTTTATTTTTGGTTTTGTTTATTCTGATTATTTTTAATTAATTTTGCATTGCACCAAAACAGCAAAAACTGATTCCCCTCCGAATCTGAAAGGGAGTCCTTTTCGATGATGGTGATGAACAAACAGAAACGTAGGGACTCCTCAAAGGAGTCCTCGGCGAATGGCGAGAATACGCCTTTATTCTTGAAGTCGTGACAACAGTCTGCTGCATTTGCCGAACAATCCGCAATCTTCTTCTTACAAAAATGGATCAGTGTGCCGTCCGTCACACAACTGCCATCGGTCCGCTTAAATGACATTTATAGACGTTATTTTTTGCATTCTCACTCCGGACAGTTCTTCCTTTTATGTCCTATTATTAGGTACCATATGACAGAGCAAGGATATTGCAGAGAAATTAAAACTGACATTTGAAACTTAATAAAGAAAAAAGAGATTATGCTGCAACTTCTCAGCTGGATTTGCGGCTAACATTCATGATGCCAACCACTCACAATAACCACCATAAATGCTCATTACTCAGGATGCCGGTAGCAGTATTAATAATATATTGCAAAAAAAAGGCCACAAGGCCTCTACAAAGGTCTTTTGAGACATTTAGTGTCGTACATTTGGGAAATAAACATTCCATCAATTTCTTTCTTGAATCGGCTTATTGATGGAGAGTTTGCTGTTTCTTCGGGCAGTTGATTCAAATGGGGTGGCACGCGGTTTTTGAAACTCCACCGACCAATATCTTTGCAGAACCTCTCTGCGGTGAGTTTGCGGCTATGACCCCGTAAGTTGTTAAAGTTAGAGTTGAGGATGTCGTCAGCTTCGACGTTTTCGTACATACCGTGGCATAGCTTGTATGTCTCAATGAGGTCTCCCCTGTGGAAACGGCGATTGCACCACCACCGTGGTCTATTTACTGCCACCTTTTAATTTAGGTAGCGCAGAGCAGGTGGTTTCAGATTTTATTCTTTAAATGCGAAAAGGGTGTTGACCACCACCCAGGAAATATTATGTCCCCAAGAGGATTAGTTCGTAGATGAGGGTAGGGTCAAATCATGTCAGACCTAAAGAGTTGGTCACACTGGGCTCAAAAAAGCCGTCTATGAGCCCAGTGTGACCAAGCTCTTAGGGCTTGGTCACAGTTGGCTCATTTCCTGGCTTTTTGGGATGCAAAGGTAGAAAAAGAACAAGATACAACTAATCCTGAATGTTGTCGTTTTAAATTCAGGATCAATTAGAGCAAACTAGTTTGCTCGAACTAGTTCGACGGCATGGTTTCCCACTTACTGTTTTTTTTGTTTTCCCTTTGCTTTCTTCCTTCATTTCTTTTTGTTCTTCCTCTTTCAGTTTACTTTTCTTTTTTGAAAAAGTATGTGAAAATTAATGTAAACTGAAGGTTTTTTTTTTTTTTACTGCCCCCACAGCCCCATTCGTGCTTTCCTGCAGTCAGAAGTATCAGCTACGTGTATAAAGTATGTTAAGAGGGTTAAAAAAGGTGTATTCATGTAGTTTAGCATGTAAAAGTTGGTTTAGAGTATTAAACTAAAAAAAAACAAAAAAAACTATAATTATGTTACAGGAACCCTAATTGACCCCTAATTGCAGTCTGCTCATTACATCTCATGTCCCCTACGGATTTCCAGTTGTTGGTCGAATAGGCGGCTTTTTGAGCCCCAGTGTGACCAAGCTCTACTATTTTGATGGGGTGTCGAGCGCCAACCGGATTAAGTAGTAGTTTAGCATGTAAAAGTCGATTTAGAGTATTAAACTAAAACAAAACAAAAAAAAATATAATTATGTTACAGGAACCCTAATTGACCCCTAATTGCAGTCTGCTCATCAAATCTCACGTCCCCTACGGATTTCCAGTTGTTGGTCGAATAGGCAGCTTTTTGAGCCCCAGTGTGACCAAGCTCTACTATTTTGATGGGGTGTCGAGCGCCAACCGGATTAAGTATCAGGGCGATCAAGGGATTGCCAGTCCCCAACTGGTCTAAAAGTATTTATAAGAGCAATCCAACTGAGTTACAAGAGAAACAATCATGGAAATAGTTAACACAAAGAGTGTGAAAGAAAATCACGTTTACATTGTCGACGGTTTCTCGTTGCGGGTCAAGACCAGGAAGAATGACAATATTTACTATGTTACTATTTCTTTATTCGGAACTAAAATAAACAATTATTTGAAACATTAAAGTTTAACTGAAAAGCAAACTTATTTTTGTATCATTCAGTTGAATACACTGAGTTATTTGGATTCTGCTAAGAGATTTTTTGATTTTCCACTATCTGCTCTCGTAGTGAGGTTCAGAGTATCTACCGCTGTCCCCACAGCGTAAATTCCACTATGACGCGCAATATTTGAATTGGCACACAGACGCGGCTTTTCAGTGGGCGGTGATAAGCTTGGCGAAGACTGCTTAGTGCCTGAACAAAACAATGTCATAAATCTTTTTCGTCAAGCATGCGGCACAGGTAGTACCACAAATCTGACAGGGAAATTCCACTATTTAAAAATTGTTATTCGGTTATTCGTGAATAGTGGAACAACCAAGTAACGCATTTTCATCGGGTCTTCAAGCCTCTTTAAGTGAATAAGTGAGGGGTCGCCAGACTGTCCCTTCTCTGCCCTTTTCAGTTAAACTTTAAGCTCAGACTCCGTATTAGCTAGGATTAACGCAGAGTTAGCGTTGGTGGCAGTAAAGACCCTCGTCACATTTAAGGAATTAGATCTGGAATTAGGTGAACCAGCTACCTACGCTACCTACACTAATGAGTTGGCGGTGGACCTACCAACATATTTGACCCTTTTCTCTGACCCAACTAATCCTCTTGATAATACAAGATTTCCTGTGTGGCGGTGGGACACCCACTTCACAATTCCCACGGCTCAAAATGTCCACGGTTAAGAACGCCCACGATTGAATGAAACAGAGTTTCAAGGAGGAAATTGATATGGTGAATAACAGGGTAGCGGTCATTTCTGACAGGAGATTACCGGAAACGCAACTGTATCTCTTCTTTTTGAAAAAAAAATTTCCAACACAAACCAAAATTACTCTTGACAAAAAAAAATCAACTGACTGACAGTTTTATAATTACAACGGGTCTATGATCGGTTCACGAGGAATGGGAATCGTTTTGTAGGTAAATTGTCCGTAAAATCCAGTCTCCCTACCCTTCATGAAAATAGGAACGCAACTGCTTGTATCCCATCAATCGTATGGTCTACTAATGTAATTTTGACCCAAATTTTTACGATCTATTTACAAAAAAGTATGCTGAATAAAATACAAATAAATTAATTACTTACTTACACAGTACAGTAATTACCATAACACCACTGATATCGGGATAATCCTATCTCCTATAATTTTATATTCATTAAAGTTGTATAAGAACTTTAATTAATACTAAATATTCCTTCAGCCCAAGCTGACTACATTTGACGGAGCAAAACGGATAAGTCAGCTACATTTTATTAGAGCTGTATTTCGGCCCTTCTTGGCAAGGTTCCTCTTCAGGCTCAAGCCGCTCAAGCGGGAAAATGAACTTGTGGAAAAACAATGAAAGATTCTTCCTTAAATATCTGATTTTGTCAACTTCTTAGCTCATCCGTATCTTTAAAGCTGCTATAGCATATCTCAACTGCTATAGCAACATCTGAACCAGCCTCTACCATTCTTGAAACGGCTGCTGTTTTTGCTGTTCGAATGGGTCGTCGAAAGGGTACAGACTCTTCTGCATTTTGATTTTGGAGTCAACTGTCTCTTCTTCTTCTTTCCAGCTAAGATGGATAATTGTCGGCGGCATGTGTGGGCTATCTGAAGTTCCGTACTTTGGTGATAATTTGTATAGCTCTAATAAAATGTAGCTGACTTATCCGTTTTGCTCCGTCAAATAGGATTCGCAGTCAGCTTGGGCTGAAGGAATATTTATCACCAAAGTCCGGAACTTCAGATAGCCCACACATGCCGCCGACAATTATCCATCTTAGCTGGAAAGAAGAACAAGAGAAAGTTGACCTGACCCCAAAATCAAAATGCAGAAGAATCTCTACACTTTCGACGACCCATTCGAACAGAAAAAAACAGCAGCCGTTTCCAGAATGAAATCACAACACCAGCTCTAACTCCAACCAATTTCCAGCCAAATTCTTCGTATTTTAGCAGCATTCCCGGCGAACTGCATGCAGAGCAAAAGAGCTAGTGACAAAAGGGCTAGTGACCTTTTCCAAATTGCCGGGTTTTGGTGAATTTCGCCAGCTTATCTGTCAAGGAAATAAAGATCAAAACTCGATTCAGCATACCGAATCTCTAATCGACTTCAGGAAGAACTTCCTCAGCCTCAACCAAATGTCCAGTTTTGATCATTTGTCTGGCAAGAAAACGAAGTTCCAATACGGATTCAGCTTGCCTCCTTACCCCTTAAAAGACTATCTGATTAGCTTATAAAGTATATTTTTGTACCCTTAACTCGACCCCCCTCCCTCTGCCTCTAAATACAAGGCTGCAGGACTCATCTACTTGGCTCGTCCTTTGCCACTGAATCCTCATACGAAGTTTGAACAACCCTTTGAACCACCCCCCCCCCCCCACGACAGACTGCCATGACATGACCCAAAGAATACGTACGCTAGGTGTAAATAGTCTTTGATTAAACTCAAGAAATATTGCGAATGTGTACACGCGATCGCAGTCGCTAGCCCTCCGCGTCCATAGATTAAACAAAGAATACGTCACCGACGCGCAGAGCTTTCGCCTGTACCCTATGGACAAAAGTTTAGGGTAGGCAATTGGTTTTTCCGAAAATTGGTCGATACATTTTATTAGATTTTGTTCAGAAGGCAGTTATCGAATGCATTCTGCCTTTGTGACCCGTTAAATGCCGTTTGGCACTTTGGAGATAACTAAACCGATCGCATACACATTCTGTTTATCTTTAGTATATTCGAAAGTTGCAAAAGCATGTCCCCTCACCCCATATCGACTTTATCATTGGGTTTTAAAATTTCATGCTAAATTTCCAGATTCCGGGCGAGCTACTTGTCCGGTGAAAATATAATTATCAAATTCGGATTCAGCATATCCTCTAACCCTAGTACTGAACATATAATCAACTTCAGATTCAACTTCTACTTTTTGCAAATTTTCCAGTTATTGCAGGATTCCTGGTGAATTGCTAGTCCGGCGAAATAAATAATTTTCATATTCGGATTCATCGTGTGTACTTATCCCTAAATCAACTATCTTATTAGCTTTTAAAAATATTTATTTTCGCCCCTTACTTTGAAACCTTCCCTTACCCCTAACTACACAGCTTTGAGGTTTATCTACCACTTGACCTCTCCCATGACCCAAAGAATCCTCACACCAAGTTTCATCAAAATATCTCATTCCCTTCGAGAGTTATCATGCTCGCAGACGGAAGGTAGGGCAGCTTTTAGGAAGTCATAGGTATCCCTCCACTTACGTTTTGGGATCCCAAAAAAAGACACCCCACCACCACATGTGCGTCTCTCCATCTAATCTCATTATTCTTTCAGACCTTCAGCGCCAGCGAAGCTTCAACCTTCCCCTTACTACCACCCCCAGTCGGGTCAGAGAAGTAGGTCTATCGACCCCTGGCGTGCAACCTTCCCCAACAGCCCATTCTACAGCGACAAGCCGAACTATAAGCCCCTTCCGCCACCTTCTGACGACTTTTTCAACGATGAATACTTCCGACAGAGGGCAGTGTCTGTAAACGTTCCGAAAGTTCAGAAGATCGCCCCGGGTGTGATGGGACAAGTTCTATACTCGGGCGGTAGTATTGAATCTTTCGCGGAAAAGGTCCCCCCAACAGAGGAGAGAATGCTCGCGTCTTCCACCGAGCGACAGCTGCTCCAGATACTGGGTCATATCTCATCGCAGAGTGAAACAAACCGCCGCGAGAGCGAAAAAGACGGCGCCGACGTCGAGTCATTAGTGACACATGACAATTATCCGGATGAAATATCTGACGAACAAGCGAATCTTAGCAGGCCACTGGCATATGATCACCAAGAGCTCAGCCCAGAAGAAAGTGATCATATTCTCACAGGTGAAAACAAACTGAACGAAACTCATATCGAAGAATCGGTGGAGCAAGACGAAGAGTCTGATGAAGCTGATGACGAAGAAGAGCCCGAAGCTGACGACTTCTTTTCCTTCGATGAAACTAGCTCTAAGCCTCCGACCCTCCAAGCCGCAACGGGGATTCCTCCTCACTGGACTCAGTTACCTTTGTTACCACCTGCTAAGCCTCCAGCACCACAACGTGGCGACTTCTACAACGTGAAACAGCATCCCCACGATGCCGTCCATCACAACGCCCACCACAGAACGGATCACGGACTCAGCGCAGCGTCAGTTTATGCGCGCATCAAGCCCCACTTGAACGGAGACACCCTGCCGAAAAAGCCCATCCCTCCTAATCCATTTAGACGGACAACAGCCAAGCCGCATGTCCACGAAGAGAGCGAGGAAGATTACTATGACGAAGACTACAGTGAGGAGGACAATGACCAAACTACAAACACATCAATCCGAACGACGGAAATTTCGAGACCACCGACAACCGAAAAATCACCTACCCCTTTAGAGAAAGAGGAGATGACCACCGTCAGAGAAGATTCTAGTCCTCTCGATCGGAAGAATGAAGATGTTGCGCATATCCCTCTTGTAAAGACCTTTCAAATCACTGTGACGTCAGAGCCTAAAACGACGAGTCCTAAAGACAAATCGGACAACAGTGAGGTCACGGAGGGTACCAAGAAATTCAGGAAAGCATCACGCGAAGGGACGATAGTAGACCCTCAGTCTGAAGACGACCTGAAGAGTGAACTAACAAGTCAAGCAAGTACGAGCACTGTGGATAACATGGGCTTACAATCTTCTGAAGCTGAAGTACTGACCTCAGCACAAGCTCCAGAGACTGAACAAAAGCCTGAAGAAGACATTAAGATCAAAGAAAAAGGCGAAGCTGAAGAAGGCATGCTACTTCGAACACCAGTCTTGGCGCCCATACAAGCGAAAGCGTTTGAAACGAAGACCGAAGTGAAGACAGTCGACATCAAACCCGGTGACATCAAAGCCTTGCTCAAGACCTCCGAAGGCCTCAGCCTAAGCGAGATTCTACAGAAGCATGGTTTAAGTCTTCCAGAGTTCCTCAAAAGTGGCATTAAAAGAATGAAAATCGTTTCTGTAGTAGAAGCGCCTGAGTTGACCAAAGAAGAACCGCCATCGTCCCCAACGAAGGCAATAATGACAACATCTGAGCCTTCAACGACTCAGAAGACAGAGGAAGAGCCAACGTTGAAGCCAGTGTTCGATATCTCGCAGGTAAAACCAGTGAGTTTATCGGATTTACTGAAGAACAAATCCGACCTGAAGAAGCCGCATGACATATTTGCAGCAATTTTCAGAAAGATGTCGTCGACAGCTCCTCCTGCCACCGAAAAAGCAACAACCACGACCACAGAACCAACAACAAAAGAGCCTAGCAAATGGTCGACCAAAACACCAACAAAACCAACGGAAAAAGAACAGACTTCAACTACATTACAACAGCTCGAAACATCCAGAATATCTGACGGCCCTGCAACAACAACATCACCGAAGAAGAAACATAAAACATACATACCCCCCGGCAAAGTTGGTGATTATGGTGTTTTTTCCGGTGGACAAGAAAGCTCATATGGAAACCACCGTCCAATCCACCGAACTCGTATGGACGAAAAAGCAACAAAAGAAAATAAGACGCGAAAATACGTGCCTGACGATGACAGTGAAGAAGTATTCGAAATCATGGACAATTTGGCAGAAAGCGATATTATAAGGGAGACAACGATATCAATACTGATTGAAGACGAAGAAGAACTGGACAAGACAAAATTTATAAACATACCAAGCGAAATCCGCGGCGCCATTATCGCCAGTTCCGCCATTGGCGGATTCGCTCTTGTTGTTTTCTTAGTGATATTTATCATTTTGTGGAAGCGAAACCGCAAAGTGCATGCGGGGACACGCGCTTCGCAGTTTATTCGTCGCGCGCTTGAGAACGCGTCGAGCAGCGCGAACGGTGACTCAGAAACGTCTAGCACATCAGAAACGATATTCAATCACAATATGAGCCAGCGGAAAAACGGATTCTGGGGTACCCTCGGACGATCAGTTTGGAAGTGAGAAATCTCATAAACAAGTGAACAATTGCACAGAACGTGGGATATCAAAAGGCACAGTACGGCACAAACGTCGAGCATAAGGAGACCATAGGCCCAGAGACAACAGAAAGAATTCTTAGCCGGGTGTGTATGTGATATCGGAGTATGCATTTTAGTCTTCCAACTCCAAGAGAAGGAAGAAATGAAAAACTTGGCAAGAACGATAAGGCGGAATCCTACCGCCGGTAAAGCCATAATTTCGTTTGGGTAATTAATCCGGTGACGGCACGACAAACATGGTAAAGACTGATCTAATCAAAATACCGCAGAAGAGAATGAACTAGTTTTCCCACGGATTTTTTTGTGTTGTCGAAAAATCGGTGCAATTTTCTCGCCTATTTATTCACAAGGCGCCATTTCGCCCTTGATCTAAGCGTTCAGATGTGTGAAAATATTTTTGTCTAATATACTGAGGAGAAAGTAACCTGATCGCCGGACCGAAAAGCCGCAGGTTTTGGCTTGAGTGAGCATGGTAAACATAATCAGAGTCAGCCCGCTGGCCTGTCTATAGGCCATATATCCTATGAACACCATATGTGGAATCTATTTCATCCGTTTCGAAAGGAACGATGTCTACTAACACTCACATTAGTTACTGGCACATACGGATTTCCATGGTTGAGGAGGTCTAACTTAAGTCGGATTCAATTCCGAAATTGTCGTACCGTATTTTAGTTTTATTTCATAACTATCTATAAATAAATATGTATAGAATTTGTTTTTAGTATTATACCAACAGCCATAATATGTTACAATAAACTATAACAAATATATTATTATATGTATATTATGAAGTTAAAAAATTATACCAACTTAAACTTAATATTTGTATTTTATCTTCCTTTTCTTTTCATTTTTCCCCTACCCCATCTTATACAGTAAATGTTTTAATGGTAACGCACATACTGATTGATAACATATTCGCAGTAAATCATCTACGACAGGACAGAGCTTCCTCAAGCACATAACTCTCGTCAGCTAGCCTGTTTGACTTCCTGGCGTCTTGTAGCCTACTTACACAGCAGTGCGTTCAACAGCCTACAGGTTGATCAGCAGATATATTTTTTCGCGTTATCGCGCTTTTCATTTTTACAATTTTTGAGGCTCAAACATTTATTATTGAATTAATTTATCCTACTCAATGGTAAACAGGGACCGAACTAAACAACAACACAAATTATAACCAGCCAGGGAGCAGAGCAAAATAACACTAGACTTGAAAGAAGTAACACACACTCGAAAAGCAGCGACACTAGCACCATTAGCGATAGTGAACGCCCTACTGAAACTCAAATCAGTTGTGCTGGCTCCAATAACTTCACATTCTGAACACAGCAAAAAATATATGACCTCCCTTGTTTCCTCGATGTGTGCAGACCGCATCTTAGCTTCACTATAAATGTCTAAATCCGCAAGTCTGTCTCGCTTTAAATGCCGCAAGCGAAGTGGGCACCGCCATGAGTATGGCCGGTTTGCGAAGCAAGGAAAGCATAGGTCTTGACACTACCCTCTAGTATTACTTTGCTCTGCCCGGAGGAAACCGCAGTGAAGAATCTTCCCCCACTAAACCCAAATCGGGAGCTTTAGCCTCAATAAACTTGTATTCTGAAGAAGGTAACTGTTCTCATTTATTACTCCCGTGCCATTCGTGCTTTGCTCTCTGCCGGGAGTATTTGTTAATTTACGTGTGTATAATTAGTGAAAATAATAAATGAACCTGAACCTGAACAAGGACAATAAAATTCAGGTTTAATCTATCAGACTATCCCGAGACTACCATATATCTGGGTTTTCCATACAGTCAAGCCATCTCTTCCAGATACCATGAAAAATGATGATAGCGAAAGTCGATCTTATTCAAAATTGTCCCTTTCCCTCATTTCTTGCCTCCCAATCACAATCATTCTTCCCATTTACCCTGTCCTATCCATGTGCGCACTTGTTTTTTCTCCTAAAAGTGTTCTCTATCGACACCCTTCCAGATTCTGGAATCTGGGGTGTACAACATCATACATATGTCATATACACGTGTGTCATATTCCGGCTCCACCTCCACGAAAACACATATCTGGAATCCGGACGAACAATCTGAAGATGAAGCCTGGCTACAAGCAACATAAATATTCCTTGAGCCCAACCTGACTTTGAAACATATATTCAAATAATGCATAAAACGGAAACGTCAACTACGATGCTTTGGCAGATTACAGGTTTGTTCTTCCCCAACGCTGACCCTGAAGATTGACAGCCTAACGAGGACCCTTGCCAAGAAGGTCCGAAATATGTCTGCCAAAGCATCGTAGCTGACGTATCCGGTTTACGCATTATTTGAATGTTTGTTTCAAAGTCAGCTTGGGCTCAAGGAATATTGATCTCCGAAGAACGGAACTTTCACAGCTCAGACATGTAGACAATTAAAGCCAGGCTTCACCTTCCAGATTCCCAGACGTCCGGGGCTTCCGCATAGTCAAGCAAACCCTTCCAGATTTTCATGATAATGATGACAGGTAAATGTGCCGTTCTTCAACATTTCCTAGATGTCCCCTTTACATTTCAAATATCTCTTGCATCCCAGTCACAACTGTCAATCACTTTCCCTTTTCGACCCCCATTTGCATATTTGTTGCGTCTCTCGAACGGGTTGCCTCTATGGCACTTTACAGTCATCTGGGGTGTCCAAAACCCCGGACTTCCAGAGGTTTTTGGCCTGGCCTCACCTTCCAGATCCGTCTCGACGAAAACGGCTGCCTCGAATCCAGAAGAAAAATCCGGAAGGTGAAGCCTCACCTTTATCCAACTTGGCCGGACGGAGAGGACAAGTGATAAACCAACTGAAGGTAAGATGCCGAGACAACGTTTGAAGCTGCCAAAGCATCGTAGCTGACGTATCCGTTTTACGCATTACTTGAATATATTTAAGCAACAGATTTGACGACTCAAGACTGCGCTCACGAAGAGAAAGATCACGAGCCCCAAAGGTCCTCACCAACGACACAGAAGACGCAACGAAGAAACACTTGGCAACCTGAGCATTACGTACTTGCTCAATATTTTCCATAAAAAGATATTTTTAAATAATATATCACATCATATCATATAACCAAAAACGAGGCTATCTTGTTGGGGGATGCACTACCCATAAAATAGCCTACATTACATAGGGGTGCTTTATCAAAATCAAATCAAATCAAATTTATTAGTTAACCATATTATCCAAAAACGGATAGCACTGGCACGTCAAAGATAGAAACACTTGAGGTCACAATTTAAGTCAAGTCACAAGTAAGAAAGCACGATATGTCAAGTTGTATATAATCATGTTTGACGAGAGAATAAATATTCGTTTTTTTGTTAATACCGTAAGGAAAGTTTTTGAAGAATAAAGATTGATTGATTCCTCCTAGTGTCTCTACTAGAAAATATCGCAAAAAAAGCAACGAAACGAGATTCTAATTGCTCAGTTACTAACTGCAGCGATCTTCGGCGGGAGATTTTGCGTTAAGCCTTTCTTTAACGGTCTACGCAAAAAATAGAAAATAATTTAAAAATGAGATAAATTTTCCAAAAAGAAACTCAATTTATATATGAAAGAAGGATAGCTCTTAACTTTCTTCTAGAGAGCTCTTTTCCCTTTAAAAATGGCTGTATTTATATATTTTGACTGATTTTTATCCACATGTTAGCCAACCGTGAATACCGGCAACCGAAAGGGACAGCTAGATCAGACGAGATAAATTCATTCAAACTTTTCTCAATGGACGGGACGATGTTGTACGGCACTTCTGTGCTTCACGGTTCTGCGACTGTCAATACGGCCCAAATTGCAAATTTCGTGGAAGTAGTAGCGTATCGACCAACGAACAACTATTAAAAAAAAAATCGCAAAAGAAAAAATTTGAAGTGCTTACTCAGCAGTCTACTCGTTAAAATCAAAACGGAAAAAAAGGTGTCCGTTTTTTCTGAATTAAGTTCATCTGTCTCATTTCGGATTCAGTTCAACTTTTTCATCTTGCCCAGTATCAAAGGACTGTCGCCTTGTACGTCGATAAACCTTTCTCGCCCCCCCCCCCCCCCCTCTTCCAAATTTAGAAGACTCACCCTCTGGAAAGACCTAGGCTATCCGCAGTTTCAGAATAAAACAAGAAAGTTTGATAAAGAAAACAGTGTTTAGTCCGACCCGTTACTTCCAGTATGAAACGATCATCAGCTCGAACGGGGTCGTCCCCTCTCCACATCTAGATTGCTTACCTCGGGAAAAGTAGCTTATACTTTGGAGCAGAATTTATAAATAAAATATTGAACATTCTATTCTTTTTACTCTGACTCCTTCTAAACCTTTCTATATTCTACTAGTATTCCATGACAGAGAAAGTGTTACTATCAGTTTCGATGGATTCTTCTTCATTTGTCTTCTTATCTATTATATATCGGTTTCTTAATTACTTCTGCTGGTGGGCTTAGGCTTGCTCTTTTCCTGCTTTTTGGGGGGAGGGACGGGTTGGCAAGCAAACGAAAACGAGCACTGAAGCGACTATTGTTACTTTGGGAGTAGGGTATTAAGGGGAGGGCAAAGTGGTTTACAAGTATAATTTAATAGTTTAGCGCTGGCATGAAGCGAATTTATGATCTATCTACTTTGACAGTTAGGGGTAATTATTTTAGTATCCCTTCAGTCTAGAGCAAAATAATACTTTTATAAATAAAAGCACAATTTATAAATAAAAGATTGAACATTCTATTCTTTTTACTCTGACTCCTTCTAAACCTTTCTATATTCTACTATAGTATTCCATGACAGAGGAAGTTTTACTATCAGTTTCGATGGATTCTTCTTCATTTGTCTTTTTATCTATTATATATAGGTTTCTTAATTACTTCTTCTGGTGGGCTTAGACTTGCTCTTTTCCTGCTTTTTGGGGGGAGGGACGGGTTGGCAAGCAAACGAAAACGAGCACTGAAGCGACCATTGTTACTTTGGGAGTAGGGTATTAAGGGGAGGGCAAAGTGGTTTACAAGTATAATTTAATAGTTTAGCGCTGGCATAAAGCGAATTTATGATCTATCTACTTTGACAGTTAGGGGTGATTATTTTAGTATCCCTTCAGTCTAGAGCAAAATAATACTAGGGAATAGCGGCAAAACCTATGCTTTCCACGCTTCGCAAAGGTAGCACCGCCCATTACGCTTGCGGCGTTTAAAGCGAGACAAACTTGCAGTTCAGAAATTTCCAGTAAAGCTAAGATGCGGTCTGCACACATCGTGGAAACAGGGGAGGTTGTATCTTTTTTGCACTGTTTCCAGAATATGATGTTATTGCAGCCAGCATATTCGACAATGCAAAACGGATACGTCAGCTACATTTTATTAGGGCTATATTTCGGCCCTTCTTGGCTCAAGCTGAAAAATTAACCTCAATGCAAATTCCACGTAGCCAGTACTGGTGCACGACTGATTGAGTTTCAGTAGGGATGTTCTCTATCGCTAGTGGTGCTAGTGTCACTTTTTTCAAGTCTTGGCACTACTCCTTAGTGTTATTTTGCTCTGCTTCAGCCCAAACTGAAAGAAAATCGCATGTGATGGCGCTAAAAGAACAAGTCCGCTGAGATTCATTCCAGTGGTATTTCGGCTCTTCTTGGCAAGGGTCCTCTTCATGCTGAAGCCACAAAAACGCAGCGGTGATAAATTACACGAAATTTCTAGCAACTATAAATATTTTATTTCGGGGTGTTACTTTCAAGGAATTACTGGAGGTGAAAGCTGATCCTAGAATTTCAGTTTGGATACGCCTGCTATTTTTGCTGCTCGATTGGGTCGTTGACACGGTAAAGGCGTTTCTGGCGTCTTGGTTAACCTGTGGAGATGGGTTGGGGGTTTGAAAAACCCTAAATTAAATCCCAGCTGACTTATCGGATTGTGGACATCAATTACAATTTCCTCCATGGGTATCAAAAGAAACAGGGAATTCCAAAATGAAGTAAATGACCAGAGGGATTCTATTCCCTCACTTTTCTGATAAAAGGCTTCTAGCACCTAACATGCGGGACGGTGGGACTGGGACAGAGTCAGCAAACCTAACGGCGATTCTGGCGGTCTGGAAAGCTCCACGCAACTTATGCGCCGGCTGTTTTTACGACTTCAGCTAAAACTTGCTTCGATTCCCAGAGCAGTTCTCGTGCTCCACTAGTTTGCGCCAGGGTTGCCATATGTCGCACGATAGTGTGAATTATCACTCTATTTTGTTTTTTCAGAAAATCTCTCAAAAATCTCAGAAAACGACCAAATGTGTAATTTTTGCAGCAGGGATTCCGACCAGAAGTGACTATTTCAAGTTTTTTCATGAAAGTAAAATTAAGATGTATAATTTTTAGAGGGGAGATGCCGACCAAAAGTGAACATTTCATGAAAATAGATTTCACTCCTAATTCACTCTCTGTTTTTGGGCCAAAAGTCACTCTATAAATTTGTTTGATGTGGCAACACTGGTTTGCGCCTGTGACTTTGAGAGTAAATCCACTTCGCGAGTGGAAAGTGATTTCGGTAAAGGCGCAACTGAGGCGCAATGACTTCCCATTTGTTCTTGCGCTGGTCGGTTGCTTCGAAAGAGAATCCGAGGGATTGCCCTCTAAACAACAACAGAAGCAGTAAATCAAAACAAACCTGTTCCAAAAACTAACTTAAAGCACAACTCTTACTAGAAATGATATTTTGCCTATGAAAGGGATCAGAAAAAAAGTCTTCAAAAATTACCATAACTTTCAACCTGAAATTAGCGATTTTCTTGTTAGCGCTTGTCGAGACTATCCAGCCTTCCTGCTCTCCGACTCGGCGGGTGGGAGCAAAACCTTTGAAAACTGAACACGCCGTGGTTAAAAAGTTGGAAAACTAAGTAAACAAGACCGAAGGTGTCGATGGGATCCGAAAAATCGAATATTTGATTCAGGCAATCGGGTCTTGTCTTCGCCAGATCCAGTCTTCGCCTGGCTAATCATCAGAGAAAACCAAGTTCAGATATACCTCTATAAGCCATATCTATTTTGACGATACTGACCGAGACTTCCTGCTTTACGTCTGCCAAGTTTCCGGTTTCGCCCCAACTCCGAACGAACTACTAGTCCAGCAAAAAAAGAAAATTCAGAAACAAATCCAGCGTATCTCCTTATCCCGATAAAGAACATCTAATCAACTTTGAATAAAAGTTAAACCGGATTCCGGACTAATTATATGTCAGCCTCTCTTCTTACCCCTTAATCTGTCATCTAATCAAACTTTTGCTTTTAACAAGTTTTCCGGTTTTGGCCAAATTCTGGTCAAACTAGTTGTTCGGCGAGAAAATGGTTTTCACCATCGTGTTCAGCATGTCCTCTTACCCCTAAATCGACCATTTAATCAACTTCAAATAAAACTTTTACTTTTAACCAACTTTCCGTTTTTGCCGGATTCCGGACGAACTACTTGTCCAGCGAGAAAATGATTTTCCCTATCATGCTCAGCATGCCTTCTTACCCTATAATCGCTTATCACATTAGCTGTTTAAAAATATTTCGTCTGTCCCTTAATTTGAACCCCCTCCCCCACCCCTAAATGTAGAGCTACAGGGCCCATCTACGAACTCGACCTTACTCTTGATCCAAAGAATCGTCATACCAAGCTTCATAAAACTATGTCATTCCCTTCAATAGTTATCGTGCTCACAGACAGACGGACAACTTTTGCGATGTCATAGGTATCCCTCCACTTACGTTTTGGGATCCCAATAAACGAAGTAAAAAACAGAAGATTCTCATATCTTTATGTTTGAAAGAGTTGTCAGTGGACATTAAAGACTCTAGCAAACTTTGCTTTGTGTGACGGGCAAAACTCGGCATGGCCAAAAAAGAGCTAAAATTCGTAGGCACAAAACGAAACAATGGAGAAAGATGGGGATTTTAGAAGCTTATAATTCCACAAGGGAGCTAGATATATTATAAAAGGCAGAACAAGCAAGAGGGGTCCTTTAAGACTACCTAACTGCCACGCAGAAGGCGAGTATGAACTAATTTGCTAGGAGTATCTGTGAATGGGTAAGACTAGAGGGAGCAATCATATCTCGAAAACTTACCGAAAGCGATCATACGTGAATCCGCAGCGGAGATTTTTAAGGCCAGGGTCCGTAGACGACTACAAGGACAAGAGTAATCAGTTTTGGGCCTATGATTACTGGATGTCGTCGTGAAACTGCACAAACGGCAACTCAGTTTCGAAAGTACAGGCCACAAGTGGCGTCACGTATGGGGTGGGGGAGCCCCCCCCCCCAACAAAATGTTGTCGGTCAATCGGTAAACAAATAACTGAGTTGGCGAAAAAGTAATTTTTTTTCTTGGAAATAGTCGATTTTTCTTAAAAACAGTCGTAGTCGATTCTTTTCTAAAAACAATCGTTTTTTTCTGAAAATCAGTCGTTTTTTGGTCAAAACAGTCGTTATTTCTGCAAAAACAGTCGGTAAAAATGACCAGCCAGTCTTTAAATACCTCCCTCCTTCCCCCCCACCTCCCGAACATTTTGGCTAGTAACGCCTCTGCAGGTCACAGTAGATAAAGTTCATCTTCACATATTCTATCATACGCGACTCCTTTGAAAACCTCTGTTCTCAAACATTACAAACCCTTGTCGGCTGTTTTCAGCCTTACGCAGATCCCTTGGTTTTTGATGAGAAACATGTAATGACATGCATAACTGGTATGTCTGACATATGAGCTCATCGGAAACGATAGTACGGAATCCCGGGAATGAGAATGGATGAAGCGATCGAGACGTAGAGTTAATCAGTTATACAGATACCGAGGGTCCTTTAAAGGTCAAGTGAAAGCCGTAACAATTCATCCGACATCGGGTCAGGGACAAAATACCTAATTCGAAAAACCCTAGAAGAAAATCCTTTTCAAATTTTTCGCACCTGTCCATAAATGACGAGCAAGTCAATGGTCAGGTAGATGTCCTGAATAGACCACATCCGAATCTCGGCTAACCGAGAACGTAAAAACAATATAAGGATGACGTAATTATCGTGATGTGACGATGACGACCTTCCCCCCCCCCCCTCTCGAGTTTGGCTAGTTGCGCCCCTGCTTACTTCGGCCGTGACTTTTCCGGGCTTAGCGTCTTTAACTATCGAAATGCAGCTTCTTTTTTAAATTCAAATTCTCCGCGTCTGGGTCAGTGAGACAAACAAGTTTAGGATATCAGTTCTGTACTTCAAGGGGTCACCCAAGAGGCTTGAGGAGTTTTGTGTAAATCTCGAAGGTCAGAGCTTGCAGCAGGGGATTGTTCAGTAATTTGAATATTTTCAGGGTAATTGGAGCGGGAGAAGACTGCAATCTTTGCGCCTCTGGAGAAATAAAAGACTACTTAAAGGGCCTGTCTTGCCTATAATACTAACGCAGCGTACTTCCATAATCACTCCGTAAATTTCTAAACCCGGAGACCCCAATTTTGTACGTTACATTCTAACCCTTCTAACAAAACCACGCTGATTTTCTCACTTGCCGTGTTTTTCTACTTTCGATGTGTATCACGCTGTCGACGGTTGTCTGTGAAAAGTTTTTCCATCAGAAAAGCTGGTTATGTTAATTGTGTACCTGTTTCCGCTGTAAGTCAACGGGTCTCGGAAAAAGCCTAAAACAGCCAAAACCGTTGGTTATTTGTTGAAAGCACAGCCTAGTTTTAAAGTATCAAAATATTTTAAAATACTGTAAGTTGAAGAGCTAATAGTGTGAGGGATCCTTTAAGCCAATTTTGTTTATTTTAGTTTGTTGTAATCAATCATCCAACGACCTCGCTCGCCTCACTAGATAACATCAACTCCGTCTTTGCAGATACGATGGTATCTGATTCCACGGTCTAAAGTCGTTTCTGCAGTTACCATCGTGTCTGATATTCAGATACCACGGTCTGACCGTGGTAACTGATCGTGGTATCCTAGACATTCATCTCACTTTCATCGTCACCAGCAGCGTACATAAACCTTGAAATAAATATGCAAATAATACATAAAACGGATATGTGATCGTAGCTGACATATCCGTTCTATGCATTATCTGAAAATAGAGCCTAGGATTTTGTCAAATTGACGGGAAAGAATTTTGGCACTTAGTGATGTGACTGGATATTAGTTTTTCTCTTGGGATGACTTCGAAAATCGCAATTTCGACAATTTTCGTTTTTGCACAGCAACCGTATTATCACATACCACGGTAACTGCAAAAGCGACTAATTGTAGATCCAATTTCCGTGGTAACAGATGCTATGGTATCTGCCAAAACGCAGCTATTGTATAAATTTTCATTTATTTATCTAGCAGCCACATAGGCGAAGAGCTAGTGAAGAGGGACCCCAATACATTTACAGTTCTCATTCGAACATTTCTACGACTTTTTGATCATGCAGTGCTCGATTAAATACTGCCACCAATTACGGGCATTGACCTCTTCGGGTAGAGTTGGTTCCAGTGTACAAAAAAATTAACTGAAAAAAAAATTAAGAGAACAGATTTTTGTTTAGTTTTATATAAACAGGGTGCACTCACTTGAATCAGCTTGAAGATGTATGAATACTGACGGCCAATACTGACGTAAATCCTTATAATCTCCTCTGAAAAAAAAGTAAAGAAAATATAAACATGACGCATTAAAAACACCTGCTCCACTTGTCGAAATTATGTCATAGCCATACATTGACGGAGAAGTTCAAAATTCAAGATGCAAGTGTTCCCCTTTTGAATGTTTCCTCGTCGCTATAACAAATCATGGACAACAGGGCCCAACAAGCGCACGACGTTATCCACTGCTTCCTGGCCGAAGATTGAATATTAAGTGTCACTTTATATATTTTATTTATTTATTTCATTTACTCCGCTTTTTCAAAATGGTGGGTTGTAAATAAATTACTTACTTACTTACTAATATCACACTAAAAAGTCAAGAAGGGGGGCGCAGGTGCAGCTTGACGCCATTGGCACCATCGATCTGCACTACCTGGCCTGACGCAGAGACACCCATGGTAGGGCGAAAGATTCTGAAAATATTTTTTTTTTTTTTTTCAACTCTAGCGCCCCCAATGCTTTAAGGTTTGTTTACACCCTATTAATTTGTTTAGCCTATCGGAACAACAACAGAACAATGAAAAATTAGTTTAAATATCAAAACGTGTCTGAAGACCTGAAGCTCGAAAGAAAGCGAAACTGTGACCACATGTTCTATGAAAAAAAATATTAAAATAAAGGAATAAGGAAAAGGAAAACAGAAAAGCGAAAAGCGAAAAGAAAAAAAGAACACTCTAGCATCACCTAAAAAAGAATCCGAAAAAAAATCGCAAAGAATCCCCGAAACAGACTACAGCATGGACGCGAAAAAAAAAATACAGTTGCAGGCATTTCCTTTTGACTCGTTTAGTGGGTATAGAAATTAGAACTGGGACCAGCTAAGACTCTTTCCGGCCTAGCCTTATATTTTTCCTCCGCTAGGTTTAGTCTGTTCCTAGACTTGGCATGTCTCAGCTTTCGCAACCGATCTTGTTTCCCACCACGTTCAAGCTTTCCACTGGGCTCGTCCCTACGCGTGAAACTCAATTTTCGGGACCCCATGCCCAACTCAAACTTCCCCATTTTGGCCGGATGCGGTTCAGACCCATCCAGAGCAAATGTCCGGTACCCCCTCTCCGACTCCACCCATCGAGATCGGATCCGGCCCGAACCTCAACATGGCAAACCCAAGGCACATGGATTTTATGTCGTCAAAGTTTCATCAAAATCTCCCCTCCAACTCCCCACAGTGGTCGGATTCAGTTCGGAAACGACAATAGCAAACATGGTCTGCCTCAGAACTTCTCGGGGTTAGGCGCCATCTACTGTGTACTGTGAAACCTATATGTCCTTGTAAATCAATGATGATGATGAACATTTTTTGTACGCACTTAAGAAGAGGGAAATAGTGCAGTACAAGACAAAGAAAAGGAAAAAATACACTGAGCTTTCAATAATGTAATAAATGCACAAGATAAAAAACGAAATATTAAAAAAAAAGAAAAAGAACTAGTCGGGTCTAAAAAATCTTCTTCCTAGATGGAATGCGAAGAAACGGCAAGGGCAGAAACATGAAGTGAAACGTGTTTTATCTGCACATTTTTTAGTCTGTCGGCACAAACCGGACGCCCCCCCCCCCCCCAAGGTAAAAGGCTAATGACGACTCTGCAAATAAGACCATGCGACGTACTTCAGTCCTTAATGAAAAGTTCGAAACTGGACGTTTTTTCATGTGATCGATGATAGGCCGTCCATAATGAAGTTGTGACGACGGGTGTCTTAGGCTGCTACGATTTGTTTAACTTCTTATTTCCGTGACAATTGAAGATAACTTTGCACAAGGGTCAGAGGGCAAACAAATTGCAGTTATAGGCCTACGTGTATTGGTCGAAAAGTATGGCTCTTGCCGATGAATTGTTGCGACATACTAGGAACTGCAGAGGTACTTAGCGAAATAAGCTGACTTTTGGAACCGCAGAGGTACTTACCGAAATAAGCTGACTTCTGGAACCGCAGAGGTACTTACCGAAATAAGCTGACTTCTGGAACCGCAGAGGTACTTACCGAAATAAGCTGACTTTTGGAACCGCAGAGGTACTTGCCGAAATAAGAGGCTTTTGGAACTGCAGAGGTGCTTACCGAAATAAGCTGACTTTTGGAACTGCAGAGGTATTTACCGAAATAAACTGACTTTTGGGACTGAAGAGGTATTTACCGAAATAAGCTGACTTTTGGAACTGCAGAGGTACTTACCGAAATAAGCTGACTTTTGGAACCGCAGAGGTACTTACCGAAATAAGCTGACTTCTGGAACCGCAGAGGCACTTACCGAAATAAGCTGACTTCTGGAACCGCAGAGGTACTTACCGAAATAAGCTGACTTTTGGAACTGCAGAGGTACTTGCCGAAATAAGCTGACTTTTGGAACTGCAGAGGTGCTTACCGGAATAAGCTGACTTTTGGAACTGCAGAGGTATTTACCGAAATAAACCGACTTTTGGAACTGCAGAGGTATTTACCGAAATAAGCTGACTTTTGGAACTGCAGAGGTACTTACCGAAATAAGCTAACTTTTGGAACTGCAGAGGTACTTACCGAAATAAGCTGACTTTTGAAACTGCATAGGTACTTACCGAAATAAGCTGACTTTTGGAACTGCATAGGTACTTACCGAAATAAGCTGACTTCTGGAACCGCAGAGGTACTTACCGAAATAAGCTGACTTTCGGAACTGCAGAGGTATTTACCGAAATAAGCTGACTTTTGGAACTGCAGAGGTATTCACCGAAATAAGCTGACTTTTGGAACTGCAGAGGTACTTACCGAAATAAGCTAACTTTTGGAACTGCAGAGGTACTTACCGACATAAGCTGACTTTTGGAACTGCATAGGTACTTACCGAAATAAGCTGACTTCTGGAACCGCAGAGGTACTTACCGAAATAAGCTGACTTCTGGAACCACAGAGGTACTTACCGAAATAAGCTGACTTTTGGAACTGCAGAGGTACTTACCGAAATAAGCTAACTTTTGGAACTGCAGAGGTACTTACCGAAATAAGCTGACTTTTGGATCTGCATAGGTACTTACCGAAATAAGCTGACTTCTGGAACCGCAGAGGTACTTACCGAAATAAGCTGACTTTTGGAACTGCAGAGGTATTTACCGAAATAAGCTGACTTTTGGAACTGTAGAGGTACTTACCGAAATAAGCTGACTTTTGGAGAAGCACAATATCACATTCATCGAAGTAAAACACGGTTGTGAAGTTATCTGGCAGAGTTTTAATGTAAGGCAGCCAAAAGGATTCGGCGTCTAGAGACTCGTTGATGAGGTGCACTGCTAAGGCAACGTTTGGCATCCGACTGAGAAGAATATCGTTCTTTACCAGATTTCCTGAAAGAAGTCAAAGTCAGTACCCAATTGTACCGTGTTCTTCAAAACTGTGCTAACTTGAAGTTTTTTTTTAAACTGAGTGAACTATACCATTCGAAAGAACATAACTGATTTGGTACTCTGTTAATTTGTGCTAAGCGTTAGATGACGAAATGAGCACCATCTAACAGGCAGATTAGCTTTAACTTTCTGAGTTCCTACTTTTTTCATGCAGACGACATATCCAAAACTGGGCCCAAAAATTATGAAAATGTAGTTAACACAGTTTTGAAGAACACGGTACAATTCAGTTTTCAATTCAGTCAATTTTCAAAAATTCTCTCACGGACAAAGCCGAACACTGAATTTTTTCGACATATATATTCTGGTCATACAACTTAACAATTGAAAACAACTATGACTAACGTTCATCATTTGGTCAATGTACGTCTCGCAACAAACTCCAAGTAAAACCTTTCATCATGCCTCACATGTAAAGTAACTGAACTTAAATATCTATAACTAAAAACCATAATTCGGTCAAATTAACACCAAAATAAAAACAAGAGCTGGAAGCTCATATGGCACTTGTAAGGCTGGGTCGGAGGATGGAAGTGGGGATTAGTCAATTCTACGTCCAAATCCAGTCCAATTCTGTCACTGGTGCAACTAGGGCTTATGGTTGTTCTTCCCACAAAGTGTTATCCCAATCGCTCCACTCTAAGCGTGTCACTAAATCCCGCCCCCCCAAACATTGATCGGATCCGGTCCGCACTTGAAATGGGACGTCTGAGACATGAGTTCTTTCCAAATATCAAGTTTCATTAAGATCCGATCACCCGTTCAAAGTTGGACATGGTTCAAGATTCTGGAATCCACCTCCCCACAGGCCCATTCGGGCTTTCCTGCAGTCAGAAGTATCAGCTACATGTATAAAGTATGTTAAGAGGGTTATAAAAGGTGTGTTCATGTAGTTTAGCATGTAAAAGTTGGTTTGTGTAATAAAGAGTATTAAACTAAGACAAAAAAAAAACCTGCACTACCCCCACGATTGTCCAATCGGAGAAATGGCTGCTCTTTTAATTCATTTATAATTAGAAATAGTGGTGTGATTGTTTGGAATAATCTACGGGCAAGCATTAGGGAGTCTGATAATCATTTATTGTTTAAGAATAGCTTAAACAAATATTTGTTGGGTAATTGAGTTGGTTGTTTAATGAAGATTGGGGCAGGATTGGGGAGGGGAATGGGAATTGGGTAGGCTAGTGGTGTTTGAGTGAAGAAAGCTGATTTGGAGTGAGTTAAAGTCTCACTAAGTTTATTAAAAAAAAACAAAAAAAAAATTGATCAATAGATCTTGATAATTTGATGTCCGTCTTGACAGGTGACCTGTTGTCACATATTGAGACGGGCTATTGGTTTTAAGAATATGTTCAGTATGTTGTAGAAATGTTGAAGAAATAAATTCCTTCCTTCCTTCTTAAGTTAAATGATCGAGTCCATGATATGCCTGCCAAGTTTCATCGTCCTAGCACATGTGTAAGCATTAAGTCGGGATCATGGGAATTCCGGAACCCTCCCTCCAACTCCCCCACAGTGCCCGGATCTAGTACGGTCTTGTCAACCATGTATCTAGGGCTTATGCTTGTTCTTCCCACCAAGTTTCATCCCGATCCGTCCACTCTGTACATGTCACACGATTCCCTCCCCCCCCCCTCCAACTCCCCCCAAAGTCACTGGAGCCGTTTCTGACTTGATGTGTGACATTCCAAATATTTCCCATTTCCAAATATCAAAGTTCATTAAGATCCGATTTCCCGTTCAAAAGACAATATCCCGGATTCCCACTCCCTCCATTCCCCCCACGGTGGTCGGATGGGGGAAGTGACTATTTGTAAGTTAGTTTGGTCGGGTCCCTCATACGCCTGGGAAGTTTTATCGTCCTAGCGCATCTGGAAGTACCCTAACTCCCGATCACCGGACTGACCGACAGACCGACGGAAAAGTGATCGGTATATGGCACTTGGCCGGAAGGCAAGTGCCATAACTAGATAGTTATGGCGAGTCCTTATTTATGCCCATGAAACTTTAAGAGCAACTAGACTTGATATCCCATTTTTAACCGATTACGATGAAATTATGTGGGTCATTTTAAAACCACGACGTCTCCCGAGGAAATTCACTGGTATAGCTTTATGTGTGTATTACTACTCTCCAGGTCAGACGAGTGAAAATCGCAAAGCATTTGTCGAAAAGTTGCAACTCAGTTCGGATTTTGTTTTGGGTAAATACCCGTCATGCGGAATTTTCATGATGGGCGATGCTAATGAATTAAAGCTCAATTATCTTGACACTGGAATTGGCCTGAAGCAACTCGTCAATTTCCCACGACTAAGGGCGGTACCTCTCTTGACCGAATTTCCACAAATATGTATGAATTTTACAACATGCCTACGGCCGGTGCTCCGATTGGAGGAAGTTACCATTTTTCTCTTGAACTTAACCCCACCAATTCCATTAAGATTGACTACACTACAACTGTAAATACCAGTCGACCGATCACAGATGAGGGACTACTAACTTTTGGTCAATGGTTGAGTTGCGAGAAATGGGAAAAATTCAAAGATGCTAAAAGTAGTAATGAGAAAGCTACTATTTTCCAAGAAACTTTGCTTCAAAATTACAAGGCTTGTTTTCCCGAGAAGTCAACAAAAGGTTTCTCATCAGATCGACCATATATTTCGCAAGAAGTTAAGAAAATGGTAATGGAAAAACGATGGCTTTTCCGTCAGGGTAATACCAAACAAGCCAACAGATTGAAAAACAAGCTCAGAAAAGTCACTCGAAAACATGCAAAAAAATACTTGGAACGTGAAGTTAATCATCTGTATGAGTCCAAACCAAGCCAGTTGTACAACCGAATCAAAAGAATGACAGGCAAGGTGGAAAAAGGAGTTGATTTTGGTCTTGACGAAGAAGACGACGTTACTGCCAACTCCCTTAATAAACATGTGGCTAACATTGTGCAGTCCCTCCCGCCTTTGCTGGGCGAAGAAGTGCCCACCCCGCCCCCTGAGTTTATTGATTCCCTCTAATATCAGAGTCCCAGGTGTTTTTTAAATTAAAAAGACTTAAAAGAACAAGCATTACCCCTGTAGATATTCCCGTTGATCTTATTAAAGCATTTCCCGATTATCTCAGTGGCCCACTAACACTCCTTTTTAATCAGGTCACAAAAACAGGTGAGTATCCATCAATCTGGAAAAATGGTTTCATTACACCAATACCAAAAAAAGATGCGCCTAATGATTTTTCGGGCGTCCGACCGATCACCATGACACCCATTTTTAGCAAAGTGTATGAGAGTTTTGTCGCAGCATGGCTGAAAGACCGTACTTTGGAGAAAATTGATCCGAGGCAGTTTGGAAATATGCCGAACACGTCTACATCTCATTACCTAGTAAGTATAATTGACAAAATCTTACAAAACCGTGATGAACCAGATTCTTGGATTAATCTTATTGCAATAGATCTAAGAAAAGCTTTTGATTTAATTTGCCACAATATTCTTATAAAAAAAACTTCTTGGCCTAGGTGTACACTCATTCCTTGTTCGTTTATTCGCTAGTTTTCTTTCAGGCAGATGTCAACGGACAAAATATAAGTCCACCTACTCTGATCCACTGCCCATCTTTTGTGGTGTTCCTCAAGGTACCCTTTTGGGACCACTTTTGTTCCTTGTCATGATAAATGATTTGGCAACAACACTGGACAACCACTGGAAGTATGTCGATGACTTGTCACTCATTGAATGCTGTCGGAAAAACCTCCCAAGCAGTGCAGGTTCACTAATGAATGATATATGTCAAGAGGCAAAGGTGGACAGAATGACTGTCAACTGCGACAAATCTGTAATTTTAACCATTTCTTTTTTAAAATCCACGCCAGTTTTTAACCCAATTATTCCCAGCGCTAGTCACGTGACCGAAATCAAACTACTTGGTGTCCATATAACTTCAGATCTGAAGTGGAACAAGCACGTCGATGGCATGTTAAAGAAAACCAATTTGGCCATCAGATCTCTAAAGTTGCTGGCTCGCCATGGAATCCCTGCCCCACACCTCCTACGCATTTATTTTTCTTTTATTCGTTCGACACTCGAGTACTGCTGCCCTGTATGGCATTTTGGACTGACGAAGGAACAGTCTGACCGGTTTGAGAGGGTGCAATACCGTGCCCTCCTAGTAATTTCAAAAGCCCCGAAAGTACCATACATATCCCTCCTTAATCAGTTTCAACTTCAAACCCTTCACTCCCGTCGTTTAAAACTCTCCCTATCTTTTGGACATAAAATCCTGTCGAGCCCCATTCACCGAAATATCCTCCCGCCCCAACATGAACCGGCTCGGTTAAGGCCAAGCAGGTCCATTGCAGAGCCTGTACCGAAACTTCAACCTGTGACTGCTTCACATGCTCGTTATGAGCTTAGTTTTGTGCCCTCGTTTGTTAAGTTGTTCAATGCCGGGTCGATTTTTTAGTCTGTAAAATAGTTATCAATTGTATATATTGTATTTTTGTGCATGTTATTTTTGGCTCATTGATTGACATACATGTTGACAACAAAAACTAATAATCGGCTCTGTCCGTCGCATGTTTTTCGAATAAAGTGAATTGAAAAAAAAAAAATATTATCAACAATTTTAATATTTACAATTCAATAACAACAATGCCCCTTAAATGGGTCAGTGAACGATGGAACAAAACTTTTCTTTATATCGGTCACGGGAAAAGGCTGAGCAGCAGCTCGTGCCGGTCTTGACCTAAAAGGGCTAAGAACTCTTTTAACATTTTTTTTCCAACAATTCGAGATATGGGATTTTAGGGCACTTCAAAGCCACACGGAGGACTCTATACTGCACCCGTTCGATTAAATCCGAATGCTCACGGGTCAACCCCAGGGTTGGACGAACAATATACAAAAAGATTACCAACAGATGGTCAGTGAGTACTCCATAACGGGCCAGAATTTTCACTGAACGTATTGCCATATTACCTTTTTTGAGCACACTATCTTCTTGCTTATTCCATTTTAGATCACGAGCGATATGCATTCCAAGTAGCTTGATACCATTGACCTGTTGGGACTTAGGAAGGGATGGGAAACACTCTGGTTCGGTTTTTAAAAATTGTATAGTTAGGACGCCAGATTTGTCCATGTTGACTTTTGCACTACTATTTATGTTCTTTCGGCAAACTTCCAGGAGCGGCAGATCATCCAAGTATTTCCATCTATTCGGCGAAAGACAGAGCAAGCTCGTTGACCATAACTAAAAAAAGAAGCGGTCCCAAAAGGGCACCCTGCGGAACCCCCAAAAATGGGTAAACTATCAGAAAAATTGGTTTTGTTCGTTAGACAGAAACTGAGCAACCAGTCGAACAATCGTTGTATTTAACAGTACATAGTATTACGCAAATTAAAAAAAAAAAATGCTATATACTCGCATATGAGTGTACTCTGTGACTATGTTGACGTTTCCGATGCTATTTTTCTTAACGAAGAATTTTTTTTAAAAATAAAGCGAATTGAACTGAATTAGGAATGGTTGAATTTTGAATTTAATTAAAATTTTGTCAACGCGCTTGCTATGGTTGATTGACTCAAATGCTTTCATTAGATCTATCGCTATTAAATTTATTGAAGTATTAGGGTTATCCAAATTCTTTAATATCCAATCTAATCCTGGGTCATTCGTTCAAATTTCCCATTAAATCCGACCACTCGTGGTATTCCCTTTTCAAATCATATCGATTAGGCTAGTCAATATATCAGACGAACAGGAAGAAATACAAACGAGGGCTAACGCGAGAACAGCTGAACTCGACGACGAGAAGAAATACGATGAGAATAAATGATGAGAAGAAGTAAAAAGCTCCATCCAAATGAAGAAGAGATAAAAATAAGAACTGCACATAGTGTGATTCGTACAGATGGTCCAAGTTCGCAATTTTGGAAGACTACATAGGTGTCAACTGTCCATGAAATTCAAAGTAGATCAGACCTTTTCCACCTTCCACTTCCAGAGCTTGAAAGCAGTGTTAGATCAAGAAAAAGGAAATAGGCATAAACAAACATTCTAGCAAAAAATCGAGCAAAAGTTTCGAGCAAGAGTTTCGTCACTTCGTTTGTCAAACTGTATAACTGGAATGAGAACACAAATTACTTTGAATATTACCCGTTTAGTTGTTATTCCTTCATATAATTTGAAAGTATAGTCTATTCGAGAACAAATGAGACCTCCGTCTTCGGCCCCACGCACCGACTATGGATACTCAGAAAAAAAATGAGCAGAGCTAGAGCTATTTGCAGAGCTTTGAATTGACGCCCGTCTACTTCAATCTTCGCCGCTGCGCACATCAGGGAAAAAAAACCGTAGCAGGCGTGCACGACCAGCCTCTGCAGCGCGTCACATTTGAAGTCACAATGGTAGACAACCAATAGCCTGTTAGTCTTGACTTTTCTTCTCCGGGGCTCAACTGCGATGTAGCTGTTGTAGAGGTAACGAATAATAATGTTCCGCGTAGCTCCTACCCTCTGCTCGTTTGTATCGGCCAGGACATCGGAAAACTATTCGACCCTACATGGTCGTATTACAGAGAACGGGAGAGGTTCTTTTTAAGTGTGTATAATTAGTGAAAATAATAAATGAACCTGAACCTAATCAAGATTGATGGCTTGTACATTGAGTATTGACAGTTTCTTGATTGTCTCGTCTTTTTGTTTGTTATTTTTTTAAGTTCTCCCACGGACGAGAAAGCTCCAAGTATCATCACCATCATCAAAAAGGGCTCCCTTTCAGATTCGGAGGGGAATCAATTTTTGCTGGTGTTGGTGTAATGTAAAATTAATTAAAAACAACCATAATAAACTAAACCAAAAATAAGTTGGATCAATACTAATTTCGTCAACTGCAAATATTTTGTTTCTAACAAAATCCATTTGGAAGCATTCCTAGTGTTCTCGCTGTTTTTGTACTCGCCGTTCCCTTCGATTCCCTGAGGAGTCATCGGGGAACGGCGAAAATACGCCTTATGTAATAGTATTTGTTTTCATTATTTGAAATTCAATGAACCTACTTTATGTCAGTTCTCACCTGGGCTTCGTGACGAGCAGTCGCAAGTGCGATAATATGAGTTCCACGTTCGACTTATCGGATTAAAATGAGCGTGATGATATTATCGGTGAGAATCTATCTCTGACTTTAATTTCACCATAGCAGTCTGCCCAGTGTGTTTACGCGAATTTAGTGCTAAGACTTTTCTATATCAAGAACCAGTGCCCGATTATCGCTTGCCACGGTAATCGAGGTTGAAGATCCCATTTCCTAAAAGCACTATTTTTGAATTTTGGCTTGTTTATATTTTGATCCTTTTCTGATCATTTTAACCTAAACGGACAAAAACATTTCAACTAATCACCGTCCCAATTACGGTCTCTCCCATCCACTTTTATCGGCTTCGCGCCAGTTCCTACCAGTTCAAACAAGTTTATGAACTTTCACCGAATAACCTGTTACCAGCTATCAGCATCGTTTGGCGAAGTGCCAGGAATCAAAGCAAATAGCGAAGGATTTGTTATAAACCAGCGCTGCCTGGTGAGGCTGCTGCGCATTTCGCGTGACTGGTAATAGTGGATAGATGGCTCCAAGATGCAAGAGTGTATTTTCCTGCCCAGTATGTTCTAGCCCCGTAGGTCGGGGCTCTGTAAAGTGCAACATGTGCGGAGATTGGGTGCATTACAAGTGCGCAGAAATCCCTAAGAATGTATACCATCCCGACTGGATCTGCCCGTTATGTTTCAGTTCTGCCATTTCTGCTCCACTTGTTGAGGATGTCGAACTTGGTGATGACGACAAAGGTACCTACCCTAATACACCCAAAAAAGTCGTTATTCAGTGCATGACCCACATAACCCCACGTCCCAACGACCTGGACCACGATTACGAGAGTGATGATATGTTAGGTTGCAGTGCCAACAGCTCTTTCTCGATCCTCAATCCAGCGTTTCATGAATCCCTCGCTTGGGACAAACATGGTCTTACTCCTTACGGCCTCGCATCGACCCCCTTCGTTCTAAAAGGTAGTGACCCCTCCTGTCCCGTGATAACAGGTCTTCGCTCCAAAGTGGAGAAGCAAGAGATAACGATAGAAACTCAAGGATTACTCATCGAAGAACTTCGCAAAACCATCGCAAGCTACCAGCAAATATTGGTCCTAAAGGACATACTGAAGCCCCGAAGTGAGAAACATTCGCAAACTGAAAGCTGTGATGTTAAATCGGTGTGTGATAGCCCGACTGATCAAAGTACAGCCAACGACTCTCCGATCCACGCGACTGGGCTTGTTTCATTGCCTAGTGAGTCCACACTGTCCCCTGTTATTTGCCTGGATATAACTGACGATAACATGGAAAACGGAGATAGCTTCGACATAGTCGTCAATAAGCGTAAGTGCCGTTTTTTCAAGTCCGGGCAATGCAAATTTGGAAGCAATTGTAAATTTAGCCATCGTGTTGCAGGGAAAAACTCGCCTTTAGCGCAAGTATCAGTGCCGGGCCCCACCACTACTAGACCCCCCGTTTTGTGCCGATTTTTGTTGAGCGGTTCATGTAAATTCGGCAGTTCTTGCAGATTTTCCCATGAACTCCCGCCTGTAACTACGACTCCAAAATCCGAGTGTAGGTTTTTCCGTGTTGGTTTGTGTCGTTTCGGCAATTCTTGCAAATTCACGCATCAGACCATTAGTGCCCCTGCAAAGTCTGTACCAGTGACTCTTGCTGACCCCAGCAAGAGTGCCACTTTTTTTTATCGGGTCATCCCAAGTGTTTTAGATCCGTTACCGCTTCCCCCGCTGCAGTTTCTGCGGCTACTCCCTCCCCCAAGGTTGTACGGCTCTACAACGGGTTGGAACAAAACTTGGAACAAACGACTTTCCACATCCCTTCCACCTCTCAACCACCCCCTTTAATCAATTCACAGCCAGTTTTTACTCCTGAATCTGCTCCTTTCCCACTTCAAAATCGATTTGGTCGTCTTTATGTCCAAGTTGGTGTGCCCGTCCCTGCTGACAAGCCTTCTGATCCTAGCCCTCGTGATAATTATTCTCTTCTAGGTGATGTTACCCCCCCCTCCCAGTATTAACGTTAATATTTATGCCCCCCCTAATTTATCCTAGAATAAGGCTACTTTAAAGAAATCAGTTGTTAAAGAGTTTGCTCAAAATCGTTACAGTTTCCCCGGTTTTCTCCTTACGAATGCTGAGAGTCTGAATTTTGAAAAGTTGGTTGAGCTAGAATCAACAGCAAAACTTAACCATATTGATATAATTGCAGTTACTGAAGTCCAGGCACAAAATCAAAGTTTCCTTAAAATGACAGGTTTTCAGGAGTTTATTAAACTTCGCCCGGCTAATCATCCACTTGGGAAAAAAGGGGGGGGCGTTATGATTTTGGCCAAGGAATTTTTATCTCCTACCCTTATCCATGTACCAGGTCTCCATGATTGCGATGAAATTATTTGGATATCTGCAAAACCGAAATGCCTCCCTCGACCATACACTAATTTAATCATTTGTTCCTTTTATTATTCCCCCGGGCAGAATGTTTGTTCTCGCCGTGAGTTTCATGACAAGCTGCAAGCTAGCCTCGACTTTGTTATGGCAAAGTACCCAAATGCTGGTATATTCATGGCAGGCGACGCAAACGAACTAAACGTTGATTATTTGTGTAAAGACCAGAAGCTTAAGCAAATTGTAGATTTCCCAACTACAAAAGGTGGTACCAGTTTGGATGTTATTTGCACTAACCTTAAAATTTTTTACAATCCTCCAATTACCCTTCCCCCTCTTGGTGGTAGCTATCACTTTATGCTACAACTGATACCCCTTCAAGTGTGTAAAACTAATTACTCAGTTTCTAAATTTTCGCACCGACCATTAACTAGTCAAGGGCTTTTAGATTTTGGATCTAGGATCACGGCTGAGAGTCGGGAGGATGTTGTTTCTTGCGTTGATCTTGATTCAAAGGTTAGTTTGTTTCAGTCTAAATTAACGGAAAATTACCAAAAGTGTTTCCCAGAGGTTGTTAAGAAGGTATGTTCTTCAGACAAACCTTACGTAAATGAAAAAATTAAAGAGCTAATCCAATTAAAGGTAAAACTTTTTCGCCGTGGAAAGAAAGACGAAGCGATTGCTCTTAGAAAACAGATAAAGAAAGAAATAAGACGTGCTGCTTCTCGTTATGGTAAGAACAAATTAAATAGTTTAAAACAAAGTAAACCTCAGCAGTGGTTCAGGAAAGTGAAAGAAAATGCGGGTCTTTCGCCCAAAAACCTAGATTTTCGACTTGATGAACCGCCGTTTCAGACAGCCAATGAGCTTAACAAACATCTTGCCACGATTGTTCAAGCATTCCCTCCTCTCGCAGTCAACTAACACATCCCCGAAACTCCAAAAGAAAAAATTCCCGTAATTTCAGCGAAAGAAATAATTACAAAAATACATAGGCTGAAGATTACTAGTATATGTCCGATTGATATCCCAGTGGATCTAATAAAAGCATTTCCTGATAAGTTAGTAACACCCCTTGCAAACATTTTCAATGATATCAGTAAATCCGGAAATTACCCGTCCTGCTGGAAGCTGGGTTATATCACACCAATCCAAAAGAAGGGGGGTTCGAACGATTTTAGTGGTGTTCGACCAATAACACTGACCCCAGTTTTTTCAAAAATGTACGAGGGTTTCTTGGCTGATTGGTTAAAGGCAGAGATTCTTGATCTTATTGATTTACAACAATTCGGGAACCTCAAGGAGGTATCTACTTCGCACTACCTTGTTAGTCTTCTTGACACTATTCTGAAAAATCTTGAAAACCCTGATACTTGGTTGAATCTTTTATTAATAGATGTCCAGAAAGCTTTTGACCTAATTGACCATAATATCCTTGTAAACAAACTGTTGATTGAGTTCCAAGTGAGTCCTTTTTTGGTCAAAATTGTTGCTTCTTTTTTAACAAATCGTTCTCAAGTGCTTAAATACAAAAACGTCTTTTCTGATCCCCTCCCTATTTTTTGTGGTGTCCCCCAAGGAACTCAAATTGGACCAATTTTATTTTTAATAATGATCAATAGCCTATTGACTGACCACCCAGATCGTTGAAGTACGTGGACGACCTGTCTGCACTGGAGGTATGTCGACGGAATATAAAAAGTTCAATTACGGCTCTACTTGAGGACGCTACTAAGCAAGCGTCTTTGTCGAAGATGAGGATTAACTCCCAAAAATCATCGATCATGACTGTGAATTTTTTAAAATCCGTGCCCTCTTTCACAGACCCCATTCCTCCCAAAATCTCCGTTAGTTTTATTCAATTACTTGGAGTTACTATTTCAGCTGACATGAAGTGGGATGCCCATGTTCAAAACATCCTCAAACAAGCTTCCCCTTCGGTTTCCATGTTAAAACTTATGAAAAAATTTTCTTGCCCCCCGAAGGATCTCCTCCAACTGTACTGTTCGTTTATCCGGCCAATACTGGAGTATGCTTGTCCAGTGTGGCATTTTGGGCTTACCTCTGAGCATGTTTATAAGATTGAAAACATTCAAAAACGAGCGCTTAGGATCATTAATGGGGAGGGGAAGCTTCCTTACCATTATCTGCTTGGCAGGTTCAGGCTCACCACCTTGGACGCGAGAAGAAACCTTCTATGCCTTAATTTCGGCACCAAGACCCTGTCTGTTCCCAGATTGCGTCCTATTCTCCCCGAACTCTACACACCCATCCGCAATAGACCGCAGCGCGACAAGGCTCAGAAAGTACCCAAATTAAATCCAGTCCCCACAAAACATGAAAGGTACCGAAGGAGTTTTGTTCCAAGTTTTGTTGAATTGTACAACAGCCAGTAAACTTAGTCATTATTTTTGTTGAATTTGTTAGTTTTAGTTTTTGACCCTTTTATAATGTTTTATTTTGTTTTATATATATTTTTAAGTGAAATTACTTTTGACGTAATGATTAAAAATTTACTTTGATTGAATTTGAAAAAAAAAAAATTTTTACCATTTCTTTAAAGTGACTTTTATTTGTTTTAGAAGTTTTTAGCAAAATGTTCGCCGAATGAGCCTATCGTGTAAATTGTGGTAGTTAAGTTTTGTATCGACTGATGAATTTGTTACGAATTATGTTGCAATTATTATTCGACTGACAAATTGATTCGAGTGTTTAGTTATGTTTGGACGTAGAAGTCAAATTCGGCGTTCACGCTGTGAAAGTTACTTTTTAGAATTAAAAATCTACTACTACTACTACTACCACATGTAAAGATTTTACTTTTAACAAACTTCCGGCTTTAGCCGGATTCCGGGCGAACTACTTGTCCGGCGATAAAATGGTTTTCACATTCATGTTCAGCATGTTCTTTTTCTTCTCTTCTTCTTGGTCTATCTATATTACTACTGATACAAAAAAAAATCAATAATCGTCCATCCATGCCTACAGAGGAAAAAATTAGCTAACTTACTAATAAATAAGTAAAACACATTAGGGCTTACCAATAGAAGAATCAGCTGCACTTTCAGCGCTCATCATGACCTTCCTGGGAATCACTATAGACGTTTCTCCCTTCTTGACTTTGGCAGTCGCTTTTAAACCATGCCCCTGCTCCCCGTAACTTTCAATCTTGAGATTCGAAATCTTCGCTCCATTTGACTGCAGCCAGTTCACTAGAGAGCTGAAGTCCTTCTTAGAATCAGGTACCCGATGCGATACACCTGGGGATAAAAATAAATGTAGCCAATGCTGAGCAATCTTGTTTTATAGCATCTTCGAGCGTGTTCCACCCAATAATATTTAAAATTTTTTAGTTTAATACTCTTTATTATACAAACCAACTTTTACATGCTAAACTAGATGAACCCACCTTTTGTAATCTTCTTAACATCGTTCATACATGTAGCTGATACTTCTGACTGCAGGAAAGCCCAAGTGGGCCTGTGGAGGCAGTCACTATTCACTATATAATAGTAACTATTAGTTGCTATTTTCTGCCTCGTGAAAAGTTACTACGTTGACCGTTCCAGCCTTCTCGGAATAGTAACTAATAGTAGCTATTTGCTTACCACGCTCGGGAACGTGGTTTCTTTTGACGTTGGACCGATTAGCCCGTGGCACAATATTTTGCTGAAAATCGAAGAATGTGTTCCAGCCTCAACGCCAAGAAGCCAGAATTCGTGATGTCATGCGTAGTAAATACGGTAAGTAGGGTGGAACACGCTCTCTGTCAAAGATTGCAAGACCAGAAAATAAAGTCAATATCACCCTTGGTAGCCTTGGAACTGTAACCCCCGCAAGCCTAATTTTTCAGAACTGAACGTCACGAGTTTTTATACGCCATAGCGTTCGCCTTGGATACGCTAATTCAGAACAAGCTGTAAAGTATGGCATGGAACGGCATCCGTTCTATGACACCAGCTCCAGTAGAAGGAAACCCACTCAATACAGTCGTTAACTGGATGGTGGTTAACTGAATAGATAACAGGGCCCAACCAGCGCACGATATTATCCACTGCTTCCTGGCCGAAGATTGAAAATTGAAAATTAAATGTCTTTTCCTGTGTGTTTGTGTATTTTCATTTATTCTGATTTTTCAAATGGAGGGCTATAAATAAATTACTTACTAACTTACTTTACTATTCATGTGTCAATAAGCCTGTATTTTAGCCCCATTGCTGTCTCCTTTTGCAATAAAAATAGTCTGGCGACTAAAAGAGCTAAATACTGTCATGAGTTCTCATGCTCCATAGCATTCAAAGCGACTGATTTACTAGCTATTGTCTAGAACAGTGGTTCCCAAGCGACTGATTTACTAGCTATTGTCTACAACAGTGGTACCCAACCGGTGGGACTCTTGCAAGGGGTACGCGAAGGTACCAAAATCGGTTCAGTCTGTAGCTTCAACATCTCGCCCCACCCATTTTTGATTGCAGAAAGCTCCAGCAGAGGCATCAGTAGCCAAAATATTTTATGGGGGGTCAAGGTATTTTTACCGACTGGCTGGTCACAGTTAAACAAAAAAAATGTTTGTATGAAAAATAAAGTCGCTTCGCGCTGACTCGTTTCTTTTAACCGTCGGGCCAACCCCTTTGGGGGAGGGGTGTTGCCAAGCCGTGTGTGATGCCTCTGATCCTAGAGAAAGTCAACGAAATAATGTTAGACGGTGCAAGTGATATTGTCATTCACATTGCGAATTAAGCTAACGAAAATGTTTGCGATTCAGCTTGATGAAAGCACGGACAATATCAAAACATAACACAGAAACAGGCTGACTGTAAAAAAAAATTGCCGTCTAATGACGTCGAGCGGAGATCTGACAACATTTTAGCTACAAAGTAGCCTCAAATGTCTCACTGATCGTGTATGCATTCCATACTGTTAGTTATACGTCATACGTTCTGAAAAAAGGGGTACGCAACCTTTTCGAACCTTGATTAGGGGTACGTGGTACGGAAAAGGTTGGGAGCCACTGGTCTAGAAGCCTGTATTTTGGCCATATTCTGGCCCTTTGGTCCTAACATAGCTCCCATGAGTAGGGGTATCAAAGTATAGCCTTACCTACTCCTTTTTAAATACCACAGCCTACACAAGCACCCTTCTGGTGCATTTTTAATTTATGGTCATTTGACTGTATTTTAGCCCCATTCCTGTGTCACAAGAAACAGAAGAAAAACAGACGTCATTCGCTAGTACCGAGCGAGAACAATTTTGTAATTCTATTCGCAGGTATTAGGCTCGTCTTAAATTTAGTTTGTTTTTAATTCTTTCAATTTTGGTTTTCATCTTCGGTTGTTTGTTAGTTCTCTGCTTTTTTTTTGGTGCTGTATTATTTGATGGTTGTCATCACTTTTGGCGTTTTTCTTCGAAATTTTCTGTCGGCGCTGAAGAAGGGAGGCGGTTGTCCTTCCGACATATTCACTTCGTTTTTTCAATATTTTCAATGGCCTTTAAAAATAAACCATTTTCGTCTGTTTTTCTTCTGTATCTTGTGATATGTCAGGTCAAAGTGGTTTACGAAATTATCTTCATTTCTGTGTCCTTTTGCAATAAAAATAGTATGGTGCCTAAAAGAGCTAAAGACTGTCATGAGTTTTCATACCCATAGCATTCACCCTGGAATCTGGATATACTAATTCAGAACAAGGCGAGAAGTGTGGCATGAAACAAGGTCAAGTTGAGAGCCCAAGCGACTGGTTTACTAGCTATTATAGAGAAGCCTCTATTCTGGCCATATTTCTCAACCCCTTTGCAATACAACCCCTTCCTGGGAGACCTTCCTTGAGGAGGGGGTAATAAAGTATAGCGTAACCTAGTCCCTGTTAAAAACGACAGCCTACACAAGCACCCTTCTGGTGCCTATTTAATTTACCTCCTATGTCTAGGGTGCAAAGACCTTACTTGCCGAAATGTTTGGGGGGGGGGAGAGGTATTTACCGACTGGCTGGCTGGTCCCTCTCCTCCCATACGTGACGCCACTGCTAGGGTGGCAAAATTTTTGTGGAATTGCGGTACGTATATAATCCTGTTAGGTCCAGAGTATAACTATCATCAAGATTAAGATAAAACATTTCTCATAGCGGGTTGTGCGGGTGCGCGCTTCCAAGCGCGGCGCTTGGAAGCGTTTGGAAACAACTGTTTCTAATGGTAATAATACAATCGTTAACAACTGTTTAAAATCGAAAACGATTGGAAACAATTGGAAACAAGACCAAAGGTGTCGATGGGATCCCAGAAATATAATATCTGATCCAGACAATTGGGTCTCGTCTTCGCCAGATCCAGTCTTCGCCAGGCTAATCATCAGAGAAAACCAAGTTCAGATATAGCTCTTTAAGCCATATCTAATTTGACGATACTGATATCCCTACAAAGAACATCTAACCAACTTTAAATAAAACTCTAACTTAAAAAAAAAAAATACCGGTTACAACCGGATTCCGGACTAATTATATGTCCGGGTATGAAATGATTGTTATATACAGACTCAGCGTCTCTTCTTATCTCTAAATCTGTCATCTAATCAAGTTCAGATTAAGACTTTTGCATTTAACAAGTTTTCCGGTTTTGACCCGATTACGGACGAACTAGTTGCCCGGCGATAAAAATGGTTTTCGCCATCGTGTTCAGCATGTTTTCTTACCCTGATATCGAACATTTAATCAACTTCAAATGAAACATTTACTTTTAACCACCTTTCCGGTTTTTGCCGGATTCTGGAAGAACTACTTGTCCGACGAAAAAATGGATTTCACCATCGTGTTCAGCATGTCTTCTTACTACCCAATCGAACAATTAATCAACTTCAAATAAAACTTGTACATTTAACCAACTTTCCGGTTTTTGCCGGATTCCGGACGAACTACTTGTCCGGCAAGAAAATGATTCTCATTATCGTGCCCAGCATGTCTTCTTACCCCATAATCGACTATCACATTAGCTGTTTAAAAATATTTTGTTTGGCCCTTAATCTGAACCCCCTCCGCCACCCCTAAAAGTAGAGCTACAGAGCCCATCTACGAACTTGAACTTACCCTTCGAGAGTTATCGTGCTAACAGACGGACAGACGGACAACTTTTGTGATGTCATAGGTATCCTTACGTTTTGGGATCCCAAAAACTGTTTACAACCGTAAACAACTGTTTCCAATCGTAGAAAAACAAATTTTTACGATCGTTTCCAATTGTTTTCAACTGTTTGTGATAGGAGAAATGTCCCATTATTTCCATACAGGTGGTCAGTTTAAATGGAAAGCATTCAAAGCACAACCTTTGAGCAGGTGACACCCAAATGACAAGCGCTCAATTACATGCTACCTATCTTGTTTATATCAGTGTGAAGTGCAAACCAAAAGTAAAGGAAGCGTGAGGAAAAAAATTATATTCCAACAAGCAACTATTAATACTTACCTTTTTCTAATGCCAATATTCTAGTAACAATGTCCCTAATTTCCTTGTAGAGCAGGAAAATTTCTTTGTTTTTGCCATTGGGGAATTGTTCGCTTGTTTCTGAAAGTAAAACGGTAAGTAAGAAATTTATCTATAGCCCGCCATTTTGAAAAAGCGGAGTAAATCGAAGAAAAAATAAAACACATAAAATGAGAAATGACAATGAGAAATTACAGTAGAGACGATCTCAGAACTAAATATACATGCTTATTGAAGTCAAACATCCACCAGCCTGCAAACTAACCATCTTAGGATCACTTAGGCCGACCTTAGTTAACGTATGGTGGATAAACAAATAAGCAGTAGAATATCTGAAAAAAAGGAGAAATATGCCTAGACCAAAGTCAAGAGTCTGTAACCCCCCCCCCCCCCCCCCGGACTGGAAAACAGAGTTTTGTCATCAACTGATAGCATGGTAGCCGAGATGAGTTTTTGGGGCGTGTACAGTGTACCGATAGTCCGCCGTAAACCCTTTACCTAGACCATCCAAGGGAAAGCTCGGAACACTCAAGTACAAAAGAAATATATTTTACTTTAGAGAGAGTGAATAATAACTGAACAGAACAGTCTGAAATGAAAAGAAACTGGGGATAAGACTAACTGTCGAAACTGACTAACTCATCTGAAATTAAAAGACTGTTTGAAACCTGAACTGACCGAAACCATACCTTATAAACCACAACACGACCCAACACTAATACCGTCATTATGACCAGTGTTGCAAGCAGTCCGAATCACAACTGATGGTTTAGCTAGCCCGTGCGTCTCCTATAAGGCTGGGTGAAATTAGATTCGAGGCCCATGGCAATATTTCAATGAGACCTTGAATTTTCCCAGACTGTGCGGGCCACTTGTTACGCATCTGTGGACCATACCTGACCTCCAAGCTATCTGATAGGATGCATACCGCAAGAGACTCCTGTATAGCCGCAAATAAATTATTTTCGCTTCTGCAAATTACTGCTCCGCCTTCCTCTTTGGACCCGAAATAGTAAAATCATTATACATTATACATATACATTATACATTTTATACCTAGTTTTGTTAATATGTATAACAAAAATCAGGAGGATTGATTAGTGTTTTGTTTTCTCTGTTCTTTTTTTGCGTCGCTTTTTAATGTGACTATACCAAAGAAATTTCAATTCAATTCAATTCAATTTCAATTTCAATTTATTTTTAAAATTCCTTCACGGGCAAGCCGAACATTGGATTTTTCGTCATAAACATAATAACATCAACACCTTTGTCATAATTTTGTCATAAATAATAAACTTATATACAATTCGAATCACTGTAAGTGATCATTTACAATTACACTTATATTAGAACTGAAATTCAAATCACTATAACATAAACAAGAGTTACAACGAATTATGCATTTCGACGAATGACGTCACGTTAAACGTATGTAAGAACTAGGATTCAAACAATTATAAAATAAGCACGAATTACGATGAATTATACGAGAATCACGATGAGTTATACATTTCGACGAATGACGGTACGAAGCTTTTTCTGTATCGGTCATGAGATGCAGAAAGGGGATGTAACTTAGGAATCGGCTGCGAAACCATTCGCGCAGGTCTAGGCCTAACAGGTTCAAACTCAGGCGGGAAAATGTCTCGCAGACGAGGATTCTCAAGCGTCTTAACTCCAAATTTGAGGCACATTTTTTCCCGACGTAGGGCCAAAGATTCCAGCTTGAAACTCCGAAGAAGCTCAATGTATGGCACCTTTGGCGATTTAGAAGTAACAAGGAGGGCTCGGAATTGCAATCTCTCCAACGAATTCGACTGATCCCGTGTCAAACCGAAGTGCCATACCTGACAGCAATATTCTAAAGTGGGGCGGATAAAAGACAAGAAAATTTTTAAAAGGTGCTCGGTAGGGACACCGTAACGGGATAATAATTTTAGGGATCGGATTGCCATATTACCCTTTTTAAGCATGCTGTCCACTTGTTTGATCCATTTTAAGTCATGGGTAATATGGATTCCCAGTAACTTTATGTGTTTCACACACTGGGCAGTGGGGAGGGGAGGGTAAAAGTCCGGCATGCTTTTTAAAAATGATATAGTTAGCACCAACGATTTATCCATGTTGACGACCATGTCATCCATAGCTGCCTCATCGCAGATATCATCGATGATAACCTTAGCACTGCTTTTAATATTTCTTCTGCACACTTCAAGCAGCGACAGGTCATCCACGAATTTCCACCTATCTGCGAAAGAAAGTGCGAGCTCATTGACCATAACCAAAAAAAGAAGCGGTCCCAACAGAGTACCCTGGGGTACACCGCAAAAAATAGGTAAAATATCTGAAAATATCGTTTTGTACTTAGTTTGTTGTGTTCGGTTTGACAGAAATTGTGCAACAATTCGTACCAGAAACGGCTCAATTTTAAATTTATTTAGGAGTTTGGCAATGAGCTTGCTGTGGTTAATTAAATCAAACGCTTTTTTTAGATCTATAGCTATTAAATTAATCCATATATTTGGATTATCCAAATTCTTAAGTATTCTATCTAGCAAGCTAACTAAGTAATGTGCTGTTGATGTTTTTGGCAGGTTACCAAACTGCTTCGGGTCAACAAGTCTCAAAATTGTTTCTTTTAACCATGATGAAAGGAACTGTTCGTAAACTTTACTAAAAATAGGGGTCATAGTAATTGGGCGCACACCAGTAAAATCATTAGGGGAATCTTTTTTCGGAATAGGTGTCACATAACCATTTTTCCAAACTGACGGGTACTCACCTGATTCTGTTATTTTATTAAAAATATGTGAAAGGGGACTACTAATTTTCTCAGGGAAAGCTTTAATCAACTCAACGGGAATATCTACGGGTGTTACACTCGTTCTTTTAAGCCTCCTTAATTTTTTAGTTACTTCATCTTGGCTAATTTTAGGGAAATCAAAATCAGGTGGGATTTGGGGAATTTCTTCGTGGGGGAGGGGAGGGAGAGTTTGAACTATAGCAGCAAGGTGAGCATTTAATTTATTTGCCGTTTCCTGTTCACTTTCATCAAGGTTAAAATCAAGTCCCTTCTGAACCTTCCCCATCATTTTCTTCACTCCATTATACCATTTTCTAGGGTCAGACTTTAATAGTTTTTCAGTCTGATTTGCGTAGTGGTTTTTTGCGGCATTCCTCGTCATTTTGCGAATCTTATTTTTCAGTCGTTTTGCTTGGTCAGTCTTACCAGCTTTAAATAAACGCAGTTTTTCCTTAATAAGGTCTTTTACTGCCTTCACAATATAAGGCCGGTCAGAGGCATGTCGCTTCACCTTCTTCTCGGGAAAGCACTCATGGTACTTTGCTAGTAGGATTTCCTGTAGAAAACTAGCTTTACTATTGGTATCCTTTGCAGATGAAACTGATTCCCACTTTTCTTCACAAATCCATTCGCCAAATTTTAGGATACCCTCATCGGTCATTGGTCGACTTGTAGTTTCTGTCGTTGTGTACTCAATAGTGACTCTATTGCGCGGGTTTAATTCTAGCGTAAAATGGTAGCTACCGCCAAGTGGAGAACCTGGGATCGGATCATCATAAAAATCAAACATGTTAGTCGAAATCACATCTAGAGAAGTGCCACCCCTCGTTGTAGGGCACTTCACCAACTGTTTAAGACCTAGGCCTCTATTAATATGATCAAGGCGTAACTCGTTACCGTCACCAATCATGAAAATTCCACACCCTGAAAATTTCCCAGAAACGTAGTCAGCACTCAGTTGGAGTTTCTCTAGAAAATCAGAACGTGCTTGTACATTCTGACCTGGTGAATAATAAAATGCACATACAGCGACTCCGTTGAATTGGCGCGGGAGCCGTTTCGGTTTCAAATACATCCACATTATCTCATCATGATCTTGAAGGCAAGGGACATCCACGATGCGGGAGTTGATCTTTTCATGTACATATAAACCGATTCCGCCGCCTTTCTTCCCAAGGATATGGTCGTTTGGTCGGAACTTCATGAAAGCATTAAAACCTGCGATGTTTAACAACTCGGGGTTTTGCTGGTGGATTTCAGTGACCACTAGTACTGAAGCCTTTAAAATACTCGCTAAACTTTCTAATTCTATTGTTTTTTCCGGGTTAAGACTTTCGGCGTTACTATAAAGAAATTTTGGGAAACAATACTGACTAGAAACGTACTCCTTGTTTCGCGTATGAGACTTACTTTTGAGCGTGGCAACTGTTGAACATCTTTGAGGAACTGAGGGATTGTCGGTTTCCTCATTTAAATCCTCACATCGGTCCGGTAAAGCAAGCGGGTCGAACCTGTTGCGGGTTGAACATGTGGCCGAAAGCATGGTTGCTGTGGAGGGGGGAAGAGGGGGGTTGGAGGGGGTAGAGTGAGAGGATTTTGGGGGGGAGGGTAACGCAGGTCTGGCAACCTCGGTATCACAGGTGTCGCTAAAGGACCCGCAGGGCAGATCAAGTAGTGGCTTCTCTCCTTCGGCCACTTGTTGCGCAGGGAGTAAAGAGAGGGTTTCGCATGGGAAAATCCTAATCGCGACTGAACTCCCACCCAACGCCGAGGAGGCGGCACTGGGCCGTTTCCTAAAAAAGACCAATTCTGACCAGCTGTTGCCGCTAGTTGTGGTCGACTATTACTAGCAAAATTAGCACTAATGTACTTCGATGGCAGATGCACATGGGCATCTTGACAGTACTGCTTAAAGCACCTACCGCTTCCGAAATTCGGACATATCTTTCGGTGAGTCAATTTACAGCTATTAGGCCTATTACAACGGTTACCACTTATAAAATCCATGCACAAATGGTCGAACTTACAAAGGTTGTCTTTTTTACATTTGCCGGCAATATGGAAAGAACAAGGGGTACCTGGGGTAGCGTTGGACCAGGTTTTACTTTTCAGCTCATTGGCTCTGATTTCGTGTGCAAAATTACACTTTTCGCCCTTCTTACACAGGCCTTTCCGGAAAAATCGGCAAGTTTTTTTCTTCTGAACTGGATCACTATTCTCGTCTTGCACTGATAGTTCAGCTTTCGCTTGTAGGCCATCACAGAAAAAGCAGCAGGCGATTTGAACCGCGTCTCCCGTAATTGCTTTTGCTACGTCACTAACTTTAGTATTCGAATACGCATTGACGAATCGATCACAAGCAGATACAGATAACACTGGGGTATTTAAAACTTCGGTGATGTCATGAGCAGAAGTGCTTTTGGCATCACTTGCCATTTCAAAACAAATAGGGGGATTGACACTGGTTAAAGGGAAATTTGGCAGTGCCATGAAAATTTTGGTGAAAATAAAAGCTTATCTTATCTTATCTTATCTTATCTAACTTACAGTAGTTGGACAACTTATACAGAAGTACAAAAATAAAATTAAGAGTCAATGGGAGAGCATTCTTCTACAATAGGATAGTTTTGTAGATAGGTAATCCTGGTATTCTGCAGGCAGTTTTAATCGCCTAAAAACACCAATTCAATAGTTGCAGTTTTGCAGATTGGTGTCTGTTACCATGGTAACTGGATATGCAGTTAGTCGTTTTTGAAGTAACCCTGGTATCTGATATAAGGTTGCTCTGCAAAAACGAGAATTGCCGAAATTGCGCTTTTCGAAGTCATACCAAAAGAAAAACTGATATTCAGTCACACCACTAATTGCCAAACTTCTTTCCCACCATTTTGACAAAAATTGATGAAATGAGATGACTTCTTCAGATACCACAATAACTGGCCAGATACCACAATAACTGCAAAAATGCTTTTTGACCATGGTATCAGCTACCACAATAACTTCAAAAATGACTTTAGACTGTGTATCAGATACCATGGTATCTGCAAAAATGCAACTAATGAAAATAACAGTTCTTGAGAAAAAATTAACAAATTTGACCACTTAGCGGCGTAGCTTCTTTCCAACATCTTTTTCTCTGCAGTGTGACAGTAGGTGTTTTAGAATGTAAACAAAATACTGGAAACTTTCGGTGCAATTCAATCAAGCAAAACTTTTGGCTTGGTTATTGGTCAGGTCACCTATGAAAATCCTGGATCTAATGCCCCCTCCCCCAGGATCCATGCTTACCTATGCCCACGTCTATCAGTGATGCAACATTTCGGATAGACTGTAGCAACAGCTTAGAGGTTGGATAGTTCGATGTAGTTGTGTCATAATTATTTTCAGTTTGTATTTTATTTAGGCTACTGAGTTCTTTTATTTCATAGCAGTCATCCTTAATAAAGCAAATAAATTGAATGATAAAAAAGGATGATCATTCAAATTGACTTCAGGCTAGGAACAAAAATCCTAATATGACTCAAGTGGCAAAGGGTGTTAGTCCTTTTTGCTACTAGTATCTTTCAGTTAGAGAGCAATGCTATAGCCTTGAAACAGGGTTATGTTCACAAGTATGCAGGAAACTAACATAGTTATTCAACGGAAACATACAAGTCTTCATCAGGAAAAAATCTTAAGGGAGATAATAATAAATAAGATAACAAATCTTAGTAACAAATATTTTCAGCAATTTTTTATTTGTTAACTTATTTATTTTTATAACCCACTGAAAAGACAGAATAGTGGAGTACAAACAACGAAAAAAGAACAGAAAACTAAACAAACCACTAAACTACAGGTGCATTTTTTTTAATGTAGTTTCATTGTAGTTTGACATACTTTTGCTTTAATTATGAAAGTACAGTATGTGTAATGGAGGAGTAAAATGGTATAAATACTGTATCTTCATAACTGAAACAAAAGTATGTCAAACTACATTGAAACTACACACACAAAAATGCACCTTAAACTAAACTAAACGAACTAAACTAAAATTCAATAAAGAAGAAGGAACAGGCCATGATGCCCAGGGAAGCTGAGATGGGACATTGTGGAGACCCGTTTTAAAATTATTTGCATTGACCTTTGAATTGATGCAGCAAAAATGATGACATCACTTTGGTCTCAGTCCAATCCACAGAAAAAGTTTTGACCACACCATATATGTAAATGTACAGCTGCAAAAGTTATGAACAGAGTAGCACGAGTGAGTTTGCTTAAATCTTAATCTGTATTAAACTTTCTGGAAAAATTAAGAGTGTAGGCTAAGACTAGGAATAGCTTATGCTGGTTTAGCCTAGGCAAGGCCTAGCAAAGAAATGCCAATCAGAAGCGGGTCAGCCTTACTTCGCTGTAGACCATCAACTAGGCTGGTCAATTCAGATTTTTGTGCTCTAGAGAGTCCCATGTTCCGGCCGATTTGAAAGTTTTGCGCTTTCGAGATGGGACGCGCCTTTATTGATAGAGGTAAAAGCCTTAAGACAGGAATCGCGCGCGTCACGACCGGATTAAAACCACCAAACTTCTTTTGGGATAATCTGCTACCTTGCTGTTGTTACGCCACGTAGCATGTATTTCCTTACCCCAATATCGATCCTCTAATTAACTTCAGATGAAACTTTGACTTTTAACAATTTTCCGGTTTCTACAGGATTCCGGGTGAAGTATTTATCGGACGAGAAAATAAGTTTCAGATATGGATTCAGAGTCTTCTTACCCAGGAGGTCACAGAGACAAAAAAAGGTAAACGTCAACCCCCGTGGGGATGGTTCTTTTTGAGCCCCCAAGAACCCATTTGAAAAGGGTGGTCTACCTCACAAAATTGCCAAAACCCAATTGCAATTGGGTGGTCTACTGCGGAAAATCCATTTTTTTTTCCGGAAAGGACCCAAAAACGTGAATTTTCACTGAAAAATCCCAAATTATTCCTAGTTTTTTGGGATCCCAAAACGTAAGTGGAAGGATACCTATGACATCGCAAAAGTTTTCCGTCTGTCCGTCCGTCCGTCCGTCTGTCCGTCTGTAAGCACGATAACTCTTGAAGGGAATGAGATATTTTGATGAAACTTGGTGTGAGGATTCGTTGGGTCGTCGGACCGCTCAATTTCGTAGATGGGCTTTGTAGCCCTACATTTAGGGGTGGGGGAGGGGGTTTAAATTAAGGGGCAAACAAAATATTTTGAAACAGCTAAATTGATAGTCGATTGTGAGATAAGAAGACATGCTGAACACGATGGTGAAAACCATTTTGTCATCGGACAAGTAGTTCGCCCGGTATCCGGCCGGAAAGTTTGTTAAAAGTAAAAGTTTTAAGGAACGGGCTGCTGGAACAGGGATCGCTCGAGTCGAATTCGTCTAAACAGTTCACTTCCCCATGTTACGAGTTCATTGAAAATGGAGCTTATACAAGATACTTGTACTGTGACAGAAAACATAAATAATTTGTCACGGTAAAATTTCTTTGTGTAAGTTCCCTCTTCACCGGAAAATTGTACAGAAGGAGGAGACTCCCCTTCGTCCGCGATGGTATCCGAAGAGGCGAACTATCCGAACCTGTTCTGGGGAGCAATCGTTGCTTTTAGCGGAACCATTTTCGCTGCAAATGTGTATATCGTCGTTCGCAAGCTGAAGGAATTACATCATAGCTCCATAATGACATGCTTCGGCTTCTTCGCACTGATTCAAACCCTCACTATCACGGCTATAATCGACATCAAGCATCTCTACTTCGACCCCTCGCAGTGGTACTGGATCGTCCTCCTAGCGGTCTTCAGCTTTTTTGGCCAAATCCTCCTCACGATGGCCCCATTTGAACTTGATTAAATGTTCGATTTAGGGGTAGGAAGACATGCTGAGTTCGATGGTGAAAACCAATTTCTCGATGGAAAAGTAGTTCGCCTGGAATCCGGCCCAAACCGGAAAGTCTGTTAAAATTAAAAGTTTTATTTGGAGTTGATTAAATTTTCGATGTAGGACAAGAAAACATGCTGAACACTTATGTGAAACAATTTTCTACCTGGACATGTAGTTCCCCCCGAATCCCAAACCGGAAAATTGTTAGAAGCTTAAGTTTTATTTCTAGTTGATTCCATAACCGATTTAAGGGTAAGAAGAGATACTGAATCCGTGTTTGACAATCACATTTTACCCGGAAATTTAGTTCGACCGGAATCCGGCTGGAGTCGGAAAATTTGTTATACGTTAAATTTTTATTTGAAGTTGATTAGATGTTCATTATTGGGGAAAGAAGATACCATGAGTTCGTTTTTGAGCTTTCTTTTTTCGCCGGACAAGTAGTTCTGGAGTTTTGCCGAAACCAGGAAATTGGCAGAAGTGGCAGGAAGTTTTCGTCAAAACAGATATGACTGATAGGGGTAAATACACATGCTGAATCCATATCTGAACTTGGTTTTCTCAGATGATTAGCTATTTGGCCTTAATCTGTTTCTGAATTTTAGTTGTAAAAATGTTCAAGGAGTCTTGTAACATCTGGGGGGAGGGAAAGGAATCGTCGTCTTTGGTAGTACTACTCGGCGATCGGGAGGTTTTATTTGTTCCCTCCTTACTGTGAAGTTTTTTGAAACCGGACAAGAAACAAACGGTTTTCGATTAGCAATGGGCATCTTTGGGGCATGAGAGTAACCGCAATTTTCATCTTTGCACGTCAGGTTTTTACAAAGGTCAACATGGTCTAAAACACAAAACTGTAACAAACAAGATTTTGCAATGAAATCTGGACAAATATGTAGGAAGTGACAACTCTTGAACCGACACGAACCATACTGAGAAAAATTTCGGCAGATCGTGTTAAACTTTCTTTTGGCACTAGCGTCACTAGGATTAGTCACTTTGCCGATTCTTTCTTCGTTAACACTACCTGTAATTTCACCTTGAAGGTGGGAAATACGTTGGTCCTTCTCTGCAAGGAGGCTAGTTGTTGTTGTGAGGCTACTTGTTTTCTCAGGGCGTTGCATTCAAAACAAATTGTTGTCACAAGGGATTCACATGGATCTGTTTGGCAAGTCTTTTCGAGCGTTTTCACTTCCTCAGTTTGACAATACGGTGCATGCCCGGTAGGACACTGTACAGTTTTACATAGCTCAATCTGATCCGTCTGGCTGGTCACTTCAACCATAAGGCGTATTCTTGCCGTTCCCCGAAGACTCCACTTGAGGAGTCCCCGCGTTTTTGTTTGTCCCAGGGACTGACTCCCCGTATTCTCGCAAGTCCCCACGGGCGGGGAATGCTCCGATTATCATCACCATCATCAAAAAGGACTCCCTTTCAGATTCGGACGGGAATCAATTTTTGCTGGTGTTGGTGCAATGTAAAATTAAATAAAAACAGTCAGAATAAGTAAAAACTAAAATGAAGCGGATCCAGACTACTTTCGTCAACTGCATATTTTATTTTCTAACAAAATCCATTTTGGAAGAATTTCCCGTGTTCTCGATGTTTCTGTACGCGGAGTCCGCGTGGAGTGACTCCCTCTATTCTCGTCGTTACCTTCGAATCCCCGAGGAGTCCTCGGCGAATGGCGAGAATACGCCTATAGTCACAGTTTCGGTTTGAACTGAAGTTTTGGAAGTTATTAATAACTGTGGGACCGGGTTTGTAAGCGTACTGTCTTGGGAAACCAAAGTGTCCGGGTAGAAGCGGCGCAGTGGTGAGGGACGCGGTGGTTGGCTTACCGTTTCATTAACCAAGTTTTCAGTAAGAGGTCGCCTTGGGCCGGGGTTTGCTTTTTCACTGACCTGGTCAACTCGGTTTCCTCGGTAAGGTCGTCAAGGGAAAGACAGGAGCTGCATCGCCAGGTAGGGTCTTCAGGCCACTCCGATTTGGAGAAACCAGCACAAGCTGGGTGTATCCAAGTTCGACACTGGTAGCACTGGAACGAGCTTGCCTGGTCGCATTTTCTGTGACAGTCAAAGCAACGGACCGCAGGATTAGTCACAGGTAGAACGTGTTATTTTGTGCTGGCGCTCTTACAGTCGGCGCATAACCAGTCCGTGTTTTTAACTCGCTCAGCGTTCGTCACTTTTGTACAAGCAGGATGAAACCACGCTGGTCACCTTGTACATTGGTAGCTTCCTGCCCCACAATTCTTTTTGCAAATCCCGCAAGTTACACGATCCGTTCGCGTCATCTAGCGTCAAGATGTACGCTTTTGTCGTAAGTCTATCGCTGCTAGATGGCAGCGCAGAGAAGTTGGTAGTCTCTGATTGGGCCGCGAGGAAATGCAGCGCGGATCTTGTTGCTAGGGTAATTCAGCATAAGTAATTCAGCTCACTTGTTCTGATTTGTAGCAGTAAAATTTTCGCTGAGAATTGAGACCAGGGGCGTCACTATGGGGGGGGGGGGGGGGAGGGGGGGGGACTCCCCCCCCCCTAAAGGTCCTGATAAAGTACTTTCGTCGGGCGAAGCCCGGCGAAACTTCACTTGTTTGTCGGCGCGAAGCGCCGGCAAACACAGAAAAAATTATATTTTGTATGCTTTTTATCAGGCATCGGTCGATTCGTCGGCACATCGGGTGTTTTTATATGCAAGAAATAAAATCCTGCAAACGTTTGTCGGGCAAAACACTGAAGAAATCGAATTCTGCATGCTTTTGTCGTGCCTCGCTATTCTCGTCGGCACATCGGGTTCTTCTTATACAGAAGGAATCCAGAAGAAATAAAAACAAATTAAGTTTGTGTCGGGCGTCGGTCGACTCGTCGGCACATCGGGTTCTTTTTATACGCAAGAAATGTAATCCTGCAAACATTTGTCAGGCAAAGCACCGGAGAAATCGAATTCTGCAGGCTTTTGTCGTGCCTCGGTTCGTCGGCACATCGGGTTCTTTTTATACATAAGAAATCTAGAAGAAATATTTGTTTATGATTTTGTCGGGCGTCGGTCGACTCGTCGGCACATCGGGTTCTACTTATACGTAAGAAATCAAATTTTGCAAACTTTGTCGGGCGCACCCAGGAAGTTTAAGTTTCATTGGCACAAGGGGTTATTTTTACATGTATGAATCAAGTTCTGTACAATCTAGTCGAGCAAAACACAGAACAAATCAAATGCTCGATGGTTTTGTCGGGGCGTCGGTATTCCCGTCGGCACATCGGGTTCTTTTTACAAAAAAAACAAAAAAAAATCAAATTCTGTAACTTTTTATCGGGCGCATGCCGAAAGTTCAAGTCTCGTCGGTAGATCGGCTTCTATTTACACGTAAAATATAAAGTTCTTTACAATCTTGTCGGGCAAAACACAGAAGAAATCGAATTTTGAATGCTTTTGTCTGGCGTCAGTATTCTTGTCCGCACACCCGGTCTTTTATACGTAAGAAATCAAATTCTTTAAACATTTGTCGGTCGCAAATTTTTCCGGAAAAATACAGATTAAAAAAAAATTCGCCAGCGTTGCTTAGGTCAACTTGTTCTGGGTACAGTCGTTGGAAGCTTCGCTTCTTAGCAAAAGTTTAAACGAAAAGCCGAATATGTGAAATTAAATATATGTATTTACATCAAAAGAACAATGTCAACTGATGCCTTACAGTAAGTTTTACACAAAATTTCGACTGCGGCGCATTTTGTAGTATTCCCTATTTGGAAGAATGGTGTATCATTTAGTTTTCCTTTTAGGATAGAAATTCTTGGGGTTTGAAACACGTTAAAAGCAGGAAATTGTATGGTACTATAGCTGAATTTTCCGCAAAAAAAAAGATTAAAAAAATTTCGCCTGCTTCGCTTGGTTTAACTTGCCTTGGTACAGTCGTTAGAAGCTTCGTTTTCCAGCGAAAGTTAAAATGAAAAGCCGAATATTTCAACTTTAAAATACGAAATTATACCAAAGGAATAACCTCAACTGATGCGTTGTACAGTTAGTTCACACAAAATTTCGCCTGTGGCGCATTTTGTAGTATTCTTTATTTAGAAGAACAGTGTTTCATTTAGCTTGGCGTTTTAGGATTGAAATTCGCTGAAACACGTTAAGAGCTACAACTTGTATGGTAGGTATAGCTAGATTTTTCCGGAAAAAAAGTCGGATTTAAAAAATTTCGCCTGCGGCGCTTAGTTTAACTTATTCTTGGTACAGTCGTTGGAAGCTTCGCTTTTTAGCGAAGGCTAAAATGAAAAGCCAAATATGTGAACTTAAAATACGAAATTACATCAAAGGAATATTCTCAACTGATGCATTACAGTTAGTTTTACCCCGATTCTATTCTTTGCTGGCGGGAAATGTACGCCGTTGCCGCGAAGCGGCAACGGCGTGTTTTGTCGGCACATTTTGTAGTCCGTCGGCACAAATCGGACTTCCCCCCCCCAAAGGTAAAAGGCTAGTGACGCCCCTGATTGAGACGGGTACTGAAGGGATAAGCGGTAATTGCTCAGTAGGCCAATCCAAAATATAATAACAGTGCGATTTTTTTTGTATCGACGGAAAACTGCGATCTTCAACCTGTAACAGCTGGCCAAGCCATCACAGGCACTGGTACTTGCTATAGGAAAGTTCTAACACTGTCCCCGCGTTCACTCCGAGAGCCACTTACAACCAGGGTTGCCACCGGTAGTACAATTGTACTCTTTTTAGTACATTTTTTCCAAAGTAGTGAGTTGGTAGTACATTTGAAAAAAAGTAGTACTTTCGTAGTACATTTAAAGAAAGCTAGTACTTAATTTTTTTTTTTTACAAATTTCTGTCTAAGATGAGGTGGGGCTAGTTGCATTTCACTCATTTTATCTGAAACATTTGGTCATTGGATCTGATTACTTTAATCTAATGTTTGTGAGCTAGTTAAGTCAATATTCGAGTGCAAAATGGATACGTCAGCTGAATTTTATTATAGCTATATTTCGATCCTTATCGGCAAGGGTCCGGGTGTCATAAGTTCTTGAAACTGTTAGCGCTTTTCTCCAAACCGCATGTTCGGGTCTTAGAACTGTCATGAAATACTACATTACGCATTTGTGCACATTATTAAATACATTTTTGATCCCTTGCCCAGAGGCGTTACTAGCCAAAATGTTTTTTTTTTTTGGGGGGGGGGGACAAGGCGTTTACCGACTTACCTACTTTTACCGGCTGTTTTCAAGAAGAAAAAAAATATGGTTTTGAAAAAATTCAACCGACTGTTTTGACGAAAAATAGACTGATCTTCAGAATAACCGACTGTTTTCATGAAAAAAATCAACTGTTTTGACGAAAAATCGCGGCGCTTCGCGCAGACTCGGTTACTTTTTATCGACTGGCCGACAACACTGGGGGGGGGGCCCAGTCGTGACGCCCCTGCCCTTGTCTCCTAATTGCAATAGGCCAATCTGCAAGAACAGACAAGAAGAGGAGAAATCAGGATGATTTCGTTTTCTGTTGTAAGAAATGATATAATATTTTTAATATTTTTAATAATTTGTTCAAGTAGGAAAAACCCTAGTTTTGACGAAGGTTCGATTCAGGCCATATTTATAGGGTCGTGCTAAAGGCATTTACAGTAGCGGCAGGGGAAGACAACGAGCGTGTTGCGCGAAGCGCAACATGCTAAACAAAATTTTTAGGTAGTACATTTTCTCCCCTGGTAGTACCTTTTTGGTACTTGGATAGTGCATTTTAATTGAGTCATGTGGCAACCCTGCTTACAACCGCAAACAATAGCACGGATGTTCTATTTATTTTGTCGAACAGCAAAAGTCACTCCGCAATTACCAGACCGCTGTATGACGTCACTTGTTGGATGAAAATAAAAAGGGTTAACACAGGTAGATGCGATCGGTTCGGACTCTCAGAGAGAACTGAATCCTGAATTCTGAAATCCGGAATCATAAGACAAGCTTAAGTTGACATAAGAACGGGTTGCCTAATGCAGCCTAATCTCGATGGAACTTGACGGCAAACGGACAGCTCTCAGATTTTGCGTTTTAGTTCCCGACTCGATCCTGCAACTGTGGAACCGAACAGAGGATCAGGATATGACTTGGCATCAACGTCAAACAGAAGCTCTATGGTATAAGGTTTGAAGCCAAGCTGACCATTCATTACGAAAGAAATAGAAAACCGTGATTTTCGGTTTTTTTTCTTGATCAGCTAATTATCCCTCTAGGATGATGTGCGAGGGATAAATATAAATTCGGATATTTCGGTTGCACTTCCGGCAAACCGTCCTCAGCGAAAAACAAAACAAAACTAAATCATAAAATCCACCACAATCACAACAGGAGAACGATGCGGAACCAACAGACAATAAGACGAGATGTAACTAACAAGAGCTACTAGCTCATATGGCACTTGTTAAGAGTAGGCACGGCTCGGTTATGTCAATGATATATCTAGAGTTTGCTAGGTGTCTTCCCACCAAGTTTCACCTCGATCTCTCCACTCATAGCGTTTTCCAATATTTCCGGCTCTCCCCTACAGCTCCCCCCAAAAGTCACCGGATCCGGTCCGGATTTTAAGTGGGTCGTCTGAGGCATGAGGTCTTTCCAAATATCAAGTTTCATCGAGATCCGGTCACCCGTTCAAAAGTTATAAATACCTCAAGATTCCAGATTCCCCCTCCCTCCACTCCCCCCACAGTGCCCGAATTGGCTCGGTTATGTCAATGATGTATCTAGTGTTTGCTAGGTGTCTTCCCACCAAGTTTCATCTCGACCCCTCCACTCATAGCGTTTCCCAAGATTTCCGGTTGCCTCCTCCAGCTCCCCCCAAAAGTCACCGGATCCGGTCCGGATTTTAAGTGGGTCGTCTGAGGCATGAGGTCTTTCCAAATATCAAGTTCCATCGAGATCCGATCACCTGTTCAAAAGTTATAAATACCTCAAGATTCCGGATTCCCCCTCCCTCCACTCCCCCCACAGTGCCCGAATCGGCTCGGTTATGTCAATGATGTATCTAGTGTTTGCTAGGTGTCTTCCCACCAAGTTTCATCTCGATCCCTCCACTCATAGCGTTTCCCAAGATTTCCGGTTGCCCCCTGCAGCTCCCCCCAAAAGTCACCGGATCCGGTCCAGATTTTAAGTGGGTTGTCTGAGGTATGAGGTCTTTCCAAATATCAAGTTCCATCGAGATCCGATCACCCGTTCAAAAGTTATAAATATCTCAAGATTCCGGATTCCCCCTCCCTCCACTCCCCCCACAGTACCCGAATCGGCTCGGTTATGTCAATGATGTATCTAGTGTTTGCTAGGTGTCTTCCCACCAAGTTTCATCTCGATCCCTCCACTCATAGCGTTTCCCAAGATTTCCGGTTGCCCCCTCCAGCTCCCCCCAAAAGTCACCGGATCCGGTCCGGATTTTAAGTGGGTCGTCTGAGGCATGAGGTCGTTCCAAATATCAAGTTTCATCGAGATCCGATCACCCGTTCAAAATTTAAAAATACCTCAAGATTCCGGATTCCCCCTCCCTCCACTCCCCCCACGGTGCTCGGATCGGGGAAGTGACTATTTCCAACTTAATCATTTGGGGTCCCTGATACGCCTGCCAAGTTTTATCGTCCTAGCTTATGTGGAAGTGCCCGAACTAGCAAAACCTGGACAGACCGACAGACCGACGGACGGACAGAAATTGCGATCGCTATATGGCACTTGGCCGAAGGGCAAGTGCCATAAAAACCAGAAGAAAACGGTGGGGATGCAGATAAAAATAAAATAACGAAAGATAAAATGTGCGTGTTAAAAATGTATACGTACAAATCTGTGATTATTTACAATTCTGAGCTCTGTTTATATTTACATTTATATTTATCCCTCGCACATCATCCTAGAGGGATAATTAGCTGATCAAGAAAAAACCCCGAAAATCACGGTTTTCTATTTCTTTAGCTCTACGGTTGTACCATTGTTGCAGATCCGGACCGGAGCCAGGAATTGGGGGGGGGGAGACGAAGGGGGATATCGCAGAAATCTTGTAAGTTGCATAATATTCTCGAACCTGATTCGGAAGAAGCTTGAAAGCTGGAAAGAAACAAGCTCTAGATTCCCTGTTTACAATTCCTTGCTGGACCCGGCCAGTACGGGGGGGGGGGGGGCAGGCCGGTTACCATCGGAAATCTATTGACATTCATTTCTCTAAAAAAAGCAGTCCAGTTCGGGTGGAACTTTATAGCTGGTGAGGTCAAACGTCCTTGATGTTCAATTGGTCCAGTTACAGGTCAGGACCAGGTCGGACACTATCGATATGATCTATACGCTGCCGATACACAATTTCGTTTTCCCGATAGGATTTTCTTCCCCTTGGTGAAATGATGGAAAAATCTAAACTTTTCGTTATGGAACTGACGATGGTGTCGATAATACTGGCAGGAATTGGCAAGGATCCTGATTGTCTGTCCGCAGCATAAATGTAAAAGCCCCAGGAAAAGCGCAGCTAGATTACCGCTCGCGATTTCGAGTAAAATAAGTGGTCACATGTATAGAAACAAGAGCTACGAGCTCATATGGCACTTGTTACGAGTAGGCACGGCTCGGTTATGTCAATGATATATCTAGTGTTTGCTAGGTGTCTTCCCACCAAGTTTCATCTCGATCCCTCCACTCATAGCGTTTTCCAATATTTCCGGTTCTCCCCTCCAGCTCCCCCCAAAAGTCACCGGATCCGGTCCGGATTTTAAGTGGGTCGTCTGAGGCATGAGGTCTTTCCAAATATCAAGTTTCATCGAGATCCGGTCACCCGTTCAAAAGTTATAAATACCTCAAGATTCCGGATTCCCCCTCCCTCCACTCCCCCGACAGTGCCCGAATCGGCTCGGTTATGTCAATGATGTATCTAGTGTTTGCTAGGTGTCTTCCCACCAAGTTTCATCTCGATCCCTCCACTCATAGCGTTTCCAAAGATTTCCGGTTGCCCCCTCCAGCTCCCCCCAAAAGTCACCGGATCCGGTCTAGATTTTAAGTGGGTCGTCTGAGGGATGAGGTCTTTCCAAATATCAAGTTCCATCGAGATCCGATCACCCGTTCAAAAGTTACAAATACCTCAAGATTCCGGATTCCCCCTCCCTCTACTCCCCCCACAGTACCCGAATCGGCTCGGTTATGTCAATGATGTATCTAGTGTTTGCTAGGTGTCTTCCCACCAAGTTTCATCTCGATCCGTCCACTCATAGCGTTTCCCAAGATTTCCGGTTGCCCCCTCCAGCTCCCCCCAAAAGTCACCGGATCCGGTCCAGATTTTAAGTGGGTCGTCTGAGGGATGAGGTCTAACCAAATATCAAGTTCCATCGAGATCCGATCCCCCGTTCAAAAGTTATAAATACCTCAAGATTCCGGATTCCCCCTCCTTCTACTCCCCCCACAATGCCCGAATCGGCTCGGTTATGTCAACGATGTATCTAGTGTTTGCTAGGTGTCTTCCCACCAAGTTTCATCTCGATCCCTCCACTCATAGCGTTTCCCAAGATTTCCGGTTGCCCCCTCCAGCTCCCCCCAAAAGTCACCGGATCCGGTCCATATTTTAAGTGGGTCGTCTGATGGATGAGTTCTTTCCAAATATCAAGTTCCATCGAGATCCGATCACACGTTCAAAAGTTATAAATACCTCAAGATTCCGGATTCCCCCTCCCTCTACTCCCCCCACAGTACCCGAATCGGCTCGGTTATGTCAATGATGTATCTAGTGTTTGCTAGGTGTCTTCCCACCAAGTTTCATCTCGATCCCTCCACTCATAGCGTTTCCCAAGATTTCCGGTTGCCCCCTCCAGCTCCCCCCAAAAGTCACCGGATCCGGTCCGGATTTTAAGTAGGTCGTCTGAGGCATGAGGTCTTTCCAAATATCAAGTTCCATCGAGATCCGATCACCCGTTCAAAAGTTATAAATACCTCAAGATTCCGGATTCCCCCTCTCTCTACTCCCCCCACAGTACCCGAATCGGCTCGGTTATGTCAATGATGTATCTAGTGTTTGCTAGGTGTCTTCCCACCAAGTTTCATCTCGATCCCTCCACTCATAGCGTTTCCCAAGATTTCCGGTTGCCCCCTCCAGCTCCCCCCAAAAGTCACCGGATCCGGTCCGGATTTTAAGTAGGTCGTCTGAGGCATGAGGTCTTTCCAAATATTAAGTTCCATCGAGATCCGATCACCCGTTCAAAAGTTATAAATACCTCAACATTCCGGATTCCCCCTCCCTCCACTCCCCCACACAGTGCCCGAATCGGCTCGGTTATGTCAACGATGTATCTAGTGTTTGCTAGGTGTCTTCCCACCAAGTTTCATCTCGATCCCTCCACTCATAGCGTTTCCCAAGATTTCCGGTTGCCCCCTCCAGCTCCCCCCAAAAGTCACCGGATCCGGTCCGGATTTTAAGTGGGTCGTCTGAGGCATGAGGTCGTTCCAAATATCAAGTTTCATCGAGATCCGATCACCCGTTCAAAAGTTAAAAATACCTCAAGATTCCGGATTCCCCCTCCCTCCACTCCCCTCACGGTGCTCGGATCGGGGAAGTGACTATTTCCAACTTAATCATTTGGGGTCCCTGATATGCCTGCCAAGTTTTATCATCCTAGCTTATGTGGAAGTGCCCGAACTAGCAAAACCTGGACAGACCGACAGACCGACAGACCGACAGACCGACAGACCGACAGACCGACGGACGGACAGAAATTGCGATCGCTATATGGCACTTGGCCGAAGGGCAAGTGCCATAAAAATCCATAAAACGGGTGGTCCAAAGTCACATTTTAGTCACTGCCTTTTGAAAATGGGTGGTCCTAGACTTCACCAAATCCGTTTTGTAATTGGGTGGTCCTAACTCACAGTTCGCTTAATAACTTTTATAGGGTGGTCGTGTCCTGTCCAATTTGGAAATGATCCCTTTTTTAGGCATGACGTCTCCCTTTTTTGCCTCTGTCTCTTCTTACCCTTAAATGGATCATTTTATTTGCTGAAATTTTTTTTTTTTGTCGACCCTTAATTTGAACCCCTTCCTCCACCCCTAAATATACGGCTACAAAGCTCATCTACGAACTTGACCTGTATTTTGGTTTCGAGAATTCATGTGCCAAGTTTGATAAAAATATCTCAACTCCTTCGAGAGTTATCGTGCTAACAGACGGACGGACGGACAACCTTTGCGAAATGATGGGTATCCCTATCCTTTATGTTTCGGGATACCAAAAACACACAGAATATCGGAAGAAGGGACAACAAAAAATGTATTGACTTTGCAGCCAGTTGAACTTCATCCTTTTCAATCGTAAACATAGTGACGGATGAACACTTGGAACATTGTCTTATGTAACCCAGTTCGTATTATAAAGCTATTCGTTACTTATCAGGATCAAAAAGAAAATACGTCATTGTTTCACATTATCGTTTCCAGGTTAAACTGATAGACCATGGGAACGAATTTTCTGATTCTCACATTTATAGAGATCGCACAAGTTTCTAGCTCCCCATGAAAATGACAATGCTCTATAGCAACCGATTCTTACTTACAAGTCCCTCTCCGTGACAGACATGGAACCAATCAAATACAGTGGAGACAAATGAAAGGTACACCAACTAGCAAATGCTGCAAGCCCCTCATCGCCGAGGATGAGTATGGTCTAGTAGCCGATTGTTACTTGCAAGTCCCTGACATCTTTCACAATACTCTATATGACCAAGTATCTATGACGCCAGTGAACCTCGGGAAGAACGAGAAACGTCGCCCGATCGACTGATAATGATAATGAGATAGATATAGCTTTCCTGCAAGAAGTTGACACAGACGATCTTGATTCTTTTGAGCCTGAATTTTCATATAAAACAAATACAGAGAAGGGACCAGGAAGTGTAGCTATAATTTTTAAGAAATCTCTGCGAGTTCAAATGTAAAAACTGATGGAATTGGCCGTACATTGGGTTGCAAGGTAAGCAATTTGAATTTTGTTAATGTGTATCCGGATCTGGTAAACGAAAAGAAAGGGAAGATTTTTTCCAAAGTCAGTTTGCACCATTTCTGGCAGAGAACTTACCAACCATTCTACTTGGAGACTTTAACTGTGTGATTAACAAGAAAGATGCAGACCTTGCAACGAATATAACTTCAAAAACTCTAAAAGAAATAGTCAATGGACTTAATTTAAAGGATGTGTGGTGGGAGTTGAAGAGATCAAGGGATTTTACAAGGATAAATTGGAAATCAATAGGGGGTGGATCCCGATGGGACAGAGTTTACGTTACAGAAAATATTTTAGCAACGGTAAGAGACATTCAACATTTATTTACACCACTATCGGACCACTATGCAGTTATTATGCATATGCAAAAGACTGGAGAACCGCATGCGAAATGTAAAAAGAAAAAAAAAAAAATCCTAATTGCAAAGGTTACGACATAACTCAATCTCTTGAATTGGTCCCCGGAGACATCAATTTCATTTTGAATTTGCTGGTCCAAGACGTCTCTTGGACTCGGGTGACTCGGACGGATTTTGAGATGAGTCCGAGTCCTCCTCCACAAAGGACGAGTCCGAGACGAGACCGAGTCCCAGAAAAAGACGTCCGACATTGAGGTTGATATTGGAAAATAAGCTAGAAGCCATCATATCGTGCCAGAATCGGCCATATTGGCATTCTCAGCCAATGAGAACATGGCCGGTCTGGACGAGCACGGCATAGCCTACCTCACTTTCGGCTCGGATAGGGTATTTTCAATGGCCGTCTCAATATTATTTCCGAGATCAACCTCATTGTCGGAAGTTCAACTCCCAGTATCTGTGTATCTTGCATCTTATATCTTATACCTGTGCGGACTCATCTACAGGAAACGTTATAACGGGCGAAGAGAAACGGGGAACTATCATGATACTGAAAGGTCACTGCGAATAACTATAGTGGGTATACCGACAATCGTAAGGCCGTCGTAACCGTCCTCGTCCAGACCCGGTATCCCCTCATTGACTGAAAACCGCGAAGATGGCCGATGACGACACGATACAATGGCTTCCAGCAGCTGACAAATGCCAGTGGAGGTCCCATTTATGGAAACGCATCATTCGACATTTATCTTGAGCTGTACGCAGGGGCGTCGGTATTGGGGGTTTGGGGGGCTACCATCCCCCTCGAAGGAAGATAAAAGCTAAAGTGAGAGCGCCCAATCAAACAACTTCAGCTAACCGGGCGCTCATCCAGGAAAGCTAAATGGGTGACTGGCAGTGCGCCCGGAAAAGTCAGTAAGGCTAGTTCAAGGTTACCAAGAAACTGAGTTAATATCCGTCTTGGAAATAGGCGGTTCTGTGCTCTCTAGCGTTTGAGACTTAAGGAATTGACCTTGGCAGATTGACATAAAGAGGCGGGCTATTTCCAGTCGTTCGGATACGAATAGATTTTTTAATCAAATTTCTTCAGAATGAGAAGTATGATAGTCAGATCTGAGCTTCCAAGCTCGACAAAAATAATTGTCAAATCCTGAAGTTCACCCTGCAGCGCACAGTTTTAACCCAAGTTTTAACTCGATTTATTCTGTACCAGTATCTAAGGAAAGCGGTGAAACATCATGGCAGTGGAAGGTCACTACGAATAACTACGAAGAAGCATCATAGGTCCTTGTTCCTGAAAAGTAAGGATTTATCCCCGACACGCCTTATGTAACGGCTAGTTACCTAATCTATTTTTTTATTTTGTGATGTAACTCCTTAAAACAACATGATGTGCGATCGTTGAAATGCGAAAGTTGTGTAACTAAAATAGAGATAAGAACTATGTATATAAGCTTGAATGACGAGACGACAATTACCAGAAAAAGTTCAGTTTAGCCTACAGTAATGAAGATCTTCCTAGGAGTTTTGGTGAGTAAGCTTACACAGCAAATAATTATGAAAATATCTAGGACTACTGAAGTACCAACCGGACATTCTAAATGTTGAGTCTTACATACACACCCCGAACTAGAAATATTTTTTTCGCGATGGGTTTCAAAAATATCCTTTTCGAATATATCAATCTTACCCCGTGAAATTAACGATTTTCATGTTGGCACTTGTCGTGCCTGTATAGACTTCGCAAGCAGAGGTTCTACGCAAAATGTTTGAAGACTATACTATCTGACACTCGAGACCTGTTGATCTATCAAGTCTGCCAAAATAATAAACACAACTTTGAAGCGTGATTTTCCTTGCCTTTTCCTTAAAAGAGTTGCCAGCGGACCTTGAATCTGTCGGCGAAGTCTGCGCTGCTTGACTGGCAAACTCAGGTCGGTCTAAAAAGCATTGACAAGTCGTCGGCGCGAAGGGCGGTGATTACTCAAGAGTATGATCCTGCAGGGGGTTTATAGACTATCTGAAAGGCAAAATAAGTACAAGAGGTCGTTTAATAATCTGATTGTCTTACAGGCCCTTGTAGCTGTTGCTTCAGCAGCCATTGGGACTGCACCATACGAAGTCCTCCGCACCGAATCGGTAAGTAATAATGTTTATTAATTTTTCGCTCGAATACGTCCCCCTTCCTTGTCGCCAAAGCTTCTATCCGGTATTTGCAGAGCTTGTCGCCGATAATAAAAGGGGTAGGGCAAGCTTTCAGCAGCCTTGAATTCGAACGACTCCTTTGTTTTGGAGAAGGATCAATAATTACTCATTTTACTTCTAGGATTACGAGCTTCGTACTTACCCCAAAACAAAATGGGTATCAACCTCTATGGACGCCTACATGTACGACGAAGTCCAGGGAGAACTATTCAACCGTCTCTTTAAGTACATCGACGGTGGCAACGACAGAGGTATGAAAGGATTGACTGTTAGATAGATGATATTAAAATCTTTGATTTAATTCAGATGTCTTCATGCAGTTACAGCTAGAAGTTGAATGAGAAAGAAAAATCGTGCTTTTGAGGCAAGCTGGCAATAAATTACCGTTTTCTTCTTTACCGGCAGGCAAACAAAACGTTTAGGATTTCGGACCTACTTTAACTATAGCTTGTTTCTACAGCTGAAGCCATCCCTATGACCGCCCCAGTTACAACTCACATTTTCGCTGGCGAGGGGCCAAACTGCGTCCAGACCTTCACCATGGCTTTCTACATCCCAGACTTCCTCCAGGCTGACCCCCCTATGCCTACTGATGCCAACGTCTCCATCGAAGACAGGGCGGAGTTCCAGCTATATGCTCGGTAATTATTACTTACATATTCCTAAGTCATGATTGCTCCGTCATAACTGTCCCACGACAGTGCTGGCCATCCCAAGAAAAAGAAAATTAAAAACCAAGGAGAACACAGAGACTCTAAACCGAAAATTCGTGTTATTTATCTTTTTCGTCTTCTAAGGAATCATTGATATGTTTGCGTTGCGTGACCGGTAAAACTCGGCTAGGCCAAAAAAGCGCAGCAAGGCCGCGATTACAGAACGAAATAAAGGCGACAAGCGTTTATTTCAGAAGCTTATAATTGGGAGCTTGGGAAATAAGAAAGGCAGAATAAGCTAGAGGGGTCCTTCAAGGCACACCTAACAAGAACGTTTTCTGCTTTGACCATGGCTTACCTATCATCCCGGACGTCGGAGCCAGCTTATCCGATGACCTTCAGACTTTGAAAGAGCAGGGATTCTACCTTTAAACGAAAAACGCGCGGGATTGTAGTTATTCGCTTAGTTTCTCTTGAGACGATCTTGTCGGCAACAGAGCCACATAAAATGAAATTTCACCTATTTCCGAACATCCAAGCGATTTAAAGGACGCGGACAAACTCATAAGCGTTGTCCAAATATGTTTTGTAAGATGTATTACGACGCATAAGGCTTGTCACAGATTCCTCTTTTCCTCCGGGCGCGCTGTAATAAGGCAAATAGGTGAATAGAGCCAGGCTCTATTTCCCCTTATGCAGAGCCAATCATATCGCTTGGTTGGTTCCGCCAGCAGGCAACGGAGAGGAGCAGCGTCGACAAGGTCGCCAAGCCACGGGAAGCACTAAAGTTCTACGTTTTTGGAAACTCAAGAAACAACTTTTGTTCAAAAGAGCATGTTTTGTTCTGTTACGACTGCTTATTGTTAGTTCGATGACCAATGCCTGTCTATCCGTTAATTTAATAGCTTTTGATGATATAAAGTGCGTCAAATAGCATTCGTGTACTTAAGAACACTTTTTCTGGTCTTTAGAAGCTCACAAATTTGTATCAGTGTGGCAACACCGAACGCTGCATTGATAAGAACCTTTCGGGTTCCCATTTACACTTATTTGGACAAAGCTATAAATAAAGTCAATGGCTCCGCAAAGTCGAAAAGGGACTGCAAATGAATTTTCCTTAAAACCAAACTAAAATAATACTTATTTACTTGGATTCCATTTGTGATCAAGTTCATAATTCACTTTCAGAACTTTAATAATGCCCACCCTTGTGTTGAATTTATTTCAGATGCCGAGAAGGTTTATTTTAGACTCTTTCCAGTGTTACTTTTTATGAACAAATAAAATATAAGAATCATAACATCTATACTCTCGGCATCCAACGTAATATTTAAAACACAGATGTGCATCTATATGTTCAATTGAATGCTACAATTTTTTTAATTTTTTTTCTTTATTTACTCCGCCTTTTCAAAATGGCGGGTCATAAATAAATCACTTACTTACTTAATTACTATCCAGCCTCTCTACAGTGAATCGTCGCAGAATGAAAAGGCAGCTTCAAGTTTGCTGATCTTTTGGATGCCCACCAACCCTTCAAATCAAACAATTTACCATACTTTATTTTCTTTTAGCCGCTTCACCGGGTACGCCCAAGACGACGACTGGATCATGGAAGGAGTTGCTCTCCAGAGCTCCCTCGTCAGAGATGGCGTCACAGATGTCCAGTACATGCCCTGGTATCTTGTCGGTTACAACTCCCCCTACGACTTTGTTGATAGAAGAAATGAAGTCTGGTTCCCCGTTATCGCCGCCCCCGCTCAACACTGATTTGTTGCGATCTGATATTTATTATAATGCCAGCTGGACTATTTTTGTACAAATAAAACGTTTCGAAATAAAAACTACCTTCCATTAGGTACCCGACCCTGCCAACTAGGTTATTTGTACTGTGGACTTCAGAGCTCTGAGTCCCTTCCTTCCTTCAACTGAAACTGACTTGTGTCCAACCAAGAGGTCCAACGTAGCTGTCGGTCCCTTTCTGCCTTTCTATTTGTCTAATTCTTTATCGAATCCTTGGCAGCTTCTGCTGTCCTATTGCAATGTTTTGCGTTGTTTCATACCTTGTTCCAGGAGGTTCAAAATACCTGTACGTAATCTTCTACAGGGAAACTTTTAACGGGGGAAGAAAAGCGGGCAACTATCATGGTAATGTAAGGTCACCACGAATAACCATAGTCGGTATACCGGCAATCGTATTGCCGTCTTGACCATCCTCGTCCAAACCCGGCATGCTCTCATTGAGTGAAAATCGCCAAGATGGCATATGACGACACGATACGATGGCTTCCAGCAGCTGACGAATGCCAGTGGAGGTCCCATTTATGAAAACGCATCATGGGACATTGATCTTGAGCTGTGCGCAGGGGCGTCGCTATTGGTGGGTTCACCCAGGAAAGGTAAATGGGGGGCTCGCAGTGCGCCTGGAAAATTCAGTAAGGCTAAGGGTTCCCAAGAAACTGGGTTAATATACATCTTGGACATAGGCGGTTCTGTGCTCTCTAGCGTTTGAGACTTAAGAACCGCATTCTCAGTCGCATGTTTCGACCTTAGTTGATTGACATGAAGCTTCTAGCCGTTCGGTTACGAAGAGATTTTTTAATCATAATCTGTCAGAATGAGAAGTATGATTTTCAGATTTGAGCTTCCAAGATCGACGAAAGACAATTGTCAAGATGGCCGATGCCGACACGATACGATGGCTTCCAGCAGCTGACGAATGCCAGTGGAGGGACATTCACGGAAACGCAACATTGACATTGATCTTGAGCTGTGCTTTGGATTTGGGGGGTTACCACCCCCCTCAAAGAGAGAAAAAAGCTAACCTGGTCGCTCGCCCAGGAAAGCTAAATGGGGGCTGGCAGTCCACCCGGGAAAGTTAGTAAGGCTAGTTCAGGGTTACCAAGATACTGGGTTAATATCCATCTTGGATATAGGCGATTCTGTGCTCTCTAATTCAATTCAATTCAATACATTTTATTCCGGTAACTAAGACCATAATTTGAGAACACACATAACGACACTAATAAAATGAAAAACAAAACAAAACCAAGACCACATTACCCTCTATCAATAGGCTCATATAACTGTTTCCATACTGGAAGTGAAAGCCGTAGGAGCGAAGTACTCAAGTGACAAATAAGGGTATTGTCGCTTGCAAGAAGCCGTTTTCTCAGAGACTCACGACACAGCCAATGCAGCTCATAAAAATTCGGGACATTATGATCAGAAAACACTTCACTAGCACTTGTAAAACGAGGGAGTTTATGAAGAAATCGAAAAATATCATTGTACGCAATACGCAGCTCGCTTATTCCTTTCTTCGTAAAAGAACAAACAAGAGAAAGACCAAAGATACTTGTGCAATACGACCGAAAAAGAAACGTCTTAACGTCGGGAGTACAATGGTGGAAATTCCGCAACAGCATATTTCCACGTGTATAAACCGATTTCAACGAATGACGAATGTGGGTATCATCAACAAGATGCTCATTAAACACAAACCCGAGGTATCGAAATTGTGAAACAAATGAAAGCACACTACCATTCAGAAGAATAGGCGGAATAAACGGGGCGACAGAACCCTTAGGCCTAAAACAAACACATTCAGTTTTTGCAGAGTTAAAAATGATATCATTTTCATCTGCAAACGATTGGCAAATTCGCAGTAATTTATTCAGGGCATTAGGGCATGTTGCTAGCAAAACTAGATCATCGGCATAACTAATATTATTTATGCAACAAAACCCGACGTGGCAACCAATGCCACTAGCACTTAAACGTTTGTTTAGATCGTCGCAATAAACCGTAAACAAAAACGCGGAAAGCACGCCCCCTTGCCGTACTCCGTTAATAACAGAGAAAGGGGAACTTAGCTCAGACCCCCATCGTACCAAAAATCGCTGGTGCTGGAACCAATACGCAAGAACACGCAGGTAAGGTAGAGGAACACCTCTTTTTCGAAGGATTAGAAGGAGCTTTCGCTGATTAACTCGATCAAATGCTTTCTTAACATCCACGAAGCAAGCATACACGTACGTTCCAAAAAGCCAGTAGTACTCAATGACAGCACGCAAAACGAATATAGCAAACTCAACCGATAACTTCTTTTTATACGCAAACTGATTTTCGGTAGTCCCTAGGAAGTTACTCAACCGACCAAGGAGAAGCCGCTCTAGAACTTTGGACATCGTTGACGCTAGAGCAATGGGTCGAAAATTATCTGCCTTCGACGAATCTTTTAGTCGATTTTTCTGCAGTGGCACAAGTAAAACTTCCATCAACGAATCAGGAAGAAAACCGTGTCTAACCATTAGAGAAAATAATATCGCAAGGTAAGGCGAAATAACGGTCACGCATAACTTAAGGTGGTTGGAAGTCAAACAATCACGTCCACCGGCAGAATTACCACGTAAATTTTGTATCGCTAACATAACTTCTGAAGTTGTAAAATCAGCAACACTAGTAGACACAGTACGATCATCAAGAACGTCTGCAAAACCAGCGTGGGGAACAGAACTAAATATATTAGCGAAATGGCTTCTCCAAAAATCGCATATCTGACCAGGAGAATTTCTATCTTCAACAACAACGGGCAGGACTGAAGATCGACGGTTGGAAGCACTTATTTCCGTCCAGAAAACACTAAAATGCTTATTACGGAAATTTGCAGCCATTTGGTTAGCGCGTATCGCCAGCTCTTGAGAACGTACCCAACGGAGCATACTTTTGAAACGGCTTTTCCAGATACGTCGGGTATTATCGAGAAAACCTCCGCTCACACTACCTTCTCTTACCCACTGCAGAAACCAGTATCTGGCCATATCATAACAGGGTTTAACGAACACGGACCAACCGGGGACGACATATTTCCGGTTACGCACTCTAGAAGATGCACAGGGAATCGACTTTTTAGCAGAAAGAAGTAGAATCGAGCAAATAGACATGAACATATCAAGGATTTCGCTTTTGTGCATATCACAACTACATATAGTTTCACCACAATTTACAAGGTCGTCGAAAATCGGTAGGTTATCTAAACCCGCTGAAACTGCATTTTTATAGTCACTCAGCTGTAACTGGCTTGCATCGGACCAAAGTAGCTTCTCGAACTTACGGGCAGTGCTGGGATCAGTAACTAATTCACAACACTCTACCGACAGATGACACTGCACTGGAAAGTGGTCAGAACCGATTGTGTCAAGGCGAACTTCTACATCGGTCAAAGTGCCTAAAATTCGATCACTGACCAGAAAGTGGTCCAGCCAAGATCGCGCATCGCACGAGTTGCTAAGGAATGTGAAGCTGTCTGGGGGCAGCGCTAGCTGGTCGGCAATGTGAAGACCATTTTCATTACAGTAGTTCACTAACTCGTCATGGAAAACAGTTTTCTTTAGCAGATTGGAGTTGAAATCACCGGCAATAATCACCGCACTTATATTGGGAAAAGCGGTGTGAAATCCAGTAATATTATCCAGAGCGGCTCTTAGCTCAGAGACGTTCTCGGTCGAGCACACAGGCATGTATACATTGAACAGCAAAATGTTTCCAATATCAGTAGAAACATGCAGCACTTGAATGCGATCATTATCAATTTCTAGAGGCTTAACTGACGGTGCAAGTGATCTGTGCCACATCGCAGAGAGACCGCCCGATGGACGACCTCTACGGAGCTGAGAGTCATAGCACACTGAAGACTTAGAAGACACAATAAAGTCAGAATTTAAATTTTCGAGTTTACCAAATTCAGAAGGAGGGAGCATAGTCTCTTGAAGCAAAATGATGTGATTTGAATTGCAAAGCATCATAATCTGCTGCAGACGAAGACGAGCTGAGCAACAGTTATACGATACTATTTTCACAGTCATTAGTTATCGTTTTGAGACGGGTCACTCTGAGAGTCGCTAGCAGCTGGGTGCTCATAGAACTTTCTGAAAAGGATCCCAGCAGGCCAAAATTTCGCATTTAACAATCTATCCAGATAGATACTAGGCACCTCTATCTTGAAAGAGCAATACGTATTGAACTTGGTGGGAACCGGAACGCAACTAGCTTGACACTTCAGAGCTTTGGCAACGAAATTTTGAACTTCATCAGATGTGGTATTGGGCGCAAAACGTGTCACAAACACCTTAGATGTGCGGATAGCAGCAACGGATTTAAGGCTACATCTTTTATCGAACGAATTGCCAATGTTCTGCGGAACTCTCTTATTGTTCTGTGAAGAGTTATTACTTCTTCCATCCCGTAGAGTAACACGAGGCTGCATTCCATTCACTCTCGCAGGCCTCCTAACAGCCCCGCTGTACGTACCGTCATTGCCATCTTCCGGTGCAGCAGGGATACTTATGCTTTGACTAGTGGCACAAGGAGGCGTCGCGATCGGGACGGGCTGAATATTCACAGATGCAACCGGTGGAGGCACGACAGAGCTTGGCGCGCCTGAGGGCATAACAGTGCTGACGAGAGATCGAAGGGAATTTATTTCCGCTTTCAGTGTATCATACGACGAGATAATAGTCGCAAGATCAAAATGTGAAATGTTCAGAGCAGGAAGGCGCTTCAGATTTGCTGCAACGAAGACTGGCAAATCTTCCAGATCACACTGAGTCAAAATAGAGTACAGCTCGTTCAGGACAGGTCTCTTAGCGGTAAGACCAGAGCGCGTCCTCAGAAAATCATGGAAGTCCTTTGTGATCTTAGACGTCAGGGCACTGGGTAGGAGGGGAACCAGAACAGCTTTTGCGCTAATGATCTCATCGGGCTCATAAAAATCATAGCAAAGTTGCAGAAGAATATCTTTCGGAGTACCATTTTCAATCCGAGAGACCAAAAAGCACAGGAGCTCACTAATAATCGGGGGTCCCGATGCCATTACTTTACGACCAAAGTTATGTCGAATCAATGTCCAAAAAGAATGTCCAAATTCAGGTCAAGGGTCGATAACACTGAGCAGAAATTATCATAGCACAGTAAGATCTTGTAGGTGTGCACTCGTCAAATACTGAATGAAGACTGTAATGTATGTAATGTATGTAATGTATGTATGTAATGTAATGTATGTAATCTAATGTATGGGACTTACGGAATTGCAATCTCAGTCGCATGTTTCGACCTTGGCAGATTGCCATAAAGAGGCGGGCTATTTCTAGTCGTTCGGATACGAAGAGATTTTTTAATCAAATTTTGTCAGCGCACAGATTTAACCCAATTTTAACACGATTTGTTGTGTATCTCTCGATTCAAGTAAAAATCAGGCTGATTTTGCTTGTGGTGTACATTTTCAAGAATTTGAAAATCTCATGCCTTTGCAAGCATTGTATTTTAACAGAAAAGAATTTGATGATAGGAAATTTCCTCCAGTGCGACGTTAAAAATAAAGTGGCTTCGTCAGCAGTGAGAGAAGATGTATGACAGGCCTGGTTATTACAACACGTCATTTGATTTTTATGTGGTGTTTTAACTGTAAATTCAGAACAAGTCTGTTTCACTTTTTTTCCTGGAAAAAAGTCCTTCTTTTTCGGAAAGGGTCGAACTGAAGCAAATTATCAACTTCCAGCTATATGTCTCACATTTTTCTGGAATCGTCGTAAACTAAGGCAGACGGACAGATTCGTGCTAAGTAGCCCTTACTTTCATTTGGCATCCGAAAAGACATTCTGGTCATACCGTATTACACAAATTTGCCTGCGGCGCCTTTCGTACCAGGCTTTATTTACTGAAAGCTCGCGTGATTTCCTCCGGGTTTTAGGTTTGGGCCACATTAAAAGCTAGACTTTGTTAAGGGGAAGTAGTGTTTTGCCAAGAAAAAGTCACAGCTTACTTTAAAATTTCGCCTGTGGCGCTCAGTTTCATTCTGTCTCATATGCAGTCATCAGACACTGCAGCGGGTCGGGCTATTGCGGAAGCGAATTCCTCTTATTACGAATGACATTCACCTGAACCTTACACATACTAGCTTAAATTCGTACAGTTTCCCGCATATGGTGCTGTGTTTCTTGGCTATTGTTTACAACTGGACATCTGCCAGTCCTGTATTTTGAGGTAGTCACTGCCCACGCCCTTCAAACCGCCCCTGAGCTTGGATATACGACTAGGCTTCTTCTGTCTTCAACTCTTGCAGGTATCACAAGTTGTATTATTACATATGCGATAAAAAGCTGAAACGGGCGGCAGGGCGCGCCGTGCTACCCCCCCCCCTCGAGTTTTGGCTAGCGACGCCCCTGTCTGTGCGTCATTTACCAGGAACAAAGGAAACTTTCAACGGACAAAGAAAAGCGGTGAAAATATCATGCCAGTGGAAGGTTACTGCGAATAAATATGGACAACACTCCTTATGTAACGACTAGTTACCTAATCTTCTTTTTCTGATTTTGTAAACTCGATCCTCAAAACAACATGAAATGCAATCGCTGAAATGCGAAAGTTGTGTAACTAAAATAGAGATAAGACTGATGGATATAAGCTTGAATGATGAGACGATAGTTATCAGAAAAAGTTCAGTTAGCCTACAATAATGCAGATCTTCCTAGGTGTCTTGGTGAGTAAGCTTATACAGCAAATAACTGTGAAAATATTTTAGGACTAGTCAAGTATACCAACTGGACGTTGTAAATTTTGAGTCTTGCATTCTTATAAAGGCAAAAAAAACTCTGACGATTCCAGCAGTTATAGTAGCCTGTAGTCGTTTTCAGATTTCTACACTTCAGCTTATGGCACACCTCTTACTAGAAACATTTTTTTCGCGATGGACTCGTTTCAGAAATATCCTTTCCGAAAATGTCAGTACTTAGAGCGTGGAATTTACGATTTTCATGTTGGCATTTGTCGTGTTTGTCTAGACTAAGTAGAGGCTCTAAGCAAAATGTTTGAAGACTATGCTATCTGACACTCGAGACCTGTTGATCTATCAAGTCTGCCAAATTGATGAACACAACTTTGAAGCTTGATTTTCATTGCCATTTTCCTTAAAAGAGTTGCCAGCGGACCTTGAATTTGTCGGCGAAGTCTGCGCTGCTGAACTGGCAAACTCAGTTCGGCCTAAGGAGCACATGACAAATCGTCGGTGCGAAAGTGGTGAAGGGCGGTGATTACTTATGATTATGATTCTGTACGGGGTTTATAGACTATCTGAAAGGCAAAATAATACAAGAGGTCGTTTATTAATCTGATTGTTTTACAGGCCCTTGTAGCCGTTGCTTCAGCAGCCATTGGGACTGCCCCATACGAAGTCCTCCGCACCGAATCGGTAAGTAATAACGTATACTCATTACTTATTATTCGCCCCAGTACATCCGCCCTCCTTGTCGCCAGAGCGTCTACCCGGCAGATAACAAAAGGGGGTGAGGCCAGCTTTCAGCAGCCTTGAATTCGAACGACTCCTTTGTTTTGGAGAAGGGTCAATAATTACTCATTTTACTTCTAGGATTACGAGCTTCGTACTTATCCCAGGACCAAGTGGGTATCAACCTCTATGGACGCCTACATGTACGACGAAGTCCAGGGAGAACTATTCAACCGTCTCTTTAAGTACATCGACGGTGGCAACGACAGAGGTATGAAAGGATTGCCTATTAGATACATGAAATTGAAATCTTTGATTTAATTCAGATGTCTTCACGCGGTTACAGCTAGAAGTGACTGAGAAGGACAAATCGTGCTTTTAAGGCAAGCTGGCAGTAAATTATCGTTTTCTTCTTCAACCGACAGCTAAACAAAACGCTTAGGATTTTGGATCTACTTTAACTATAGCTTGTTTCTACAGCTGAAGCCATCCCTATGACCGCCCCAGTTACAACTCACATTTTCGCTGGCGAGGGACCAAACTGCGTCCAGACCTTCACCATGGCTTTCTACATCCCAGACTTCCTTCAGGCTGACCCCCCTATGCCTACTGACGCCAATGTCTCCATCGAAGACAGGGCGGAGTTCCAGCTATATGCTCGGTAATTATTACTTACATATTCCTAAGTCATGATTACTCCGTCATAAATGCCCATGGTGGTACTGGCCATCTCAAGAAAAAGAGAATTAAAAACCAAGAAGAACACAGAGACAGAGCGTTTATTTCAGAAGCTTATAATTGGGAGCTTGGGAAAATAAGAAAGGCAGAATAAGCTAGAGGGGTCCTTCACGGCACACCTAACAAGAACGTTTTCTGCTTTGACCATGGCTTATGCAGCGTTTACAAGTACAGAAAAACTTGAACAGAATCCGATCTTGGTGACAAGATTATGTTTACACGCAGAGGGAAAATTTTTTTATTCTTCAAACCAGAAAATCTGACATAAATAAATTCACTATCCAAAAAAAAAAATGTTTTAAGAGCATTTATGACATCAGTACTGATGGTTGCTGCTCTCAAAAGCTAACTAGCTTTTTTTTTTTACTTTTTAAAAGCGCCGCCGTCAAGATTCCTTTCAAGTGGACCGGATTTCCTTTCATCATGAAAGGATTCCCGTCCCGCTAGACTTTTTTTCTACTCGTCTTCACGACCGGAATCCTTTCGAGTCGACCAGAATTCCTTTCTACTCGACGGGATTTCTCGCCCGTGTAAACGCTACATTATCTATCATCCCGGACGTCGGAGCCAGCGTATCCGATGACATTCAGACTTTGAATTTGACCTTTAAACGGAAAACGCGCGGGAATATAGTTATTCGCTTAGTTTCTTTTGAAACGATCTTGTCGGAAACAGAGCCCCAAAAAACGAAATTTCACCTTTTTCCGAACATCCAAGCGATTTAAAGGACGAGGCCAAACTCATAAGCATTGTCTAAATAAGTGTTGTAAGGTTCATTACGGCTTATGACAGATTCATCTTTTCCTCGGAGCGCGCTGTAATAAGGCGAATAAGGAGAATAGAGCCAGGCTCTATTTCCCCTTATGTAGAGCCAGGCTCTATTTCCCCTTATGCAGAGCCAATCAGATCGCTTGGTTGGTTCGACCAGCAGGCCGCGGAGAGGATCAGCGTCGGCAAGGTTGCCACGGGAAGCACTATAGTTCTACTTTGTTGGAAACTGAAGAAACAGCTTTTCTTCAAAAGAACACGTTTCGTTCTGTTACGACTGCTTATTGTTAGTTCGAGGACCAATGCCTGTCCATCCGTTAATTTAATAGCTTTTTATAATATAAAGGGCGTCATATAGTATTTGTGTACTTAAACACTTTTTCTGATCTTTAGAAGCTCGAAATTCTTTTATCAGCGTGGCAACGCCGAACGCTCTGTCGATAAGAACCTATTGAGTTCCTATTTGAACAGGCGTGTGTATTAAGATGTAAACATCGCGTGTAGCATTTTTCAGCTTTTTACACCTATTTGGACATTTACTTGGATTCCTTTTGTGATTATATTTATAACTCATTGTCAGAATTTAAAAAATGCCCACTCTTGTGTTGAATTTATGTCAGATTTATTTTGGACTCTTTCCAGCGTTACTTTTTATGATCAAATAAAATATAAAAGATTCATAATATCTATACTCTCGGCAGCCAATGTAATATTTAAAACACAGATGTGCATCTATACGTTCAGTTTAATGCTATCCAGCCGCTGACAGTGAAATCGCGGAATGAAAGACAGCTTCAAGTTTGCTGATCTATTGGATGCCCACCAACCCTTCAAATCAAACAATTTACCATACTTTATATACTTTTAGCCGCTTCACCGGGTATGCCCAAGACGACGACTGGATCATGGAAGGAGTTGCTCTCCAGAGCTCCCTCGTAAGAGATGGCGTCGCCGATGCCCAGTACATGCCCTGGTATCTCGTCGGTTACAACTCACCCTACGACTTCGTTGACAGAAGAAATGAAGTCTGGTTCCCAGTTATCTCTGCCCCCGCTCAACACTGATTTGTTACGATCTTATATTTATTATAATGCCAGCCGGAGTATTTTTGTACAAATATATTTTTCTAAATAATGACTACCTTCCATTAGGTCCTGACCCTTCCAACTAGGCTATTTGTACTATGGACTACAGAGCTCTGAGTCCCTTCCTTCCTTCAGCTGAAACTGAATTGGGTCAAACCAAGAGGTCGAACGTAGCTGTCGGTCCCTTTCTGTTCGTCTAATTCTTTATCGAATCCTTGGTGCACTGACGGGGATTGTTGTAATTTGTAAACCCCTGAATAACTGCGAACCTGCCGACTTGCAAACTCTGACGACAGCAAGCTGGCGGACATGAGTCACAGCAGTTTGACTGCGACCTTGCCAGTTCACCGTGCTCGAGGACTTACCGACTTCAAGAATAGGAAGTCGACTCTTTTATCGATGACGGGTGCAAAATTGGCGAGTGCATTGCTGGGCTAGTGCTTTATTGAGTAGAGCGATAAACTGTATAATTATATAAGTGAGAATTTCCATGTTTAATCATCAGACGACTCTAAGTCTAGCAGTGTTACTGTATATTTGGTAGCATTTACCATATTGTTGAAGTGAGGATTATCTAGAGATTAACGTCAACTTGGAATTAAGTGAGTTATAAGTATATTGATTAATAAAGTACATTATAACCGAAGTTTGTTCAACTCTACATGCCCTAGGAGATAGACCCAAAGAGCCTCCTCCACGATACCAACCGATTATACATCTAAGTTAAAGTTAAAGTGGGCGCTCGCAGAGCGCCCAACCACACAACTGCAGCTAAACTGGGCGCTCACCCAGGAAAGCTAAATGTGGGGCTGGCACTGCGCCCGGAAAAGTCAGTAAGGCTAGTTCAAGGTTACCAAGAAGCTCAGTTAATATCCGTCTTGGACATAGGCAGTTCTGTGCTCTCTAGCGTTCGAGACTTAAGGAATTGCACTCTCAGTCGCATGTTTCGACCTTGGCAGATTGACATAAAGAGGCAGGCTACGAAGAGATTTTTTAATCAAATTTGGTCAGAATGAGAAGTATGATTGTCAGATATGAGCTTCCAAGTTCGGATACGAAGAGATTTTTCAATCAAATTTGGTCAGAATGAGAAGTATGATTGTCAGATTTGAGCTTCCGAGATCGACAAAAGAAAATTGTCAAATCCTGGATTTCACCCTGCAGTGCACAGTTTTATCCCAAATTTTAATACGATTTGTTATGTACCGGAATCTCTCGATTCAAGTAAAAATCAGGCTGGTTTTGCTTTTGGTGAACATTTCCAAGAATTTGAAAATCTCATGAAAAGATTCTTTGTATTTTAACAGAAAAGAAGTTGATGACAGGAGTTTTCCTCCAGCGCGACGTTAAAAATAAATCGGCTTCGTGAGCAATGAGAGAAGATGTAATGACCGGCCTGGTTATAGCAACATCTCGTTTGATTTTATGTTTTTTTTTCACTGTAAATTCATAACAAGCCTGCTCTCTTTAAACTATTTTTTTGGATCATCAGTCCTTCTTTTTCGGAAAGGGTAGAATTTAAGGAAACCTGAACAATGAAACCATACTTTAACACACCATGGACAAAGCATTTACAGACATGGACACGGAGAGCATTCTTCTCCTGAGCGTGACGTTTTCAAAATAGGGATGATTGTTTCCGGAGGTTTGCACATGCAGACTCCAAGACAAAAAGCGCAATTCATTCAAATCTTGTACAGCACTGGCCGGATCGTATTGAAATTTCTTCTAGATATACGTTTGGGCTTATTTGGTTAAAAAAAATTGCAGAAGACTTGAGACATTTGTTCATTCCTAAAATTGCTCGGTACTGAAATAAGGACAGATGCAAAATGGAGCAAAAATCATAGCTTGAAAACGGTATTTCGTATTTGGATTGGGTTTTCTGCAGGCAATGTTAACGGACGTCATACAGATAGAGATGATACTTGGTACTCTTCATTCAGGTGTCCTTTAAAGCAAATTACCAACTTCCAGCTAAATGTCTCACATTTTTCTGGATCCGTCGTGAACTAAGACAGTCTGACAGGTTCGTGCTAACGCCGCGTTCAATAAGCATGCCTAGCCAAGCATAGATGCCTAGACACGTGTCCAAGCTTAGCCAGACACGGAGTTCTAGAGCCTGGAACTCCACGCCTGGCCCAAAATCTGTGCCTAGGCATGGATGTGGTGCTTGGCTAGGTATGCTTGTGAACGGGGCTTAAGTACCCTTACTTTCATTTGGGATCCGAAGAGACATTCTGATCATACCGGATTCCACAAAATTTGCCTGCGGCGCGTTTCGTAGCAAGCTGTATTTACTGAAAGGTCGCGTGATTTCATTCGGATTTTAGGCTTGGCTTTCGTGGCTTGGGCCATATTGAAATCTAAATTTGTTAGGGGGAAATAGCCTAGTGTTTTGCCCGGAAAAAGTCATAGCTTGCTTTACAATTTCTCCTGTGGCGCTCAGTTTCATTCTGTCTGATATGCAGTCATCAGAAACTGCAGCGGGTCGGGCTATTTCGGAAGCGAATTCCTCTTATTACACTGTCAGAACTTTGATAACAGATAGCGTATAACACTTTCAAAATTAACACCTTTTCACTTAGAAATAAAGTGTTATGACCAATTAAGTTTACACTATTTCGTGCCTAGATCTCCAACAACACCTTCAATTGGTAAAAATACTAACGGGAACGAAAGAAACATAACAGATAACATCCCAAAGTGTTATCTGTTGAAACCGCGCATCCTTCTGTTGTCGTTATGTAACTTCTGACAGTGTAGTATTTTTACCTACTGAAGGTGTTGTTGGAGATCTAGGCACAAAATAGTATAAACTTAATTGGTCATAACACTTTATTTCTAAGTGAAAAGGTGTTATTCTTGAAAGTGTTATGCGCAATCTGTTATTTTTATTTTATTTTATAACCCGTAGCCACAATTTAACTTATTTTTATATTTTATTTTTAATCTGTTATGAAACTTCTGACAGTGTACGAATGACATTTACCTTGACCTTACAAATACTAGCTTTAATGTTTGTTTAAACTCGTACAGTTTGTCGCATGTGGTGCTGTGTTCCTTGGCTATTGCTTATAACTGGACATCTGCCAATCGTGTGTTTTGAGGTAGTCTCCGCCCACGCCCACGCCCAAGCCCTTCAAACCGCCCACTGAGCTTGGAGATAGCACTAGGCTTATTCAGTCTTTCAACTCTTGCAGGTATCACAAAATTTATTTATTACATATGCGATAAAAAGCTGAAACGGGCGACAGGGCGCGACCTGTCACTCTCCCCCCCCCCCCCCCTCGAGTTTTGGCTAGCGACGCCCCTGGCTATGCGTCATTTACCAGAAACGAAGGAAACTTCCAACGGACAAAGAAAAGCGGCGAAACATCATGGCAGGGGAAGGGCACTGGCAATAACTATGAAGAAGCATCATGGGTCCTTGTTCCTGAAAAGTACAGATTTATTCCAGACACTCCTTATGTAACGGCTAGTTATCTAATCTTTTTTTCTGATTTTGTGATGTAACTCGATCCTTAAAACAACATGAAGTGCGATCGCTGAAAATGCGAAAGTTGTGTAACTAAAATAGAGATAAGACTGATGTATATAAGCTTGAATAATGAGACGATAATTATCAGAAAAAGTTCAGTTTGCCTACAATAATGAAGATCTTCCTAGGTGTCTTGGTGAGTAAGCTTACAGCAAATAGTTACGAAAACATGTAGGACTAGTGAAGTACCGTCTGGACGTTGTAAATTTTGAGTCTTACATTCTTATAAAGGCAAAAAATCTCTTACGATTCCAGTAGTTATAGTAGTCCTTTTCAGATTTCTACACTTCATCTTATGGCACGCCTTTTACTAGAAATATTTTTTTGCGATGAACTGGTTTCAGAAATATCCTTTCCGAAAATGTCAATACTTACCGCGGGAAATTAACGATTTTCATGTTGCCACTTGTCGTGTCTGTCAAAAGAAGAGATTCTACGCAAAATATTTGAAGACTCCGATAACTGACACTCGAGACCTGTTGATCTATCAAGTCTGCCAAATTGATAAGCACGATTTTGAAGCTTGATTTTCACTTGCCCTTTTCCTTAAAGGACCTGTCGTTCGTCTGATTTTAAAAATCTTTTTTGCCTGAACAGTCAATTTCATGACTATACGACAAGACGGCGGTCCAATCTTTCTACCATTTGTTATCCTTCTACAAGGTCTAGCTTTTCTATTCGTCATACAGGTGTAAAAGTATGGAATTCATTGCCTGAAACTGTTAGGGTGTCCGAAGATAGGAAAGTATTTAAAAGAGCTCTAAAAAGATTTATGTTATGTAGCAGTTATATTTCTTCTATCTGATTTAATCGATTCATTTTTGTTTGTGCTCGGAGGAAGATCAGCCCCATGTCGCAAACCTTTTTTATTTTTCATTTTTTCTTTAGTCATATGTCTGTTGTCGTAAATTCTCGTGTTGTCCTTAAATTTTAGTGCTGATGTGTGATAGTTGTTCGTTTGTTTTTTCTTTACAATGGTTTAGGCTAGAATTGTATTAATAATTTTTAAAATCCCATCAGAATTAGTGAAGCGTCATTTTTTATGCCACTGGCATGTCTGATGCTTTTAAGAAACACCAGGTTTATTTATTTTTGCCATTAAAATTGTACCTTACCTTACCTTCGTATAATGCTAATCCAAGCTAATTCCGTAAAATCAATCATTAGTTCTTAAACCCGGAGATCCAAAATTCCTCTGTTACATTCTGAACCGCAAAGAACGCATCACCATCTTTGCACTTGCCACAATCCACTAGTTTCCATGCGCAATCAGGCTCCGTATGAGTGTTCGCGCATCATGCTACTGATGCATAAAACCGGTTTTCTGAATTTTGCCGAAATCTCGCTAGAATAACCTTGAATATTGGAACATACACAGTAAATAATGCAAGGTGTGCTTTAAAAGAGTTGCCAGCGGACCTTGAATCTGTCGGCGAAGTCTGCGCTGCTTGACTGACAAACTCAAATTGGCCTAAGAAGCACTGACAAGTCCTACGTCAGCCTAAAAGTTGAAGAATATAATTCTGTAGTAGAGCTAGAGACAATCTGAAAGGCAGAATAAGTACAAGGAGTCGTTTAATAATCTGATTGTTTTACAGGCCCTTGTAGCCGTTGCTTCAGCAGCCATTGGGACTGCACCATACGAAGTCGTCCGCACCGAATCGGTAAGTAATAACGTATATTCATTCCTCACCCCAGTACATCCCCCCTTCCTTGTCGCCAGAGCGTCTGCCCGGTCTTTGCAGAGCTTGTCGCCGATAACAAAAGGGGTAGGACCAGTTTCGGCAGCCTTGAATTCGAACGACGCTTTTGTATTCGAGAAGGATCTGTAATTACTCATTTTACTTCTAGGATTACGAGCTTCGTACTTACCCCAGAACAAAATGGGTATCAACCTCTATGGACGCCTACATGTACGACGAAGTCCAGGGAGAACTGTTCAACCGTCTCTTTAAGTACATCGACGGTGGCAACGACAGAGTTATGAAAGGATTGACTATTAGATAGTTGAAACTGAAATCTTTTATTTAATTCAGATGTCTTCACGCAGTTAGAGCTAGAAGTTGACTGAGAAGGACAAATCGTGCATTTGAGGCTTTATTCTTTACCGACAGCCAAACAAAACGTTTAGGATTTCGGATCTACTTTAACCATAGCTTGTTTCTACAGCTGAAGCCATCCCTATGACCGCCCCAGTTACAACTCACATTTTCGCTGGCGAGGGGCCAAACTGCGTCCAGACCTTCACCATGGCTTTCTACATCCCAGACTTCCTTCAGGCTGACCCCCCTATGCCTACTGACACCAACGTCTCCATCGAAGACAGGGCTGAGTTCCAGCTATATGCTCGGTAATTATGACGTTACATATTCCTAAGTCATGATTGCTCCGTCACAATTGTCCAACGACGGTACTGGCCATCCCAAGAAAAAGAGAATTAAAAACCAAGGAGAACACAGAGACTCTAGAGCGAAAATAGTTATTATTTATATTTTTCTTCTTCTAACGAATCATCGATATATTTGCGTTGCGTGACCGATAAAACTCGACTAGGCCAAAAAAGCGCTAAAAGGCCGCGATTACAACACGAAAAAAATGGCGAAAAGCGTTGATTTCAGAAGCTTATAATTGCATAAGGGAGATTGGGGTAGTAAGAAAGGCAGAATAAGCTGGAGTGGTCCTTCAAGGCACACCAACAAGAACCGTTTCTGCTTTGACCATGATTTACCGATCATCCTGGACGTCGGAGCCAGCTTATCCGATGACATTCAGACCTTTGAAGGAGCAAGGATTCCACCTTTACACGTAAAACGCGTGGGACTGTTATTTGCTTAGTTTCTTTTGAGACGATCTTGTCGGAAGCAGAGCCCCGTAAAATAAAATTTCCCCTTTTTTTCCGAACATCCAAGCGATTTGAAGGACACGGACAAACTCTTTCAGCTATTTGGACAATGCTATAAATAAAGTCAATGGCTCCACAAAGCCGGAAAGGGACTGCAAAATTTCAATTTTCCTTCAAACCAAACTAAAATAATACTTATTTACTTGGGATACTTTTCTGATTATTTTATAATTCACTGTCAGAAGTTTAATAATACCCACCCTTGTGTTGAATGTATGTCAGATGCCGAGAAGTTTTATTTTAGACTCTTTCCAGCGTTACCTTTTATGAACAAATAAAATATAAAACAGTCATAAAATCCATAATCTCGGCATCCAACAAAATATTTAAACACAGATAGGTATGTATACGTTCAATTGAATGCTATCCAGCCTCTGACAGTAAAATCGCGGAATGAAAGGCAGCTTCAAGTTAGCTGATCTTTTGGATGCCCACCAACCCTTCAAATCAAACAATTTACCATACTTTCTTTACTTTTAGCCGCTTCACCGGGTACGCCCAAGACGACGACTGGATCATGGAAGGAGTTGCTCTCCAGAGCTCCCTCGTCAGAGATGGCGTCGCCGATGCCCAGTACATGCCCTGGTATCTTGTCGGTTACAACTCCCCCTACGACTTTGTTGACAGGAGAAATGAAGTATGGTTCCCAGTTATCTCCGCCCCCGCTCAACACTGATTTGTTACGATCTGATATTTATTATTATGCCAGCTGGAGTATTTTTGTACAAATAAAACTTTTCTAAATAATGACTACCTTCCATTAGGTCCTGACCCTTCCAACTAGGCTATTTGTACTATGGACTACAGAGCTCTGAGTCCCTTCCTTCCTTCAACTTAAACTGACTTGGGTCCAACCAGGGACCCTTAAATTTCCTGTATTGACTCGCCATTCAGGGGGTTGTCAATAAGAGATTTCTGATGCGCTATTGACCGAGCGTCAGATAGTTCGAGAAATACCCACAGGGATAAAATACCCGACTATCCAGATAGACCGAATTTTTCGCAGCTGTTGTGCTGAACTAGGAATATTTCTCTGTAATGGAAGAGTATCCTGGATCTTTTGTCCTAGCTTAGGTACCTGGTGGCATGCTGAATAGTCCTGACTCGTGCCAAAAAATTGTGTCTATCTGAGCAAGAACGCCGATTCGACCCAAGCGGAATTTTTGGAAGCTAGGTGAGGCTCGGGCAACCTGGCACCATAGAAGCATAGGAAATGACAAGCCCCCTGAATGGCGAGTCATTACAGGAATTCATGGGTCCCTGGTCCAACCAAGAGACCCGACGTAGCTGTCGGTCATTTTCTGTTCATCTAATTCTTTATCGAATCCTTGGCATCTTCTGCTTTCTTACTGCACGACTTTTATCATCTCGACGTACAGTCAAAGACGACGTCAGGTTGGTTTTTCAGTCACTGAGATGTTTTCTGAATACTCTAGAATGTTCTGCGTTGTTTCATCCCTTGTTCCCGGAGATTCAAAATACCTGTGCGTAATCATCTACAAGGAAACTTGTAACGAGCGAAGAAAAGCGGGGAAATATCATGGTAATGTAAGGTCACTGCGAATAACTATAGTGGGTATACCGGCAATCGCAAGGCCATCGTAACCGCACTCGTCCAGACCCGGCATCCTCTCATTGACTGAAAATCGCCAAGATGGCCGATGTCGACATGATACGATGGCTTCCAGCAGCTGACGAATGCCAGTTGAGGTCCCTTTTATGGAAACGCGTCATGGGACATTGATCTTGAGCTGTGTTCAGGGGCGTCGGTACCGGTGGGTTACCCCCCCCCCCCCCCCCTCGAAAAAATACAAAAGTTAAAGTGGGCGCTCGCAGAGCGCCCAACCACACAACTGCAGCTAAACTGGGCGCTCACCCAGGAAAGCTAAATGTGGGGCTGGCACTGCACCCGGAAAAGTCAGTAAGGCTAGTTCAAGGTTACATAGGCGGTTCTGTGCTCTCTAGCGTTGGAGACTTAAGGAATTGCACTCTCAGTCGCATGTTTCGACCTTGGCAGTTTGACATAAAGAGGCGGGCTATTTCTAGTCGTTCGGATACGAATATATTTTTTAATCAAATTTGGTCAGAATGAGAAGTATGATTGTCAGATCTGAGCTTCCAAGATCGACAAAAGAAAATTGTCAAATTCCGAATTTCACCTTGCAGTGCACAGTATTAACCCGAATTTTAACACGATTTATTATGTACCGGAATGTCTCGATTCAAGTAAAAATCAGGCTGATTTTGCTTGTGGTGAACATTTCCAAGAATTTGAAAATCTCACGAAAAGATTCTTTGTATTTTCACAGAAAAGAACTTGATGACATGAGTTTTCCTCCAGTGCGACATTAAAAATAATCGGCTTCGTGAGCAATGAGAGAAGATGTAATGACGGGCCTTCTTTTTCGGAAAGGGTAGAATTAAAGCAAATTATCAACTTCCAGCTAAATGTCTCACACTTTTCTGGATCCCTCGTGAACTAAGACATTATGACCGATTCGTGCCAAGTACCCCTTACTTTCACTTGGATCAGAAGAGACATTCTGATCATACCGGCCAATAGCCCGCTGGTTGGGCTATTGCGGAAGCGAATTCCTCTTATTACGAATGGCATTTACCTTGACCTTACAGATACTAGCTTTAATGTTTCTTGAAACTCGTACAGTTTCCCGCATGTGGTACTGTGTTTCTTGGCTATTGCTTGTAACTGGACATCTGCCAATCGTATATTTTAAGGTAATCTCCGCCCGCGCCCAAGCCCTTCAAACCGCCCACTGAGCTTGGAGATAGCACTAGGCTTCTTCAGTCTTTCAACTCTTGCAGGTATCACAAGTTTTATTTATTACATATGCGAAAAAAAGCTGAAACGGACGACAGGGCGCGACCTGCCACTCTCCCTCCCCCCCCCCTCTAGTTTTGGTTAGCGACGCCGTAAACTTTCTTATATTATTCGCCTGTTGTCAGGCACAAGGTACATTTTCTATTCAGTTTTATTATCCCGATCACATTTACATACACCGTCCTCCTTCGTCGTGACCCGGAAGGAAGTATAGGTTCTTCTCGTGAAGTATAGGTTCTGTCAGAACCCGACAACGACAACAGTTCTTCTCGTGTCGAGTTCTCAACACATGGAACAGCCAGAACAACGACACGGTATCAGCACCCAACGAGGAAGCCTTCAAAAAGTTGCTAGATGAAGAGTGGAATGATGTGCCGCGGAAATACAACTGGGATGCATCTGATGCCTAACAAATCATCACATCATCAATGACGGAGCGATTCAACAGATCAAGACTGATCTTAATTCGCTCCGAAGTGCGAATTAAGGTAAGGTAATAGCGGGGACCATAGCGGTTATTGACTAAACTTTAGCCGATTATCTACGGCCGTGACGTTTTCATGACCGTCATGAAAGATAGGGAAATTCGATTAAATTAATGTTGCAGAATATATATTTGTATCTATATGTATAGAGCAGAGCGGCCAGCGAGGCGCCGGACGCGTTTACACTTATAAACCGTTCTAAGGATAATCAATTCCGTTAGTAAATGGAAATGTGTGACGCTACGACCAGGACCATCAGCTGTTTAGTCAACACGTTAACAAATATAACCCATCACTTTTTGGGTTCCCAAAACATAAGTGGAGTGATACCTATGACATCGTAAAAGTTGTCCGTCCGTTCGTCCGTCTGTAAGCACGATAACTCTCGAAGGGAATGAAATATTTTGATGGAACTTGGTGTGAGGATTCTTTCGTAGATGTTCGTAGTTCGTAGATGGGCTCTGTAGCCCTATATTTAGGGGTGGGGGAAGGGGTTTAAATTAAGGGGCAAGCAAAATATTTTTAAACAGCTAATGTGACAGTCGACTAAGGGGTAGGAAGACCTGGACACGATGGTGAAAACCATTTTTTCGCCTGACAAGTCGTTCGCTCGGAACCCGGCCAAAACCGGAAAGTTTGTTAAAAGTAAAAGTTTTATTTTAAGTTGATTAGATGTTGTACTTGGGGTTAGAAAGACATGCTGAACACGATTATGAAAACCATTTTCCCGCCGGACAAACAGTTCGTCCGGAATCCGGAAAAAAACGGAAAATTTGTTAAAAGCGAACGACTGTTTTCAAGAACAAGAGCTACGAGCTCATATGGCACTTGTTACGAGTAGGCACGGCTCGGTTATGTCAATGATATATCTAGTGTTTCCTAGGTGTCTTCCCACCAAGTTTCATCTCGATCCCTCCACTCATAACGTTTTCCAATATTTCCGGTTCTCCCCTCCAGCTCCCCCCAAAAGTCACCGGATCCGGTCCGGATTTTAAGTGGGTCGTCTGAGGCATGAGGTATTTCCAAATATCAAGTTTCATCGAGATCCGGTCACCCGTTCAAAAGTTATAAATACCTCAAGATTCCGGATTCCCCCTCCCTCCACTCCCCCAACAGTGCCTGAATCGGCTCGGTCATGTCAATGAAGTATCTAGTGTTTGCTAGGTGTCTTCCCACCAAGTTTCATCTCGATCCCTCCACCCATAGCGTTTTTCAATATTTCCGGTTCTCCCCTCCAGCTCCCCCCAAAAGTCACCGGATCCGGTCCGGATTTTAAGTGGGTCGTCTGAGGCATGAGTTCATTCCAAATATCAAGTTTCATCGAGATCCGGTCACCCGTTCAAAAGTTATAAATACCTCAAGATTCCGGATTCCCCCTCCCTCCACTCCCCCCACAGTGCCCAAATTGGCTCGGTTATGTCAATGATGTATCTTCACACCAAGTTTCATCTCGATCCCTCCACTCACAGCGTTTCCCAAGATTTCCGGTTGCCCCCTCCAGCTCCCCCCAAAAGTCACCGGATCCGGTCCGGATTTTAAGTGGGTCGTCTGAGGCATGAGGTCTTTCCAAATATCAAGTTCCATCGAGATCCGATCACCCGTTCAAAAGTTATAAATACCTCAAGATTCCGGATTCCCCCTCCCTCCACTCCCCCCACAGTACCCGAATCGGCTCGGTTATGTCAATGATGTATGTAGTGTTTGCTAGGTGACTTCCCACCAAGTTTCATCTCGATCCCTCCACTCATAGCGTTTCCCAAGATTTCCGGTTGCCCCCTCCAGCTCCCCCCAAAAGTCACCGGATCCGGTCCGGATTTTAGTACGTCGTCTGAGGCATGAGGTCTTTCCAAATATCAAGTTCCATCGAGATCCGATCACCCGTTCAAAAGTTATAAATACCTCAAGATTCCGGATTCCCCCTCCCTCCACTCCCCCCCCCCCCACAGTACCCGAATCGGCTTGGTTATGTCAATGATGTATCTAGTGTTTGCTAGGTGTCTTCCCACCAAGTTTCATCTCGATCCCTCCACTCATAGCGTTTCCCAAGATTTCCGGTTGCCCCCTCCAGCTCCCCCCAAAAGTCACCGGATCCGGTCCGGATTTTAAGTACGTCGTCTGAGGCATGAGGTCTTTCCAAATATCAAGTTCCATCGGGATCCGATCACCCGTTCAAAAGTTATAAATACCTCAAGGTTCCGGATTCCCCCTCCCTCCACTCCCCCCCCACAGTGCCCGAATCGGCTCGGTTATGTCATTGATGTATCTAGTGTTTGCTAGGTGTCTTCCCACCAAGTTTCATCTCGATCACTCCACTCATAGCGTTTCCCAAGATTTCCGGTTGCCCCCTCCAGCTCCCCCCAAAAGTCACCGGATCCGGTCCGGATTTTAAGTGGGTCGTCTGAGGCATGAGGTCGTTCCAAATATCAAGTTTCATCCATAGCGTTTTTCAATATTTCCGGTTCTCCCCTCCAGCTCCCCCCAAAAGTCACCGGATCCGGTCCGGATTTTAAGTGGGTCGTCTGAGGCATGAGGTCATTCCAAATATCAAGTTTCATCGAGATCCGGTCACCCGTTCAAAAGTTATAAATACCTCAAGATTCCGGATTCCCCCTCCCTCCACTCCCCCCACAGTGCCCAAATTGGCTCGGTTATGTCAATGATGTATCTTCACACCAAGTTTCATCTCGATCCCTCCACTCACAGCGTTTCCCAAGATTTCCGGTTGCCCCCTCCAGCTCCCCCCAAAAGTCACCGGATCCGGTCCGGATTTTAAGTGGGTCGTCTGAGGCATGAGGTCGTTCCAAATATCAAGTTTCATCGAGATCCGATCACCTGTTCAAAAGTTAAAAATACCTCAAGATTCCGGATTCCCCCTCCCTCCACTCCCCCCACGGTGCTCGGATCGGGGAAGTGACTATTTCCAACTTAATCATTTGGGGTCCCTGATACGCTTGCCAAGTTTTATCGTCCTAGCTTATCTGGAAGTGCCCGAACTAGCAAAACCTGGACAGACCGACAGACCGACGGACGGACAGAAATTGCGATCGCTATATGGCACTTGGCCGAAGGGCAAGTGCCATAAAAAACGACAGTTTTTTTTTTTTTAAAGTCGACTGATTTTCAAAACAAGACCAAAGGGATCCCAAAGGGGACAAGACCAAAGGGACCAAAGGGATCCCAAAAATCTAAGATTCGATCCAGACAATTGGGTCTTGTCTTCGCCAGATCCAGTCTTCGCCAGGCTAATCATCAGAAAAAACCAAGTTCAGATATTCTATCTATCTATGTATCTCTACGTCTATAAGCCATATCTATTTTGACGATACTGACCGAAACTTCCTGCTTTACTTCTGCCAAATTTGCGGTTTCGAACGAACTGGAGCTAACTACTAGTCCAGCAAAAAAAGAAAATTCAGAAACAAATCCTGCCTATCTCCTTATCCCTATAAAGAACATCTAATCAACTTCAAATAAAACTTTGAGTTAAAAAAAATGCGGGTACAACCGGATTCTGGGCTAATTATTCGACCGGGTAAAAAATTATTGTCATATACGGACACAGCGTCTCTTCTTACCCCTAAGTCTATCATCTAATCAACTTTAGATAAAACTTTTGCTTTTAACATATTTTCCGGTTTTGGCCGGATTTAAGGCGAACTAGTTGTCCGGCGAGAAAATGGTTTTCACCATTGTTTTAAACATATCTTCTTACTCCTAAATCAAACATTTAATCAACTTCAAATGAAACTTTTCCTTGTAACCAACTTTTCGGTTTTGCCGGATTCCGGACGAACTACTTGTCCAGCGAGAAAATGGTTTTCACCGTCGTCTTCAGTATGTCTTCTTACCGACTATCACATTAGCTGTTTAAAAATATTTTGTTATTACCCCAAATAAAAAATTTAATCAACTTCAAATGAAACTTTTACTTTTAACAAACTTTCCGTTTTTTGCTGGATCCCGGACGAAATGCTTGTCCGGCGAGACAGGGGCCAGGGGCGTCATTATGGGTAGTGACAGGGGCGTCAATATGGGGGGGGGGGGAGGGGGGACTCCCCCCCTAAAGGTCTAGAGAAAGCACTTTCGTCGGGCGAAGCCCGGCGAAAGTTCAGCTGTTTGTCGGCGCGAAGCCGGCAAACACAGAAAAAATAAAATTTTGTATGCTTTTGTCAGGTGTCGGTCGACTCGTCGGCACATCGGGTTCTTTATATACGCAAGAAATGAAATCCTTCATTATTTGTCGGGCAAAACACTGAAGAAATCGAATCCTGTATGCTTTTGTCGTGCCTCGGTATTCTCGTCATACAGAAGGAATCCAGAACAAATAAATTTTGTATGTTTTTGTCGGGCGTTCGTCGACTCGTCGGCAAATCCGTTTTTTTTCATACGCAAGAAATGAAATCCTGCAAACATTTGTCGAGCAAAGCACTGCAGAAATCGAATTCTGTATACTTTTGTCGTTCCTCGGTATTCTCGTCGGCACATCGGGTTCTTTTTAGACATAAAGGGATCCAGAAGAAATACATTTGTTATGCTTTTGTCGGGCGTCGGTCGACTCGTCGGCACATCCGGTACTTATACGTAAAAAAAAAAATTTTGCAGACTTTGTCGGGCGCACCCGGAAAGTTCAAGTTTCATCGGCACAAGGGGTTATTTTTACACGTAAGAAATCAAGTTCCGTACAGTCTAGTCCAGCAAAACACAGAAAAAATCGAATTATCGATGGTTTTGTCAGGTGTCGGTATTCTTCTCGGCACATCGGGTTCTTTTTACACGAAAACAAAATCAAATTCTGAAAGTTTTTATCGGGCGCATGTCGGAAGTTCAAGTCTCATCGGTGCATCGGCTTCTATTTACGGGCAAAACACAAGAAGAAATTGTATTCTAGATGCTTTTGTCGGGCGCCGGTATTCTTACATAGGGTCTTTTTATACGTAATAAATCAAATTCTCCAAACATTCGTCAGGTGCAAATTTTTCCGGAAAAAGTAGATTTAAAAAAAATTCGCCGGCGTTGCTAAGTTCCACTTGTTCTGGGTAAGTCGTTGGAAATCTAAATATGTGAGTTTAAATATATGAATTTACATCACAGGAACAATCTCAACTATTTTGTAGTATTCTCTGAAGAACGGTGTATCATTTAGTTTTCGTTTTAGGATATGAATTCTTAGGGTTTGAAACACATTAAAAGCCGGAAATTGTATGGTACTATAGCTAAATTTTTCGGGGAAAAAGCAGATTAAAAATATTTCAGCTGCGGCGCTTGGTCTAACTTGTCCGGTACAGTTTGAAGCTTCGCTTTTTAGCGAAAGCTAAAATGAAAATCCGAATAGGTGAACTTTAATATACGAAATTGTACCAAAGGAATAATCTCAACTGATACATAACAGTTAGTTTACACAAAATCGGCGTTTTGTAGTATTCTTTATTTGTAAGAACGGTGATTGGCGTTTTAGAATTGAAATTCGTGGAGGTCTGAAACACCTTAAAAGCTAAAACTTGTATGGTAGGTAGGCTATAGCTAAATTTTTCCAGAAAAAAGGCAGATTAAAAAAATTTCTGCCTGCAGCGCTTAGTTTAACTGTTCATGCTACAGTCGTGGGATCAGCTTTTCAGCGCTTTTTAGCGAAAGGTAAAATGAAAGGCCAAATATGTGAACTTTAATATACGAAATTTTATCAAAGGAATGATCTCAACTGCTGAATTACAGTTAGTTTTACCCCGGTTCTGTTCTCTGTTGGCGGGAAATGTCGCGAAGCGGCAACGGCGTTTTTTTTCGGCACATTGTTGAGTCCGTCGGCACAAACCGGACGTCCCCCCCCCCCAAAGGTAAAAGGCTAGTGACGCCCCTGCTTGTCTTCGCCAGATCAAGTCTTCGCCAGGCTAATCATCAGAGAAAACCAACTTCAGATATTCTATCTATACCTCTATAAGCCATATCTATTTTGACGATACTGATCGAAACTTTCTGCTTTACTTCTGCCAAATTTGTGGTTTCGCCCGAATTCGAGCGAACTACAAGTCCAGCAAAAAAAAAAAAAAAAAAAAAATCAGGAATCCAGCGTATCTCCTTATAAAGAACATCTAATCAACTTGAAAATAAAACTTTGACTTAAAAAAAAAATGCGGGTACAACCGGATTCTGGACTAATTATTTGTCCGGGTAAAAAATGATTGTAATATACGGACACAGCGTCTTTTCTTGCCCCTAAATCTATCATCTAATCAACTTCAAATAAAACTTTTTCTTTAAACATATTTTCCGGTTTTGGCCGGATTCCAGGCGAACTAGTTGTCCGGCGAGAAAATGGTTTTCACCATCGTGTTCAACATGTCTCCTTACCCATAAATCAAACATTTAATCAACTTCAAATGAAACTTATACTTCTAACCAACTTTCCAGTTTTGCCAGATTCCTGACGAACTACTTGTCCAGCGAGAAAATAGTTTTCACCGTCGTGTTCAGCATGTCTTCTTACCGACTATCACATTAGCTGTTTAAAAATATTTTGTTTGTCCCTTAATTTGAACTCCCTCCCCCACCCCAAATATAAGGCTACAGGGCCCATCTACGAACTCGACTTTACTCTTGACCCACAGAATCGTCACACCATTTTTCATCAAAATATCTCATTCCCTTCGAGAGTTATCGTGCTGACAGCCGGACGGACAACTTTAGCGATGTCATAGGTATCCCTCCACTTACGTTTTGGGATCCCAAAATTCAACTGTTTTGACGAAAAATTGCGGCGCTTCTCGCCAACTCGGTTATTTTTACCGGCTGGCCGACAACACACGCCCCCCCCCCCCCTAGTCGTGACGACCCCGGTACCGTCTACAGCGTGTATGAGCATACCAGGTTAGTGCATACACTTTGCAAAGTTTCCAAAGTTGTCCCCCGTACCTGTAACACATACGCGGTACCAAAAAAGCTTCGTTCCGAGTTTCACCAAAATTTATAATGATGGTGGTAGCTGTCTGTGATATTATCCCAACGTCCGTGTTCTGTTTTTGGTTTTAATTTTATATACTATAATAGGTCTGTGATGACGAATTGATGAAGGGTAGCAATGACAAAAGTAAAGCCACTGCTCAACTGCGTATTTTATCAAGTTTATATTTTTATTACAGAATCCGCTGAAATACGAAATAGACAAAGAAAATAAAAAGGTAACATTTGTTCACAGTTTATTGGACATATCTTTAACTGGCCATCTGCACTCCGGGATAATCTGGAAATTCGACCGGAAAACCTTTTACCAGCAAAGTTTTAACACAGCCTAAGTCTTTTTTTTTTATTAAAGTGCGACAACTCTGCCATACGGGCCTTCTTGCCATTCCCCGAGGATTCTCAAAGCGGGGCCCCCGTGTTTTTGTTTGTCTGAAGGACCGACTCTTTGCATTCTCGCCAGTCCCCTAGGATCGGGAATGCCCTGTTTATCATCACCATCATCAAACGGGACTCCCATTAAGATTCAGCGGGGAGTTGCTGGTGTCGCTGGTCGTTGAGTAGTAGATATCAGGGAAAAGTAAAAATAATTTCTGAGCTCAATATTCAGTTTGGTTAAGGGATTAGCCTAATTTTAAGAAAAAGGCATCGTTTCTATGTTACTGTATCACTAATACGAATGTAAAACTAAGTAAACAAAAATCACAATATACTAAAGTGAAACAAAATGGGCCATAACCTTTACAGACTATTATATTTGACGGTGCAAAACGGATGTCAGCTACATTTGATTAGAGCTATATTTCGGCCCTTCTTAGAGTTAGAGGACCCTTGCTAAGAAGGGCCGAAATATAGCTCTAATAAAATGTAGCTGACTTATCCGTTTTGCACCCTCAAATATAATTCGCAGTCAGCTTGGGCTAAAGGAACATCTTAACAGACTAATTGCGTCACCTGAATAATTTTTTTCGGGCAAAATTCATACAGAGGCACCCCCCGTGTTCTCATTGTTTTCGGTCCAGGGAGTCCCCAGGAGTCGACTGCCACTATTCTCGTAGTTTCCATCGACTCCCCAAGGAGTGAAGTAAAGCTGTTCATTGACAGTTTGAGAGGAGGAAAAATAGGGATGGGTTAATCAGTGATAATTACAGATGTCCGATTTATTTTATTGGAGAGGACACTGGTGCCCACCTGTTGCTGAGCCTGAAGAGGACCCTTGCCAAGAAGGGCTGAAATATAGCTCTAATAAAATCAGCTAACGTCTCCGTTTTGCACTATCATAAACAAAATAGCATTTTCACCGGGTTTTCAAGCCCGTTTTAATTGAACAGGGCATTGTTAACTAGATTTTCTTCTTTCAGAGCCTATTTGATGAACCCTTAAAGCCTTTACGACCTCTTGCTATAATCACAGCACGGTTTTTTAATTACCAGTCTCTTTCCTGCCGGAACTGTAAGTCTTTCAGAAGTTCGACGATGAACCACTGGAAAGACTTCGCCTTCACTGAGCGACACCCACTGTAATTAAGCACCATTGCCGCACGAATCTCCTTTCGTAATTTTTAGGGCGCGAAAATACTGCTCATTGGCGGAGAAAAAAATATAGGATCGTGTGTCCATATTTTTTAAAGAATAAACATTTTTATTTACTAATTTGCCGACAGTTATTCTTCCCCTTCACTGCTCGTATCATGCGTTTGAGGATAATAACCAAAATGGTTCCCATTATGAAATGAGTCATCTACCGAGACCAAAACAAACACACGTGGTAAGAACATCGTGGAGAATCGTTTGTATGGTTCCACTAACGTTACCGTGACATGGCGTAATGGTGACCATACGGTGGATTCGGGAGGAGGGGGGTCTTCTATGCCAGTTGAAACCCCTCTGATCCTTCCTTGATTGCCAGAAGTACGGATTTCTCCATTCGTTCAAAAGATTCGTAGTCAGGCAGGCACAGTTGGTTAAAGCTGCAAAACAAATCGTGATGTGCGAATTCCCCTGTTATTGCTCTGGCATAGATATTGGCAAGTGACTACACTATAATGCAGCGTTTACAAGTAGAGGAAAACTTGACAGAATCCGATCTTGGTGAGAAGATTATGTTTACACGCAGAGGGAAAAAAGTAAATTTTTCAAATTTATTACTTTTTTCAAAAGTAAATCTGAAAAAAATAAATTCACTAGCCAATAAAAAAACGTTCTGGGAGCATTTATGACATCAGTACTGATGACGGCTACTCTGAAAAAGCTATCTAGACTTTTTTTTTGTCGTTTACCAGCGCCGGCGACAAGATTCCTTTCAAGTAGATCGGAATTCCTTTCATCATGAAAAGATTCTTGTCACGCTAGACTTTTTTTCTGGTCGTCTTCACGAACGGAATCCTTTCATGTCGACCGGACTTCCCTTTTATACTCGACGGGATTTCTTGTCCGTGCAAACGCTGCATAAGAAGTTTCTCCGAGTAAGGATTTTAGTTAACTGCAGTATTATTCTTATTTTAAATTTTAAATTTTACCGAATCTCAAAAAGGTGGGGGGGAGGGGTGCTGCACCCCCCCCCTTGCGACGCCCCTGTCCGACTTATGATTTTTTGCATCTGTTCTTATTTCAGTACCGAACAATTTTAGAAATTAACAAATGTCTCCAATCAACCCTTCTTCTGGAATATTGTTTAACCAGTTAAGCCCAAACGTATGTCTAGAAGAAATTCCAATACGATCCGGCCAACGCTATACAAGATTTGAATGAACTGTGCTTTTTGTCTTGGAGTCTGCATGTGCAAACCTCCAGAAACGAACATCCCTATTTTGAAAACGTCACGTTCAGGAGAAGAATGCTCTCCGTGGCCATGTCTATAAATACATTCTCCATGGTGTGTTCAAGTATGGTTTCATAGTTCAGGTGTCCTTTAACTTGTATATCGGACAAAGGCGCTTCATTTTGTATGTCTTGGATGAAAGAACGTATTTAAGAAACAAAAGACTTATTTAAGTAAGTAACGAATGTATTTAAAACAAGAGCTACGAGCTCATATGGCACTTGTTACGAGTAGGCACGGCTCGGTTATGTCAATGATATATCTAGTGTTTGCTAGGTGTCTTCCCACCAAGTTTCATCTCGATCCCTCCACTCATAGCGTTTTCCAATTTTTCCGGTTCTCCCCTCCAGCTCCCCCCAAAAGTCACCGGATCCGGTCCGGATTGTAAGTGGGTCGTGTGAGGCATGAGGTCGTTCCAAATATCAAGTTTCATCGAGATCCGGTAACCCGTTAAAAAGTTATAAATACCTCAAGATTCCGGATTCCCCTCCCTCCACTCCCCCGACAGTGCCCGAATCTGCTCGGTCATACATCAATGATGTATCTAGTGTTTACTAGGTGTCTTCCCACCAAGTTTCATCCCGATCCCTCCACTCATAGCGTTTCCCAAGATTTCCGGTTGCCCCCTCCAGCTCCCCCCCAAAAGTCACCGGATCCGGTCCGGATTTTAAGTGGGTCGTCTGAGGCATGAGGTCGTTCCAAATATCAAGTTTCATCGAGATCCGATCACCCGTTCAAAAGTTATAAATACCTCAAGATTCCGGATTCCCCCTCCCTCCACTCCCCCCACAGTACCAGAATCGGCTCGGTTATGTCAATGATGTATCTAGTGTTTGCTAGGTGTCTTCCCACCAAGTTTCATCTCGATCCCTCCACTCATAGCGTTTCCCAAGATTTCCGGTTGCCCCCTCCAGCTCCCCCCAAAAGTCACCGGATCCGGTCCGGATTTTAAGTACGTCGTCTGAGGCATGAGGTCTTTCCAAATATCAAGTTCCATCGAGATCCGATCACCCGTTCAAAAGTTATAAATACCTCAAGGTTCCGGATTCCCCCTCCCTCCACTCCCCCCCCCACAGTGCCCGAATCGGCTCGGTTATGTCAATGATGTATCTAGTGTTTGCTAGGTGTCTTCCCACCAAGTTTCATCTCGATCCCTCCACTCATAGCGTTTCCCAAGATTTCCGGTTGCCCCCTCCAGCTCCCCCCAAAAGTCACCGGATCCGGTCCGGATTTTAATTGGGTCGTCTGAGGCATGAGGTCTTTCCAAATATCAAGTTCCATCGAGATCCGATCACCCGTTCAAAAGTTATAAATACCTCAAGATTCCGGATTCCCCCTCCCTCCGCTCCCCCCACAGTACCAGAATCGGCTCGGTTATGTCAATGATGTATCTAGAGTTTGCTAGGTCTCTTCCCACCAAGTTTCATCTCGATCCCTCCACTCATAGCGTTTCCCAAGATTTCCGGTTGCCCCCTCCAGCTCCCCCCAAAAGTCACCGGATCCGGTCCGGATTTTAAGTACGTCGTCTGAGGCATGAGGTCTTTCCAAATATCAAGTTCCATCGAGATCGGATCACCCGTTCAAAAGTTATAAATACCTCAAGGTTCCGGATTCCCCCTCCCTCCACTCCCCCCCCCCCCACAGTGCCCGAATCGGCTCGGTCATGTCAATGATGTATCTAGTGTTTGCTAGGTGTCTTCCCACCAAGTTTCATCTCGATCCCTCCACTCATAGCGTTTCCCAAGATTTCCGGTTGCCCCCTCCAGCTCCCCCCAAAAGTCACCGGATCCGGTCCGGATTTTAAGTGGGTCGTCTGAGGCATGAGGTCGTTCCAAATATCAAGTTTTATCGAGATCCGATCACCCGTTCAAAAGCTATAAATACCTCAAGATTCCGGATTCCCCCTCCCTCCACTCCCCCCACAGTACCAGAATCGGCTCGGTTATGTCAATGATGTATCTAGTGTTTGCTAGGTGTCTTCCCACCAAGTTTCATCTCGATCCCTCCACTCATAGCGTTTCCCAAGATTTCCGGTTGCCCCCTCCAGCTCCCCCCAAAAGTCACCGGATCCGGTCCGGATTTTAATTGGGTCGTCTGAGGCATGAGGTCGTTCCAAATATCAAGTTTCATCGAGATCCGATCACCCGTTCAAAAGTTAAAAATACCTCAAGATTCCGGATTCCCCCTCCCTCCACTCCCCCCACGGTGCTCGGATCGGGGAAGTGACTATTTCCAACTTAATCATTTGGGGTCCTTGATATGCTTGCCAAGTTTTATCGTCCTAGCTTATCTGGAAGTGCCCGAACTAGCAAAACCTGGACAGACCGACAGACCGACGGACGGACAGAAATTGCAATCGCTATATGGCACTTGGCCGAAGGGCAAGTGCCATAAAAAACCCACAATCATGGCACTGCCAAATTTGGGTATTACGTCAAGTATAATGCACATTTTATAATCTACACAGTTAATCATCAATTCGTCATCACAGACCTGTTATAGTATATAAATAAAAACCAAAAACAGAACACGGACGTTGGAATAATATCACAGACAGCTACCACCATCATTATAAATTTTTGTGAAACTCGGAACGAAGCTTTTCTGGTAGGCTACCGCGTATGTGTTGCAGGTACGGGGGATAACTTTGGAACCTTTGAACTTGCGACCCTCTCCTGTCGGTTTCTTGTGTTTTCATGAGGAGGGGGAAGGATATCGCATAGAACAGGATGGTGGAGGAGCTTATGACCAACCGCTAAGCTCAGCCGCAGTCTCCGACTGTCAAGGATTTCCATCTTAAACTTTTTTAGGAGAGCAGAATAGGGAACTTCCGGCTCACGACTTATTATTAGGAGTGCACGTTTCTGTATTCTTTCTATTTGTTGTGTCTGTTCGGCAGTAAGGTCAAAGTGCCAAAACAGCAGCCGCATATTCCAAAGTGGATCGAATGAAAGAAACGTAAATTCGGACAAGATGGGAATTAGGTACTTGGAACTTAGCCAGAGATGTTTTAACAGCTTTAGACCAGCGTTTGCACGCTTTAGCATTACGTTGGTGTTGTCCTCCCATTTAAGATCAGACGTGATTGTTACAACAAGGAGCTTTAGGTTCTGTACCTGTAAACCAGAAGGCAGTGTTTCTTCAAAGGAAATGCTAGTTTTGAGGAAGGAAAAGGTTAAAATTGCACTTTTGACTTCGTTCAACTGCATGTCCAACAACCTGGCTTCATCTTTAATGCCTTCTATTATGCCTGCAGCTTTGCTTTTAATATTTCTGTAGCATACTTTAGTTAAGCTTAAATCTACGATATAAATTTGACGAATAATCGACTTATTTTCAGAAAAACGACAGTTTTAAAGAAAAATCTAGTATTTTTACAAAAATTGGCTGTTTTCAAGAAAATTGACTGTTTCCAAGACAAAAAATCAAATGTTTTTACAAAAAATCGTGGCACTTCGTACCGATTTAGTTATTTCACACGACTGGTCGACAACACGGAGGTGGGGCGTCTCCCCTCCCCCCACACGTGACGCTGGGGTTTGGGTCTTTTCAGGCATTAAGTGGCTTGCATCCATAAACTGGTCACTATCGGTACTTACCACGTATGGGCGACAGGTAAGCAGTTATACCCCATTGACTCAGCTATCTGAAATCGTGGCATGAGCTCTGCAAAGCCACCTGGTGGCAGCTGAGAGCAACCAGTTGTAAACTGCAGCAGTCGCGCCATTTCTTCAAGTGTGAAGTTTGATACGATTGTCCAGAACCAACTGATGATCCGTCGGAATTCGGGGGAGTTACCGTTGATCACGGAGTTTTTCTAGGAAAGTTTATAATTAAAGGCCTTTCACCATCAGATCCTGTTCCAATAATATCTTATTCCCTTTTTTAAAATATATTAATATCATTTTCTGCTCCTTCATTTTTAATCTCATTAGACTTCAGCAATAGGCTACTAGGGAGGAGTGGCTATTAGAAAAGATTGGAAGTACAAATATGGGGGATATCCGTAAAGTGGCTAGATTCCTCCGCATTGGTTTGTTCCATAGAGAGCGACTTTTATAGTTTGTTGTGTTTTCTTTTTGTTTTGTTGCCATGACCCCATGGGTGTTTTCGTGCAATAAATTCATTCATTCATTCATGGAATTATAACACAGGGCTAGGCCTATAGCCAAGGAAGTATAGCACCATCGCTGAAATCTCATTCACATTCCAGGAATGAATCCAGAAGGTTCTCTTCCCGGTGTACTTAAGATACTGTATTACGAAACACTGGATTGGCTAACTTGTTGTTTTGTCAGTTACATCGTAAATAACATGATTTCGACATATTAATCACAATTGTTTACATACTATACTTAAAAATGGGTACAGGTTGTGGGTTTGGAGGGCTACCGAAGCTCTTTTGATAGCTTGCAAAACGTTACGCGTAATATGCGTACGGACAGGGGAGGGGGTGGGACTATTGTACGGTATTGAAAGTTTGAGAGCTGGTAAAACATAAACGGCCGACTAGCCCAAGTCGTTCACTTCCTGATAGCTTTAAGTCAACAAATAAACAACGATCAGGACATTGGACATTATGTAATAAATGCACTTAGGAAAAGATAATAGATTGTGTTTTGTTGATTTTTGGTTTGAATATTCCTACTAGATATTTTCAAACTGAATAACAAGTACGTCGTCTCTGCGGTCCCACTTGGATATGTGTAATGAAGTACGCGTAAATACCTTGAAATCATCCACGTTTATATCGCTGATCCCGGAGAGTAGAAGCTCAAGCTCCTTCTCGTCAAAGTTGACCAACAAATGCTCAGGGACGAGGCATCTTAGACCTCTGGAAAACGCCTCCACCTCTTCCCGTACCCTCGTAACCAGTCGATACTGGGCAAGAGCGTTGAGGTACTCGACCTTGTTTTCGTCCGTGACCTTGATTCGGCTACCGCCTGGGACTAGATCCACTACCTAGGGGAAAGGTAAAACATTTACAGAAAAGGTGAGGCAAAGTAGATTATCGCATTCGTGCCAGTTCAGGCTTGGGCGCAAGCAGGTGCTCGGCAAGCCGGCAGTGGGATGCGTGTACTCAAAAAGTATCGAAGGGCTGAATTTTTGACGAGAAAATATCGCTGATGAAAAATCGTAGCTGACGTATATCCGTTGTAAACATTTTTTGAATATATGTTTGAAAAATATCTTTTGAGAAAGTATGTATTGAAAAAAATATTTTGAGAAAATATCGCTGATGGAAAATCGTAGCTGACGTATATCCGTTGTAAACATTTTCTGAATATATGTTTGAAAAAATATCTTTTGAGAACGTATATTTTGAAAAAATATTTTGAGAAAATATCGTTGATGAAAAATCGTAGCTGACAAATCCGTTGTAAATACTTTTTTAATATATGTTTGAAGAGGTGGGGGGACGGAGATTTTCTTTATGACTGTAGGGTGGGGCAGAGCAAAATAACACTAGGGATTAGCTCCAAGACTTGACAAAATTTACACACACTCGATCAGCAACGATACTAGCACCACTAGGACTAGGGATAGAGAATTATCCCTACCGAAACTCATTCAGCCTAGATATTTCTTCAGTCCAAGCGACTGCGTATCATATTTGGCGGTGCAAAACGGAAGTTCCTTTTCCAGCTTGAGCGGCTTAAGCCTGAAGAGAACCCTTGCCAATAAGGGCCAAAATGTAGCTCTAATAAAAATGTAGCTGACTTATCCGTTTTGGACCGTCAAATATCACTCAGTCTTTCACCAGCGCTGGCTCCAACAACTTCATATCCTCAACATTGCAAATAAATGATACATCCTCTATTGTTTCCTTGTGTGTGCAGACCGCACCTTTGCTTTACTAGAAATTTCTGAACCCGCAAGCTCGTCTCGCTTTAAATACCACAAGCGTAATGGGCGGCGCTACGAGTATGGTCCGTTTGTAAATCATGGAGAGCATAGATTGGCGAGGAGCAAAATAAAACTAGAGAGTAGCACCAAGACTTGACAAAATTGACACACCTTCTAATAGCAGAGATACTAGCACCACTAGCGATAGAGAACGTCCCTATTGAAACTCATTCAGTCGTTCACCAGAGCTGGCTCCGATTACTTCATATTCTGAACATTGCGAAAAAATTATACAGCCCCCATGGTTTTCATTATGTATGCGGACCACACCCCGTACAAAAATTTTGGTCTGTTAGACGGACTGTTACAGTCCATCGCTTCAGCTAACAGGATGTTATATTCTATCAGACAGGGTACGTTGACATATTCCCCAACAGGATCGTTCATAGAGAGAGCAAAACAGACTGTTGGATGAACTTTCGATGTCCATCGATAAAACAGACCGAAAGTTCAACAGTATGTCAACAGAATATCAGTTAAACAGTCTGTTACAGATAATCAGAATAGGATGTAGATACGCTGTCGAACGACCTGATGAAGATGAACATCATTTCTCCCAATCTAGCAGAACATCTGACGTACTTCTGACGTACTTCTGACGGACTTAATGATTGAGTACTCCGTTTCTCTTTTTTTATTGCACTTCACACACGTCTGAACATAAGATAGATGGCAGCTAATCTGAGAGCGGTCTTCCTGCCTACAGGCAGAGACACCTGGGATTGACTATGTCGTTGGTCTTGGTACACAGTTGTCGTCGTATGGTGGGGCTATCATCTCCCAGCTAGTTGAAGGTTAGATTCTAACCATATAGGCGTGTCGCGGATTATATTGATTTATTCGATCTATAAGTCATCAAACGTTCTGGTTCTTCGATTATTACCTCTTGTTCATCCAGACGGATGTTTTTCTTATTCTTTCGTTGTTAGTTTCTTCCTTGCGGTCGCTTGACGAGCTCGTTAGCTCGGCCCCAAATCTAAATCCTCACAAAAATTACTGAAAGGTGGGGAACCACATGCTCGTAAGGTTTTAAGATGTCCGACATATGGATAGTACTTCCGTTATAACAATGTTGCGTACATATGCATGACCTCTTTGTCAAACCGAGAAAAATCTAAACTTTTGGTCTCAGGTAAGGAGAGCAAAAATTCAGTCGAATAGTACGGGTTTTCTCTACCAAATACGAAGGGTTTATGATGAGCCTTAAAAAAGTATCAATAATTATTACAGCTGATATTTGACTGTCATTATTCTGTTTACTCTCCATAATCTAGCTTTCTCTATTCGCAATCACGACAAGCTAGCGGTCTTGAAACGAAAACTGTCCCTGATCGTGGTGGAAAACGGCCTTTTTGCTTCGTCATGCAATGGCAGATCAATTTAGGAAATTTAGCGGCTTAGTGACGTTATCATCTGATAAGTTTCGTCAATCATGGCATGCGGTCCCAAAGGACCCCGTGGTTTTATGACGATTTTATCAATTGACAGATGGCTGGACGAGGGTTCAAAGAATCGGGGTGTTCGTACGAGGACTTCGGAGATGGTGACGACAAGGGTGACGAGTACCTAATCTGAAGGGTGTAGGCAGTCTAAAAATAGGAATCTAAATTACGTGAAATAATTCACGTATTCATTGAAGTAACTTGTAGGCAATTTAGCACTGCGGATTCTTCATCGTGGTGGTGAGTTGACAGATGATTGACACATTGCCTCCCTCCCCCATCTGCACATGTCTGCATCGATCTCAAAAAGAGAATAATATAGCTCAGAGATTATGTATTTATTATTGTATTTTTTTTGCTACATTCAACTGTGCTACACATGACTGATATCAGTAAACGACCTAGAAATGCTAATGGTCAGCAGAGGAGATCGAGGTTGTTCCGGAAAGGACTTCAGAAATACTTCACCTTCTTTTCCGCCATACCACTTAGTCAAGATCGGTGTCATTGTGTGTTTGTTAAAAACGACCAATATCTTACACCAAGCTGATCTGTCTGTAGGAGTCTGTCCCTAGACCTGAAATGCGAAGCATCGGGTTTCAAATACCGTGCCTGAAAACTGAGACGATCCACAAAACTAATGCTTGGAGACGGATTTTCACGGCGACGTTTTGCCATGGGAATTGTGTTGTCAAGGAAATTCCTTATAGGAATTCGAACGTACGTGTTTACCAGTTACTCATGATATCCCATTTATGGTCTCACTAATTTAATCTACCGGCTGTTAAGAAAAACGAAATTGAACTAAACTACTACGTGTTGGGGGTGAGAGGGGGGGAGGGGGGTGAACGTTTTTTTCTTTTTTTTCTATTAGGGTGGGGCCTGGACCTTCATAATGGGTAATGCTCACAATTTAGGTTGTGTGTTGTCGCTTTTTTTTCAGGCTAGGTCGATAGTAGGCTAGGTTGATAATTACGAGTTGTCAAATTCCGTTCTTATTTCTCAGTCAAATCTGGTGTTAGTGAGTAGCAGCGAAAGTCGTTAGGACCTTCATTTGTTGCAAAGTATGCAAGTGTTGTTTATAAACTAATGTTCGTAAAAAAAAAAAAAATTGTACCTTTTCCCCAAAATGTCCGTCTGTCTGTGACCCCGATAACTCCCAAACAGTGAGGAATATTTTGCCGGAAATGGTACATTGCAGTGCTTCCACTCGACCTTTTTCGAAAAATAGACACAAAGTGAATTTACAGTAACAAACAAGTGCGCAAGCGCTCAGACGTGGAGTGTGAATGTAAAATTTTAATCACATCTTATAGACAAACAGCGTTGGAACCAAGACATTTCACTTCCCACTAACCAAAAAATATTGAAATTACCTAATTTGAAATCTTCCCAGTTTAAAAGCTATTAAAGCACAATGGACACTTCTAATGCTTTACGTTGTATTAAATGCTTCACAAATAAAGATTTCCGACTTCCTTTAGAAGGCGCTACGAAAATCGGCCGTTTTCTTGTTATCCCTTGTCTTTACCTCTCTGGCATTTCGGCGATCCAGATCTTAGGAGCTGGGATATCGTGGCAGGAAATTCAAAAACTCCCAGCAATGCTTGATAGAAAAGGATCTATTTGAGATGTCATCACAGTCAAGCCGTAGATGCAGTTTAACTGATTGTTCTAGTGTTTCATCAGACGTTCCATGGCTTAAATTGCCCATTACACGTTTTTCTTTGTGGAATAGTGTTGTGAAGCTCGATTAGCTTGCTTTACAAAAGTCGGCCATTCTAACAAGCTACAAACCTACGACTGTCGCGTATACGACTAGAAAATGTCTTCGTAAAATTCGACAAAAAAAGTCATTTGCAGGGTTAATTCACGACTTGGTGTGATTCTGACAGGCTCAAAACATACAAATACCCAATGGCGGAAAATACTGTTGGCGCCAAAACTCTGATTTCATGGGAAGTTTCGCCATGGGGACGTTTATTGGCGGGATCTTTCCAACTAAGCCACCTAATATGTGACATTAGTCACATATTAATCACAAAGGAGTAAATTAAAAGTTGCAAGAAAGTCTCTTAACTCCTATGACATGGCCTTCAACTAATCTTGCTTTTAAAGAATGTGGGATACGTTTGAGAAATCAGGTATTATTAATAAGCCTGTAGGATAGGCCAAAAAACTCTGGCCGAAACTCTCTTGCCACAAATGGTCAACTGTCTCAATCCCCCAAATTAAAATGGATGGCAAACCATCACTCTATACACAATTGATAAAAACACCACTTGTTACATCAGTTTATGTAACGTTCTTCCAAATTTGATAACTGTCAAATCTTCCCGTCAGTCGCAGGAACCTGGACAGTATCTTCAGGTGAGACATTCTCAGCATAGCATAGCATGTAACTCTCAAGAGTGGACTGTGCAATAATTCTGGTCGTTGTCTTGCCCACGCTGGGCAATCATGAACAAAATGTGTACTGGTCTCTTCATTTGTTCCGCAATCGATGGAAGTTGTTTTCTCTATATTTGAACTATGTTTTCCTAGGTCTATAAATTCCTTACATACAATCCCTTCGAGAGTTATCGTGCTAACAGACGGACAGACGGACAATTTTGCGATGTCATAGGTATCCGTAACTAACGTTTTGGGATCCCAAAAATGGGATCTCTGAATGATGAATGTAAAATAATCAGGGTGTTTGAACTGCTGATTCATCAGAAGGGCCGGGACACATGAGGGAGTCATAAAATAGCATGCCACTTTGTGAGCTGTTTTCCGAAGGGTCGTTGGGTTATTCTTGGGCTGCTTCCAGGAGCTGAAACTGGGACGTCTCTGCTGTTTCTGATTGAGTGAGGAGAACACAGCGGGTTTAGCGACTGTGTATTTCGGCCGTGAAATCGTGATCTGCTTACGGATATGGATCCTATCGCAATCCAGAAGAAAAAATTAAGGGTCGAAAGAAAAAAACGATATATGATGAAACTCCGCGAGGCTCGATCTTTTGGTGTGTACACTAAAAAGCATTTAAGTTATTCACAAAATCCTGTGTGTGCTTATCAAATTTGCAGTAAACAATTTCAGTAGTCGACTTTAAAATTTAACGTTTCGAGTCTACCAAATTTCCGGGTTTTGGCAAATTTCGGCAGGACTACTTGTCTGATAAGAAAATAAAGTTCAGAATTGATTCATCGCTTGCTCTTACCTCGATGCGAACCTCTAATCTACTTAAGAATGAATTCTTTTTTTTTTTACCAAATTTCCTGTTTTGGCCGGATTCCGGACGAACTACTTGTCCGGCGAGAAAATTGAAACGAATTCAGCATGTCTCCTCACGCGTACACGACTATTTCATTGGGTTTTAAACTTCCTGCCTTCAATTTTTGCCAAATTTCTGGTTTCGGCCGGATTCCGGGGGAACTACTGGTCCGGCAAGAAAACTCAGTTCATCAGCGTGTCTCCTTACCCCTATATCGAACCTCTAATCAACTAATCAACTTCAGATGAAACTTTCATTTTTAACAAATTTACCGGGCAAACTACTTGTCCGTCGAGAAAATAATTTTCATACATGGATTCAGCATGTCTCCTTACCCCTAAATCGACTATTTGATTAGCTTTTTAAAAATATTTGTTCATCCCTTGATTTGAAACCCCTCCCCCACCCCTAAATATAGGGCTTGCCTTGTACTTTGACCGAAAGGATCCTCACAACAAGTTTGAACCAAATATCTCGATCCGTTCGAGAGCTATCGTGCTAACAGACAGACGGACGGACGGACAAACTTTACGACGTCATAGGTATCCCGTCACTTACGTTTTGGGATCCCAAAAAAGAATGAGTACGCACGTTTATTCTCATTGCGATGGCCCTAGTCGGCTTTTTATACAATAAATCTGTCTATTTAACAATGCTTTTTGAAGTCTGTGGCTGGGGACGTACAAGGATGGGTCAGATATACTATTTCCGCGACTGCTCTCCCGATTTCCCATCTTCAGGGTGTCTGGATGGTTGATTTTTCAAAAGACCCGGCAATAGATAAGGGGGTCGTTAAATGTTCCCACAATTGCAGACGGGTGCCATTCGGCGATTACTTATCGGTTTTCGTATTCACACCCAATTTAAAGACAAATTGACCCTCTCCTTTTTGTTTGTTGGCTGTAATCTACGCTCGCGCCTTGATTCGCTCAAAGAAAAGCCTCGGGAAATTAAATGTCAGAAAAATGCGCTAGCAATGCTTGCGCTTTCAAAGTGTCACGACTGGTTCACACTGCTGCGATTTCGCTCAAGATTTTCCGTTATGCGTAATGCGACACAAATCTTGCGAGAAGCAACGCAAGGCTTATCGTTTTGTCTAATATGTCGATAACAGTTCGGTTTCTTAATAAAACTATCAGTTATCACATCACAACTATCACACAAATTAACATGGGCCTTTAGGTATCACGAGAATGTATCTTTTGCTCAAAAGTACTTTTTTTACTTTGCAGTTAAGATACACAATTTAAGGGAGATTTGTAAGCAAAATATTTGAGGCACAAACAATCATGGGCCCTTGGGATCTTAAAAATGTATCGTTTCTTAGCACTTTGCGGTCAAGATTAGCACTTTAAGTAGGTTAGGAACTCACTTGTAAGCAACACCCTTGAGGCAAAAAAGATCATGGGCCCCTGGGAATCGCGACAGTATATCTTTTAGTCAAAGTATTTTTTTTCACGTTGCACTTGAGATACGCACTTAAAGGGGGCCAAAAATGCATGTGCATCCATATCCTTGAGCCAAAAATGATAAAGGGCCCTTGGCAATCATAAAACTGTATCGTTTCTTCGAAAGTGTTTTATTTTTTCACTTGACGGTTAAGATCGACATACGTGGGTTAGGAATTCATTTGTAAGTAGAGGTGCAAATGATCATGGGCCTGTAAAGTCTGTCTTTGTCTCGGGCCTACTTGAATTTCTAGTGCCCTTAGATAAGGTTTCTTTCCTTGGGATACGTGTTTTCTTTATTGGCCATACTTTGGGACCAAGCTTGACGGACTAATATGTCCTGTTCCGGTCAACATCTGGGGATAGAGGAGCAGGGTCGAATTGCTAGTCCCGAGTCCCGAGTGTGAGAATGGTTCTTTTGAGCCGTTCTGTTAGTTAGTCCAGTGTCTACGTTCGCCACTTATACATGTATTAGTCCTTAGAACCAATATAGAACAATCGTCTACTAGTCTTGTGTACAACTAGTAACATTAATATGAACACTGTAAAGAGACATAAACACCACACAGCAGTGTCCAGCAGTGTCCACAGGCCCTTGGGCATTATGAAACTGTATCATTTAATAAAAAACGCGCCCTCTTGTCAATTATCATGTTTCATTGGGATCTGATCACCTGTTCAAAAGTTATGCATGACACAACGTTCCGTATTCCTCTTTCCTCCACTCCCCCCAAAGATGGCCGGTGACTATTTCCAAGTTAATCTGATCGGGTCCCTAATACGCCTGCCAAGTTTCATCGTTCTAGCCTCTCTGGAAATGCCTCAACTCGCGATCACCGGAATTCCAGGAAACCCCTCCAACTCCCCCAAGTGCGTCGATCCTGTCAATTTCTGTAAAAAATATATATAAAACGTGTGCTTGTTCTTCTTACCAAATTTCATCCCGGTCCGTCCGCTCTTACCCTATATCGAGATTTCCGGTCCCCTCCTATCCCTCCCCCAGAGGTATCGAATCCGTTCCGGACATGAAGTGGGACATCCGAGACACAAGCTCTTTCCAACTGTCAAGTTTCATGCAGATCTGGTTCCCCGTTCGAAAGTCGTGCTTGCCTCAAAATTCCGGACTCCCCCTCTCCCCCACAATGTTCGGATTGGGGAAACGAATGTTTTCAAGTCAATCTGATCCGAGTCCCTAGTACCTCTGCCAGGTTTCATCGTCATAGCGCATCTGGAAGTACCCTAACTCGCGATCAGCGTAACCCCGGGAAACCCTCTCCAACTCCCCCAACAGTGCGCCGATCCGGTCAATTTCTGTCAAAAATGTCTCTAAAACTTGTGCTTGTCCTTCTTGCCAAGTTTCATCCCGCTCCTTTCACTCTAAGCCTGTCCCGAGATTTCCGTTCCCTCTCCTATCCCCCCCCCCCAAATTTATCAGATCCGGTTCGGAAATGAAATGGGACATCCGAGACACGACCTCTTTCCAACTATCAAGTTTCATGCAGATCCGATCATCCGTTGCCATTTACGTATGCCAATAGATGCCAGATTCCCCATCCCTCCGCTCCCCCCACGATGGTCGAATCAGGGAAATGACTATTTCCAGGTCAGTTTGGTCGGGTCGCTGATAAGCCTGAAAATCTGAAAACATATACTCTTTATACTCCATAGAGAGAATGCACCCTACCCGAGAAATCGGATATTGCTACACCATCATCACGGGATCAAAAAAGTTTAACGTTGGGAGGTATAGGACTTTCAACTTTGAAATTAAATTATCGGCGTTTGATCATCGTTCTGAGCCAGGTATTTGATGGAAATGTTAATTTGGCTATTCCTTAATCGTATAATTCTATTTTTGCAAAAGAGTTTCCATGGAAGTAAGCCAGGCTTCACCTTCCAGGTTACCAAACGTCCGGGGCTTCCGCATAGTCAAGCCAACCCTTCCAGATTTTCATTTATCAGATCCGGTTCGGAAATGAAATGGGACATCCGAGACACGACCTCTTTCCAACTATCAAGTTTCATGCAGATCCTTCCAGATTTTCATAATAATGATGACAGCAATTTTGCTATTCTTCAGCATTTACTGCATGTCCCCTTCGCATTTCAAATATCTTTTGCATCCCAGTCACAACTGTCAATCACTTTCCCTTTCCTTCCTACATTTGCATATTTGTTCTGTCTCTGGAGTGGATTGCCTCTATTCGTTGTGTAGGCTACAATCTCTCTATGATTCACAATATTTGAAACTTCCGCCTTCTTTCTTGGTTAACTTGAAACAACTGACAATTTCTCACGTCGTTGAAAGTCAACTTTTTGTCAACCTTCAGGTCGACTTTGATAAATCGAACGCTCCCAGTTAGCCGAGAATCGCAAATAAAACGACTGACTGACGATCTCAGTTAACTTGAAAAGTGAATCGAACGTTCAGTGCCATATACGAATGTCCCATAAATCCCCATGGGATAATTCAAGACTTCTAGTCTTGGGTCAGATTTCTGCTTTCCGGTCATGTCTCACCCGCCTTCACGCCTTTTGGGACACAGTGAGCGGGACACGGGAGCCACAACCATGCGACCCGCGCGGTTAAGCTGTGCCCGCGTTTGAGGACTTTGAGCATATGTTTGAGCATTGTGGTTGGTCGCAGAACAAGACAGGATAAACATTATTTGATTTTCTTCAGTAGGAGTGGAAAAAGTAAAAATGTCCGAGCGGAAATCTGAATATGTGGTGTCTTTTTTCAGTGGAGAAGAGCAGCCGGTAGTCGGTATGTACGCTTTATAAACTAGATCGATGAGAAACTACTTGGCTGTTTGTTTTGAATCTGTATTTTAGTGCGCTTAGCCTAGTATTAGTATTAGGATACTAAACCTGGAACTGGTCGCACAAATAAACCAACCACTGTTGATTCTTTTTTCGAAGTCGTAACTTATTTAAGGTATTAACTGATTCCAAGCAATAGTTGCGTTTTTGTTCGGCTTTTGCCTTTCTCTTTTCGGCTTTAGCTTTTAGCCTTTTTCAGGCCTTTTTTAACAGTCTCGCGTTTTTGTTAATCACCGTTACTACTAAGGCCTTTTCGCTTTTCTTGGATAAAAACGCAAAATTGACAAATACCATTTTACTTGTATTTTATTTGTACTGCAAATTTTTAATCTTTAAAATCTGACACAGTCTCCAAATACTGATTATCACTTTGAGTCAAATCCATCTTGATTGGATTTTTGGGTAAAGTCAAAAAAGTCGCGAGGCAAAAAGCCAAAAGGAGAGCGCAACTTGGTCACCTAACAAGTTTGCCTTTTTGCAAAAAGCCGAGGGAAAAGGCGAAAGTCGGCGTTTGCCTTTTTGACAAAACCGGGAAATTGTCAAACAGTGCTTAGGACCATTTTACGAAAACACAAAAAAAGTAAAAAGCCGTCGAAAAGTCGAACAAAAACGCAACTAATTGCTGCCTCTTCCTGGTCCAGGGCATAATCCCTGGTATAAGACTTGTTAAATAAACAAGACCAAAGGTTTCGATGGGATCACAAAAATTTAATATTTGACCCAGACAACTAGGTCTTGTCTACGCCAGATCCAGTCTTCGCCAGGCGATACATCTGAGAAAATCAAGTTCAGATATACCTGTACAAGCCATATCTGTTTTGACGATACTGATCGAAGCTTCCTGCTTTACTTCTGCCAAATTTCCGGTTTCGGCCGAATTCCGAGCGAACTACTTGTCCAGCCAAAAAAGATAGTTTAGAAAAGAATTCAGCGCATCTCCTTATCCCTATAAAGAACATCTAATCAACATCAAATAAAACTTTAACTTATAAAAAAATCCGATTTCAACCGGATTTTGGACGAACTATATGTCCGGGTAAAAAATGATTGTCATATACAGATTCATCGTCTCTTCCTACCTTCAAATCTGCCATCTAATCACCTTCAAATACAAATTTTACTTTGGACAAATTTTCCGGTTTCAGCCGGATTCCGGGCGAACTACTTGTCCGGCGAGAAAATGGTTTTCACCATCGTGTTTAGCATGTCTTCTCCCTAAATCGAATATCTAATCAACTTCAAATAAAACTTATGCTTTTAACAAATTTTCCGGTTTCGCCCGGATTCCGGGCTAACTACTAGTCTGGCGATAAAATTGTTTTCACCATCGTGTTCAGCATATCTTCTTACCCAAAAACCGAACATCTAATCAACTTCAAATAAAACTTTGCACTAGGGGTTGATTACTGGTTTGGCACACTCGTAAGGGTTCCAAGTGAGGATCTGGTTTCTAGCACAAAATTAGTCTAGCAAATAAATTTTTTTTTTTTGGGGGGGGGGGAGTGAGGCGAAGTACCAGAGCCTTCTCTTGCAGTGTGTGTATTCTTATAGTTGATTTTAGATAGATCAAAACAAGCTTTCGAGTGATACCCTAAAAATATTGTATACTTAGAAATCATAGGATTTATTAAATCTAAAAGTGTAAAGATTGCTTTAGGGGTTGGTTACTTTTATGATATTCTAGTAAGGGTTCTGAATGAGAGTCTGATCTTCTAGCACAAAAGCATTGGGTCGTGCCGTCCAAGAGAAGTACACTTGAATCTAGCATTCAAAAACGAGATCTTGTCAACTGCTATTGGCCGAACCAGTACAAAAACGGACTTCCACCGTCTCAGTTTATGAACAGATACTTCGATGCGAATGGCCAGAATTCGAGGACAAGCGTTTGCTCCGTTGCCTGTGTGTGTGGTAAGCTATCTTGGACAATAGTTATTAGAAATCCTTTTCCTGTAACCAAATGGAATATTTTGCGTCAGAGTGTTCGACCCCTCCCCCCCCAAAAAAAAAATAATCGTTGCGTATAGGGTTTAAACTCTGATCTATGTTCTTGTCTTACTGTTTGGTATGGATTAGGTCCGACCAGCAAGACCCCCCTCCAAAAAAAATAACCTGATAGAGATAAATGCTGATCTAACTCTGGTCTTAATGTTGTCAGTGCTGCTAGTTTGGTCCCTATTCGCTAAAAAAACGAATAACTATGTTTATAATTTCGCTTACGAGTGGGGATTTCCGTGAATGGGAAAGGTTTTCAGACAATGTTCTGTTTGTGCTGATTGGAAAGTATTTTGGCCGATTTGCGTGGTCAATTACCTTTTTGTGTTCTACGAGTGTGTATCCGACCATTCTTTCTGTCCTGTCCTTGCCTGAAAAGGTTCCGAGTTGAGAATTTGCTTGCGTGTGACGCAGAAAATCAATCTTTCAGGAACGTATACCGAGGCAAACAGATGCCTAGCAGTTATCAAAAGAACTTTTGCCAACTTTGAAGAAATTTGCGAAGCGGACAGGCACCAGGCAACAGGCACCAGGGAAGACCCCGCTGAAACTGGTGTTCCCTCAGACTTGCGCCGCGTCTGGCTCTGTCCCAAAACAGAATTTGATGACTGACTTCGCTTCAAGCCCGAAACAGGTAACCTACGACTTCGTAAATTAGTCTGACCGTCCGTCAGTCTCTAAGCACTATAACTCTTGAATGTTTTGAGATATTTTGTTCAAATTTGATGTGGGGATCCGTTATGTCAAATCCGCTTAAAGTTCGCAGACAAGCATTGTAGACCTATATTTACGGGTGGCGAGGGTGTTTCAAATTAAGTGGCGAAAAATTTACCGGATGAAGAAATCCAATTAATTCCCTCCTTGGGGATCCCATCGAAACTTTTGGTCTTGTGCCTACTACCGTTGGGTTTTTTGAGCAAAATGTTTTGTCCTGATCAGGAATCGAACACTCGAGATTTGAAATTTTGAAAGCCTTAAATTAACGTTAAAGGTGACGTCAAGAATTCGAATTTTTATACATAGGCCTATGCGTGAATTGTCGGTATAATTATATGGATTATCGGGCATTAAAAATGAAAAAGGAAGGACTGAATGCTAATTCAGACAGTTCTTGTCACCAGCTTTCAAGACATACGCCATCAGAGACTTCCCCAGCAAAGTTTTTTTTTTGTCAGGTAAACAAAAACGGACATATCCTGTTCAGCTACTTATTGTGAAATGTAAGTAGAGCAAAAAATCGCTGCTTTGATCACAGATATCTGAAATTCACGCCAACGAGTCCCACTAAAGGTATCAGACCGATCGGCAAGCCATCTATGTGGTTTACAAGGACATGCTTTTTGTTCGGTAATCGCAGCGACTTTCATTTGATTATAAGCTAAAAGTCAAGTACAAAATAGCTGAAAGTTACAAAATGATGCCACGTGTGCTTTAACTATTTATGATCTATAGATTACAAACGCCTTTTTTTTTCTGGTCAACTCCTTTATGGAAACGCCGGCTTTTCCTGTGCTTATGGATTAAGCTCGCAAATACTTCGCAAGTACCGAACTCGCGGGACCACTAGAACTTTGGATCCCCCCCCCCCCGCCCAACTCCCCACAGTGAGCGGATCCGGTCTGGTTATGTCAATCACGTATCTAGGACTTGTGCTTCTTGTTTCCACCAAGTTTCATTCCGATCTCTCCACTCTTAAGCGTTTCCCAAGATTTCCGGTTCCCCTACAACTCCCCACAATGTGACCGGATCCGGTCCGGATTTAAAATGGGAAGTCTGAGACACGAGATCTTTCTACATACCAAGTATCATGAAGATCCGATCACCCGTTCGTAAGTTAAAAATACCTCATTTTTTCGGATTCCCCCTCCCTCCACTCCTCCCCAGATGGTCGGATCGGGGAAGCGACTATTTCTAATTAAATCTGACCGGGTTCTTTGTGTGCCAAGTTTCATCGTCCTAGCTTCAGTCATGTAGTTATATGACTAATGATTTATCTTTTTTTCACAGAATTCATCCAGAAAGTGGACCCACAAATCAATATGGACCTCAAAGCCTTCAGGAAAGCTTTATCGACGAAGCTAAGCAATCGAGGGCGAACCAAAAAAGTCAGTATTTTCGGGTGGGAGGTGCGGGCTAGTAATCTTGTATGGGAAACACTTACATCATAACTCAAGGGAGTTTCGACAAAGGGGTTGGAAGGGAAGATATGATCATTTCTTAAACAGGAGTTAGTTAAAATCCCGCCTGAGGGGTACTCTTGTTTTTCACTTCCCAAGCTAAATCATAATCCCTTCCTCTTCCGTTCAGACACTCCTAGATTATCCTTTACTAATTCGAGTCTCATATTTTACATCTACCAGACGACGTCTGGTCTAAGATTTTAATTTTCGTTTCATCACGGTTTCTTCGCAGTATCGAACAATTGACGTAAAAGTAATGGGAGAAATAGTAGATCCATATTAGGAGCACTACATTTTCTTTAATGAATTTCTCTAATTCATTCATTCATTCATTCATTTATTTATTTCCCTCAAAGAATATATAATGAGGAGTACTAAAATAAATTTAAAAAACACTGATACAAATAACTTTCATAACAATAAATAACAATTGACGTACATTAAACAAAGCACTGTACTTACTTAACTATTGGCTTTTTAGCGAAAAACGGAAACAGATTCTTCAGAATCAGAATATTATTAGCTTTAGCTACAAAATTATCAAATTTCTGCTGAATTGCCAGGGCAGGATCTTTAACTGAAAGTGAATTAATTAGAGGTGTATTTCTAGCAAATAAAGGGTAGCCAAGCAAAAATTTACAGTATTTAAAATAGCACACACGGACACTAGCAATCATACCACGATTAAAACCATTCACCACCACCGCTGGAAAAATGACTATTGGTAAAACAGTTGACTGGTATATCACGTCTGCGGAATATGAACGGAATATCACGTCTAAGCTTACCCCTCAGATGGATTAAAGCTCCAAACGATCCTTGTAGATTCGATCCTTGTAGGACAAGCAAGGATGCAAAAGCAATATTTTGTCTGAAATGAATGGAGTACTAGACTGTATTCCTTCCACTCTCCAATCTAGACGTTATTGCTACGGCAAATCTCCTAGTGTCGCAACAACATAGAGTTCAATGTCTTGCAGTTACTTCTTAGCACTCGTGCGAAACTTGGATGTGCCATGCCCCCCCACTGCGACTTCCGGCTTCAGTACAAGGCATACGGTTCGATGCAGTTTTCCAGAGTATCAAGGGCATAATTAGTATGTGACTAATTGTATAGTATCTTTCAGGCCGCACCACCTATCGCCGCACCACCTATCGCTGCACCACCTATCGCCGCACCACCTACCAACATTTCACCGGCAACCAGCGACCCTGAACCATGCTAAGTGGCTACCTGGTTAAAGCAGTCGTGCCAGTCAATGTAGAGAGATTCCACCCTATACAAAGAAAACGGCTATTTCTTCAAGACCATCAAGGACGTATAACAAATGATCTAACATTCGAAGATATAGGATTTTGGACTTCCAAGACTGGATTATCGGTGTTTGGTAACTATTATGAACCTGTAAATTGCTATAAACGTTAAGTTGACTCTTTCTTGTTTGTACAATCCCATTTTTGTAAGATAGTTTTATTAGAAATGAGAGCTTGAAGGCTTGTAAGGTTTTAACACAAAAACGAAGTCTCGCATGCTATAGGTCGGTTGTGACGCTTCGGGCAAACACCAACCAATAGAATGAAATATCCGTTTTTGGAGAACAAGTTTGAAGCCTTCAAGCTCGCATTTCTGGTGAAACTTTTCTACAAAAATGCGATTTTGCAATCAGAAAAGAGTCAGAATAACTTTTTCGGCCATCAACAGGCTCAGAACAGTTACCAACCCCGATAATACAGTCTCAAAGTCTAAAGTACTATACGATACGACAACAAACTTAAATTATTTTGTTTATGACCCTTTCCGTTTTCGTCGGATAGGCTGCAATATCTCTATGTGTATTCATTATTGGTCTCCACTCCCGTTATGTTCAGTTGCTACAATAATCATTTTCGCATAGATCATTTTTGCATTCAGTTACTAAAATTATCACTCTCGCATAATCTGTATCAAACTGGAATCAAGTCAGTCCTTACAACTGCCGTGCACATTTTTGAAGAAACAAATCTTGTCGGGTCAGAAATCGAATTCTCGAGATTAAAGAACCCGGAAGCCAATGACATCAAAAGTCCTAGAACGCTCTTCGGAAAGCCACATGCTTGAACTGACTGTATTTTTTGTCTTATTCTCTGTGTCATTTTTACCATCTGTACTATATATACATATATATATATATATAACGATATATTCTCGTTCAGACTAGCTTGATATTTGCTGTATTTATGTGTCTTTTTCTGTTTTACATTGCGTTGATTGTTTGCATTGTTGATGTAAAGTTAAGTTGATTTGTGAAAGGTACTATAGAAACTCGTCAGTTTTCAGCCCAAGGTGACTGCAAATCATAGTTACGTCATCTGATTTTGTTCTAGCGGAAGTTAATATATAAAATATATATCATAAATATGTATAAAACATATTATATATATAAAATATATATATTCTAGCCCAAGCTAGAGAAAGTTTGTAACATCTGTAATAATTTTTTTTTATCACAGATTCGTTAGCCGGAAAGACACTTGCAAATAAGAGCTGAAACATCACTAGAAAAAATCCGCTGGCGTATTAATTACCGCAATCAACCTCAAGTCGTCGGAATCATGATATATAGCTATATGCTCCAGTCTTCGTAAATCTGAAAATAATATAGCGCGGAGATCCTGTATTTTTGTGCTATAATTAACTAGATTTCTCAAGTGCCTTTTTGTGTCTATTTTATTTGTCTGTTTGATTGCTGATGGTCCGTAAAGTTGATTTTGAAAAATGCTGTATAAACTCGTCATTATCATGAAATATAGCTTTCATGACCCAACACCTTTTCCTACAATTCTATAGGGCCCCAGTATCCTTGCTTTTCCTCCAACTCTTCTACGATCGTGTAATTTCAATGAGAGGTTAACATGGTCTACACGTACTGCATCTGTATCAGATTCGTCATAATTGATTTTACAGGAGGATCACCCCACCTTTTCGCACTGGAAGTGCGATTTAGGAACTAATCGGTGTTAATGAAATCGAAAAGGCATTTCTCTAGAAGATCTCAGGGAAAGCTGCATGTTGGGCTCTGGGAGCAAGGATGGTTTTGGACAGCTGGGAAAGACGACGACAACTTCTAGTTGACAACTAGTTTGTAGCTGACAAAGACAACTTCAATTATCATTTTTTATCGGCCTTTACGGCTTCATTAAATGGTTATTCTTATTAAACTTTACTTTCGCAAAAGGTTCGTGAAGTAAGCAGATGTTTCACGGCGCCATCTGCACGTCTATAATTCGCCAATTCTACAAGTTGCCACCTGCCGTTTGTGCGCAAGGCTGATTTAATTGCTGTGAGAGCCATCTTTCTGTTTATCTTTGGGCTATTAATTTTCTCTCTGGGGAGACATCAGGAACAGCCAATCCGATGTACTTCCAACAGCCTGAGAAACAGTTGCAAAACGAACCTGTTGGAGAGATGAGCTCAGATTTTACCCTGTTGACGTACCCTGTCTAGCAGTCCATCTCGGCTTGTTCGACAACACGTTAACAGACAATCGGATGAACTGAAAATTTTTGTACGGGACCTGTGCTGTTTAAATGCCACAAGCATAGTGGGCGGCGCTACTAAGTTCCAGGTGTGCTAGGACGATGAAAGTTGGCAGGTATATTAGGAACCTGACCAAACTAACTTGGAAAGGTCCGGACCTGACCCGATGAATTTTGAAGGTGGGGTAGGGGGGGGGGGGTGGAAGGGAGAAACGGATATCTTGTGACACACTTCTAGTGGAGTGATCGGGATGAAACTTGTCGGAAGAACAAGCACAAGCCCTGGCTAGATCAATGGCAGTACTAGACGGGATTCGGACACTATGGGGGAGTTGAAGGGGGTTCGGAATTCCGGTGATCGCGAGCTAAGGTACTTCCAGATGTGCTAGGACGATGAAAATTGGCTGGCACATTATCGACTCGAAAAGACTGGCTTAGAAACTGTCACTTCCCAGATCCGACCATCCCTTTAACTACTCATCTTGAAAGCAAAGTACACAAAATACTTTAAAGCAAAATATACATTTTCATGATCCCCATCAGCCTATGATCATTTTTGTCTCAAGGGTTTTACTTAGAAATGAGCATCGAGCTCCGTTAAAATTTAACTGAAAAGCCAGTAATTTTTATATCTTGGATTTGAATACGCTGAACTATTTTGAATCTGCCAAAGGATTTTTATTTTTTCACCTTGGGCTCTCGTAGTGACGTTCAGAATACGCACTGCTGTCCCAAAAGACAAAATTCTTCCCGACGCGGAAAATTTGAATTTCGACAAAGCGTGCATTTCAGTGGCTGAAAGCGAATCTCAAGAAATTTTCAATGCCAGATTGTAAGGTCACTGAAGAAAGCCCACTATTGCCTGTGACCCACAAACGATTTATTTCCAGGGAATAGTTTACCGTTGGGATTGCTAAATATTTCATGCATAGAGGTACAAGCACATAAGGCGTTTTTTCGCGACACATTTCTGGCCACAGACTTCTTTGTCTTTGTAGCGGAAACACGATTGTGTGCCACAAAGTCGAGTCACGAGTTGAAACTCGCGGAAACCCCGTTTTGTCTATTTGTTTGTTGCTATTTGTTCAAATGTATGAAAATAAAAATAAAGTCCATGTAAAATCTCAATAAATAGAACTACAGGCTTTCTTCCTTACCATTCAGTTTTATGTCTACATACTTGAGAAAGCTTTTAATTTTATTGTGCTCATGTTATTTTGATGCTAAATTTGAATATCCCGCCAAAACCGGGCCACAAAATAGACAATCACCTCGGTGGTTGTCTGTTGAATTCGACCCACAAAGCGAGCAACAAAAATCTAGTTGGTCGCGGAAACACACTTGTGGGCCGCACATATGGCCGCGGAAACTTTTCGAACCACAATCGACGCACAAACTGCTTGTGGGAGCGCGGAAAATGGCCTATAGCGGTACCATAAATTAGAAAGAAAAAGTTCGTTCGCTAAAAATCGATTATATGGATGGCGAAGCAACAAAGAAACGAATTTTGATCGGGTCTTCAAGCCTGTGTCAATGAAGGAGTGATGAGCAACTAGACTGTAGTATCTCAGCCCTCTTCGGTTAAACTTTAAAATGCGCACCGTAACCGAAAAGTAAAAAAATTACTTTGACTAAACGATGTACATTCATCGTCCCCGAGGGCCCGTGCTCATTTCCGCCTCAAGGTTTCGCTTACAATTGAATTCCTTAAAATATATAAAAAAAAATTACTTTTAAGCAAAATATATATTTTCATTATCCCGATTAACCAATGGTCATCCTTGCCTCGTCTGTTTTGCTTACAGATACATTTCTAGCGCCCTTAAAGTGCGCATCATGGGCAAAGAATAAAAAAATCAGTACAAAGTACCATTGCCGATCCTTTGAATGCGATTGAGGCAAGAATAAAGAAGTTTGAAAGTTCATTAAACAGATTCAACGGTTTATACGACTCATTTACGTGCTAATGTTCGTATCCTCTTACATTGTTGTTGTGTTGTAATGTCGTATTGCGTGTTTTTTTTTTCTTCTTTTCTGTTTTGTTTAGTCCGTCTAGGCCCCCTCGGGCTAATTATGATGGGAAATAATTCTGTTCATTCATACATTCTCGTGTTCTTATCTCAGGGTTTTGCTGACAGATGACCATACAAAATCACGATTTAGCAGATTCCTACTTTCATCCGCTGACCAAGCCTTGCAAGTCCCATATGAGCTTCTAGCTCTTGTTTCTTTTTTTGTTGATACACTTGCTTTCTTCCATTTGGCTGTGAAGGGCACACTTGTTTTTGTCAGAGAAATGCAGTCCAACGGAAGCTCATTTTCTTTTGTCCTACAGAGAGGGCCAAACACCATCTATTTTACCTCGTAGATGCGCGTCATCTACCGAAAATCCATATACTCATCAACGGGAAGTAGATCGGGGAGCTATCAGGCAGTGAAAGGTCATTTCGAATAACAACAAAAACACATGATGGGTCCTTGTTCCCATAAATACAAGTTTACTTTAGAGAATCCTTATGTAACAGGTGATACATTCATTACTGATTACATAATCACTTGTCTAATGCAGTGTCCGAAAATAACATGAAGTGCCATCACTGGAACACGGACAGTTGTGTAATTAAAAGAGATAAGACTGGTGTATATAAGCTTGAAAGATGAGAAGATAATTATCAGTAAAAGCTGCAATTACCGTACAACAATGAAGACCTTCCTAGGTGTCTTGGTGAGTAAGCTTACTGAAAATAATTTAGAAAACAATTTAGCTTATAATTTATAAAAACAATTTAGGAATTTAGAATAATTTTTAATACTTTAGAATAATTTAATAATTTGTAAGTAATTTAGAATAATTTAATAATTTAGAAAACAATTTAGCTCTTTGAACACTTCCAGTTCAAATGGAACATGCATTGTTAATTTAAAAAGACATGTCGCACCTATAATGCCAATGTAACCTACTTCCATAACGGAATTCATTAGTTCTTAAACCCGGAGACCAAAGTTCTATGTTACATTCTGAACTCACTTACGACTGTTGCATTCTGCTCACTTGCCTCATTTCAACTCACTTGCCGCAATTCAATAGTTTCCATACGCATTATCTTCAAATTCAAATTCACTTTATTTATCCAAAAATTCTTCCTTGCGAAAAACAGCAAATGAAAATGTCAACAAAAATTCACTAACATACAAGTACACATATACTATTACTTTACATAATCTTCCTGCAATATACAATTTTGGTTTCTTAATGTCACGAAGTGTGTTCGCATCTCATGCTGTCGATGCCTAAAATCGGCTAACTGAATTTTGCCGAGATTTTGCTAGAAGACAACGGGCATGGGAAAAGACATCCAAGGCCGTGGATCATTTGTTAAAAGAGGAGACTAGCTTTACGGTATTCAGATAGTTTTGAATATTGGAACATAAACAGCAACTACAGGCGTGATTTAAGGTGTACATTATTTTCACTTTTGTGAAGAAATCACTGTCGATTCCGGTAGTAAGAGTAGCTGAATAGACCTTCAGATTTCTAGAATTGAGCTTAACAACTGTTTCTTTTACAGGCCCTTGTAGCCGTTGCTTCAGCAGCCATTGGGACTGCACCATACGAAGTCCTCCGCGCCGAATCGGTAAGTAATAATGTGTATTAATTTTTTGCTCGAATACGTCCCCCCTCCTTGTCGCCAAAGCTTCTACCCGGTATTTGCAGAGCTTGCCGCCGATACCAAAAGGGGTAGGAACAGCTTTCGGCAGCCTTCGATTCGAACGACTCCTTTGTTCTGGAGAAGATTAGTAATTATTCTTTTACTTCTAGGACTACGAGCTTCGTACTTATCCCAGGACAAAGTGGGTATCAACCTCTATGGACGCCTACATGTACGACGAAGTCCAGGGAGAACTATTCAACCGTCTCTTTAAGTACATCGATGGTGGCAACGACAGAGGTAGGAAAGGGTTGCCTATTAGATACATGAAATTGAAATCTTTGATTTAATTCTGATGTCTTCACGCGGTTACAGCTAGAAGTGACTGAGAAGGACAAATCGTGCTTTTGAGGCAAGCTGGCAGTAAATGACCGTTTTCTTCTTCACCGACAGCCAAACAAAACGTTTAAGATGTCGGATCTACTTTAACTATATCTTGTTTCTACAGCTGAAGCCATCCCTATGACCGCCCCAGTTACAACTCACATCTTCGCTGGCGAGGGACCAAACTGCGTCCAGACCTTCACCATGGCTTTCTACATCCCAGACTTCCTTCAGGCTGACCCCCCTATGCCTACTGACGCCAACGTCTCCATCGAAGACAGGGCTGAGTTCCAGCTATATGCTCGGTAATTAGTACATTACATATTCCTAAGTCATGATTGCTCCATCATAACTGCCCACGATGGTACTCGTCATCTCAAGAAAAAGAAAATTAAAAACCAAGGAGAACACAGAGACTCTAAAGCGAAAATTGCTGTTATTTATCTTTTTCGTCTTCTAAGGAATCATTTATATACGCCATGCATTAATACATTTAGGGACAAATACTTTGCTGCATCAGAATGACGTTATTTTTAATTAAGCCGTTACAGCACAACTCTTACTTGAAATGATTAGTCCGCGATGAAATGGTTTTCGATGAATATGGTTTTCGAACGTACCATTAGATTCCACGCGAAATTACAAATTTTGTTCTTAGCGCTTATCGACACAGCCTTCGCGGTTGTTTTAATATTATTAAATACAAAAGAGTCATAACATCTATACTCTCGGCATCCAACGTAATATTTAATAAACGCATGTGCATCTATACGTTCAACTCAATGCCATCCAACTCTGACACTGAAATCGCGGAATGAACAGGGACCTTGGAGTTTGCTGATCTTTTGGATGCACACCAAACCTTCAAGTCAAACAATTTACCATACTTTCTTTACTTTTAGCCGCTTCACCGGGTATGCCCAAGATGACGACTGGATCATGGAAGGAGTTGCTCTCCAGAGCTCCCTCGTCAGAGATGGCGTCACCGATGCCCAGTACATGCCCTGGTATCTGGTCGGTTACAACTCCCCCTACGACTTTGTTGACAGAAGAAATGAAGTGTGGTTCCCAGTTATTGCCGCCCCGGCTAAACACTGATTTGTTCCGATCTGATATTTATTATAATACCGCCTGTGTTATTTCAGTACAAATAAAACGTTTTAAAATAATATTTACTACAGATTAGCCTCTTCTCAGTTTTTTTTTTTAACTTAATGTATCAGCTACCTAGACTCTACGAAAAGTATTAGGATGAAAATTATGACGTGAGCCACCGAAGAACTTGCTATGGCAGCACAGCTGCTACAATCCTTTATGATAAAGCAAGCATTAAAGAATTTCAGTCGACTTTTGGTACACTCAAGGTTCATACTGCACAGTGCACATACTGCACAGTAGTAGTGAAATGCCGTATTACAGCCCGTATGCTGCACAATCTGTAGCAAACCGTAGCAAGACGCCATGACATGATAATGATGCAGCGTTTGTCTGTTTGGCTAACTACTGGTTTTCTGTGGGTCAACTAATAGGTGGGCTGAGTGGATGGACTAGGCGGGTAGACTGAAGTGAAGGGTAGACGAACTGGCGAGAGGTGAAGTGACGAGTTGGTGTACTGACGTGTGAACGGACTGATGAATGTTGACGGATAAACTAACGGGAGGACGAAGTTATGGGTGAGCTAACTATCGGCTAGGGTAACGAGCTGTCAGGTTTATATTTATTTTTGCCACACGAACTAACTAGTGGGTTCAAATCAAATCAAATTTATTAGTTAGCCATATTATCCAAAAACGAATAGCAGTGGCACGTCAAAGATAGAAACACTTGAGGTCACAATGTAAGTCAAGTCACTGGTAAAATGTGTGCAAAAGTACGGGACTATTGAACCGTCATACCGAACATTGCAGTTTGCAGGAGGGAGCTTTAACTTTGCTTCCCCGAATTTGATCCTCGAGTGGGACGTTTATTTTCAGCTGCTGGCTGGAAATCTGGCAGAATGTTGCGAAAGAGCTCCGACGACAGACTAGACCTCCCAAAAGCCATGAGAAGTTCATGCCGTCTGTTTGATAAGGTAGCCAGGCCTAGTGACGCCAAACTCGCCTCGGACGATACGTACTCGTGTCCGAGGATGATACGACATGCACGCTTTTGAGTGCGCTCAACTAGTGGGTTAACTGACGACTGTGCACGTTTTTGTATGATGGGGTGAGGTGCAGGAAGGTAATTGGTTAGGTTTGTTTGTAGTTTTTTGTTTTGTTTTTCTATTACTTTATAATAGACTCAGGCAAGTACTCATAATAGAAACGTAGAACGAGGTCATTAATAAAATAATATTTAAGTTTTCAGCCCCTTATTAATGAAAAAACCGAAGTGGATCAAAATGCAGAAAAAACCCTTTCCTGTCATCGCCCCAATCGTGCAGCAAAAACAGCGTCGTTGTCAAAAATTAAATCTCAGGACTAGTTTTTTCATTATAGTGGTATTTGAAGATAATTTACTTTAATAAGATATTTATAGTCGGTAGAAGCTTCAGTTATTTATTACAGATTTGTTTCCTTCCCCGAAGTTGAACCAGAAGATTGACAGCCTGACGAGGACGCTTGCCAAGAAGGGCCGAAATATCGCTGATGAAAAATCATAGCTGACGTATCCGTTGTAAACATTGTTTGAACCAAGAGTAGAAGCAGTGATCACTCTGCGCATTATGTTTAAAATGTGACGATTGTGGTACTCGGCGTTCAGTGAGTGTTTTGATTATGTGTGATTTATCTTGTTATTTGTTATTTTTGTATTTTTTTTTTTTTTTTTGGGTGTGGGGGGGGGGGGCAAGGGCGCTTTGTTGATGGAAGATCGTTCGTTCGTGGATTTCTCTTGTCAGTTTGTTATGTCTTGATCTTTTCTTCTTTTTTTCTCTCCTTCTTTTTCTTTCTTTGGTTTGTTTTCCTTAAGACTATATGAATAATCAATAAGCCCCGCCTATTGCCGGGCCTTATGTTACGCCTTATGGCGGGGCCATAAACAGTTAATGGTAAAACTGAAACTGAATCTGAATAAGGTAATACACTATGTATTACCTTGCTAACTGAAAAGGGGTTTAAAGGGTCGGACTTGCTGGCAAGACATTCAGTATTGAAACTGAAACCCTTCTTGTAAGCAGAGGCGTTACTAGCCAAAATGTTTGGGGGGGGGGGCGGGACAAGGCATTTACCGACTGGCTGGTAAATTTTACCGACTGTTTTTTAGAGAAAAAAAAACTGTTTTCAAGAAAAAAAACTACTTTTTTCCTTTGTCAGGAGCTTGAATCGGTTCAGAAGCGAGCTGTATCGATTATTTTGGGCCGCCGTGACATCCCCTACGAAAAGGCTCTGGAAGTGCTAGGACTGCCGTTACTCCAAAACCGGTACGAAACTCTGATAACAAGTTTTGGAAAGTTCTTGCTTTCTAAAACTCAGCACCGAGACATTCTACCTGATAAACCTCCACCATCAAGAACGAGAAAGCAAAATAAGTTAGTTCCAGTTAATGCAAGAACAAACCGATATGGTAATTCTTTCGTCCCGGCTTTCGTCGATATGTACAATAAGAGTTAATGTTTCTTGTGTGTTTTATATTTACAAGTGTAGTTTGATTTTGAATCTGTTGTAAAGAAACGCAAATCAGCGATGCTGCCAAGTTTTTCTATTAAACCTGTCTACTACTACTACTACTACTACTACGAAAGAATCGACTGACTTTCCGAAAAACCGACTGTTTTCGTGAAAAAAATCAACTGTTTTGACGAAAAAAAAATAGAGCTCCGAAATCTGTGAAAAATACGTGGGGACTCACCCTTGTCAGTTTTCCAGTGGGACTGAATTCCTCTTCTGTGAAATTCATATCCAAATCCTTGACTGGAGAGCTCAGAAGGTATTTGATTTTCGACACGAACAACTCAGGATCATCAAACTCGAAAAACTAAACGAAGGAAAAGAACATTTTAAATACTGAAGAGTAAGAGAAAGAGAACAGCCTTAATTTAGCAATTATTTTTGTATTCAATTATATTATATAAAAAGAGCTTTGTGCCTAGTTTTGTGGCCCTTTTTAACTCAACTTGACTTAAAGTGTGTCTTCGTTTTGTTGATTGTGTAATGTCTTTTTTTGCCAACAATGGTACCTGACGAAAAAATATTGAATTTGGCAGTTTGCTATGATAAGCCATATTTTTGAATTAAAGTTTTATTCTATTCTATTCACATTCAAAGATCCGATGACGATGACACCTACACTTTGGTTCAAATAAAAAAAATCGGCAGTAATTGTCTCATGCCACAATCTCTTCCCTAAACGATAACAATTTTACACAGTGTGCTTTTTCTTTGCTCTTTTACATGTTTGACTTCACTTTTATGATATTATTTTTTTCTCTTTTTGCTCTTGTCCTGTTTTGTTGTACTCGTCTTGTTTATTTTGAGGGATAATAACAATAGAAATAATGACGCATGCGGCGGCCGAAAAACCTATCTTAGAAATCTTAGGAAATCTTGCCAAACAACAAGATTAGAGGCGAAAGCCTTTTCTCTTGCTTTGTATTATTATTATTATTATTAACATGGAATTTATAGCCTTCAAAGTACCAATGACGCGTGATATCGTGACGCATTAAAGTTTAACTGAAAAGCCAGCTTATATGTGTGTCTAAACTTTGAATACAATTAATTATTTTGACTCCGCTAAGAGATTTGTTAGTTGCGTTTTTGCAAATACCATGTATCTGATACCACGGTCTAAAGTCGTTTCTGCAGTTATCGTGGTATCTGATACCACGGTCAAAAGGCGTTTTTGCAGCTATCGTGGTATCTGGCCAGTTATCGTGGTATCAGATATTCAGATACTACGGTCCGACCGTGGTAACTGGTCGTGGTATCTGAAAAGTCATCTCACTTGCATTAAATTTTCTGAGATTGGTGAGAAAGAAGTTTAGCACTTAGTGATGTAACTGGATATCTGTTCTTCTTTTGGGATGACCTTGAAAAGTGCAATTTCGGCAATAGTCGTTTTTGCAGAGCATCGTGTATCAGATACCACGATAACTGCAAAAACGACTAATTGCAGATCCAGTTCCGTGGTAACAGATACCATGGTATCAGCAAAAACGCAACTGTTATTTTATCACCTTGGGCTCTAGTAGTGACGTTCAAAATATGCACTACTGGTCCGACAAGACAAAGAGCGTGTTCCATCCTGCTTACGTAGTTACTACGCATGACGTCACGATTTCTTGTTTTTTTTCGTCAAGGCTGGAACGATTTTTTCTATTTTCCAGCAGGATATCATGCCACGGGCGAATCCGGCCAATCACGTTGCAGAGATGCGTAGTTACTACGCTTACCACGCTCCCGAGCATGGTAAGCAAATAGTAACTAGTAGTTACTATTTCGTGAAGGTTGGAAGGAATAGTAACTTTTCGTGAGGATGGACGGAAATAGTAGCTAATAGTAACTATTGTTAGAAGGGTGGAACGAGGGGCACTCATAAGAAAAGTGCATACACTAACTCATAAAAGTGTAGCTACTCCAAAATTTCCCATGACCACCCACCCACCCCTCGATAAGAAAAGTGAAACCCCCTTTTTTCACCTAAGCGACCACCCCACAGCTTCGGTAAGAAAAGTGAAGCAAGTCCAAATAAGTATGTACACCACCCCCCGGCATCAAAAAGATTTTTGCAGACATAATTTTTTTTTGGAGACCACCTATGTGTTCAGTTAAAAAGTTGAAAATGGGAATCATAGGAAATTAAAAGGCAAACAACATACGTCAGTGACTTGAGTTTCCAAAGCTGTTCTGAAGTATGAAACGATTATCCTTCCTCATCTTCCAACCTCGATTTTGAGTATTCAAAAGCTCTGCGTCAAAATTTGTGGATCCTGGATCACAAATTTGAAAATCACGGAATTTATTTACTGAGGGATATTTTGACTTTGATGTGTGGCAGAGATTTCAAAAAGTGACTTCCATGCGTATATGCACGCCATGATGAGGGATGAGGAAAGAATAAAGGTATTTACTTTCACCTAATTCAGCACCTGAGGTTCGCCAGAGGCATGAAGTCATGTCAGAATGAAAAGAGCTGTCTTGAGATATGAGAACTGGTAAAAGCTGTGTAAAAGTTCATTGTAAGTCACCACTCAAGTTCAGCCATTTCTAAATAGATTTTGATGATCCTTTTGATGTATCCATATTCTATATGGCAGTTGAGCTTAGGCCAGCCTCTTCAGGTGAGGACAATCTGGAACACTCAGTCTAGTACACTAGCCCCTATTCAAGCATGGTGCATGAATGTCTGGGTACACTGAGGTTTCATGCACCGTGCATCGGAACCACAGCACAGTGCATAAACGTCTAGACCCAGGCAGGATATTCAGCATTTGAGAGCACTGGAGTCTCCCTGTAGCTCCCTGCTTGAGTGCTCAGACATTCAGGCACTATGCTTTTTTCGAATGCATTGTGCATGAACGTCTAGGACGTCTAGGCACCCAACTCAGACGTTGGTGGACCGGGACTGAAAAAGAAGTGTAATGTACTAGACTGGGTACACTGGCCCTTTTCAATGCACCATACAACTTTTATAGGGTAAATGTTAAAGCTGAATAGTGTATGTACAGTAGGGTCGCTGTAGCTCGACGGGATAAAACCTTGACGCAGACGTTAAAAGCATATTCTTAAGTCTCTTGATGATTGATAATTTATCTTGGTTCATGTATGTTGGCTATAATGCACTTTTACCGATGATTGTGGTATTGTATTGAGGCATTATTGACATGGTTAAACTGCTGTAGTTTAAAATATCATTTTGACAACCCCCCACCTTCGCGATAAGAAAACTGTTGTAGTCATTTTGACACCCCCCCACCCCCACCACCTCCACGATAAGAAAACCGTTGTAGTCCAAAATATCATTTTGGCACCCCACACCTTCGCGAAGAAAACTGTTGTAGTCCAAAATATCATTTTGACACCCCCCACCCTCGCGATAAGAAAATTGTCATCAAGGTGGATTTACACCCACCCCCACCGAGTTGGTGTATGCACTTTTCTTATGAGTGCCCCTCGGGTGGAACATGCTCACAGTTCATCCCCACATGAAAAATTTGAATTAAAAAAAAAAAACGTGTATTTCAACGGAAGCGAAGCTCAGGAAATGTTTAATCTCAGACTGTAAGGTTAGTTCTGAAGAAAGCCCTGCTATTGTGTGGGAACCAAAAGGATTTATTGTTCTCCAATCGTTTGGCTTACGGTTTTCGCTACAGGCGTATTCTCGCCGTTCCCCGAGGACTCCTCGGGGAATTGAAGGGAACGGCGAGAATAGAGGGAGTCACTCAATGCGGACTCCGCGTACAGAAACAGCGAGAACACGGGGAATGCTTCGATATTGGATTTTCTTCTAAAAAAAAATATGTAGTTGACGAAATTAGTCTGGACCCACTTTAGTTTTGGTTTTGTTTATTCTGATTATTTTTAATTAATTTTACATCGCACCAACACCAGCAAAAATTGATTCCCCTCCGAATCTGAAAGGGAGTCCTTTTCGTTGATGGTGATGGTAATCGGAGCACTCCCCGTTGGTGGGAACTCGTGAAAACACGGGGAGTGAGTCCACGGGACAAACAAAAAAGCAGTGACTCCTCAGGTGGAGTCCTCGGGGAACGACGAGAATACGCCTTACGTTTTCAAACCCTTAAAGTTTAACTAAAAAACCAACTTATTTTTGTGTCGTTTATAATACACTGAATTATTTGGAGTGCAAAGGGATTTCAATATTTTCCACTATCTGCTCTGAGGCGTACTCTCGTCGTTCCCCGAGGACTCCACTTGAGGAGTCCCCGCGTTTTTGTTTGTCTCGAGGACTCATTCCCCGTATTCTCGCGAGTCCCCACGGACGGGGAATGCTACGATTATCACCACCATCATCAAAAAGGACTCTTTTTCAAATTCGGAGGGGAATAAATTTTTGCTGGTTATAGTGCAATGTAAAATTAATAAAAAAAAAAAAAAAAAAACAGAACCAAATGTAAAGTGGATCCAGACTAATTTCATCAAGTGAATATTTTTTTTCGCCCCCGTGTTCTCGCTCTTTCTGTACGCGGAGTCCATGTGGAGTGAGCCCCTCGCTGTTCCTTTCGATTCCCAGAGGAGTCCTCGGGGAACACCGAGAATACGAATCTGGTTATGACGTTCAGAATATCTGCGGCTGTCCCCACAACGTAAATTCTACTATGATGCGGGAAATTTAATCTCAACACAAACGCGGCGAGATCGGTGAAGATTGCTTAATGCCTGAAAAAAAAATCATAAATATTTCTTCTAAAGCATACAACAAGAATACAAGCGCACAGAGGTACCACAAATCACGCGGAAATTCCACTATTCGAAAATCGATTACTCGTGAATACCAGAACAACGAAGTAACGCATTTTCAGCGGGTCTTCAAGCCAATTTAAGTGAAAGTGATGGGTAACCAGATTGTCCTATCCCAGCCCTTTTCGATCAAACTTTAAATAAGCCTTTCTTAGCTAACTGGAAACGCAAAAGATGACGTTTCTCTGATCGGCAAACAATTTAAGGGCAGACGCATGATTCTAACAATTAACGAGGTAATGGAAGTCAGCGACAGAGGAACAGAGACCGAGAGAGATAGAGAGAGATAGGTTTATTTAAACAACATCGTAGCTGACAGCTAATTTGCGTTTTTACAAACAAAACAAAAGCAGTAGAAGAAAATGAAGCCAATAAAAACACGTTTCCGTACTTGAAATATTTTACGAGGCACCTACAAGAAGTAGCTCATTGGCCAAAACGATTTCAACCACCTTTGGCGCAAGGGCTTTTCGTCTCTTTCTCTTAGTAGAGTACCATCTCTGAACTACTGTGGATACCACTCGAGAGTTGCCCAGTAAAGGAAAACCGTCGGAAAGAAGAAGGGATATGTTTTGGGCGCGCTTTCGAATAGTAAAAGGGTGCAATTGAGTCAGCAGCTTGACCTTAAAGCCACTTTCACATTGACCTATTGTTGCAATGCCTTGCGTATGCGTTTAGAGTAAAGCAGAATTTACTTTAAAAATGACTTTCACAGCAATCATGCCGAATTTGAATTTCTCGTCAACATATAATAAATGAAAATGTTGTCAATGGACATTTACAGCAGATTCGCAGATGTCAATATATATATATATATACAATTTAAGCACAACCAAATCATATAAATGGAAATGGAACAAAATAAATTCATTTTTAGTCGTGAGAATTAAAAAGTGTCACGAAAGATGGAACGAAGCTTTTCCTGTATCTTTCGTGAGTGCAAATTACTGGTGTTAATTTGGGGACTTTCTGGGATTTTTCCCGTGAATGGGTGGAAGAGATCACGGAACCTTGTGTCAGAAAACGCTCGCATTCCGTAACCATAGCACAGTATTTGTCTTCTTTCCTCAAGCGTAGTGAGCCCGAACATTTTGAGAAGATACAAATAGGAGAGCTTTCCTTCCCGCCCAATAATGCGCAAAGCCCTTTTTGGATACATTCAATCCGGTCTGAAAGTCTTTACCGTGCGTAGCGCACAGGTTGCGTAGCGTACCTTTCACACCTATGCGAACAGATTTCAGGCTGGACGGGTTTTTCCGTTTTCCTTCCTCGGTTTCTTCTGCTGAATTTTCGTTTCTTTCATCATTAGCAGGTTTTCTCCAGTTTTTCTTCACAAGCTTCTTTGAACGTGTCCGAAAGTTCCGAAACGAACGAAAATATTGCACTAATTCAGCATTTTATGCAGCATTTCGCTTTCGGACTTAAATTTTCTCTCAGCTAATGCAGCATTAATTCAGCATAAAATCATCGAAAAATTGAGCAAGAATGCTAAATTTTATGCTAAATTTTCAAGAAGAAACTGGGGAGTACGGCGATTCTCTCAGTGTTTTCGGCGGCAAACATAACCAATTCAAAAAGATAACAGACAATTCCGCAAACATTCCACAACTGGCGATCATGGCCAACGAAGAAAGGAAAGATAAGAAGATAAGACGGTTGGATATCAGTAGGTGATCCATTTTGTCAGCTTTATACAGCTAATTCTTTTTTCTTCTTCCTGACTTAAATTTTGGCATTAAAAGTGTCAGAGAAGAAAAAAAGGTAACAGCTTTCGGACACGTTCCTTTATTCACTGAAAAACTGGATGCGTACGCGTCGACCCAACGCAAGAATAGAACTTGGTTCTCTTCTTGCGCTGCGTTCATTTGTCTGCGTAAGCTCTGCGTTGCGTTCCCCCAAGTGCGACGCAGAGGTTGCGCAGCTCAGTGTCAAAGGCTCAACGCGTCAATGTGAAAGCACCTTAAAACCATAGACCGCAACACAAACGGAGGCCAAAACCAAAGTTAAACGCCCCGGCTGAAATCTTACTTACCCCGAAATTCACTCGTAAGCCAATCATTTGTGCCAGGAATGACCGGGTGAACCGTGCTCGAACCAGCTGTCTAGTTGTCGGACCGAGGGACGATTCGTAAAGGCACTTGCCGACTATCCTCCCGGCGAATTCGTAATGTTTCAACTTTAGGGAGCTAGGTCGGTCTGGATTCGGGTGTACCAGTCCTTGGGGGTTGCTGGTAAAAGGGGCGAAAAGCTGACCCTTGGCATCGAAGAGATGTGTACACAATAGTTCGAACCACTCCCGGCGGACGCCGCCCCAATCGAGTCCTGGGGAAAGAGAGAGTTCAGATAGGTTTGAGCCCCTAAACGTTTCACCTATACTTTACGTGGGAGCAGGGTCGTTACAGCCGTCAACTTTAGGGAGCTATGTCGTTTTAGTCGTTCCCAGCCAAACTTTCCGGGGGGAGACCAACGCAATTACCGCCAGGCTGGTCATTTTTACTGACTGTTTTCGAAAAAATCGCGCACATTTTACTAGCCGGTCTTAGCGACATAAAACGAGGGGGGTGGGAGTCTTTTAGCCAAAACTGATCAGCATAAAAGAAAAAGCTGCACTTTCTCTAATATGCATGCATTTTCTTAAAGTTGATGCATCGGTGATGTGCGACATGCTTCTAACATCTATAAATTGATTGTAACGAAAGAGAAACATTGATTGTAACAAAAGAGGTAGCTTCTGGAACTATCGGTACAAAGCTGGAAAACGCGTTAACGTGTATGGGGCAAATATAAAGTATTTTTGAAGCTCCGCCAACAGACCCCCCAAAAAAATCAGCAGCGTGCGTTTTTTAACCGATCTCACGCTGATGAGCGATTCAAACTGAAAATTTCTGAATTTTCTTTCCGACACTTAATTTTTTTTTTAGTTCTTACCACAATTGTGTTTCACACAATTGTGAGCTATGAGATTTTGCCAGTACCCGAATTTTGACTATGTCGCTTACTCTTCCATTCCGGGGGAGATGAATAAAACAATAAAATTATTTTCATAGTTTAATTTTTAAAGGGTTATTAAGCAAAAATACGGATTCGTTGTCAGTAGAGTATGCAAATGACAAATAAAAACTAAGCTCGTCATGGTCAGGAGAAACATAAGAAGCTCTGTAAGTAAGTAAGTAAGTAATTTATTTATAACGCGCTATTTTGAAAAAGCGGAGTATATGAAAGAAAATAAATAAAACACACAAAGACACTTAATTTTAAATTTTCGATCTTTGTTAGCGTCCTGTTATCGTAGTTTCTGTTAGCATCCCTGGGTAAAACAAATACTCCTTGAGCCCAGGCTGACTGGGAAACATACATTCAAACAATACATACAACGGATACGTCAGCTACGATGCTTTGGCAGCGATATTTCGGCCATTCTTGGGAAAAGTCCTCGTCAGGTTGTCGAAATTAAGGGACAAAGTTTTTATTACAGGTTCCTTCCTTCTCCAACGTTGTCCCTGAAGTTCGACACCCTGACGAGGACCCTTGCCAAGAAGGTCCAAAATATCGCTGCCAAAGCATCGTAGCTGACGTATCCCTTTAATGCATTGTTCGAATATACTGGGTAAAACTCAATTTGTGATGGGGGTAGGCATGGGCACTATTCCTGTTTTCTGTTTCTGTTTCTGTTTTTTTCCTCCTGTTTTGCTGTTTTCTGTTTCAGGGACCCAAAATAAACAGAACAGCTGTTTTGAAGCCAGCTGTTTTTTTTCTCACCTGTTCTGTTCCGTTTTGGTGTATCCTGTTTTTCCCTGTTCCTGTTTTTTTTTACCTGTTTGAACAGCCAAATCTGTTTTTTGGGGGCAACCCGCCTTATCAGTACAACACATCTTTTAACTCATCATTTCGAAATGCCACATTCCAAAAGAGGCCAATTTGTCAACCTTACCAGTGACCCACGAGAATTGTGGATGAGATGACGGCTATCAAAAATAGTGAGCAAAAATCAAGCGATAGTAGGAACAACACAAAAAATGGGAACTTCAGATACTGTAAATATTTATTCAGCTCAAGCTGACGGCGAATTTCATTTGACTGAGCTAAATGGATACGTAGTCAGCTAATTCTTAGACTACTGTTGCAGCCTTCCGACCCTTCGTGGCAGATTCAGTCTTCGGGTCCAATATGAACAAGTGCGCGAGCGCTCAAACGTGATGTGTAAAAGTAAAACGTATATCATATCAGAGATGGGCGAATCCGATCATGAAAGGATTCGAATCCGAATCCAGGGCTAAGTACGAATCCGAATCCGAATCCACCATTTCATGCTGAGGATTCGAATCCGACATCGAATCCGGATTCGAATCCGATCTTAACAAAAATTAAATCATGTTCATAGGTTATAGTTTAAAAATCAGAGGTGACAAAAAACACTGATATTTCAGGTAGTCAGATAATGTGATAGATTACTTAACATATTTGGTGGTGGACACCAAACAATTTGATTGTCTAAAGCCCTCTGTGTAAAAATCGGGAAAACGGAAACTGAAAAGATGTAGAATAGAAATTTGAGCGAATTCGTAAGATTCAGGGTTTGGAATCCGAGTCCGAAAGCAGAAGATTCAAATCCAGCCAAAAGGACGAATCCTGGATTCGAATCCGAATCCGGATTCGGAATCGCCCATCTCTGTATCATATATTGTGTACGAACAGCCTAATAACCATTCGCCCTTGACGTTTAATTCATTGGTCAATATAGGCCCAATTGCCAGTGTTTGGATGTGGGGGGGGGGGAGTATCACCGAAAGATACTTCTAGATGGGTCTTTGGGTGGGTCCAAAGACCCATCTGGAAAATGATGTTCAAGCATTCCAAATTTCCACCTTAGTACCAGGCATGTTTAGCAAGTTTGCGAATTTGGTCAGACAATTTACTCTGGGCAATCTGGGCCCAGTTGCACATAATTCGCAAAATGGTGGTAAGCCTTTAAAATTTAACTGAAAAGCCAACTAATGTGTGTGTCATTTAATTAAACATACTGAATTATTGGGATTCTACAAAGGGAATTTTTTATTTTCCACTATCTGCTCTAGTTATGACGTTCAGAATATGTGCGGCCGTCCCTACAACGCAAATTCTACTATGACTCGGGAAATTTTAATTTAAACACAAACGCTGTTTTTCATTGGTCAGTGGTGAGATTGGTGAAGATTGAATAGTGCCGGAACAAAAGAAAAATCATAAATCTCTCTCGTAAGGCGTGCAACAAAAATACAAGCGCATAGAGGTACCACAAATCACACGGATATCCCACTATTTGAACAAGACCAAAGGTTTCGATGGGATCCCAAAAATTCAATATCTGATCCAGACAACTGGGTCTTGTCTTCGCCAGATCCAGTCTTCGCCAGACTCCTTGAACATTTTTACAATTAAAATTCAGAAACAGATTAAGGCCAAATAACTAATCACCTGAGAAAACCAAGTTCAGATTTGGATTCAGCATGTGTGTTTACCCCTATAAGTCATATCTGTTTTGACGAAAACTTCCTGCCACTTCTGCCAATTTCCCGGTTCCGGCCGAACTCCAGAACTACTTGTCCGGCGAAAAAAGAAAGCTCAAAGACGAAATCAGGGTATCTTCTTTCCCCAGTAATGAACATCTAATCAACTTCAAATAGAAATTTAGCTTATAACAAATTTTCCGATTCCAGCCGGATTCCGGTCGAACTATATGTCCGGGTAAAATACGATTGTCACACAGGGACTCAGCATCTTTTCTTACCCCTAAATCGCTTATTTAATCAACTAGAAATAAAACTTTGACTTCCAACAGTTTTCCGGTTTTGGCCGGATTCCGGACGAACTACATGTCCGGGTAGAAACTTGTTTTCACATAAGTGTTCAGCATGTCTTCTTGCCCTAAATCGAACATCCAATCAACTCCAAATTAAACTTTTAATTTTGACAAACTTTCCGGTTTGGGCCGGATTCCGGTCGAAATACGTGTCCGTCGAGAAAATAGTTTTCACCATCGTCTTCAGCATGTCTCCTACCTCTAAATCGAACATTTAATCAACTTCAAATAAAACTTTTACTTTCAACAAACTTTCCGGTTTGGGCCGGATTCCGGGCGAAATACTTGTCCATCGAGAAAATAGTTTTCACCATCGTCTTCAGCATGTCTTCCTACCCCTAAATCGAACATCTAATCAATTTCAAATAAAACTTTTACTTTCAACAAACTTTCCGGTTTGGGCCGGATTCCGGGCGAAATACTTGTCCGTCGAGAAAATAATTTTCACCATCGTCTTCAGCATGTCTTCCTACCCCTAAATCGAACATCTAATCAACTTCAAATAAAACTTTTACTTTCAACAAACTTTCCGGGTTTGGCCGGATTCCGGGCGAACTACTTGTCCGATGACAAAATGGTTTTCACCATCGTATTCAGCATGTCTTCTTACCCCATAATCGACTATCACATTAGCTGTTTCAAAATATTTTGTTTGTCCCTTAATTTCAATCCCCTCCCCCACCCCTAAATGTAGAGCTACAAAGCCCATCTACGAACTTGACTGGTCCGACGACCCAACGAACCTTCTCACCAAGTTTCATCAAAATATCTCATTCCCTTCGAGAGTTATCGTGCTTACAGACGGACGGACGGACGGACGGACAGACGGACAACTTTTGCGATGTCATAGGTATCCCTCCACTTACGTTTTGGGATCCCAAAAACGATTACTCGTGAATAGTGGAAGAACGAAGTAACGCGTTTTCAGCGGCTCTTCAAGCTGTTTTAAGTGAATAAGTGATGGGTAACTAGATAATAATAGATTGTCCTATCCCAGCCTTTTTAGGTTAAACTTTAAAGGAAACATTAGTCACTGGGGGAATTGTAACCAGTTGCCCTTACCGAGAGTGTATCGGGGGTTGAATCCCAAAAGTCACAACTAGACCCCAAGGCCCATAAGTACACCAAGTTTGAAATTAGCATCTGTCATGGTTCACGAGATAAGAATGCCAAAATAAAACGGTGAAAACCGAGAACGGAAAACCGGCTATCGCGGCCGCAAGAGTGGAAATGAACTTTCCACTAAAACCGAACATGTGATTACCAAGAAGGGCTCACACGACGTATTATCTGTTCAGCGAAGTTAAATGTGATTTCAAAAGACTAGTACTTTCAACTTCAAAAAGGCTAGAAAGGCTGAAATTAGCTTAGCGACATCACAACATCCGCACCGGTTCATGATGTAAACAAACGATAACTGGAATTGATGACAGTATTTTTGGCACAACCTCAGTTCTATACGGAAAAGTTGAGATTTGTTCAACTTGATGATGAAAGTGAAACTCCGTTTCACGGATTTTCGCAGAATAGTAGACCCACATTCAGCCGAGAAATCCGCGCGTTTTGAGCCTTGCATGACCATGCTCAAAAGAAACCACCGAGGAAAAGCTATTCGGTATTCTGATTGAACATGCATCTCTCGCGACCCTCCCCTCACAAAAAAAAATGACCATCATCACCAACCACTGTCACGAAGTGAAGCTTGCTTAACTTTGAGTCTGTATGATCCGTAAACTTTAGTTTATTACCGATCACTATGGCAAACAATCCAAGTGGAAAGGTAGGCTATGCGAAAATTTTGTTTTTAAGACAAACGAAACTTCCATGGCTCATTTTCCATCGGGAAAAAGTGTAATTCATTGATAAAGGCAGCTGGAATTCTGGACCAAGATATTTGTTGTTCTATGAAATGAACTCGAAGAAAGGCATCTGTGCGGTGCAAGGAAGAACTATTTAAGATACTTCATGGTACAGGGCAAACTATAGGTGAACTCTGCCATAAACATAACATAAAAATACGGGAAATCAAATAATAAAAAAAAACTGTTTTAAACAGCCGGTTCTGTTTTTTTTCGCCTGTTTAACAGCTGTTTCTGTTTTCGAAGTCATGATTTCTGTTAAAACAGAACAGGACCTGTTTTCAAGTTTCCTGTTTTCTTTCTGTTTCTGTTCTTATGTGACCTGTTTCTGCCTGTTCCTGTTTGAATGCAAAAACAGAACAGTGCCCATGCCTAGATGGGGGAGGGGCCAATCTGAAAAATGACAAATCAGCTTACCTTCTTCATTTAAGAATCGGATCTCGAAGTTCCTGCACCAATCAGGAGAGTTGAGGCCTTTGGTGGCAGCCATCGACTTAAACAGGAAAAGATAATATAATAATTGCATTCAAAGCCAAAGGCACAAGCCCTTGCTTGTAGTCATTGGGATTTTGCTTAATAAATAGATTATGTTTTTTGTCTATGTTAGTATTATGTTAGTAGTAAAACAGGACAGCAAAAAATTCAATAAAAAGAACTTGAGCTTGAACAGAGGAAGGAAATAGCTAGGAGAACTATTGCAGAGCAAAGTGCTACGGGATGTCTGCATAGCAGTGCCTACGACACTCTGCGGCAAATCTTCATTTCTGATGTTGGTTAACTAGTTTACGTTGCTGTTAATTTAGTATTTCCACGATTCTCCTTTTCTTTTATTTATATTACTCCCATACTCCGTGTTTACCTACTTTTACAAGCAGAAAGTCCAATAACTCAACAATATGAAACTTGGAACGTCGGAGATGAGGGGCGCAAAACTAATGATGCTTATCGCACTGTTCCTTGTAACTTACAAGGACCTTTCACTAACATGATTTTCCCTTCGACTCAAACACTTTCTCAGTGCCCCCCCCCCCTCCGCAATAGGCTTAGGTTTCTTAGTTTCGGCCAGATTCTATTAGATATTAGATACTAAAATGGTATGCGAGCTGTACCAGAAATTAATAAATAAAACTATCATTCTTGCCAATGCAACACCAGATTCGCAAATTCCCCCCGAAACATGCAAAAAGAACGTTTTTATATGCTTTTCCCTGTGATCTGTATGTTTTTTGTACTTTTTTGCCCGACGAGCAGGCAACCCCCCCCCCCCCCGAAATAAGTTCGTGGATACGGGCCTGAAAAGAGCAGAGGAGGAGTTACGCAGAATATCGTAATTTGTTAACTATACGAACGCCTCTGTCGAAGTACAACTCAACAGAAGTACGAACGCTGTCTGAGTGGCCCTTTACCTTTCTGTCTACCATCGTGATTCACGTCTAAGTCGCCCCAGGCCGGGTTCTCCACCCCTGCAGGCCTTCAACTGGTATGCGCAGCGCCGGAAAGGGATGTAGACGTGTATCAACTGAAACCTCACGGCATGTCCCTATAGCTCCGCTAAGTTTCATCCGGGTATCCATAGTCACTGCATCGGACCAAAGACGGAGGTTCTATCAGATTATGTGTTCTTGGTATACTCTCTCTGGACAAGTGATTTCATAGCCGACCCCCCCCCCCCCCCATCCGACCATCCGGATAACTGAAAAGTTGAAAATAATTTTCAAACTTGAAACATTGAAACTCGCAGCAGCGAGTTTTCTGTTTTTCGGCGACAAACTTAAATGCCTTCGCTCTTACCATTCTTTGCTGAAGGCTCTTCAATTTTTCTGTTTGCTGAATAAAATAACTAATTTTATTTTGTTGGAATTGACTTCGTTGCAAAATTTCACACAGGATGTTCACACAGGAAAAACGCAAATATTGTACGCGTCAAAATGCAGGAGGGGAGGGGGCAAAAGCTGTGCTCCAGTCAGTTACAGCAATGCCTGCGACAACTAGAAGACTTACCGAATCAACAAGTTTTGACCGTTCGACGAACAACGTCACTTTATCCAATGACTTCTTGGAATGATGCTTTCTCATTTCGGAGAAAAAATGGTTCTGCTTATCCGCGAAAGTCTCGGAACCACCTGTAAATCGGACAAGAAATTGGTACCATACAAATAGAGCACAATCCTTTTTTTCATCATCAATAATGGAAGCTTTTCGTGAACCATCGGGAGTAACTTGTACTCAGAGCAAAATAACACTCAATCAATCAATAATTATTTTAGCCCGTACAGGAATGGTAAAAAACGAGGAAAGAAATGGTGAACCTTAATTCTGATTAGTACTGAAGAGCTATAACTAGGACGGAATGGTGAACTTCGAATTTGAAAAGTTGCCAACCCCTCAAAGAATACTAAATAGAGGAAGGGAACGGTGCAGATTTCCAATTTTGGCGGCCTTGAATTCTGGTAACATCCTTCCTCGTTTTAGTATGCCCTTCCTGGTTTTAGTATGCCTTCCTGCTTTTCTCATGCCCTTCCTTCCCTTCTCTTCCTGCTTTTAGTCGACCCCAAAATTCTTTTCTGTCGAAGCCTGGATTTTATTCAGATTAAAAATACCATCAGCATAATTTAGTAGCGACAGGTCCAGGCCTCGAAAAGTAAAACTCGTTTCAACTTTCATCTGGGCATCGACCACACTATTGTTAAATAGCCGGGGTGAAGTTATAGCACCTTGCCGAATACCTTTATGTACTAGCATGAACCTGACGATTAAATTACAGGCATTTCCGGAAAGTGACTTAACATTCACATTTATTCTACGGTACATATCATGAAGGGTAGCTATTACTGAAGCGTCCACACCACGATCCAAAGCCGCTAGAAGAATTTGCGGATGGATTCCAGAGTCAAAAGCTCTGCTGACATCGTGTCCAGCAAGAAACAATGATCCTAGGATGAAGCGGTTTCAAGTAAAATGTTGGCAAGTATGGTGCGGACGTGTTCACGGCTAAGACCGTTTTTTATAACCGAACTTGTTTTTCTGGTGCGGAGCAGGTCTGATTTAACATATCAGTCACAAGAGATTCCATTAGCTTGCACAAGACCAGGGAAACAATTATTGGGCGGTAAGACTGACAATCAGCGCCATGTTTCCCCTTTTTCGCACAGGTGTAATGATCCTGGTACAAAAAGCATTCGGAACTAAATCACACTTAAAAATCATCTGATCAGCTTTGCAAATAGGACACCTTGGTTGGCCACTCCTTGCTTAGGCCGACCTCACTCCGACCACAGTCTGAAAAAGAACTTGGATCTTTGACCTGCTAATTCTAGATCTGGATTCAAGGACCACGAAACTATCTCCAGGGGCGTCACGACGGGGGGAGGGGGGACGCCCCCCCCCCCAATGCTGTCGGTCAGTCGGTAAAAATAACCGAGTAGGCGCGAAGCGCCGCGATTTTTCGTCAAAACAGTTGATTTTTTTCATGAGAATAGTAGGATTTTCTGAAAAAAAATTCCATGAAAATAGTCGGTTTTTCTGAAAATCAGTGGATTTTTCTGAAAATCAGTCGATTTAACAAAAATGTAATTTTTGTTGTTGAAAACAGTCGTTTCTTCTGCAGAGAAAGTCGGTAAAAAAAATTCGAGCCAGTCGGTAAATTCCTTCCCCCCCCCCCCCAAACATTTTGGCTAGTAACGCCTCTGACTACCTCCGAACCGAAATGAACGCGACGAGAAGGCACTGCTGCAAGTTCAGCGCAACTAAGAGCGTACGTCATTTCACTGCAATAATTAATAGGATTTTCTTTACTTCTTTGGGCTGGCTGCATGTCCGCTGGAGTAGCTGGAATGGTATCTTGATTTTCAAAAGCGTATCGTCAAGCACCGCAGCGTATAGAATTTATCAACATTGTTCCACTGCCCATTTGCTATTCTTACTGGGGTTCTGACACTCCACTATGTCGATGAGCCAAAAACGTTCACGATAGGAAAATGGTCGGAAGCGCAAATCGACGTGGTACGTTTAGGGGGAGGAAGAGTCGGAGAACTATGGAGTAGAGCCAAGACATATGCTTTCCATACATCAGAAAGGCCTTATTCGTCGCGCCGCCCAGTACGCTCGGGACATCAAAAGCGAGACAAACTTGCGGGTTAGAACATTTCCAGTACAGCTAAGATGCGGCCAGCACACATCGAGGAAACAGGGAACTTGTATCTTTTTTTTGCTGCATTCAGGATCTAAAGTTATGTGAGCCGGCACTTGTTCAGGACTCATTATGCTTCAGTAGGGACGTTCTCTATCGCTAGTGTCACTTCTATTCGAGTGTGTGTCTTTGTAAGATCACCCATTCAGTTTTCAATAATCGTGTAAAACTCCTATCGTGTAAAACTTCACTTAAACAGCGTTTAGTTGAAACTGATAATGAATACATCCTTGTGCTTTGTTCTCCACGGCTCCGCCTGTCTCTGCCAATTTGGCAGAAGCTGTATGAGCCTGGTTAGGTATTTTTGCTTTTTTGTCCATGTGATATTTGCACTTGCTGCCGCGTTCGTTCTTTTTTTTGTCTTCTTCTTTTTTCCTGTTTTCTTTGTCATATTTTTTACTGGAATAAAGTTGATTGATTGAATAAAAGGAAATCTCTTCGCTTCTTATAGATCTAAAACGCTACCCCCCCCCCCCCTCCTCCTCCACGAATACACGCTCTTCCATAAATCAGACAACTAATTTTTTGCACAAATGATAACACTCCTCTTGAGTCTTGATTTTAAACTTATTTCTTAATTTTAACCCAGGTACAGAGTAAGGGCCACAGTTCAATTGAAATCAAATTTACGTTTAATCCGTCCTCTACCGATGTTGGGTAAACTTATTTTTGTAACTACTTTCTTAGACAATCCCATTTCACTATTATCCACTTTCCTTTCTTATGACACTTGCCCTCCGGCCAAGTGCCATATAACGATCGCAATTTCTGTCCGTCCGTCGGTCTGTCGGTCCGGGTTTTGCTAGTTCGGGCACTTCCACACAAGCTAGGACGATGAAACTTCGCAGGCATACCACGGACCCGACCAGATCAACTTACAAATAATCATTTCCCCAATCCGACTTTCCCCGGATCCGGGAGTCCGGAAACTATAAAGCAAAAGGGGAGCAAAAGGTAGCAAAAAGAGCGCTGCCCAAACGCGAGATCGAGCCACGGACCTCTGAAGCGGGAATCCAGTGCTCTACCACTGCGCCAAGACTTGATGTACTAGGGAACGAAGGCGGGAGTGGATATGGTTTAACGATTAAAGTAAGACCAAGTGGTCAGAACGAAAGTGGTAAACTAAACAAATCTCGTGAAACGCTTCCACATAAGCTAGGACAATGAAACTTGGCAGGAATATCAGGGAACCGACCAGATTAACTTGGAAATAATCACTCTCCAGATCCGATAATAGTGGGGGGAGTGGAGGGATGGGAAATCCGGAAACTTAACATGCATAACTTTGGAAAGGGTAATCGAACAGCGTGAAACTTGACATGTGTCAAGGACAAGTGTTTCGGATATTCAGTTTCAAATCCGGACCAGATTCGATACCTGTGTGGGGGGGGGGCTGGAGGGGGGGGGGGCACAGGAAATCTCCTGAAACGCTTCCACATAAGCTAGTACAATACAACTTGGAAGGCATATGAGGGAACCGACCAGGTTAACTTGGAAATAATCACTTCCCCGATCCAGCCATCGCGGGGGGAGTGGAGGGATGGAGAATCCGGAAACTAGAATCATACATAACTTTGGAACGGGTATAATCGGACATGCATGAAACTTGACAAGTGTGAAGAACTAGTGTCTCAATTTTCAATTTCAAATCTGGCCCGAATCCGATAACTAGGGGTGGGGGTAGAGGGGGGACCGGAAATCTTTTGAAACGCTTAGGGTCGAGGGATCGGGATCGAAACTGAAGGGAAGAACGAGCATTAACCCTAGATACTTTATTGACAAAATAGGACCGGATCGTGTCGCAGTGGAGGGTGTCGAAGGGGGTTTCTTGGATTTCCGCGGTGATCACTAGTTACCGGTACTTCCAGATGTACTATGACCATGAAATTTGGCAGACATATTAGGTACTTTCCTAGATCGACTTGAAAATAGTTCCTTCCCCGATACGGTGATGTTGGGGGAGTAGAAGGATGGGAAATCCGGCACCTAGTGACATGCATAACTTTAGAACGGGTGATCGGACGTGAATGAAACTTGAGAAGTGTCAGGAACAAGTGCCTCAGATGATCAATTTCAACTTCGGAACGAATCCAATAACTGGGGAGGGGGAGCTGGAGGTGGGGGGGGGTGCAAGAAATCTCGTGAAACGCTTAGAGTCGAGAGATCGGGATGGGACTTGGAGGAAAGAACAAGCATAAGCCGTAGAGACAATACTGACAAAACAGGACCGGATCTTGTCACAGTTGGGGGAGTTTGAGAGGGTTTTCCACAATTCTGGTATTTCGAGCTGGGGTACTTCCAAATATGCTATGACCATGAAACTTGGCAGGCATGTTAGGGACTTTGTCAGATTGGCTTAAAAATAGTCCCTCCCCCGATCCGTTGATCGTTGTGGGAGAAACAGATATCAGTGAGTGGAGTAACCATTTCACATTTAGTAGATCAAGTCGATTTTCTGATGAAATGAATATCGGGAGAGAGATGCAGCCTTGACAACTACAAACCGTATCTGACAAACATGCTAACTGTTCTTACAAGTGCCATATGAGCTTTCAGCTCTTGTTTATAATTCTATTTTCGGGACTCGTAATTGTTGTACCTTCAGAAAGCTACATCGTATTTTATCATTCCCAACCAAGGTGTGAACACAAACGCCATCTAGGCGGGCAATAAGTTCAGACTATTGCTGGTAGATAACGTATGTCTTTGTTACCCGGAAGAAAACGGTCGATCACAAAGATCATCACTCGAGAACTTCCGTAGAAATGTCACCGTAAGTTGCGTTTTTTGGATTCACTCTTGGTTCCTCAAAGTTTGTAGTTTGGCTCTTGTTTTGTCTTACTTGCGTTTTATCGAGTTCTTCTTTCCGAAAAGTCAAACTACGTCGGCGAGGTAGTTTGTAGTTTGAGCTCTGTAGTTTCTGGTTCGAAACTACAGGGCAAATAAAACCGCTTTTAAGCGAAACTAAGCCGAAACTACATCTAAAAAAACGCAACTTTAACATCTTTTTGACCAAGGAGACCTTTTTGTACATAGTAGCGAGTATACATTTGCTTGAGAGAGAAACAAAAGAGCGCGTCTGAGCCCTAGGCTACCTAGGACATCCCTACCCCTCGTTTGTTGATTGGTTTTGAGAGTGGAACCTAAGGTCAGGCCCGCTGGTCTTCAGAATTCTACGCTATCGACCAGGTCCCAGTGACCCTATTCAGGACTAGCCTTATCAACCACCCTTGAAACCACATCAGTAATGCAACCAAACTGAACAGCAAGGGTCCATACTTCCTGGTAAGGTCCTCAATGATAATTTCCTTTTAAGTTTCATTCATTTTCCTCTAGATGTCACGCGTCTACAACACAAAAGATGGGGCTCTGTGCGATGTGGGCTAGACAGATAGAAGAGTCCTGCTGAAACAGCAGAGCTTGTACCGAAACTTTAACCTGTCACTGCTTCTAATGCTAGTTATTAGCTTAGTTTTGTGCCTTTGTTTGTTAAGTTGTTTAATGCCGGGTCAATTTTTTAATCTGCAAAATTGTTATTAACTTTTTATTTTTGTGTATGTTAATTTTGACTCGTCGACTGACTTGCATGTTTATTTTATTACAACAAAAACTAGTAATCGGCTCTGTCCGCCGCATGTTTTTGAATAAAGTGAAATTGAAAATTGAAAAAAAGGAGAAATTATGTTTCCACAGAAGACGACTTTCTCTGAACGTGCCCGAAAGCTTTTTAGTGCTGTAAATGCTGCATTTAATGCTGCATATTAATTTATTTTTGTCCGAAATCTCTGGAACTTCTAGAATACCGAAATTTAAGTTAGGAAGTAGAAGAAGAAAAAAGAATTAGCTATATAAAGTACGACTCAGACTTCGTAAAGTTTGTCGCCGCTCAGACGGGAATTCGACCTAGATAACATTACGAAAATTTTGTGTGGCAATTTGTTCTAGAAAGAAAAAGATTCTAGGAAGATACTAGGAGATTCGCCGCGTGATCCCCAGTTTCTTCTTGAAAATTCAGCATAAAATTTAGCATCTTTGCTGAATTTTTCGATGAATTTTATGCTGAATTAATGCTGCATTAACTGAGCAAAAAAGAAAAATGCTGCATAAAATCCTGAATTAATTCGGCTTTCTGACACGTTCTCCATCTGACCAAATGAGTTTCCTTCAGCGCTATACCAGGCGGTGGACAAAATGACCTAAAAATGAGGGGGAGTAAAGATTGGTGGCGAGAAGCCCTTGTTAACAACTGATTATGGACTCAAGGTACTACGGTGTCCGGATGACTTACCAATATTTTTCATCAGGTACTCTGTAAACGCCGCGGCAATTATTTTTACGTCCTTGGCTATAAATGTAACTTTTGGTTGAGTGCTGTCATCTATCGTCACTAAAGGGAGGTTGAGCTCATCGTCTTCACTTCCAAACTGAAACTGAAAAAGCCGAGGTTGCATTAAAAATTGTTTAACTTCCGACCACCATCGGACTATTTTCCCAGACTTCGAGACTCCAGACTAGACCAGACAGAACACAAGGGGCAGACTAGGTAACATTGACAAGCCACGGCTTCTTCAGCCCCCCCCCCCCACCCCCTATAAACTCAACGCTAGTACCGGTCGAGAACAGACATAATTGTTATTCGCAGGTATAGGTGAGTGGCTCGTTGTCTTTGTCTTTATTTTAGGCTTTCAATTCTTTTAATTTTGTTTTAATTTTCGGTTTTTTGTCGGTTTTCTGCTTTGTTTTCGTTTTCTTGGTTGCTAATATTCATCCTTCTTTTGGCTTTTTTCCTCGAAATTTTCTGCCTGCGCTGAAGAAGGGAGGCGGTTGTCCTCCTGAAATATTGGCCTTTTATTTCAGTATATTCGTTGGTCTTTGCAAACCCCATTTTCGTTGGTTTCTTCGTTGATTTTGTGTGATATGTCAAGACAATGTGCTTTACGAAATTATCTTTTAAACTCAACCGAAAGGTATTTATGTTCGTTTGTGCCTTATTTTATTCGTAATAACTGTCAGAATATCAATCAGCCGTGATTCGTAATTTGTTATATTGAGGATCCGCAGCTTTAAGTTGTAAATGCTATAGGAAATAAATGAGTATAGTATGTATTATATTCTAACATACGGTATAAGGTTTGAAACCAAGTTGACCATTCATTACGAAAGAAATAGAAAACCGTGATTTTCGGTTTTTTTTCTTGATCAGCTAATTATCCCTCTAGGATGATGTGCGAGGGATAAATTGTTGTGATTGTGGTGGATTTTATGATTTAGTTTTGTTTTGTTTTTCGCTGAGGACGGTCTGCCGGAAGTGCAACCGAAATATCCGAATTTATATTTATCCCTCGCACATCATCCTAGAGGGATAATTAGCTGATCAAGAAAAAAACCCGAAAATCACGGTTTTCTATTTCTTTCCTAACATACGTTACTTGTTTGAAATTCCGCCGGATTCAGAAAATATTACAATCTCTTCCCGGCTGTTTTTAGCCTCACTCGAATCCTTAGGCTTTGACGAGAAACACGGAAAAAACTTCCATAGCCGGTATGTCTGACCAATGAGCTCGTCGGAAATCGTAATCGGGAGCCTGGTTCGCCTCGAAAACAACCAAACACTGTAAATGCATGCCGCTAGGGTGGCTAAAAACGACAAGACAGTTCAAAATCTCGAGGAACGAGCATGGCAGAGATGGGAGAATCCGACCATCAAAGGATTCGAATCCGCTATCCGGATCCACCGTCTCATGGTGAGGATCCAAATCCGGAATCGAATCCACCCTTAACAAAAATCAAATCATACACTTAGGTTATAGTTTAAAATCAGAGGTGAAAAAAATTCACTGGTGGTGGAGATGAAAACGTTATATTGCCTAAGCCCACTGTGTAAAATTGGAAAACGGAAACCGGAAGAATGTAGACTAGAAATTTGAGCGGATTCGTAAGATTGAGGGTTTGGAATCCGAGTCAAAATCCAAATCCAGCTTGACAAGCCGAAGATTCGAATTCGGCCGATAGGACGAATCCTGTATTCGAATCCGAATTCGGATCCGGATTCGCCCATCTCTGAACTGGATCAGGAACGTAAAGCAAATCAGCCGGGTAGGCACAACGCGTCTTTCAAACTACACCTCTTACTTGTCCTGACTTTTATAATATCCTTGACTCTGTTAAGGAATAAGAAGCTTTCGAAGTCCCTGACTTTCCACATTGTTGCATTTTGTACCTACGACTTTGGGCGCTATTTCGGTCGAGCCGAGTTTTGCTCGTCACACCCACAAAATTCGCCAAAACCTTCAAGGTCAGCCGACTGTTTTTCACACACAGGGTTATTAGACGCTTCAAATTATTGTTTCTCATTTTGGAAGACACGGTAGATAATCAGGCATATCTTCTGTTTTTTAGTTTTTTTTGTTTTGCTCGGTTCTCTTATTTTTCAGCCACGGCGCATTAACTTTTTAATATTTTGCTTCCAGTCACCACGTCGAAGAGAGCGAAGGCTGGGAGCGTGTTCCACTCTTCTAACAAGAAGGGTTACTAATGTCGTTCCAACCTAGTAAAAAAGTTACTACGCTGACCGTTCAAACCTTCTCGAAATAGTACCTAATAGTAACTATTTGGTTACCATGCTCGGGACCGTAGTAGGTGTGGTAACTGCGCATCTTTGTAACGTGATTGGTCGGATTCGCCCGTGGCATGATATTCTGCTGGAAAATAGAAAACTCGTTCCGGCCTTGACGGCAAAAAGCCAGAATTCGTGACGGCATGCGTAGTAACTCCGGTACGCAGGGTGGAACACGCTCTATCTAGACTTGCTTAGAGTAATATCTGTTGTATCTTTCATGTTCTTAGTGCTGAACCAGCGCACTGTGTCGATGGTTGAAGATCTGCCCCGCTGGGGAAGATCTATAACATATAATACTTATATGTTTTCATGTAAGTACTCAGCATGTCTTCTTACCCCTAAGTCGAGCATCTAATCAACTAATCAAATAAAACTTTTACTTTAAAAAACTTTCCGGTTTTGGCCGGGCTCCGGGCGAACTACTTCTCCGACAAGAAAATGGTTTTTACCATCGTGCTCGGCATGTCTTCCTACTCCAAAATCAAATCAAAATCAAATCAACTTCAAATAAAACTTTTACCTTTACCAGACTTTCCGGATTTGGCCGGATTTTGGTGAACTACTTGTCCGGCGAGAAAAATGGTCTTAATAATCATGTTCAGCATGTCCTTTTACTCCTAAATCGAAGATCTAATCAACTTCAAATAAAACTTTTGCTTTCAACAAATTTTCTGGTTTTAGCCAGATTCAGGGCGAACTGCTTGTCAGGCGAAAAAATTGTTTTCACCATCGTGTTCAGCATGTCTTCTTACCCCATAGTCGACTATCACATTAGCTATTTAAAAATATTTTGCTTGCCCATTAACTTAAACCCCTTCCCCCACCCCTAAATGTAGGGCTACAGAGCCCATCTACGAACTTGACCTCACCCTTGACCCAGCGAACCCTCACACCAAGTTCCGTCAAAATATCTCATTCCCTTCGAGAGTTATCGTGCTCACAGACAGACGGATATTTTTGCGATGTCATAGGTATCCCGCCACTTACGTTTTGGGATCCCAAAAACCTTACCCCTCCCCCCACCCCCTCTTCCCATCAACCATGCGCCTCAAGGGTTCTAAAATCATGACCTCAATAAGTACAGAAGGACTTACCCTGGTGAGCGGACAAACTCGAAATGTCGCGATCCTTTTCGGTATAAAGCCTATAAAATATTCCCGAAGGATCATCTGTTTCTGCGAAACCGAAGCCCAGATCTTCTTCTTCTTCAGGCAATTCTGGCCTCCAATTGCCAACAACTTGGCCTCAAACTCAGCGCCAGATGACTTGACTGAGACAAACTTATTCACGCTCTCAGATTCATTTTCTAAAAAAAAGATCAAAGGTATATAAATAACAGAGTTAAAAATGGTCTTTCTTAAAGTTTAACTGAAAAGCCAACTTATTTTTGTGTCATTTAACTGAATACACTAAATTATTTGGCGTCTGCAAAGGGATTTTTTTATTTCCACTATCTCCTCTAGTGATGACGCTCAGAATATCTGCTGCCGTCCCCAGTACTATGACGCGGAAAATTTTAATCTCAACACAAACGCGTCTTTTCAATGGGCAGTGGTGGGACTGTGAAGATTGCTTAGTGCCTGCACGAAAGTTAAATCATAAATCTTTCCGGTGAGGCACACAACAAAAATAGCAGCGCATACAGGTACACGGAAATTCCACTATTTTAAAGTCAAGCATGCAAAGTAATATTGGGAATGGGATATGAGGATTATGAAAAAAGCTTGGAGGTCTTAAAGATCACGTCGTTAAGACAAAGGAGGCATATGCTTACCATTAGATTTGGAACTAAAATACTAGCGTCCGAATTACATCGTGACATTTTGCCCGAGTTCTCCTAAAAAAGAAGTTGCCGAAACACAAGAATGACCGGAAACCTCACAATGAATCAGAAGAAGCCACTAATAATTCCTCCTCCAATACACTCATACGAGCGTTACCTAAAGTCTTTTGTACCATACTTTATTAAACAGTTTAACAGTTCCTAGCTGCGGTATGCAATTTTGACTTGTTTTTGTTTATTTATGTAGTTTATTTACGAACTTGATTGTTTTATTTAGAAATTTTATAAGAGATACGGTATGTAATTTTGACCTGACTTTTGTTTATTAATGTAGTTTATTTATTGATATTCATTGAAGTGTCTTTATTTGTATTGACATATCCAAAGCTATTTTTATGTATTTAAAGGTATTACGGATGGTGAATAGCGGAACAACAAAGTAACGCATTTTCAGCGGGTTTTAAAGCCAATTTAAGTGAATAAGTGATGGGCAACTAGATTGTCCTATCCCGGACCTTTTCGGTTAAACTTTAACTAGGGGCATCGGCAATAGGATTACAATGCACAAACGCGCAATCGCGATAGAGTTTACCAAATTCCAATTCAGCGCTTTCGAAAGGCTTGGAAGAGCTGAAAACAGGAGCAGTAGTTTCTGAACACTCTTCGCCGTACCTACCAGACGGATCTCCAGAATATCAACGCGCCTATCCAGCCCGAATGGGAAGATGTATGCACTGTAAAAAAAAATCTTGCAGTATTTGCTACTGGGATTAATCTTGTCTCTAAGAAGACAATCTTATCTCTAATTCGGATTAATCTTATCTCTGTAGAGATAAGATTAATCCCAGTAGCAAATACTGCAGTTAACTGTAATCCTTACTAGGAGAACCTTTTTACAGTGTGGGCAGCGCCCTCACCATATACGACTGGCGGCTTTTTATGGACGCCCTAAGCACCTATGGAGGTGCAGGAGGAACTAAGGTCTAGGGCAAGGGGTAAGCCCCTGAAAGCCCCTATTAGTTGCGTTTTTGCAGATACCATGGTATCTGTTACCACGGTGACTGAATCTGCATTTAGTCGTTTTTGCAGTTACCGTGGTATCTGATACACGGTTGCTCTGCAAAAACAATTGTTGCCGAAACTACACTTTTCGAAGTCATCCCAAAAGAAAAACAGAACTCCAGTTACATCACTAAGTGCTAAACTTCTTTCTCGGCAATTGGACAAAATTTAATGAAACCACGATCAGTTACCACGGTCGAACCATGGTATCTGAATATCAAAAACCACGATAACTGGCCAGATACCAGGATAACTGCAAAAACGCCTTTTGACCCTGGTATCAGATAACACGATAACTGCGAAAACGACTTTAGACCTTGGTATCAGATACCATGGTATCTGCAAAAACGCAACTATTGTCTCATTATCAAGAGTTGTGACAGATACAGCAAAATATAGCAACAAGTTGATGAGTAGATAATCTGCAATCTGCTTCACGAGCACTATCTTTGGAGTGAATGCGAAAGCTACGGTCTTCTGCTCATTATCCTATCACATTTGATTATCTCTCTGTCACACGTGCTCAAAGTGAGAAGATAAGGGACTTTCAGAAACTGGTCCACTTGGAGCCTCCGAGCCAGTGTTGTCACTTTTCTCTGGCGGAACCTGTGGCATTTGGCGCAAAACTCCGTAACATTCTGGCGCCCATACAATTCAAGTTCTTTTTTTCCGTTTCAACGAAAAACTCTGTAAAATTTTATAAGGTCCTTTCGTTCTTGGAGTTTAAGGTTCCAATTTTCTCCTATAGGAAAGAGGAGCAAAAAAAAAAAAAAAATCCGAAAGGACTTTCCTTGAAACTGGTCAAAATGCTTTGAATTGCAGAACTTGCGACATTTTGGCAGACAATTCAGTGACAAATTTTTCACAACTATGAATCTGGGGAGAAGTCGGAAACCTGTGACAAATCGCAGAATTCTGCGATCACTGGCAACACTGCTCCGAACTGAGGAATAAGGGAATTACAGTAGTTGCGTTTTTACCACGGTCTAAAGTCGTTTTTGCTGTTATCATGGTATCTGATACCACGGTCAAAAGACGTTTATGCATTTGTCGTGGTATCTGGCCAGTTATCATGGTATCTGATATTCACCGTGGTAACTGACCGTGGTACCTGAAAAAGTTATCTCACTTTCAACAATTTTTGTCAAATTGGTAGAAGTTTGGCACTTCTAGTGATGTGACTGAATACCAATTTTTCTAATCACTTCGAAAAGCGCAATTTCGGCAATTGTCGTTTTTGCAGAGCAACCGTATATCAGATACCACGGTTACTGCAAAAAGGACTAATTGCAGATCCAGTTACCTTGGTAACAGATACCTACAAAAACACAACTAGTGGAACTGCAACCACATGGAAAATATTTGTTGAGTTTTTGCGATTATTTTATATTTCTTTATCTTTTTTTACTGCACTTACGCCCTTGGGCAGTGCGTCATAAATTCATTCATTAATTCATTCATTCACATAAACAAAGCTCATAATCATTGCTGGAGCGATGTCTAAATATTAATATCGGTGTTCGGGGAGGGTGGAAGTAGGTTTACAAAATCAAAGAAAACATGATTGGGTGTCAGAGCAACTGCTATAGCTCCTATCGCAACGGCGAGACGACTTAGGGCGATTCTGGCGATCTCTTGGATTCGCTTTCCGAAATGCAAAGCGAGAATCCGCCGAGCGCCAGAATAAACGGAAAGTCGTTGCGTCTTTACAACTCCTCGCTGACTTGCCGAAATCACTTTCCACTCGCGAAGTGGATTCACTTTCCAAGCGCTGGTGGAAACTTGCAGAGCGCGAGAACAGCTCTGGAAAGCGAAGCGGCTTTTAGCCGAAGTCGCAAGAACAGCCGGCGCATAAGCTCGCGGGGCTTTCCAGACCGCCAAAATCGCCCTTTAGTCATGACATTCAGGAGGAAGTGCTTGTCCACAGAGACACACAGGGGTATTATGCCAGACTACGCAGAAAGGAAGGTTAAACAAGCACGCACTAGAACAGCAAACAAATTAACGCTACAAAACCCATCCAGTCAAACTTCTGATAGATTTCTTAAAGCACAACTCTTACTAGAAATGATCTTTTCACTATGAAACGGATCAGAAAAAAAGCTTCTCGAAAATACCATTACTTTCCATCCAAATTGAGCGATTTTCTCGTTAGCGCTTGTCGATTCTATCCAGCCTACCTGCTCTCCGACGCGGCGGCTGGGGGCAAAACATTTGAAAACTGAACGCACATTGGTTAAAACGTAGGAAAAGTCCAAAACAGAAGATTCAAATATCCTTGTGTGTTAAAGAGTTTGTGTTAAAGACGTTCAAGATTCTGGCAAACTTTGCGTTGTGTAACCGTCAAAACTCGGCACGGCTGAGAAAGCGCTAAAAATTCCTAGGTACAAAACGAAACAATTGTGAAAGGTGGTGATTTTAGAAGCTCGTAATTCCATAAAGGAGCTAGGTATGTTATAAACCCTTTAAGTCATTTGAGCCCTATTTTGTGAAGTTTTTTAACAAGTGAAGACACGTATAACATTTTGACAATTATTTCCTGACCCGCCATTTTCAAAAGGGAAATATTAAAATAAAATAAAGAAATGTATGTTTGACGTGCCGCTTGTTTATCTCATAGTAGTTGTAAAGTCGTACAGATTTTAAAATTAATTTTATACATTAATTACAGTTTGTTAAATTTGACAATCCTACGTTGTCATGTTGTGAAACAGATATTCAGGAACACACATGATGACTGATTGATTGAAACAGTTCAATGTATTATGTATATATATATATATCCGTATTGAAAAACCCAAAGGCCATATACAGGATAAAGAAACAACTCATAGGAAACTAAACAAAATAACAAACTAAAAAACAGCACTTCTCAACTCGAGTGCTTATTGCAAAAAATTACCAAAAGAAAAATCACTCTTGCTAACGTAGAGCGTAAGATACCAAGAAGCTGCCCACCATTCCCAGAAAATTCGCGGTTTCGGAATTTGGCGTCTGACAACTAGTCTCAGGAGTTTGTAACTATATAACGCTACCCGTTGGGCAATCCATGACTAACAGAGACAATTAAGCGGCATTGCGATCTTCAGAGTTCGGGGATGGTTTGAAACCGCCATTTGTGCTTCCTAGCTGGTAGTAAAATTTTGCACAATCTCACCTGTTAAAACAACAAGGTTAAAGTCTCCGCCTCGGATGACCTCTCCTCTAAAGCTCAAGATGGCTCTGTATATTCCCTCTTCCAGGACAGTGACTCTGAGTATAACTAGCCGAAGTGCTTCCACGGGGAGTGGAACCACAATGGGGGATGGCTCTTCAAATCCATCATTGCCTCCAAACTAAAACAATGAAACAAATCACTCAGATAAACAAAAAATTAAATACTCACGGTCGTGAGGGTAAAAGCCAGGCCTCACCTTCCAGATTCCCAGACGTCCGAGGCTTCCGCATAGTCAAGCCAACCATTCCAGATTTTCGTGATAATGATGACAGCTAAATTTCCTGTTCTTCAACATTTCCTAGATGTCCCATTTACATTTCAAATAATTCTTGCATCCCAGTCACAACGGTCAGTCACTTCCCGTTGTCTTCCCCCATTTGCATGTTTGTAATGTCTCTCGAACGGGTTGCCTCTATGACACCTTCCGGACATCCGGAATCTGGGGTTCCCCCGGACTTCCAGATGTTTCGGCCTAGACTCACCTTCCAGATCCGTCTCGACGAAAACGGCTGTCTGGAATCCGGAAGAGAAGTCTGGAAGGTGAAGTCTCGCTTTAATGATACTATAGTTGCGTTTTTGCAGATACTATGGTATCTGATACCACGGTCTAAAGTCGTTTTTGCAGTTATCGTGGTATCTGATACCACGGTCAAAAGGCGTTTTTGCAGTTATCGTGGTATCTGGCCAGTCGTCGTGGTATCAGATATTCAGATACTACAGTCCGACCGTGGTAACTGGTCGTGGTATCTGAAAAATCATCTCACTTTCCTCAAATTCTGTCGATTGGTGAGAAAGAAGCTTAGCACTTAGTGATGTAACTGGATATCTTTTTTTTTTGGGATGACTTCGAAAAGTGCAATTTCGGCAATAGTCGTTTTTGTAGAACACCATGAATCAGATATCCCGATAACTGCAAAAACGACTAATTGCAGATCAAGTTACCGTGGTAACAGATACCACGGTATCAGCAAAAACGCAACTCATATTGGCTTCGCAACCTACCAGGACACATGAAAATAACAGTCCTGACCTTCTCTTTATAGAAAAAAAACAAATATTCGATTGCGTCAGTAAAGCTCGCAGATAATAAGGATGGAGATCCCTACCATTTAGTAAAGGAAAGCCAAAAGCCTGTTTTGCACAGCCGCGCGGGAAACTTCTTATCATCCGCCACCGCCTCTACAGGATTAGATCTGAACAGGGTGATAGATAGATAGATATAAAGTTTATTGTAAAAATCGACTTTTGTGGTTATAAATCAAATCTGCGATTATTGTCTAAAAAACAGAACAAATTACAATATACGCTTAAAAATCTGTCACGCTTCGTTAAAAAATTTCACGAACTCTGGAATAAAACTTTATGCATATCTAGCATGTTTTGTAGGTACAGGACCGTACTTTTGTACCATAGAACTTACCACTCGTTCTGGTCGAATTCTAACGTTTTGAAGGAGGAGGGGGGGATTTGCGAGTGAAGACGGTGAGACACCGATGGCTGAATCAAAGTCAGTGATAACCAATCGGTCTGATGATTCTCTTCCAGGGGGCAACTATGAGTCAGTGAGCGTGTTCCACCCTTCCAACAATAGTAACTATTAGTTACTATTTCCGTTCTGACCTCACCAAAAGTTACTGCGCTGACCGTCCAATCAAACCTTCTCAAATGCAGCGAATCATGCGCCGAATGATGCGCCTCATCAAACCTCCTCAAAATAGTAACCAATAGTAACTATTTGCTTACCACGCTCGGGAGCGTAGTAACTACGGATGTCTGTAACGTGATTGGTCGGATTCACACGTGGCATGATACTCTGCTGGAAAATAGAACAATCGTTCCAGCCTTGGCAAAAAGCCAGAACTCCCCGATGAAAAATGTATCTCAAAATACTACTATGAAGTAGTACGAAAAAGTACCATGCAGTATTAACGATGCTACTACATGCTTCTACTTCAAGGCTACCGTGTTACTACATACTACTATATGCTACTATTATCAAGACTGGATGCTACTATGGCAAGACAGGATGCTGCTGGATACTACTACATAATATTGAACCAGTCTAAGGCACATCAAATGATAGTATTCTTTGCTATTATACAGTATTACATGCAACGTTTTCGTACTACGACCATACTACTACGCAGCCTACAAATTTTTCATCGGGTCGTGACGTCATGCCTAGTAATTACTGTAAATAGGATGGAACACGCCCAGTGTAACTGGAGGAAACGCGCAACAATGCCAGTTGAATCCACATGGAGAGGAGAAAACTTTGTTTCGCTCAGACCCATGGGAGCAGAACCAAGCAAAAGAATCGGGAGAAAATCAATTCGCCTTATTCCAGTTCAGCGCTCCAAGTGGATTAGTTTCTGTCAGTCCCCCAATCGTCAAATAATCAACATTTGTGTAGACGTAAGGGAGATATGTTTCCTGATATTTTGAAGAGCGCATCTCCAGGAGCAATTAGTGCATTCTGTAGATTTGTGTTGCAAAGTATTAAAGTAAAACCGGGCGAGTGCAGTTTAATTTATGTAATGTCATATTCGAAGTAATTATGAAGCTTTTTGTTTTGTTGTATGTATATGGCCCTAAGGCTTTAAATACAATATTATTATTATTATTATGCACAACCTCTATACCTGGGAAGCAGACTGCAGATTCTTTACTCGTCAATTTGTAGATCTTTTTTACTGTCAATAAGTGCTGATGGTGAGGCATACCCTATTTTACCCAATATTTTAATTCTAGTTAATTCAAATTATATTTTCAAGTTGTACGTGTAGATGAACTGTCTACTTATGTAACTGTCATATGTTATTTGTGTGAATGACGATCCAGTGCTAGCGTGTATAATACAAGCTATTAAGGAAATAAAGTGCATTATTATTAACAGAAACTAGTCCGCTTGGACGCGCTGAACAGGAATATGGCCAATTGGCCTACCTTTTTTATTGACAACTCGAAGTCGACCAGACTAAGTTCGGAGATTTCGCAGCTGTTATCGAACTGGTCCTTCGGTTCAAAGGCTATCTGCGAATGCTTCCCAACGGTAGCCACTCGTGTTGACATTTGTTGAACGATACACGACCTCTGGGGATCAGGCGGCCCTATAAAACAATTCAAGCCTAAAAGTTGAAACTGAACGCCTATTTTTATCCAATCTCGTGAAATGGGCATGTGAGCTGATTTTTAAGGCTGCATCACTATCTAAGTAAGTAAGTACGCAATTTATTTGTAACCGGCCATTTCGAAGAAGCGGAGTAAATGAAAGAAATCAACATAACACATAAAGACACAGAAAAATACACTAATTTTCAATATTCGGCCAGAAAGCAGTGGAGAAGGTCGTGCGCTGGTTGCGCTCTGTTGTCAATTATTTGTATGGCGACGAAGAAACATCGGAAAGGGTAACACTTGCATCTTGAATTTCTCCGTCAAATGTATGGTTATGGCATAACCTGCTATGGTGTTTGGTGTCAAATCTCTGAATCACCCAATCCACACAAAATTTGTTCCCTTCCGAAAAGCTGACAAAAAGGCTCTCTCGCAACTCGCAAGGTGCTACTGCGGTTGAAAAGTTGCAGCCAATCAAATGTTCTCACCAGAGGTTTGCAATGAGTTTTGACTCTTCATTTCTAAAGTTGTACAACGAATCTGACCTGCTAGTTTAAATTTATAATGTTATTTATGACCAATGTAGCCCTATATACGTAGGCCTATTATCATTTATGTGTGTGTTGGCTCATAAGCTGTATACATGACTATACCAAACAAATTTGGCGTGAGCGATGATAAATTTTTGGTGAACAAGAAGATTTATCTATCTATCTACCCTAGTATTAATAATAATAATAATAATAACAATATAATGCTAGAAATCAGGCCACAAAGCCTCTACAAAATTCGCTTGAAACTGTTAAGTTTAAACATTTCTTCCTGAAACATTCTGTCGATGTGACTCTTGAACGTGTTGAGTGACTGGCAGTTGGCAGTTTCCTCCGGAAGGCTATTCCAGTGCACAGCTACACGATTCTTGAAAGACCATTTCCCAATGTCCTTGTGGAATCTCTCCGCAGTTATTTTTCTACATCCCCCTTTTATCTGACTACTGTAGTGGTTTGCCAAATATGTTCACAAGCCCTTCCGCAGCTCAGCGACCTTGTCAGTCAAAGGTCATCGGTTCAAATCCCGCCTGAGGAGCCCTTTTGCCGTTCAGTTCACAACTCACAAAGACGGAGGGTCCTTGCTTCTGCGGGCAGCCTCGGCCTAGTTTTTGTTGCAATAGCGCTGCCGCATCGCTGCTCCAGCACTTCTTTGCTTTTGCATAATATGCGTTTTTGGATTCACTTTCTTCTTGGTTGAAGCGGCAGCGCTGCAGCATCTTGCAGGGAAGCACGGACTTGGTCGGGGAGCAAGTCCGTGATTCTCCAGAAGCGCTGCAGTGCAAAAACGGATGTCGAAAGAATCAGTCCGGAATCGACCGAGAAGTGGACCTGCAGCATGCAACAAAAACGAGGCTCTGGGATGGATGAAGAGTTTCTGTGCTGAATTCAAGAGGCCCTGGGAGAAAGAATGTTCTCCTAGGATAGCGTATAGCTGTCTTGTGCGCTGATTCGGGGAAATAGTGTGGCCTACAGTGGAGGTATGCTTCTTTGAACATTAGCTAACGGTGCCATTTGTATCCAATTGCTGTGACAAAAGTTCAACTCCCAGTCACCCAAAGAACCTAATAAAGGTCTTCAAAGAACATCTGGTGGGGTGGCTTCAGTCTTTTGTAGAGGCCATGTGCCTTATTTTTGCATTATATTATTATTATTATTATTATTAAGTTTACCCTTAAAGTTTAACTGAAAAGCCAATTTATTTTTGTATCATCTAATCTAAGAATCTAATAAAGGAATTCAAAGAACATCTGGTGGGGTGGCTTTAGTCTTTTATAGAGGCCATGTGCCTTATTTTTGCATTATATTATTATTATTATTATTATTAAGTTTACCCTTAAAGTTTAACTGAAAAGCCAATTTATTTTTGTATCATTTAACTGACTACACTGCATTATTTGGATTGTGTTAACGGACTTTTTTTTATTGTTCACTACTTGCTCCAGTATGACGTTCAGAATATCTACGGCCTTCCTCACAACACAAAATTCTATTATGACGCGGAAAATTTGAATCTCAATACAAACGCGGCTTTTCAGTGGTCAGTGATCAGCTCCAGGAAGGTGGTTCACTGCGTGAACACTTATTTTTCGTAAACCTTTGTCGTCAAGCACACAACACAGATACAAGCGCAGAGGTACGGCAAATCAGACAAGGAAATTCCACTATCTGAAAATCGGTTGTTCGTGATAGCTGAGCAACGAAGTAACGCATATACGCCAAGTACCACAAAGTTAATAAGGCTTGGGTAAAACTGGATTGTTCTACTACATCCCTTTTCAGTTAAACTTTAACTAAAAAATGCACTGTTCAACGTACACTAGCGTTCAAAGAGGCATGCCTCTACTACAGCTCTCCTTGTAGCGCAGTGAATTGAGCCACCCTCCCTACAGCTCACCCTCTCGCCATTCCCCGAGGACTCCTTTTGAGGAGTCCCCGCGTTTTTGTTTGTCCCAGGGACTCACTCCCCGTATTCTCGCGAGTCCCCACGGACTGGGAATGCTCCTATTATCATCACCATCATCAAAAAAGGACTCCCTTTCAGATTCGGTGGGGAATCGATTTCGGGAGTTGCTGTTATAGTTGCTTTTGGCACAAGACCGAAGGTTTCGATGGGATCCCAAAAATTTAATATTTGATCCAGACAATCGGGTCTTATAGAGTCTTCGCCAGACTCCTTGAGCACTTTACTAATAAAATATAGAACAGATTCAGGCAAATGGTAATCATCTGAGAAGACCAAGTTCAAATATGGATTCACATGTGTGTTTACTCCTATAGCCTGCGTCTTATCTACTTTGACGAAAGTTCCTGCCTTACTTCTGCCAAATTTCCGGTTTCAGCCGGATTCTGGGCGAGCTACTTGTCTTGCAAAAAGCTGAAGTTTAAAAACAGATTCAGCATATCTCCTTACCTCTATGTCGAGCCTCTATTCAACTTCGGATAAAACTTAAACTTTTAACATATTTTCCGATTGCAGCTGGATTCGTGGCGAAACTACCTGTGTCCAGGTAGCAAATGATTGTCATACACGAATTCAGACCGTGATATCAGATACCATGGTATCAGCAAAACCGCAATTAATGAAACTAGCTACTTTATCCAAAAGATGCAAATAAAACTGAGGATTTTTCTAGTACAGATAGGCTAGTAAGGACGTAAGTCTGAAGTTCTATTGAGATTTTATTTCTGCAAATTTCTGCAAAAAAAAAGGAAAAACGGCGTTGTCGCGAGTTTCAACTTGTAGTTCGAATACATGCGTGACCGACACCTCCAAATTGTGTGACACATAAAAAGTGTGTTGTTCAAAACCGTGCTAACTGAAAAAAATTTGAAAACTGAGTTAACTATACCACTGGAAAGAACATAGCTGACTTGGTATTCTGTTAAATTGTGCTAAGTGTTAGATGACGACATGAGCACCATCTAACAGGTAGATTAGTTTTAACTTTCTGAGTTCATACTTTCTTCATGCAGACGGCATACACAAAACTGGGCCCAAAAATTAGGGCCCAAAATTATGAAAATGTATAGTTAGCACAGTTTTGAAGAACGTGGTACAAATATGCCACAAAAAACACCTCACTTACCTGACAAAAAGGTTCGGACGAAAGGGCTTCCCCTAACGACCTCGCTTCCGACTTTAATGTGAATCTTGTACTCGCCAGCTTTCTTAGCCCTAAATGACACCTTCACAATATTCACAAGTGCTTCTTCGACACCACCAACCTCAGTCGCGACGTCTAATGTTTGACCGTTGTGAACAACTTGAGCTGTTACGTCATCGCCATCCGATACAGGATATGGCTTGCCTTTCTGGTATAGCTAGAAATAAACGGAATGAACGGTTGAGCTAGCAAATGCAGCGGATGGCAAATCCCACTAAATTACGACAGCTATCATGCTTTTGGCTAAGGAATTTTTGTTCCCTTAATTTAAACGAGGTTTTTGCTAGAAGTCAATAGGCCTGAGAAAAGGCTTGAAATAGCCAAAAGAGAATCCTTGCCAAGAAAGACGGAAATACTGCCAAAACAACATCTCAGCGGACTGGTACATTTGGCACCGTAAAACGTGGTTTAAAGTCAGCTTTGACTGAAGGCTAGCTAGCCTATAGGGTCTAGGACACCCCCCCCCCCAGAAAATAAATATCTTGCAAACAAATAAATATAGAAAATTATACAATTCTTCTTAAAAACTGCAGTTTGGACCGCGAGCACTTAAGGATTTTCCCTAGAGACGCGAATTAAATGTAAACGCGTGACGGCAGCTCTGGCTGCTCGCCTCTATATATGCTTTTCACAGAAATACATTTTATTTAGTATATTCGACAGTTCTAAACGGATACGTCAGCTACATTTTATTAGATCTCTAAGTAAAACGTAGCTGATGTATCCGTTTTGTATTGTCAAACATGATTCGCAGTCAGCTTGGGCTGAAGGAATATTTATCACCGAAGTACGGAACTTCAAATCGCCCAGAAAGAAGAAGCTGGAAAGAAGAAGAAGAGACAGATGACTCCAAACCCAAAATGCAGAAGAATCTCTACCCTTTCGACGACCCAATCGAACAGCAAAAACAGCACCCGTGTCCAAAACGAATCACAGCACCACCTTTAACTCAAAGCAATTTTCAGGGAAGAAGTTCACAAAATCAAATATTTTAGGGAGAATCTTTAGATGTTTTTCTACAAACTCATTTTCTAGGTTGAGCGCCTTTAAGAAGGATCGAAATCGCTCTGATAAAATTTAGCTGACGTATCCGTTTTGCATTGTCAAATTTGATTAGCAGTCAGCTTGGGCTGAAGGAACATTTATTTTATTTAGGCTATATATATATACCGGGGGGGGGGGGATTTAATCCTCGTGTTATCTATTATAAGACTTCTGAGAGTGTAGTAATTAGCTTTTCTGCAATTAGCGGAGCGCCAAAACCGCTTTTGAAAGTAAACGAACTGCAGACGAAGAGCGTGTTCCACCCTTCTTTCCATAGTTACTACGCATGACGTCACGAATCCTAGCTTCTTTGCTTCAAGGCTGGAACGCATTGTTCTATGATCAGCAAAATATTGTGCCACGGGCTAGTCCGGCCAATCAAGTCACAGGGATTCGTATTTACCGCACTTACTACGCTCCCGAGCGTGGTAAGCAAATAGTTACTGTTAGTTCCTATTTTGGCAAGGTTGGAACGGTCAGCGTAGTAAATTTTCACGAGGTCAGGAACGAAAACAGTAACTAATAGTTACTGTTGTTAGAAGGGCAGGACACGCTCGAAGTCATAGAACTTTCCAGACAAGAAACTTTCTGACAACAATGAGTTTAACACCAATGTGCAAATACCCGTTTTCATCCTACTGTGTTTACTCATGAGTGTAACCTCTAACACGTAACGTAACTTGCTATTTGGGAGAGTTGCCTGTTCTGGATAATCGGTGTTAAACCCGCGCATAACACGGAGGCTTAAAACGCTTTCAGACATAAACACAGTGTTTGACTCTGGCAATTGAAAACACTTTTAGCTAAACAGGGAAAACACAAGTGTCTGAAAACGCAACTCAGATCACGAACCACAAAACCCATTCACACCGTCTGTAGACAAACATAGAATGCTGGTTATAGGCAGCATGCCTTCAGCGCACACTTACAGCCTACCTTTACGACGAGCTGCATCGTGGATCCTACTGGATGCGGATCTTCCCAACCAAAATCGATATCCGCCGACTCTGCAAGGGTCTTTCCCGTCCGGAATATCCGCGCCAAGGCTTTCCGCACGTCATTTGTCAGAATGAGTGGAAAATCCGTGTACCAGCCCCCTCTGTTCGTTCGCGACCTCGTCTTCCGCCGCCATCTGTCGGGAATTAAGCAGAGAAGACCACCGAAGAGCATGGTAGATGTCACTGTGACAACCAGGACGCCTCCAACTAAACAGGAAAATAAACTAATTCTAACTAGCACAAATTCATTACACGTCATTAACCAGTTTCCAGTATGGAAGCATAATTAATTATACTGCTAAATAGGGAGTTCCTCTCTGCAATTTATATATACGTATCTTAACCGCAAAGTGAAAAAAATCCCTTTGACCAAAAGATACATTTTCATGATGCCAAAGTGCCGATGCTCATTCGTGCCTCAAGGGTTTTTACTTGTAAACAAACTCTTAGCCCTCTTAAAGTGCGCATCATAACTGCAAAGTACGAACAAAAAATCTGAACAAATGACACATTATCACAATCCCCAAGGGTCCATGGTTAATTGTGACCAAAGGGTTTTGCTTATAAATGATTACAATAAACCCACGAATTTCATCGTCTGACCCAGCCTTGCAAGTGCCACGAGAGCTTCTAGCTCTTGTTTATTCTGTTTGCGAGGAACAAACGTCAAAGTTTAGCATCTGGCAATCAAATTCCAATTCCAATTTCCGCAATCACCGGAATCCCCCCCCCCCCCAGAGTGTCTATATCCGGTCTGATTCTATAGATAATGTATCTAGGACTTTTGCTTGTTCTTCCCACCAAGTTTCGTCTTTACCCCTCTACTCTAAGCGTGTCATGACATTCAACTCTCCCCGCATTTATCGAATCCGTTCCAGACCCTTTCCAACTTTCAAGTTTCATTCAAACCTGATCACTGGTTCGAAAGCTATTCGTACCACAAGATCCCGGATTCCCCCTCCCTCCACGATGGTTGGATCGGGTAGTGACTGTTTCAGGGTCTGTCTGGTCGGGTGACTGGTATGCTGCGAAGTTTCATCGTCCTAGCACATCTGGAAGTACCACAAAAAATCAACGAAGAAACCAACGAAAATGGGGTAAAGGCCAACGAAGAATACCGAAATAAAGGGGGAATATTTCGGGAGGTCAACCGCCTCCCTTCTTCAGCGCAGGCAGACAATTTCGAGGAAAAATGCCGAAACGAGGATCAAGACCAGCAACTAAGAAGACCAAAACATAGCAGAAAACCAACAAGCAAGAGCTGGAAGCTCATTATGGCACTTGCAAGGCTGGGTTCCGTTAAGATGGGCCAAACTTGCTAGGCTAGGTCAGAGGATCGAAGTGATGGTCAAAAGTTTTTGTTTTTTTTACTTTTCGTTTGAGACGCGCACTTTAAGGGTGTTAAAAAATAATTTCTAAGCAAAACCCTTGAGGCAAAAAGGATCATGTGCTGATGGCGATCGTGAAAAAGTAAATTTTGCTTAAAAAAATGTTTTGTACTTTGCGGTTAAGATGAGTTCTTTAAGGTATGGTCGGACCGGAGGGTGACGATGTCTAACCCAATGATGTCAAGTTTCTAATGCTCCAGCATAGTTTTATCGTTTTTTAGTTTTAGCACATCTGGAAGTACCTTAACTCACGATCACCGGAACTCTGGACATGCCCTATAGCTCCTCTCCCCCCCCCCCCTCGGTACCCGAATCCGGTCCGATACTGTCACTGATGCACCTTGGACTTGTGCCTGTACTTCCCACCAAGTTTCATCCTGATCGCTCCACTCTATGCGTGTCATAAGATGTCCGGCTCTCCCCTCCGACCCCTCCCCCCCCCCCCCCTCCGGTTTTCGGATCCGGTCCGGACTTTAAATGGGACATGCTGAGGACATGAGAGGTCTTTCAGGATATCAAATTTCGTCAAGATCCGATAACCCATTCGAAAGTTATGCATGCTACTAACTTCCGGATTCTGTCGTCTCCCCTTCCCACATGATAGTCAGATAGGGAAAGCGACTGTTTCCAAGTTAATCTGGTCGGGTCCCTGAGATGCCTGCCAAGTCTTATCGTCCTAGCCCACCTGGAAGTACATTAACTACGGGTCGCCTGAATTCCGGAACCCCCCTCCACCTCCACCCACAGTGTCCGAATCCGGTCAAGTTCTGTCAGTGATGTATCTAGAGCGTGTGCTTGTTCTTCACACCAAGTTTCATCCCGATCGCTCCACTCTGAGAGTTTCACACCATTTCCGGTTCTCTTCTCCGACTCCCTCCAAATTCGTTCCGGTCCGGACTTGAAATGAGACATCTGAGACACGAGATATTTCCAGATATCAAGTTTCATTAAGATCTGATCACCCGTTCGAAAGTTATGCATGTGCCTATTTTCCAGATTTCACCACCTCCCCCTTCCCCCCACGATGGTCGGATCGGGCAAGTGACTATTTCCAAGTTAATTTGGTCGGGTCCCTGATATGCCTGCAATTTATCGTCCTAGCCCACCTGGAAGTACATTAACTACGGATCGCCGGAATTCCGAAACCCCCCTCCAACTCCCAAACAGTGTCCGAATCCGGTCCAGTTCTGTCAGTCATGTATCTAGAGCTTGGGCTTGTTCTTACCATCAAGTTTCATCCCGATCGCTCCATTCTGAGAGTTTCACACGATTTCCGGTTCCCCCCTCCGACTCCCCCCCCCCCCCCAGATTCATAAGATCTGGTCCGGACTTGAAACGAGACGTCTGAGACACGAGGTCTTTCCAGATATCAAGTTTCATTACGATCCGATCACCCGTTCGAAAGTTATGGATGTCCCTATTTTCCGGATTCCACAACCTCCTCTCCCTACTGATTCTAGACAATTATCCAAACATACTATTACCTCCTCCCTCGCCAACCGTTTACTCACCTCCTTCTCACTCACATCCTCACGGAGCATCAGCGGCTTCCTACTTTCTATCCTATTTTTCGGCGCCACTTCCACTGGTCTCCAGGGACTCACAGAAGCGGCGAAGTGGGACTGACACACTAAAGCTATCCCCAACTAGCTTCAAGAGTCTTGTTTCTTGCATTATAGGCGTATTCTCGCCGTTACAGGAGGACTCCTCGGGGAATCGAAGGGAACGGCAAGAATAGAGGGAGTCACTCCACGAGGACTCAGCGTACAGAAAACAACGAGAACACGGAGAATGCTTCCAAAACAGATTTTGTTCCGACAAAAAATAAGCAGTTGACGAAATTAGTCTGGATCCATTTTAGTTTTTGTTTTGTTTATTCTGGTTGTTTTTAATTGATTTTATATTACACCAGCACCAGCAAAAATTACTTCCCCTCCGAATCTGAAAGGGAGTCCTCTTTGATGGCGGTGATGATAATCGGAGCATTTCCCGCACGTGGGGACTCGCGAGAATACGGGGAGCGACTACCCGGGACAAGCAAAAACGCGGGGACTCCTCAAGTGGAGTCCTCGGGGAACGGCTACAATACGCCTTATATTTATGTTATGTAGTTTGCATAGTAAGAATAAACGAATGAAAGAACTGCAATCGAAACATGATCAGAACCAAGGACATCCAGAACACGGAAATCCAGACACGACGGCCTAAGAGAGCAACAAACTAACCCATAACCAACAACCCTTGGAGCCTTACCCGCGAGAAATGGGAAATCTCCCTCCATATCCGGATCTAACCTGCCATTCACAGTAACCAAATTTTCTGACAATATCCTTAGTTCCCATTTAATTTTCTTCGTAACTCCGTCATACTGAGAAGACAATCGGGGTCGGGCCAGGTCATAACGACTGCAATTCTTTGAAGGATCTTCAATTCCATACAGAAAAGAAGAGTTTATTCTGCGAATGATTTGGACAGACGATCAAGATTGGGTTCCCGGTGCCGGATTTCCGTCACCATTATGAATTCGCACCGGAAAACACAATCAGGATTTCCCTGCCGTTTTTTGCGAGTACGATGGTCGGATCGGGCAGGTGACTATTTCCAAGTTAGTTTGGTCGGGTCCCTGATACGCCTGCCAAGTTTCATCGTCCTAGCATATCTGGAAGTCCCCTAACTCGCAAACACCGGACTGACCGACCGACCGACAGACTGACGGAAATGTGACCAAAACCAAAAATTAAAACAAAATTGGAAGAATTGAAAGCCTAAAATGAAGACAAAGACAGCCAGCCACTACCCAATACCTGCGAAAAACAATTATGGCTGTTCTCGCCCGGTACTAGCGAGTGACTGTTGAAAGAATTTTCGATTCCACAGGCAAGCGACCTTGTCAAACAGCTCGGGTTGTTACGTCATATTTCGTTTGACTTTAATAGCTGCTTCTGGTGCGCAAGCTCTTTTTTATCTGAGGGGGTTGAGGATTTGAATCCATATTTTGGGAATGCGTAGATGATTCGCGACTACGCCTTTAGCTTCTCGTTTGAGAAAGCCAAAATCTGAATCGCTAATTTTTATGTCACCAGTGTCTCTATTCAGGGCTAGACCTAAATTTTGGTATTTGTAGATCTCGAGAGATCTACGAGAGATCTTTGGTATATGTAGACCCCATTTTGGTTGTTCTTCGTTGATTTTTCGTGATGTCAGGCCAATATGGTTTACGAAATTATCTTCATCTGGAAGTACCTTAACTCGGGATCACCCGGAATTCCGTACCCCCCTACAACTCCTCCCGCAGTGCCTGGATCCGGTCCGGGATGTATCTAGGGCCTGCGATTGTTATTCCCGCCAAATTTCATCCCGATTCTTCCACTCTAAGTGTGTCAAAAGATTCCCCCCCCCCCGCAACTCCCACCACAGTTACTGAATATGGTTCAGATTTAAAATAGGACATTCGAAACATTACATCTTTCCAAATATCAAATTTCACTGAGATCCGATCTCTCGTTCAAAACTCATACCTCAAGATTCCAGATTCCCCCCGCCTCCACTCTTCCCACGGTGGCCCGATCGGGGAAGCGACTATTTCCAAGTTAGTTTGGTCGGGTCCCTAATATGATTACCAAGTTTCATCTTCCTAGCACTTCCGAAAGTACCCTAGCTCCAGAACAGTGGACTGACGGACCGACCGACCATTTCGGGAATTCACCATTCCACGAGTTGTTGAACAAAAAAGAGAAGAACGGTCGACTTGCTACTGAAAATGAGCGTGTTCCATCCTCCTAACATTAGTAACTATTAGTTATTATTTTCGTTCCAACCTCATGAAAAGTTACTGCGCTGACCTCTCCAACCTTCTCGAAATAGTAACTATACGCTTACCACGCTCGGGAGCGTGGTGCTTGTTGTAAGTGCGATATATGTGACGTGATTGATCCGATCAGTCCATGGCACGATATTTTGCCGACAATAGAAAAATTCATTCGAGCCTTGACGCCAAAAAGCCATGCGTAGTAACTACGGTAAGTCAGGTGGAAAACGCTCAATGTGGGACCTAACCCTAGGTTCACACAGGGCAAATCGCGGCGATGATCGAGATTTATCAATCGTAGCGACAGAAGATTTTTATTGCCTGGATGTTCACACTGAATTTTCGTCGGCAACAGAATTTAACGCGAAAAATTTGAAAAAGAATTCCCTCTTCCAGCTTTTCATACAAAATGGGGTAGAGCAATAATAATTTTTTCTAAAAGTGAATCATCAAATGGGTCGTCTATGTTGCTGTTGCGTGCATAAAATCGTAGGCCTACTGTCGCAGGATTAAAGTCGAATTTTCCCAAAAGTGGCAACGAAAATCTCGGCGATGGCCCATATCGCCTCAGTGTGAACGTCTGTGTGAACCTAGGGTAATGCAATAGAAAAACCCATATTAACCGATGTACTTACTTATGTGCAAATATCTCCATCCCCGAGCTCCTGCTGTCTGAAAAAGCTTACTCCACAAGTCACTTTTCATCGTTTCAAGGGCTGATTCTGAGGCTGGTAAGTTTTCAAGAGCCTTGGTCCAAAGTCGAAGATCATTCCCTAAAACGGGTTTGGCCAACTCTTCAGTAAACCAATAGGCGTCTTCGAGCGATTGTACTCCAGCAGTTTCTATCCTGTAAGAAGTAATGAATCAATCAATCAATACTTATTTATGCAGTTTCGAAAAAAAAGGAAAAACAAAACAAAACAAGGTAATTCCGAAGAAGTCACATGGAACAAATTAGTTAGAGTTACGAATAATACAGAAAAACTTGAACCTTTGAGGTTTTCATTTTTTTTTTTCTAGAGCTAATTATCGCTCTAATATGTTTCGTGACAGATCATTATAAGATCGAATATTTCGGCTGCAATTCCGACAACCGTCTTCAGCGAAGAACAAACTAAATTACAAACTCTTAACACAACAGCAACAGCGGAAACGACATGGACTCGACAAACCATAAGACGACAAGAAAAGATATGGAGCGTGGTCCACCTTTCTAACAATAGCAACTATTGGTTACTAATTCCGTTCCAACCTTCTCGAAATAGTAACTAACAGTAACTATTTGCTTACCATGCTCTGGAGCGTAGTAAGCGTGGTAACTACTAATCTCTGTAGCGTTATTGCCCGGATTACCCCGTGCGCGGAGCTGCCGTGGACTGATATTTTACCGAAAATGTAGAAATGTGTTCCAGCATTGACGCCAAGAAGCAAAACTCGTGACGTCATGCGTAGTAACTACGGTAAGTAGGGTGGAACACGCTCATGGTGACACGCGATTGGAATACTCTATATGACTAAGTCCAAAACACGCCAGCGATCCTCAGGAAGAAGAAGTAAACATGTCCGTACGACTCAAACTCAACGACTCAAATCCTGTGTCAATCAATCACCGCGATCTTTGGGAGCAGCTGTGACAACACTTCTGCCTTTCTTCCGCTAGATACCCGGAGAGGCCGGAGATTTTGGATCGACAAGGAGAGATATCGTCACGAGTATGGAGGGAAAGGCCGCATCCAGGGAGGGGGGGTAGGGGGTTGACCCCCCCCCCCGCCCCGAAACATACAAAACATTTGTATAGGCTTTTCCCTCTGTCTATGTGTTTTTTGTACTGTTTTGTCCGACCAGCAGGGTCCCCCCCCCCCGAAGTAAATTCCTGGATACGGGCTTCATTGAGGGATTCTCAGGATAAAGAAGCCTAATTAAAAGCGATGATCTAGCTTTTCGGCTCAGCTCTTTGCAGGCTTAGTATCTGCTCTTAACCAAGGACTGCGACAGGCTTGTGAGATGACCCAGCTCCGGCAAACGACGAAAAATGGAATTAAAACGAACACTGAGCCCATAATTCAATCAGGCAATCTTGATGATTTCTAGAGGAGGCAAACAACATGTCTGAAGGCGTTTTTCCGTGCTCCCACAAACAGCTTGTTGGTCAATACGCCCCTCATAAAATTCCTCTCAGATTAGTTCTTTTTTGGCCGCTAGGTGCGCTATCGTAAAGAAAAAAAATTACACGTTACTTCTCGGTGTACGTTTATCCAGGTCTGTTTGGCTATTTTCCATTTCTCATTCCTCTTAGGCCTAACCGTGTTTAAAACTGTTTAAAATGCCTCTTCCTCTCTTTTTGCTTTACCCAACTCTGTTCTGTCAAGCGTCATCAAGTTTGTCATTCCTGGCTTCCGACTTCAGTGCTGAGTGCTGGCTGACTTTTCCACGGGGCTAATACGTGACTCGATATGAAGCGAAAGCCTAATCGCTTATTATTCACCCGTCAGATAACTTATACCAAGATCTCACGTGTGATTGTTATTGTTCCTCTAACGCATCGGATTTTATGTGGGACGTATTGTGGGTCCGAAGAAAAGAGCGTTTCCGCGGTCTTTTCAGCGGCTCACAAGTGAGTTTCCGCGACGAACAAGATTTTTTTGGCTCGCGTGGCTCGAATTCGACAAAACAAGTTTCAACTTGTGGCTCGACTGTGTGTTTCATGTTTCCACGACAAACACTCAGAAGTGTGTGGTCCATAATTGTGTCGCGGAAAAACGCCTTAACTCATGGTCAGAGCTAATATCTGGCGGTCTGGTGCTCAAAACGTATTGTGGGTCCGAAGAAAAGAGCGTTTCCGCGGTCTTTTCAGCGGCTCACAAGTGAGTTTCCGCGACGAACAAGATTTTTTTGGCTCGCGTGGCTCGAATTCGACAAAACAAGTTTCAACTTGTGGCTCGACTGTGTGTTTCATGTTTCCACGACAAACACTCAGAAGTGTGTGGTCCATAATTGTGTCGCGGAAAAACGCCTTAACTCATGGTCAGAGCTAATATCTGGCGGTCTGGTGCTCAAAACAGCTTTGCTATTTCATTTGGTGCAAGCTCGTCTGGGAAAAACGTTAATTCTTTTTCGGTTGCAGAACAGTTATCTTTGGCGGCTTTGCGGCCTTAATTGCAGTGCTTTGGAGATTTTTCTTGACTGTGGCCCCCCATCATTTCCGGAACTGTGTAAGAAATCCTCCCTGAGTGCAGATCAGGATACTTGTTTCTGATAATTCATTAACTGTGGCGCTTTTAGAGTTGGTTATCTCTCTGTCTCTGACGATTTTGCGGAATTGTAAGTGCGAAATTTATGCACAAGACAATGGTCTGAAATTTGATTTTAACACAAACTCTTTCATGTTTTTGCGGTTAATCTGTCTATGAGCTTCAGCCTAAACAAACTGCTGATCACCCAAACTTTGCTGCACCACGGTTAGACAAAAAGCCCCCAAACTCCGTTCTCGATTTTACTTTACACTCCTTCAGACTAGGCATGGGCACTGTTCTGTTTTTTCATTCAAACAGGAACAGGCAGAAACGGGTCACATAAGAACAGAAACAGAAAGAAAACAGGAAACTTGAAAACCGGTCCTCTTCTGTTTTAACAGAAATGATGACTTCGAAAACAGAAACAGCTGTTAAACAGGCGAAAAAAAAAACAGAACCGGCTGTTTAAAATTTTTTTTTTTTTTTGATTTCCCGTATTTCCCACCTATAGTTTGCCCTGTACCAAGAAGGATCTTAAATAGTTCTTCATTGCACCGCAGACCCCACAGGTGCCTTTATTCGAGTTCTTTTCATAGAACAAGAAATATCTTTGTTCAGAATTCCAGCTGCTTATACCAATCAATTACACTTTCTCCCGATGGAAAATGAGCCGTGGAAATTTCGTTTGGCTTAACAACAAATTTTCGCATACCTTTCCACTTGGATTGTTTGACATAGTGATTGGTAATAAACTAAAGCTTACGGATCATACAAACTCGAAGTTAAGCAAGCTTTTCTTCGTGACAGTGGTCGGTGATGATGGTAATTTTTCTGTGAGGGGTGGTTCGCGAGGGATGCATGTTCAATCAGAATACCGAATAGCTTTTCCTCGGTGTTTTCTTTTGAACCTGGTTATACTAGGCTCAAAACGCGCAGATTTCTCGGCTGAATGCGAGTCTACTATTCTGCGAAAATCCAGGAAACAGAAGTTCACTTTCATCATCAAATTGAAAAAATCTCAACTTTTCCGTATAGAACTGATGTTATGCCAAAAATACTGTCAGGAATTCCAGTCGCGAACCACCGATCCTGATCGTTTGTTTGCATCATGAACCGGTGCGGAGGTTGTGATCTCGCTATGCTAATTTGAAGTTGAAAGTACTAGTCATTTGAAATTACATTTAACTTCGCTGCACAGATAATACGTCATGTGAGCCCTTCTTGGAGATCACATGTTCGGTTTTAGTGGAAAGTTCATTTATGAACATTACACTCTTGCGACCGCGTTTTACTTTTGTCATTGTTATCTCGTGAGCCATGACAGATACTAATTTGAAACTTGGTGTACTTGGGGTCTAGTTGTGCCTTTTGGGGATTAAACCCCCCATACACTCTCGGTTCAAGGGCAATTGGTCACAATTCCCACAGTGACTAATGTTCCCTTTAAAGTTTAACCGAAAAGGGCTGGGATAGGACAATCTAGTTTCCCATCACTTATTCACTTAAATTAGCTTGAAGAGCCGCTGAAAATGCTTTACTTTGTTGTTCCGCTATTCACCAATAATTGATTTTCAAATAATGGAACTTCCGTGTGATTTGTGGTACCTCTATGCGCTTGTATTTTTGTTGTACGCCTTACGAGAAAGAGTTATGATTCTTTTTTTGTTCAGGCACTAACCAATCTTCACCAATCTTACTTCTGCCCACTGAAAAGCCGCTTTTGTGATAAGATTACAATTTCCAGCGTCAAAGCAGAATATTCTGAACGTCATAACTAGAGCAGATAGTGGAAAATAAAAAATTCTCTTTGCAGAATCCAGATAATCCAGTGTATTTAATTAAATGACACAAAAATTAGTTGGCATACAGTTAAATTTTAAAGGCTTACCACCGTTTTGCGAATTATGTGTAACTGGGCCCGGATTGCCCAGATTAAATTACGTGACTAAATTCGCAAAACTTGCTAAACATGACTGGAACTAAGGTGAAATTTGGAATGCGTGAACATCATTGTCCAGATGGGTCTTTGGATGGTTCGCTGGCAACTTGGTCCATATTGACCAACGAACCTAAAGCCAAGGGCGAATGGTTGTTAGGGTGTTCGGACACAATATATGATATACCTTTTACTTTTACACATCACGTTTGAGCGCTGGCGCACTTGTTCAGATTGGACCCGAAGACGGCTGATGCCACGAAGGGTCAAAAGCTGCAACAGTAGTCTAAGACTTAGCTGACTACGTATCCATTTACCTCAGTCAAATGTGAGTCGCTGTCAGCTTGGGCTGAATAAATATTTACGGTATCTGAAGTTCTCATTTTTTCACGGTTTCGAATAAATAAGAAGAAATATTTAATTTTTTGCTGTTTTTGCTGTTGTTCCTACTATTGCTTGATCCTCGCTCAATATTTTTCATAGCCGTCACCGCATCCACATTCCGCGTGGGTACTGGTAAGGTTGACAAATTAGCCTCTTTTGAAATGCGACATTTCGAAATGATGGAAGTCATGAGTTAAAAGATTTGTTAAGTGACAAGGTGGATTGCCCCAAAAACAGATTTGGCTGTTTAACCAGGTAAAAAAAAACAGGAAAAGGGCAAAACAGAACATACGAAAACGGAACAGAACAGGTGAGAAAAAAAACAGTTTGCTTCAAAACAGCTGTTCTGTTTACTTGTGGGCGCTTGAAACAGAAAACAGTAAACAGTAAAACAGGAGGAAAAACAGAAATAGAAAACAGGAACAGTGCCCATGCCTACTTCAGACCAAGCCAGATCAGAATAACACTAGGGACTAGCGTCATGACCCATGCTTTCGTAAATAGGCAATACTCATAGCACCGCCATCTACACTTGCGGCATCTAAAGCGAGATAACTTGCGGATATAAACATATCTGGTAAACCTAGGAAGCGGTCTCCACACATCGAGGAAACAAGGGAGGTTGTATCTTTTTTTTTTTGCGGTTTTCAGATTACGAAGTTATTGAAGCCAGCGCTGGTGCACGACTGATTGAGTTTCATTAGGGACGTTCACTATCGCTGGTGGTGGTAGTGTCGCTGTTGGTCGAGTGTGTGTTACTTCTTTCAAGTCTTGGAGCTACTCCCTAGTGTTATTTTGCTCTGGACCAGGCTAACTGGGAATCATATATAAGCAAGACAAACGTGTTCTCCCCTATATTCTTCCCAGGGCCTAGCTAATTACTGAGCAATTCTAGCCTGTTTCAGCTGCTAAGAAATTATTATTATCAGTCTTACTCGGAAATTTTGTGTTGTAGGCCAAATTTCTGGATCCAAAAGCGGAACAAAATCCGATTCTGAACTCGCAAAACAGATCCTCTGATTTTCTTTGCTGTTTCACCGTCTTCGTTCACGGATGCATCAGCTGGGGGCTCTGAAGACCCAAGGTAGCTAGGGTAATTGAAGATCTCTTTTGAATCTAGAAAAAAAAAGAAAAAGGTCATTATACTGACTTAAACTAAGTCCATCGTGTGCCAGTCGCAACCGAATGATTTTTGTTTGTATGGCACTTGCAAGCTCTGGCTGAAGTGCCATATACCGATTGTTTCCGTCTGTCGGTCCGGACGTCTGTCCCACGATGGCGAGTTGGGGTACTTCCAGATGTGCTAGGGCGATGAAACTTGGCAAGCAAATCAGGTATGCGCGTAACTTTTTGAACGGGTGATCGGATTCGATGAAACTTAATAGCTGAATAGAAGACATGTCTCTCGTGTCCCATTTAAATTCTGGACCGGATGTGACAGCTGTGGGGGAACTGGGGGGGTGGGGTGGAGGGGATTTCCCAGAATTCCGCTGATGGCGGTTCTAGGGATTTTCACGAAGAAACTTGGCAAGTATATCAGGGAAACAACCAAACTGACTCGGAACTGAAGCTAATTGAAATAGTAGTTTTCTCGATCCGATCATCGTGGGGGGAGTGGAGGGAGGGGGAATCCAGAATATTTAGTCATGCGTAACTTTATAATGGGTGACCGGATTCCAATGAAATTTAATAGCTAAACGGAGGACACGTTTCTGGACCGGATCCGGTAACTGTTGGCGGGGGGGGAGGGATGCGTGACCCACTTGGACTGGCGACATCGGGATGCAACTTTGTGGGATAACAAAACAATGCTCTAGATAAACCATTAACAGAACCGGGTTGGATCCGCGCATTGTGGGGGGAGTTGGTCCGGAATTCCGGTGATCGCGACCTAGGATACTTCCAGATGTGTTAGGACCATGAAACTTGGCTGGAATATTGGAGATTCGACAAGATTGGCTTAGAAATCAATTACCAAATCTTACCCATAAAGTAAAAAAAAATACTTTTAAGCAAAATACACATTTTAATAGTCGCGTTTTTGTGTCACGTATCTAACAAGGCATTTTTAATTTTCCCGTTTTTTTTTGCACCAAGCGCTTGCTCCTCACTGCTCTTTTGACCGTTGTTCCCAAAACGTATGTGGAGGGATACCTATGACATCGCAAAAGTTGTCCGTCCATCCGTCTGTCCGTATGTGCGCGCTATAACTCACGAAGGGAATGAGATATTTTGATGAAACTTGGTGTGAGGACTCTTTGGGTCAAGAGTAAGGTCGAGTTTGTAGACGGGCTCTGTAGCCCTACATTTAGGGATGGGGGAGGGGGTTTAAATTAAGGGGCAAATCAAATATTTGTAAACAGATGATGTGATAGTCGACAAAGGGGTAAGAAAACATGCTGAACACGATGGTGAAAACCATTTTGTCATCGGACAAGTAGTTCGCTCGGAATCCGGCCAAACCGGAAAAGTTTGTTAAAAGTAAAATTTGTACCTGAAGCTGATTAGATGTTTGATATAGCGGTAAGAAGACATGCTAAACACGATGGTGAAAACCATTTTTTCGAAACAGTCCAAAATACGGCCCATAGGATTGCTTTTGGGCTCGCAGATCTACCAAAACACAATTCCTTCTGGACGAAGCAGGAATCGAACCCGTCTCAGCTCGGCGGGAGCTCCTGCTAGCCAGATACATCACCAAGATTGAAGGTACACCCCACCGCATACTGAACAGCTGGCTTCTACATCAACAGCCCTCCCATAGTCTCCCGCCCGAAATCAAGCGCCTCCAAGCGTACCACCCTATTTTGCCATATGTAGTCAAGCCGAAAATCAGCAGTTTGCCACCGTGGACGATCGTCAAGCCTACGATATCCCTCCGTTTTTCCGACACGAAGAAGTCCGAGCAATCGCTTCAGCATGTCAAAATCAGGTTTGCCCAGTTACGGCAGACGGCTCACAAAAACCACTTCCCAGTTTTCGTTGACGGATGGAAAACAGACTCTTCGACGGGCTGCAGCGCATTTCTTGCTGACCTGAACATCATCACTCTGGAAAAACTACCTCCCCCCCCCCCCCCTCTGCATCATGTCAGCGGAAATCTGTGCAATAAACTTGGCACTTGAGACCCTACTACGACTCCCAACAACTCCCATGAAGGTGACGATCTACTCCGACTCGTTGTCAGCTCTCCAGTCGTTAGCGACCCCAACATGCGAAAATGATGACATCGACCTCCACATGACAGTCCAACTGATCATCGCGCTCTCCATAAAAGGATGCTCCATATCCCTCCAGTACATCCCCAGCCACATGGGGATACGGGGGAATGACATTGCCGACAAAGCGGCTAAGGAAGCGACGTCAGCCCGCCAAACAACCAACAGGCCAATCCCACTTCGAGACATTTCCAGCATCCGCTCCCAGAATATTCTGACTGCCAAACCGCACCCTAAGTTCTCCCCATTCCGTGGAAAAGTCGATAGCAGAGTCTATCACCGGATACGCGCAGGGGCAACAGGACTGAACCACCCAGCACACTCGTACAAGATCCCGACACCTGACGGCCAACCCCCGTCCTCCCCTCTCTGTCCATTCTGCAGAACCCTGAACGAGACCCTGGACCACATCCTATTCCAGTGCAGCCATCTTCGTGTCGATGCAGCATCTTCGTGTGCCTAGCGGAAGAGCTGGAAGCGAAAACACGGTTGTCCCTAACGAACGCCGTTGATTGGTTGGTACAAACCTTGAGTCACCGTTCGGGCTACGTTTCTCGTTCTTCCCGAGGTTCACTGGTGTGTTTTGGACTTATCCATATGGAGTATAGTCAAAAACCGAGAAATAGGATCATTGTGAGGAGCATCGCGAGGAGAATGAGTGGTGGAGGAGGAGTGGTCACCTACGATTTCGAAAAGATTTGGAGCTTCCCAATACTTTTCTTTCACAAACTGGCAATCACTGTCCTCCGATGAAGAGATGTCCACCTAATACTCTTGATACTATCTCAGTCGAAAACCGAGAAATAGGATAATTGTGAGCAGCATCGCGAGGAGAATTGGGAAGTGGTCACCTACGATTTCGAAAAGATTTGGAGCTTCCCAATACTTTTCTTTCACAAACTGGCAATCACTGTCCTCCGATGAAGAGATGCCCACCTAATACCCTTGATGACTATCTCCGGCCTCTCCGGGTATCTAGCGGAAGAAAGGCAGAAGTGGTGTCACAGCTTCTGCCAAAGATCGCCGTGATTGATTGACACAGGATTTGAGTCGTACGGACACGCTTACTCCTTCTTCCTGAGGATCGCTGGCGTGTTTGGACTAATGGCTGTACCATCATACAGAGTATCGCGCCTGCCTAACTTCCGCACTTTTGGCTGTACCGCCCGTCCAAGGGGTAATCTGTGAAAATACCGTTCAATGACATGCCCCCGGGAATCGCGACGACAATTAAAAAAAAAAATCATAATCGCGACGACAATTAAAAAAAAAAAATCATAATCACGACGACAATTAAACAAAAAAATCATAATCACGACGACAATTAAACTAAAAAATCATAATCGCGACGATAATTAAACAAAAAAATCATAATCGCGACGACAATTAAACAAAAAAATCATTGACCCTAATCATTAAGCTTGGGTCCTAACTCACCAGGCCAATGAACCGACTGCATTTCACACCTATTCTCTCGGCCACTTTAACTAAAACAGTGAAATATCCAAAGAAGTTCAGAACTGAAAATATGCAACAATTCGTAATGGCGTAAGACGCGGAGAATGAGTGCGACGCGGGTCCGCTATTTCATTGCAATTGGTTATTTCTCTTTTTGGTTCGAATTCTGGAAATGTTTGTATTAGTAACCACAGAAACAGAGAGACGAAAAAGATCGCATGATCATTTATAGAGAAAGAAGAGGACACGCACAAATTTTATAGATCCATCAGAAATCGACAAGTCGGACATGAAAAGTGACTCGGGGAAGTTTGTTGAGGTTATCAGTATAGGCGTTCATCCGCGACACAATTGTGGGCCACACACTTTTGAGTGTTTGTCGCTGGAACAAGATTGTGCGCTGTGTGCCACACAGTCGAGCCACGAGTTGTGACTCGCAGAAACACAGTTGTGTCTATTTTTGGGTCGGTACGGTAATTTCTAACGTCTGACAATAAAAATCAAATTCATGTAAAATCTTAAAGAATAGAACTCCGGGCTTTCGTCCTTACCATTCCGTGCAAAAAGAATTCTCAGTTTTATGTCTAAATACTTGACAACACTTTTAACTTCTTTGTTCTGACGTGATTTTGCGGCTAAGTTTGAAATTTTCCGCTAGAACTGAGCCATAAAATCGACAATCACTTCGGCAGTCGTTTGCCAGATTCGAGCCACAAAGCGTCCACGAAAATTTTGCTGATCGCGGAAACGTAGTTATGGGCCGCACAAAAGACCGTGGAAACTCTCTTTTCGAGCCACAGTCGACCCACAAACTATTCGTGGGAGTGGGGAAAAACACCTTATGAGAATTGCACGAATTATCACATTGCACTTGAAATTTTCGCTCCTTAAAGTTCAATGGGCACATCAAACTACCCCAATCCCACTCTGTAACAACCTAGGGACAATGCTTACCCCCTAGATCAGCAGCTTTCTCAACAGTTTCCTCTCTGTGATATTTCAAAGCGTAATTTTTTGGGCCAGTACATGCTCAATTTACTAGCTTGGACAAAGATAAAAGTGATGCTTCTTATAATACTTAGTAGATCTTTATTTTATGCATAAATCAGCTTGTATAATTCAGATTTGAATAGATTATTTGTTTTTTAATGATTTTTGTAGCTCTGTTATTTTTTATAAGCTCATTGCATATTCTGGTACATTTTATAAAGCAAGTGAATCAAGCTTCACAACACTATTCCACAAAGCAAAACTTTTGATAGGCACTTCAAGCCATGGAACTTCTGATATGAAACACTAGAACAGTCAGGTAAACTGCATCTGCGGCTTGACTTGGTGACATCTCAAATATATCCTTTTCTATCAAGCATTGCTGTGAGTTTTTGAATTTCCTGCCACGATATCCCAGCTCCTAAGATTTGGATCGCCGAAATGCCAGAGAGGTAAAGACAAGGGATAACAAGAAAACGGCCGATTTTCGTAGCGCCTTCTAAAGGAAGTCGGAAATGTTTATTTGTGAAGCATTCAATACAAAGTAAGTGTCCATTGTGCTTTAAGTAACATAAAAAAAAAATAAGCGGACTAAAATGTTATGATCTCTGCAGTAGAAGTATGACGTTACCATGTAATCATACTGATCCATTCTAAATAAAGGATCCACGAGCGTTGTCTGTGATTGGTTTGAACGGCCAATAGAAATGTTTGACGTCACTGTGCAAAAATTTAGAGGACTTCAATTTAACTTAAGGTTTACAGAAGAAATACATTGAGACTACTGCAAAACAAAGAAGCAGACTGGGAGAACTACGATGGCGCAGGTTATTGAAAATAAGGACTGCGCAGGCTATTCAAACTGTAAGTTCCTCGAGGGGTTAGGAATTCCCGACACCACGTTCAAGCGTTTTCTTCTAGACTGTCTATAACCTGGGCATACTATTCCAATGAGAATAGATCACTCTCATGAAAGGAAATTAAGAATCCCCGTGTCGCCAAAACGAATCCAGGCGGTGAGCAAAGGGGTTAGCGACTTAGAGGCAACGTAAAGTACGTGAATGGATGACCCCTTTTTCAGTGTTCATGGCAATTTTCTGGAGGAAAGTTTTCTGGTATCACGATACATTGACAGTAGTTGGATTTAAGCAGAAATGGCGTTTTCTGAACATCTCTGACAATCTCTGGAGCGGTTTCATTTTGCATCAGGCAGTTTAATGGAGAAGTTTCATCCATTTCTAATTTCTGGCTTCCACCGGATTTCGGAAGAACTTATCGAAGAAAAGATGGAAAATAAAAATGAACTGAACTGAAAAGTGAACTGAATTTCTCGAAGCTTTGGCTTTCAATAAACCTTTCCAAAACCATTCCATCTTATGCAGCATGCGTATCTTCATATCCATACGCTTCGACAACTGGTTCATCACGTGCTTCACGGCTAACGATATTCGTTGTAGAAAATATGCCAATAAAGGCTCTTTGTATCGAAAGCAACTCTAAAGGATGAAAGAGAAGAGGATCAATGGCGGCACCTTCTTTCCTGGTGACGTCTGCCATTTCGAGGGGGTTTCCAAAGATATAACAGAGGAACGATTATTTATTTAATTCATAAGATGGCCAACTCGGTCCGCTACAAATTTAAAAATATATACTAGTAAGTAAATATATACAATATATTTGTAAAAATATACAAATATACTATATATATATTATATACAGTAAAGAACACATCTTATCCGGTTTTCGTATTACCACTTATGGTAACGTTTGAGTACAGCCGTTCTTCAGTTATAGGATTCCTTACCTTTAAAGCTTACGCCGTGTACCTCTTGCTTAAGTAGGTCCGAGGGAAGCTCAAATTCTGTCCAAAATGCGGATTCGCTGCGCCAGCCAAACCAGCCAAAAAAAACTGAAAGTGCCAAAATAATAACGGAAACTCCAAGGTAGAATGTCCTGTCCATATAATATTAGCTCTCCTCAAGCTTCCTAAAATATGAAAGAAAAAGTAAATAGTAGGCTATAAAAGCTGATTTTGTATCAGTAGGCTGTAGCCTACTCCTAGTTGACAGGTGGAAGTATACCCTACCCTAGGGAAACTCTTGTAACTGCTTGAAGTGCCAAAAAAGAAAATGAGATAAAAAAAAAAAACAGCAGGGGGCCTGACCACTTTCCCTTTTCTATGCCTGCTGTTTACTGTCTTTTCATAAAGACAGTTGGCAGCAGTATTGCCACTAGTCACACAATTATGCCATTTGTCCAGATGTTCGCTTCTTCGACAAAGCGAGCTAGAATTCTGCGGACGGTTCCTTGCCAGTAAAATGAAGCTAAAAAGTTGAGAATACTAAGCTATTATGACGAAGCTATTATAAAGCTAGATTTATCGCTAATAGATTATTGGTAAAAAAACAAGACCATAAGTGTCGATGGGATCCCAAAAATCTAATCTTTGATTCAGACAACTGGGTCTTGTCTTCGCCGGATCCAGTCTTCGTCAGGCTCATCATCAGAGAAAACCAAGTTCAGATATACCTCTATAAGCGATATCTATTTTGACGATACTGACCGAGACTTTCTGCTTTACTTCTGCCAAGTTTCCGGTTTCGCCCGAATTCCGAGCGAACTACTAGTCCAGCCAAAAAAAAATTCAGAAACGAATCCGGCGTCTTTCCTTATCCCTATAAAGAACATCTAATCAATTATAAATAAAACTTTGACTTACAAAAATTCCGGGTACAACCGAATTCAGGACTAATTATACGTCCGGGTAAAAAATTATTGTCATATACAGACTCAGCTTCTCTTCTTAGCCCTATATCTGTCATCTAATCAAACTTTTGTTTATAGCAAATTTTCCGGTTTTGGCCGGATTCCGGGCGAACTAGTTGTCCGGGGAGAAAATGGTTTTCATAACCGTTTTCAGCATGCTTTCTTACTTCATAATAGATTATCACATTCGCTGTTTAAAAATATTTTGTTTAATCCTTAATTTGAACCCCCACCCCTAAATGTAGGCTACTGAGTCCATCTACGAACTTGACCTTACTCTTGACCCAATGAATCCTCACACCAATTTTCATCGAAACATCTCATTCCCTTCGAGAGATTATTGTGCTCACAGACAGACGGACATTTTTGCGATGTCATAGGTATCCCTCCACTTACGTTTTGGGATCCCAAAAACAAGTTTCGTAAGGGCCAGAATGTCACAGATTTTCGCAGCCAAAAGTCGCACGTTCGGTCAGAGAGAAGTGGCAACACTGATTGGTATGTCAGGATAACTACTGAACAAGAACAGGGAGTAGACTTAAATCTGCTGTGGCCAGAAAATTATATTATATTGATTTATATTATATTTTATTACAGAAATATCATATTATAGAAATTATATTGATACCAAAACAGTAGCAATAAGAATGTTGTATCCACATGATCAACTTGCAGCTGATGATAGTATTATATACACGTCACAGCTTCAGTCATAACTGGTTCACACTAACGCGAATATTCGCAGAATAGCGCGATTTTTTGTCGGCCACAAGTTTCGTGTCACAGAGCTACAAATTTGCCGCGATTTCTCGGAGAATCGCTGTAATTGGATTATTTCAACTACAGCTACAAAATAACGGAACAAAAATCTAGGGAAATGGATATAACAATTGTTGGAAAAATTAGCTGTCAAATGTCAGCCAGTTATACATGAAAAGAACAGTAAGAAACAAGCAGAGACATTTGGTCTTCAAATCCTAGGAGAATATTGCTTCAGAGATGGCGATGCATGGAAGGAAAAGGAAACAATTTGATGATGATTTTATTAATGCACTTAAGTAGAAATAGTGCAGTATAGACAAATAAAAGGAAAAAATACACCGAGCTTTCAATAATGTAGTAAATGCATGAGATCAAAAAATAAACATTTAAAAAAAAAGAGAAAAGGGACTAATCGGGTCTAAAAAATCTTCTTCCTAGATGGCGTGCAGAGAAATAGCCAAGGGCAGAAACGTGAAGGTCCTGGGCAATTGAAGATAACTTTCAATTGTTCCCTCTTGTAGCTGAACCCAGTCGTGTGTGAACCTTGCTGCGAAACTACAATGAAATAAAGTTTCGCGTCGGATTCCTCTGTGTGAATGAAGAGACAGACAATACAATTTTATATCGATGGCAGCGTGAGGAAGTTTCTAGTAAAGCCTCTTTACACGGAATTACAAGTCCTTCAGGTGTCTTAGGTAAAATGATTGACAGTTGTTTCGGACAGGTGGTTCCACAAAGTAAGTACAAAAGCATTACATCATTACAGCCATTAGGACGACCAATCTATGCAAATGTCACTCATTAGTAACACGATTTCGTGCCACAAGATTTCCAGTACCCGCAAAAGTTCGTAAATCAGTTAGACTACCGATATTTTTTAAGACTTCTCTCCTGATACCCATAAAAAAAAAGACCATAGGTGTCGATGGGATCCCAAAATCTAATATTTGGTCCAGACAATTGGGCATTGTCTTCGCCAGGCTAATCATCAGAGAAAACCAAGTTCAGATATTCTATAAAAAAAAAACAGAAAAACGAGATTTTCGGGGTTTGTTCTTGATCAGCTAGTTACCCCTCCAAGATGAGGTGTGAGGGATGAATACACTTTTTCGAACAGAATATTTTTATAGGTAGGACCTTTTTGTTTTACCTTTATGCTAATGGGGTAGGGAATTTTATTTTAGTAAAGTACAGCCCAAGCCTACTTTAGAGCAGCTGTAGACCTACTAAAATGACTACTGTGTGGATCGGGTCCACGCGAGGGAGTACAACAACTCTGGTACAACAAGAAAACGCGTTGTACAAATGGGAGGCATTGTATCTGCAACTTCCTCGTCCAGACGGGGAAATAACTGGGAAAAGATTTGTTGGGGGGGGGGGGGTCGTTACACTGAAGGCACGGGTTTTGATCTTTCACTTTTAACACCTCACTGACAAAAGTTTCAGGTGAATGCATGTGTTCGTTCACTTCAGCAATTATTCTGTCACCATCAACCTTCAACTTCGCTTTACACTCCCCTTGTTTATCTTTGTTCTGCCTGCGCTTAACGTAACACCTCCAGCAAGCACATCTGTACTTCAGACATTATTGTTTGCGAATGAAGCTGCGCCCAGTTGTTTTACTCTTATATACCCGTCAGTATGTCCATAGGTGAATCCGGGAACCTAACAAATCCCTTGTACTATCCGTAGGGATTATTTGGGACTAGGAGACTCTTTTGGGATTATTTTCTATTTATGCGAGTGGTTTTTCGCTGGGGGGGGGGGGGGGGGGGGGGGGGGGGTTGGTACCGGGGGGGAGGACGGGGGATTTCGGCCGGGGGGTGGTGGTTCGGAGGGAGGGTAGCCGGTTTTTTTTTTGCCGGAACCCGTTCGGACCCAAGCACTTACCAATACAGTCTTTTACTGTTTTGGCGATTCAGATCATGAAAGCCTACTATATGTTATGATATTTGATATTTATTGCAAAAAGCCAACTGGCCATAGCAACTAAATATATCTACTAAAATAACTACACTAGCCCTTTCCGACCCACCGTTGTCATTTGACACCGCCTAGTTCAAAGTCACCTAGTTTCCCGTTCTGCGTGAAGATATTGGGTTCAGTCATAAAGCCCAACATAGCCCTTGAATTTGCCACCGCTTAAAGTCCGGCTTGAAAAACTGATTTTGCAGTTTGGCAAATCTATCCTTGCCAATACGAGCCACCGGTCACTGCTATCGGAAACAGCCCCTCCCAATAATAGAACTCGGTCGCTAAATAAACTTGTACCCCCTAAAGTCCGCACTAATCATTACGGGAACTCGTTTGTGCCTTTTTTAACTTCGGTGTTCAATGCTGAACCGTAGTGCGTGTTTGTTATTTATGTGTTCTTTATTTTTAATTTCTTGGCAAGGGTCCTCATCAGACTGTCAATCTTCAGTATCAACGTCGGGGAAGGAAACAAACCTGTAAACTGTTTAGGAACAACATCGGGGAAGGAAACAAACCTGTAAACTGTTTCCAGGTTTGTTTCCTTCTCCGAAGTTGACCCTGAACATTGACAGCCTGACGAGGACCCTTGCCAAGAAGTGCCGAAATATCGCTGATGAAGAATCGTAGCTGACGTATCCGTTGTATACATTATAAGTAAGTAAGTAATTTATTTATAACCCGCCGTTTTCAGAAAGCGGAGTAAATGAAGAAAGTAAATAAAACACATAAACATACACAAAAAGACACTTAATTTGAAAAGACACTTTATTTGAATATTTGTCCAAATCGTCAATAAATACAAACATAAACACTAATAAAGATTAAAAATTTTCCCGAAAGATGGTACAGCTGGTACAAACAAAAAATGGCACAAACGTCTTTTCGTACCATACATCAGTCACATTTTACCTGTTGGATTTTTGGGATTACACTGAGGCCGCGTCCCATGGTAGTTTAAAAGCGGTTACTTACATGGATTTGCCTGTGAGCTCTCAGGTCAGGCAAAGGCGAGAAATGAGAAACAAACATAGGGGGGGGGGGGAGCAGCAGATAAAAAATACTAGGGAGTATAGAGGGTGGTGGTCTACGAACATCAAAGATAGATAAGAGCGGCCTCCGAGGGGTTCCCAAGCATCAGTCATGTGGTTGATACCGATGGGGTCCAGCATTTGTTGTGTCAATGTCAGATTTTGCGGTAAAAACTCTTTCGGTATCTCAATACCCTATGCAGTCTGACACATCCAACTACCGATCCGGGTACCGATACCCAGGGCCGTATCCAGGGAGGGGGGTTGACCCCCCCCCCCCCTCCCCCCAAACATACAAAAATAATAATTTTGTATAGGCTTTTCTCTCTGATCTATGTATTTAGTGTACTTTTTGTCCGACCCGCAGGCAAACCCCCCCCCCCCCCCCATAAAAAAAAAAATCCTGGACATGGGCCTGCCGGTATCTCTCCTGTATTTCATTCATGAGGGTTGTCGCAAGTAGCAAGGTACCATGTAGGCTCTAACGATTAGGAGTGTTGAATAAACTTTGCAGTTTGTTAATCTGCCAAAAATCTCTACAACCCATTATTTAGTTAGCTTATTTGATAAGATCCTTAAAAATTTAGATGTACCTGATGTATAAGATGTATCCAACCTTACTGCCATCCATTCAAAAAAGGCGTTTGATCTCATTAGCCACAGCAAGCTCGTGGGTATACATTTAAATATATTTAATGTTGATCCTTTTCTAGTTAAGATAGTGACTAGTTATGACAGTGACCAGTCTCGCGACCAGTCTGTCATGAGAGAATCCAATATAGAGCGCTAGGTACTTGTTGCATCTAAATCTTCTCAAGTCCCTTATATCAACCTTTTAAAAACTTTCAATCTTAGTACAATAGCGAGTTGTCGTGAAAAATTATCAGTGAATTTCGGTCTAAAAACTCTTAAACACCCAATCCTCCGTAAAATCCTCCCCCCTGATTTTGAAACCGAACGGCCAAGACCTCGAAGACTAGTTGCGAACCCAATTTGACAATGCTCGTGCTGATTTAAACCGCTATTATCGTGACATTATTTCATGTATAAAGCAAGCTGAAGATGTGGCCGTCCCGCTGATCCGTGTCAGGCGGAATACCCAAAAACCAATCTGGAAGTGTGATCCTATGTTGAAAAAAGTTAAGAATAAGGCCAAATTCTGGTTAAGAATCTGGTCTGCATGTGGTCGACCGTCTCGGGGTACTGTGTTCGATCTAAAACAAAAGACGAAACTTGAATATAAGCGCCACCTTCGCGCCGTCCGTTATTCCGGTGAAACTTTTCCGAAAAGTAAAAGTGAGTGGCGAAAAGTGATAAATTCTGCCAAGTTTCTGGATACAAGTTCTAGTGATATTATACCTCGTCCATCTTGGATCGAACATTATTCAAAAATATTTTCGAAAGTTAATTATGCAGTGCATAAGCGTTTCTCATGTTTGCTCGAAAAAAATTTGCCGTCACGTATAAGTCAGAGACATGTGATTCCAGTTGAAAAGTCGGCTATTGTTAAAGGTATTAAGGGTTTAAAATCAAAATCCGTGGATCTTGATGGGATTAGTGTTTCGAATCTCGTTCCTGGTTCTTTTGAATTGGTATCTCATCTCCAACTGTTTTTTCAAATGTGTCTCAGTAGTTCGTGTGTGCCCGATTCGTTCTTATGCGGTAGCGTCACGTCACTTCTAAAAAAAGGAAAAGACCCGGTTTCTTGCAGTTCTTATCGGCCCATAACGGTAGCATGTACTCTTAGCAAGCTATTTGAATACCTCCTACTACCTTATATCACTAAGCTTGCTCTAAATGATGATAATCAATTTGGTTTTAGATCTGGGCTAGGTTGTCAGCATGCTCACCGTGCTTTGACCTCTTTGTTAAAAGATGCCCATCGCACTCGTCGCGTACTTCATTTCGCAACCCTCGACTTGTCTAAAGCATTTGACAGTGTTTGTCATACTCAAGCATGGACAGCGTTATGCCAGAGAGGAGTAAATCCGTCGGTAATTCACGTGCTTCGTTTTTGGTACTCCCATTCTTACCTTCGCCTTAAGTCTTTAGATAATTCTTATTTTGGTCATATCCCTGTTCGTTGCGGAGTAAGACAAGGGGGAGTTCTTTCCCCGTATATTTTTAATGCTTGTATTGAAGATGTGTTGTCAAAAATATCGACTACGTGCCTACTAGGACTATCTGATATTTCATATCTGGCATATGCGGATGACCTTCTTCTGATTAGTCAAACTGAGTCTGGTCTTGCCCGTTCAGTGAAGTCAGTTACTTCTTCTTTCCGCGATATCGGCCTGTACCTAAATATTGACAAGTGCGAGTTTCTTGTCTTCAACGGTAATAGTTGTTCAGAATCACTATACTGCGGTGGTTTTAGTATTCCCCGTGTTAAATCGTTTCGTTGGCTTGGCATAACAGTCTGCGATTCTATGAATGCTCTCCGGTCGCGTGCTGTAAAAGATATTAGTGATAAGCTGAGGCTCGGTTACTCTAAGATTGTTGCAAATCGTGGACACTATAGAAGAAGAGCGCTAACTCGGCTTTACTCAAATTTTTGTGATCATTCTGTACTGTTTTGTACTGGTATTCGGCCACTTCTGTTGACTGGTGATCTAAAACGTATTCGTATAAATTATTACCGGTACTGCAAATTTCTCCTATATCTGCCTCGTTCTTACCGGAATACAAAACTGATAAAGAAGTATTGTGCGACAGATATTACTGGTGTTTTTGAAAAATTATGTTCCAAGCTAGCCAGTGAAGCGCCTTATAGGCTAGGGTGTTTTCATCGCCTTATCCGTTTTTTTTCTGTATGTGATTAACTTTGTTTCTTGTTTTCTCTTGTTGTTTTTCTTTTTGTATTTACTCCACTTAACCTCTGTTCTGTAAAGTGGGTGATAAATAAATTATTATTATTATTATTATTAAAACTGCAACCTGTTGAATGCACCCACATAAGATACAGTAACAGCTTTGTTCAAACTGTATAACGCTTCATCCACCATTAAAGAGCCCACATGATTGTTGGTTTTAAGCACATATGTTTGACCGTTTAGTATAGTGTAATTACTTTTATTTTTTGTTTACTGTGGTGTTGATGCAAACCGAAATAACAGTTTACTCGGCAGTTACGCTTGCTTTTTTTTATATGTATTGATGTGTATTTATATGTGAGGACTCCCCTGACCTTTTTGGTGATTTTCCCTGACCTTTTCCCGCAGTTTTCCAACACCTTTCGATTACCTCAGCGAACAATTTAACTCAATTACTGAAGAAAACATCCATCAGCTTCGTAAAGCCGTTCAAACTGTCCGAGAAATTAACAATGCGATTCCTCATTTTTTGAAACAGATTACTATTTTTCAACTACGGTATTGCAGTCACAGAGATCGACAAACGTCTCGAAACACTATGCCTTAAAACACAAACGACAATTGTAACGTCACTGACAGCAACGACTTCAAATACGTAAGTTGGCAAGAAAGACTCCAAATAACAGACTGAACTTAAAAGCAAACGAAAAGAACAAGGAGAGGAACAAGACCAAAGGTGTCGATGGGATCCCAGAAATCTAATATGTGATTCAGAAAATCAGGTCTTGTCTTCGCCAGGCTAATCATCAGAGAAAACCAAGTTCAGATATACCTCTATCAGTCATATCTATTTTGACGATACTGACCGAGACTTCCTGCTTTACTTCTGCCAAGTTTACAGTTTCGCCCGAATTCCAAGCGAACTGCTAGTCCAGCAAAAACAGAAAATTCAGAAACAAATCCAGCGTATCTCCTTATCCCCCTATAAGGAACATCAATCAACTTCGAATAAAAGTTTGACTTCAAAAATAAATTCCGGTTATAACCGAATTCCGGACTAATTATATGTCTGGGTATATATTGATTGTCGTATACAAACTCAGCCTCTCTTCTTACCCCTTAATCTGTCATCTAATCAAACTTCTGCTTTTAACCAACTTTCCGGTTTTTGCCGGATTCCAGACGAACTACTTGTCCGGCGAGAAAATAGTTTTCATATTCGTCATCAGCATGTCTTCTTACCTCTAAATCGACCATTTAAGCAACTCCAAACAAAACTTTTACTTTCAACCAACTTTCTGTTTTTTTGCCGGATTCCGGACGAACTACTTTTTCGGCGAGAAAATGGTTTTCACTATCGTTGATGAGCATGTCTTCTTACCTCTAAATCGACCACTTAATCAACTTCAAATAAAACTTTTACTTTTAACCAACTTTCCGAAACCTTTCCTTTTCCGGACGAAATACTTGTCCGGCTAGAAAATGCTTTTCATATTCGTGCACAGCATGCCTTCTTACCTCATAATCAACTATCACATTGGCTGTTTAAAATTATTATGTTTGTCCCTTAATTTGAACCCCCTCCCCCACCACTAAATGTAGAGCTACAGAGCCCATCTACGAACTTGACTTTACCCTTGACCCATTGAATCCTCACACCAAGTTTCATCAAAATATCTCATTCCCTTCCAGAGTTATCGTGCTCACAGACGGACGGATAGACGGACATTTTTGCGATGTCATAGGTATCCCTCCACTTAGGATTTGGGATCCCAAAAATCCAAATCAGGGAATCATCAAAATCAAACCTAGCAGGACCTCCTGTAGGAATAAAAAGCCTGCGAAGGTGACAAAACCAAACTACCCAAGGTCATTTGTTAATGCAAACATACCTTGTTCTGCGAAAGACAGACCAGTCAAAAAATGCCGCCAAATCTATGATATGACTCATTCAATAGCAAAGACTTTATTCGACTAATTCCTGATCAAACAAGCCGTCGTATGCGTTGAAGCACAGACTGGGACGGCTCAAAGAACAGAGTTATCAACTGATAAACTTTGGGCAGAGAACCGACGAAAAAGAAACTTCCAGTAAAAAACAAGAGCTACGAGCTCATATGGCACTTGTTACGAGTAGGCACGGCTCAGTTATGTCAATGATATATCTAGTGTTTGCTAGGTGTCTTCCCACCAAGTTTCATCTAGATCCCTCCACTCATAGCGTTTTCCAATATTTCCGGTTCTCCCCTCCAGCTCCCCCCAAAAGTCACCGGATCCGGTCCGGATTTTAAGTGGGTTGTCTGAGGCATGAGGTCTTTCCAGATATCAAGTTTCATCGAGATCCGGTCACCCGTTCAAAAGTTATAAATACCTCAAGATTCCGGATTCCCCCTCCCTCCACTCCCCCAACAGTGCCCGAATCGGCTCGGTCATGTCAATGATGTATCTAGTGTTTGCTAGGTGTCTTCCCACCAAGTTTCATCTCGATCCCTCCACTCATAGCGTTTCCCAAGATTTCCGGTTAACCCCTCCAGCTCCCCCAAAAGTCACCGGATCCGGTCCGGGTTTTAAGTGGGTCGTCTGAGGCATGAGGCCTTTCCAAATATCAAGTTCCATCGAGATCCGACCACCCGTTCAAAAGTTATAAATACCTCAAGATTCCGGATTCCCCCTCCCTCCACTCCCCCCACAGTGTCCGAATTGGCCCGGTTATGTCAATGATGTATCTTCACACCAAGTTTCATCTCGATCCCTCCACTCACAGCGTTTCCCAAGATTTCCGGTTGCCCCCTCCAGCTCCCCCCAAAAGTCACCGGATCCGGTCCGGATTTTAAGTGGGTCGTCTGAGGCATGAGGTCGTTCCAGATATCAAGTTTCATCGAGATCCGGTCACCAGTTAAAAAGTTATAAATACCTCAAGATTCCGGATTCCCCTCCCTCCACTCCCCCGACAGTGCCCGAATCGGCTCGGTCATGTCAATGATGTATCTAGTGTTTACTAGGTGTCTTCCCACCAAGTTTCATCTCGACCCCTCCACTCATAGCGTTTCCCGAGATTTCCGGTTGCCTCCTCCAGCTCCCTCCAAAAGTCACCGGATCCGGTCCGGATTTTAAGTGGGTCGTCTGAGGCATGAGGTCTTTCCAAATATCAAGTTCCATCGAGATCCGATCACCCGTTCAAAAGTTATAAATACCTCAAGATTCTGGATTCCCCCTCCCTCCACTCCCCCCCACAGTACCCGAATCGGCTCGGTTATGTCAATGATGTATCTAGTGTTTGCTAGGTGTCTTCCCACCAAGTTTCATCTCGATCCCTCCACTCATAGCGTTTTCCAAGATTTCCGGTTGCCCCCTCCAGCTCCCCCCAAAAGTCACCGGATCCGGTCCGGATTTTAAGTACGTCGTCTGAGGCATGAGGTCTTTCCAAATATCAAGTTCCATCGAGATCCGATCACCCGTTCAAAAGTTATAAATACCTCAAGGTTCCGGATTCCCCCTCCCTCCACTCCCCCCCCACAGTGCCCGATTCGGCTCGGTTATGTCAATGATGTATCTAGTGTTTGCTAGGTGTCTTCCCACCAAGTTTCATCTCGATCCCTCCACTCATAGCGTTTCCCAAGATTTCCGGTTGCCCCCTCCAGCTCCCCCCAAAAGTCACCGGATCCGGTCCGGATTTTAAGTGGGTCGTCTGAGGCATGAGGTCGTTCCAAATATCAAGTTTCATCGAGATCCGATCACCCGTTCAAAAGTTAAAAATACCTCAAGATTCCGGATTCCCCCTCCCTCCACTCCCCCCACGGTGCTCGGATCGGAGAAGTGACTATTTCCAACTTAATCATTTGGGGTCCCTGATACACTTGCCAAGTTTTATCGTCCTAGCTTATCTGGAAGTGCCCGAACTAGCAAAACCTGGACAGACCGACAGACCGACAGACCGACGGACGGACAGAAATTGCGATCGCTATATGGCACTTGGCCAAAGGGCAAGTGCCATAAAAATCGATCACTTACCAGCAGCAGTCAGCATGGTTTTCGCTCAAATGGTGGATACAAATCTTCTTGACTCCTACAGTCTTGTAACTGACCTACTAGAGAAAGGATTACCTGTGGACATAATCTTGCTGGATCTAGCCAAAGCATTTGACAAAGTTTGCCACTGCTACCTCATTCACAGGCTACATACCCTATCTCTTAGTCCAAAAATGATCAGTTGGATTGATGATTTTCTGAGGGATAGAACGCAGCGAGTGAAAGTGACCACTGGGCCAAACAGTCACGCACTCCCTGATGAAGTCAAAGTCACCAGTGGGGTCCCCCAGGGCAGTGTCCTGGGGGCCGACCCTGTTCAACATCTACATAAATGAGCTAGCCCTTATCACCAGCAACATAACCACTCTGTATGCGGGTGATTCAAAACTAATAGGTCCGGCCAACAATCTCTCCAGACTGATCTCAACCACATGTGCTCTTGGGTCAAAAGATGGTTGCTGGAATTCAACACTGAAAAATGCAAGGTCATACACTTCGCACACAACAACCCCAAGCAACAGTACCTCATGACGCAAAACCCTGGGAGTCACCACACACTGGAGCATGTTCAGGAGGAAAAGATCTTGGCGTTATTGTTGACTCCCGTTGCAATTCAGCACCCACTCACAGAACATCTCAGCCAATGCTAGCAGAGCCCTAGGCATCATCAAACACAGCATTACGAGCAGAAGTAAAAAGTGATCACCAAGCTCTACAAAGGATTAGTAAGACCCAGATTGGAGGTGGGGACCATACTGGCCACCCCCCGATTCAAAAAGGACAAGGCAGCTCTTGAGCAAATCCAACGAGGGACCACTAAGCTGATCGTCGGTATGGAAAACAAGCCCTACAGTGAGTGCCTGAGGGAACTCAACCTCTCCTCCTTACTCTATAGGTGGAAAACGAGGGGACACGATCCAGGCACACAAACTCCTCTCAACCAATCAAGAAAATGAGCTCCTGGAGATTGACCCCTCCCACATAACACGAGGACACCCAAAACGTATCCCCAAACTTCACGCAAGGACTGGAGCAAGATGTTACTTCTTCTCGAACTGGATTGTGAACCTCTTCAACAGCTTCAGGGAGGACACTGTTGCTGCTGAATCGACAGAAGCATTCAAACGCCGTTTGGATGCTGAGTGGAGAGACAGACCGTGGAGATTTGACTGGGATGCACCAGAATCTTCCAATAGACTGTAACCAACCACAGATACAACAGTCATCACAAGGAGTGATTCAAGAGGATCAAAAGTCCTTATTTCCCTCCGAGCTGTGATTTAAGGTAATTTAAGGTAATAAGTATAGACTGAACTTTTTCATTAATTTCCCTGACCTTCTGAGACTTTTCACGATTTTCCCTGACCCAAAAAACTTCCCTGACTTTTCCCTGATTTCGAGAGCCGCACGAACCTTGATATGTTGACGTTGGAATCAATTAGTCGGCATGTGCTGTGAGTAAGATTCTTAATGAATAAACTATTTGAAATTTAGCCGATTATCTACAGGTTGTGATATCACACTAAAAGTCTATATTTTCTATTTGCTAACATAACTGATTAATTGATTGTCCCTAGAATAGTTTATAAGCATAAATGCATCAGGCGCCTTGGTGGCGGCTCGGCTCTATACATATAGATACAAATATATATTCTTCAACACTAACTGAATAGAATTTTCCTATTTCTTTCATGACATCATGAAAATGTCACTGCCCACAGACCTATGGGTTCACAGAATGATATTATCATAACAGAATTCTGAAATTACTGACTTTGACCTTACAAAGAAAATTCGGAACAACAGCTCCAACTCAACTTTCCCATCCAGCTTGGAAAACTCTCCTTGATCTTATCTATAGAGAGATTGCACCATACCCAACGAAAACGGATGGGATCATAACGAAAAAATTTAACATTAGGAAGTATAGGACTTTCAACTTTAAGACTAATTTACTGGCCTTTGATAGCCAATTTGAGCCAGAAAATTGCATGATCTTTATCTGGCTCCTTCTTGTTGGAATAATATAAATTTTGTAAATGAGTATTCTTTCTGATCAGAGTTTGAAGACGTCAAAGTCTGTAAACAAAGACGCAGTCTATTCCTATTGGTTACTTATGACACATTTTTCAAACCCTCATCATCGCGGATAAATAGGGTTCGAGACTACTTTTTAGTGTTCAAACTTTGAAGCCTTCAAGCTCTTACTTCCTTGGAAACTCTTTTGCAAAAATAGAATTACCGTAAAACCCCCTAACAAGGAACATGCCAAACAAGGGACAAAAAACATGGAAAAGTTTTTAAAAGCTTTGCGGAAAATACGGTAGCTAACTTAAATAAATATTTATTACAGTGTCGGACAGTCTATAAAAATGTAATCACCTTTCTGGTAACTCTCATACCTTTCCTTGAGGATTTTTTTTCGCTGAAGTGCTGAAAAACATTTTTTTTTTTATAAACAAAAATCTTGATCTGGCTTCAGGAATCTACGGCTCCCACAAGCAAGAACAATATGTCAATTTGATGGCCTGTTATGTATCAGTGTTGACACCAATTTTCAGTCCATTATCTTCATTATTATTTTTTTTACGATTTTTTTTCGGATCTTCTCATGTCTTGGAGTGCCCTAACTAGGAACAATGAAAAAATGTAAAAAAAAAGGAAATAAGTCGATATAGGAAAGCTGACCGATGCCCTTAAAGCTCTGAATGCTGGTATTTATATCATGAGATAGTTCGGAATTCTAAAAACTAATATTTTGACATAGAAAAGGTCACAAACAAGACTACGAAGTTTGTTAAATGGGGATACACCTAATCACTGATGAACTAGATGAACTTGACCTTGTTTAAAGAATTATACTGTGTGGCTAATGGGGTTATCCCATGACAGCATCTGACCTGCGATGCTTCAGTAAATATCATCTAGACAGGATAGTTCATTCTTCGAACATATTCATATAATTTCCCAGGAACAGAGTGGGCGAAAAATTTCGTAAAACATCATAAAGGTGAGCTTTCTGCTAGAATGGCATATTCTTACGGTCTATTAGTCGAGTCTTAAGACATGAATCGTCTGGTAATTTATCTGAAGTCCATTGTGAACAAATGCCTTTTATTACAAGTTTTAAGGGATTTCTTACCTCTTGAAATCATAAAAACATTGATATCTGTGCCATTTTAATCATTTTTTCAAAACTTTTTTCACCAGTAGATAATTAAAGCATTTTTTAAAGCATTGGTGCTGTCCCTTGATCAATTTAGGCTTCCAAACAAGGTTCAAAAGTGCATTAAAGTTCACCATCCCTAGATAGGAACCCGCTGCCAAACAAGGGACACCCTCTAAGAAAAAAATATAAAAAAACTAACTGTAAGAAAAATCTGAAACTTGGCAAACTTGGTGAACTAGCTAAGACCCACGTTGGGCCAAATTTGAAGTTTCTGCGACTTTCAGAGCTGAGGTTATTAACAAAAAACATGAAAAACTGTCCCTAGTTGGGAGTTCTACGGTATACGATTAAGGAATAGCCCAATTATCACTCCTGCAAGTCATTGGCTCAGAGTGATGGTCAAACGCCAATAATTTAATTTCAAAGTTGAAAGTCCTATATCTCCCAATGTTCAAATGTTTTTGTTACGTTCCCCTGATGCTGGTGTAGGGACATCCGTTTTCATTGGGTAGGGAGCAATCTATCTATTCCAGAAATATGTCTCCCACTGAACAGCTGAATAGACTGGAATCAACTTGAATAGACACTGACAGAAATTGGACACCTGTGACACTGACCAGACACCAGCCAGACACTGACTAGCCTACCCAAAGCCTACCTTATAATCCCCCCAAAAAAGAATAAGCCAAAAGCTGGCCGACAGAGGGAACCTGAGTATTCCCTGGCAGATTAACTCATTATTAAATCATGGATTAACTGGATCAGGATTAACGGATTAACTGAAAAGATAACTGGTTCCAGAGCTAGCCCAAGCCTGTCCCTATACCCCTTTAATAAATTTCCATCACATACCGAAAGTATCTTCTATAATTCGACCGGATAACTCTTTTTCAAGTGAATCTCGTTCAGTAGTCCTTCTAATCTCAGTTTACAGGATCAGGCATGGGCTGACCAGTTTAAAAGTCCGCTGCTTCGTTTGCTTACGCAGAGATACTAAAACAGTTTCACGTTTCTTGATGTAAGAACCATAAGAGTCTTGTCACAATCCTCTTTATGACGAAGTCCAAAACACTGCAGTGAAACTCGGGAAGAACAAGAAACGGTGCCCGAACGACTTAACCTCTACAGCTCAAATCCTGTACCAACCAATCAGGGCGTTCGTTTGGGGCAGCTGTGGTCAGGGGCGTCCCAAAGGGGACGGAGTGGGGGGGGGGGGCACGGCGCCTCCCTACAGTCCTTACGTTTTGGGCATTCGGTCAAACGAAAAGCCGTGATGCCCACTTTATAAAACCTTTCTTCCCCACATTTCCAAATTGGGTGATTCTTGGCTGGTTACTGTATTTATTGGTTGGTATCGAATTTGGTAATTCATCCAACTTTTGTTCAATCCGCATCGATCTCACCGCATCGCGTCTGTCTCTTCGTAAATTTGATGATTTTACATGTTTACTTGGTCTCATTCGTTACCGAATTTGATAATTCATCGTACTTTTCTCAACCCCGTATCTGTTTTATCACATTCGGGCAGTGCATTCAACATTCGGTGATTGATCAGATTCATTTGGTTTTGATTCGTTACCGAGTTCGGTAATTCACCAAATTGGTTTTCAGTTCGTATCTGTTACCAGACTTGCCACATTTGGTTGTTTTAAGTCGTTCTAACAAGACTTTTATTACATTACGAAATTCGGTTGTTATATCGCTCCCGATCTGTTCCCTATTTTTTAGCTAGTTCTTCGATACTACGAATTCATTGTTTGGTTCACCCCAGTCACTGAGTTCGGTGACGTAAAGCATTGTCCAAATAGATGTAATAAGCTGAATAGCGCTATGCGGGATGTTTACGTCTTAATACACGCGCCCGTTCAAATAGGATCTCAAGAGGTTTTCAACAATGCGGCGGTCGCTGCTGCCACGTTGATAGCAATTTTTCGAGCTCCAGAAAGATCAGAAAAGGTTCTTAGCACTACTTGAAGTACACGAGTAAAATTTGATGCCCATCGTATTGTAACAAAGCTATTAAATTAGCGGATGGACAGCATTGGCCTTCTAACTAATAATAAGCAGTCGTAACAGAACACAAACGTGTTCTTTTGAAGAAAATGTGTTTCTTTACCTTCCAACAAAGTAGAACTTTTATGCTTCCCGTGGCAACCCTGACGACGCTGCTCCTTTCCTCGGACCGCTGGCGGAACCAATCAAGCGATCCGATTGGCCCTGCCCTGCATAAGGGAGAATAGAACCGAGCTCTTTTCTCCTTATTCGTCTTATTACAGCGCGCCCCGAGGAAAAGAGGAATCTGTAATAAGGCTTATCCGTCGTAATACACCTTACTACACCTATTTGCACAATGCTTAAGTGGCATTTATTCGGCTCTTGTTCTTTACCATTTACCGGTAGCTTCAGCTGGGTGCCATTCGTTACTTAACTTTCCTTCTGATGATTGCAGTACTTCAGGAACTAGCACGTCTCTTGACTTGAAAACTAGCCTACTTTTGTTTACTGTAAATTCAGAATAAATGTACTTTGTATCTACTTTACTGTGGATGGCCTTATTTTATCGCCAGCCAGCTCTGGGGCTTAATAGGTAGTCTGAGAATCGTAAAAAGGCACTTTGATCATTAGTGTTTCAATAAAATTTCGCATACGGCGGATTTCGCAGTCCTCACTATCCAGAAGAAAGTTGTGTCTTCTTTAATCTTGTAGTTGGCGTTTGAGGCTTGGAGTTTTGGGGGACTGAACCACACTAAAAGCTAGAATTTGCACCGAAAGTATAGTTAAATGTTGCCAGAAAAAATTTCGCCTAAATTTTATTTGTCGAGGCTACAGCCGTTGGCGACGTTGTCGCTTTGTAGCAATGGCCTCTGTCGGCACATTTTCAAGTCCTTTTGGCAAAACTCGGAAAAAGGGGGGGGGAAGCGTGAAAACGAGCCAAGTTTTTTGGGATCCCAGAACGTAAGTGGAGGGATACCTATGACATCGCAAAATTTGTCCGTCTGTCCGTCCGTCCGTCTGCTAGCACGGTAACTCTCAAAGGGGTTGAAATATTTTGTTCAAAGTTTGCACGATGACTCTTTGGGTCAAAGTAAAGGTCAAGTTCGAATATGGGCTCCGTAGCCTTAAATTTAGGGGGGGAGGATTCAAATTAAGGGACGACAAACAAACATTTGCAAAAACTAATGAGATAGCCGATTTCGAGGTAGGAGACATGGTGAATCCGAATATGAAAATTATTGTTTCGCCGGACGAATAGTTCCCTCGGAATCCGGCAAAACCGCATATTTTGGAAAAAGTAAAAGTTCTATCTGAAGTTTATTGGATGTTCGATTCACAGGTAAGAACAAATGCTGAATCCGAGTATGAAAATTATTTTCACGGCAGATAAGTAGTTCGCACTGAATCCATAAATTTAGCATGGAGTTTTAACATATCCATACAGAGTGAGGAGACATGCTGTTACAACTTTTGAACACACTAATGATAAAAAAAAAAGAAGTGTATGCAATCAGTTTAGTTATCTCCGAAGTCCCAACCGGGATTTGCTGGGTCGAAAAGTCAGAATGCATCCGACAAGTATCTGGTAACAATTTAATAAAAATTTGTCAACCAATTTTTTAGTCCCTAACCTACCCCTATATTTACAGAGGAGAAAGCTCTGCGCGTGTGTGACGTCACTTTGTTTAATCTATGGTGAATTCGGTCGCGTGTATACGCAAAAGTTAATTGGGTTTAATAGAAGACTATTTAAACCTAGCGTACGGATTCTTTTTGTTTTGGATTGTAGGGGGAGGGGGGTCGAAATATGTTGTTTGAATTTCGTATAAGGATTCACTGGCAAAGTAGAGACCAAGTCCGTAGATGGGTCTTTAGCTCTACATATAGAGGCAGAGGAGGGGGTACGATTTAAGGGTAAGAAGATATGCTAAATCTCGCTTTTGACAATCACTTTCTACCCAGACACAGAGTTCGCCCGGAATCCGGCCGAACCGGAAAATTTATAAACAGACGAAGTTCTATCTGTAGTATATCAGATGTTAGATATAGGGGTAAGGATATGCTAAGTCCGTTTCTGAGCTTCAGCTTTTGCCGGACAAGTAGTTCGTCCAGAGTCCGGTCGAAACCAGAGATTTGACAGAGGTAAGGCAGGAAGATTTGATCAATTTCGTCAGAGTAGATATGAGCCTAGGGGTAAATACACACACTCTGCCCGTATCTGAACTTGGTTTTCTCAGATGATTAGCCACCTACCTTCTTCTGTTTCTAAATCTTAATATCAAAAATGTTCAAGGATTCTGGCGAAGACCGGATATCTACAAGACCGTATTGTCTGGATCAAATATTAAATTGTGGGATCGCATCGAACCTTTGGTCTACTTTCTTTAGACTTGATTTTGTACATACTGTTCAACTATAAATATTCCTTCAGCCCAAGCTGACTCTGAATCCCTGTCAAATACTATGCAACTTTTTACATTGTAGCTTCTTGAAGGCAACTCGCTATGCTTTTATGGCACTTGCCCTTCGGCCAAGTGCCATATAGCGATCGCAATTTTGGTCCGTCCGTCGGTCTGTTGGTCGGGTCGAGTGTTGCTAGTTCGGGCACTTCCACAGAAGCTAGGACATGAAACTTGCAAGCGTATCAGGGACCACAGATGATTAAGTTGGAAATAGTCACTTCCCCGATCAAAGCATCGTGAGGGGGGAGGGGGGGGGGATCCGAAATCTAGTGACTTTGGGGGGAGGTGGAGGGGGAACCGGAAATCTTGGGAAACGCTTAGAGTGGAGGGATCGGGACGAAACTTGGTTGGAAGAACAAGCACAAGTCCTATGTACATCGTTAACTTAACCGGACCGGATTCGGGCACTGCGGGGGGAGTTGGGTGGTCGGAATCCGGTGATCTCGCGAGTTCGGTACTATGACGATGAAATTGATATGCATATCAGAGACCCGAACAGACTGCATCGACAATAGTCGTTTCCCCGATCCGCCCATCGTGGGGGAGTGGAGGGATGGGGAATCCGGAATAGTGGCATGAATAACTTTTGAACGGGTGAACGGATTTGAATGAAACTTGTCAAGTGGAAACAGTTATCTTCTCATATGTTCCACGTGAAGTCCGGACCGGATTCGATACTTGTGGGGGGAGTTAGAGGTCGAGGGGCACCGGAAATCTCGTGAAACGCTTACAGTCGAGGGATCGGTATAGAATTTGGTAGGACGTTCATAACAGAACCAGATCTTATCGGGGATTTTTGGGGGGAGTTGGAGGAGCTAGTTTCCCGGAATTCCGTTGATCGCGAGTTATGACACTTCCAGATGTGTCAAGGACGATAAAACCTGGCGGGCGTATTACTGACCCGACCAGATAGACTTAAAGCTCAATGGGCACTAACTATGCTTTAATTATTATAACATGCTTCACACATACACATTACTGACTAGCACTAGATAGCGCTTCAAAAACAAGCCGTTTTCTTGTTATCGCTGGTCATTGACTCTTTGGCGTATCGGCGGACACGATTTCAGAGTATGGTATTGCAAGGCACGGAAATTCAAAAACTCTCGGCCATGTACGAAAATCAATCTTTTTGTAGGGCTGAGTGACGAGAGTGCCATGGCTGCTCAGATCTGATGAAACTTCCTGTTGTTTGTAGTACCGAAGAAAAGTTTTTTTTTACTGAAAGCTACAACACTACCAAAATGTACAAATATAACCGACCTACTTGTAGCTGATTCCAGAGCTTATAAGGAATTCTCAGGTAACACTAATATTTGTCAACATTACAAATAATCCGGAGTAGATAATACCAATGAATAGATAAGAAAAAAGAAACCCCGCTTATCTTTGTCAAAACTAGTAAATCGCAGTATGACAATCAGCAAAAACCAGCGTAACAATATATTGGCGAAAATTAGTTGTCGAGGATTATGCTGATTGCTGATATTCTAGGGAGTGGTAATGTAGCATCATGATTGTTTGAACCACCCATTGAACTTTAAGAACTCGAAATAATGCCCAATTAAAACTTCCGTTCCTGGATTCGACCATTTTTGAGGGACCTAAGGGAATCCGGAAGTTACTGACTTCCGTAGGTTGCGAACGGGTGTTGCGATTCGAGTGAAACTTTATGAGCGTGTTCCATCCTACTTACCGTAGTTACTACGCATGACGTCACCAATTCTGGCTTTTTGCCGTCAAGACTGGAACGATTTTTTTATTTTCCAGCAGAATCTCATGCCACAGGCGAATCCGACCAGTCACGTTACAGAGATGCGTAGTTACTACGCTTACTACGCTCCCGAGCATGGTAAGCAAATAGTAACTATTAGTTACTATTCCGACAAGGTTGAAACGGTCAGCGTAGTAACTTTTCGTGAGGATGGAACGGAAATAGTAACTAATAGTAACTATTGTTAGATGGGTGGAACACGCTCTATGTGTGACAAGAACTGATGACTTAGATATGCAAAACATGTGTCCGAACCACTGAGGCCATAGCTGGAGGAGTTGGAGGGGGTCCCGAAACTTTTTGACGTGCACAAAAACCAAACAAATGGGATGCAAGTTGGACAGGACCAAGTTTATTCGTTGTTTGGCGTCCAGCCTGGATCCGGCCACGGTAGGAGGAGGATGAAGCGGGAACTGGAAATTTGCAGATATGATACGGTTCGAGTTAAACTTTGTGGACGGGAAGAGGAGATTTCAGAGATGCGAAGTATATTTATCCGGGTCGTATTCGGTCACAGTGGGGGTAGTTGGATGGGTTGGATGGGGAATTTCTGTGGCTCGCATAGAGGTCAAACGATTGGAGCGATTTTAATGAAACTAGGAAAAGTAGAGGGGTCGTACATGACATATTTTAGGGTCCGGACCGAATCCGACGACGGTGGGGGGGGGGGGGAGAATTTACGAAAAATGCTCAGATTCGAGTGAAACTTGTTTAAGTGACCATTGCTTTTGCGGGTAAGTACAATACCAACCGAGCCACTGACAAGGCGACTCTTCATTCATATCCCAGTACAAGAACGACCCAACCACCCTAGAACTGAAATACATGCTAACGAGCTTGCAAGTGCCATCTGAGCTTCTAGCTCTCGTTATAAAATAATTAATAAATTTGGTATAGATTCTTGAAGGTAACTCGCTGTGTTTTAATAAAAATTTTTTTAATAAATTCGGTAAAAATCAGGTACCGATTCGGTTAATTTTACCCGGTTCGCCAAAGGCTCGGTACACGCCTGGCTGTGGTGACGCATTCCGGCTCTTCCGATAGGTATATGGCTATTCTTCCTCGGCACGGAGAGTTGGTCATCAAGAGGATCGGTTCGACCGGATGGCTGATAAAAAGCATATTTACGTTCTTATCCAGTCTTATCTTATTTGTATTTCAAGTGTTTGTAAACGCTGGTTTATAAATACTCTTCTATTACAGGTTGAAATGGAGAAGAGTGTCCTTCTTTTAGCCACTGTTTTGTGTTTCACCTCACTTAGTGCACAACCTTGCAGTAGAAGAAATGAAGCCCTACTGAGTAGACGATATCCCGTAGGTAAGAGCTATATAGGAAAACGGTTATTCGGTCTTAAAGGACCCCTCGCACTATTTACTCTTCAACTGACAGCATTTTCAAATATTTGAATACTGTAAATATAAAGTATGTTGTGCTTTCAAGAAATAACTCACGGTTTTGGCTGTTTTAAGCCTTTTCCGAGACCCGTTGACTTGTAGCGAAAACAGGGAAACAATTTACATAACCGTTTTTTCCGGCAAATGAGAAAATCAACGTGGTTTTGTTAGAGGAGGTTAGAATGTACTGTACAAAATCGGGCTCTCCGGGTTTAGAAATATATGGAGTGATTATGGAATAGGTCTTATTAGTATTATAGGTAAGGTGAGACAACTGAGAAGGGCTGGGATAGGACAATCTAGTTACCCATCACTTATTCATTTAAATCGGTTTGAAGACCCGCTGAAAATGCGGAACTTCGCTGTTACGCTATTCACGAATAATCGATTTTCAAATAGTGTAGTTGTGTGATTTGCGGTACCTCTATGCGCTTGCATCTGTGTTGTGTGCCTTACGAGAAAGAAGGAAGGAAGGAAAGGAATTTCAACAACATGTTGAACATATTCTTAAACCAATAGCCCGTCTCAATATGTGACAACAGGTCACCTGTGCAAGACGGACATCAAATTATCAAGATCTATTTGTCATTTTTTTTTTTTTTTTTTTGTTCAGGCACTAAGCAATCTTCACCAAGCTCTCCACTGCCCACTGAAAAGCCGCGTTTGTGTTGAGGTAAAAATTTCCCGCGTCATGATACAATTTTTGTTGTGGTGACGGCTGCAGATCTTCTAAACGTCATAACTAGAGCAGATAGTGGAAACAAAAAAATCCCTTATCGGAATCCAAACAATTCTGTGTATTCAGTTAAATGACACAAAAATAAGTTGGATTTTCAGTTAAACTTCAAAGTGTGCGATGGAAAACTCCAGTTGCAAACAGATGAATCCACGTTCAACCATTATCGCTATTCTACAATGGAAAACAAGACCTACAATTCCGATGGGATCCCAAAAATCTAATATTTGATCCACACAACTGGGTCTCATCTTCGCCAGATCCAGTCTTCGCCGGGCTAATCATCAGATATACCTCTATAAGTCATATCTATTCTGCAAGGCCGTATCCAGGGGGAGGGGGTAGGGGGTTGACCCCCCCCCCCCCCGAAACATACAAAAATAGGGATTTGTATAGGCTTTTCCCTCTGATCTATGTCTTTTTTGTACTTTTTTGTCCGACCCGCTTTACTTCTTCAAAATTTCCGGTTTTCGAATTCAGCATGTCTCCTTATCCCTATAAAGATCATATAATCAATTTCAATTAAAACTTTAACTTATTACAAAAAACTGTTTTAACTGGATCTCGGACGAATTATATGTCCGGTTGAAAAATTATTGTCATAAACAGACTCAGCGCCTCTTCTTACCCCTAAATCTGTCATCTAATCAACTTCAAATAAAACTTATTACTTTTAACAAATTTTCTGGTTTGGGCCGGATTTCGGGCGAACTAGTTGTCCCGGTAGAAAGTGCTTTTCACAGAAGTGTTCCATGTCTAATTACCCCTTAATCGACCATTTAATCAACTTCAAATGAAACTTTTACTTTTAACCAACTTTCCGGTTTTTGCATGATTCTTACCCCATAATTGACTATCACATTAGCTGTTTAAAAATATTTTGTTTGTTGAACCCCCTCCCTCACCCCTAAGTGTAGGGCTACAGAGCCCATCTACAAGCTTGACCTTACCCTTGACCCAAAGAATCCTTACACCAAGTTTCATCGAAATATCTCATTCCCTTCGAGAGTTAGGCTATCGTGCTAATAGACGGACAGACGGACAACATTTACGATGTCATAGGTATCCCTCCACTTACGTTTTGGGATCTCAAAAAAGGTATTTCCGAAGTGAATTGCGATCACCAACGGCCCAAATTATATGTTGGCTCTTTCGGAACTAGCCAGTGGTTTTAATTTCCAAAACGAGAAAGAAAAAACAAATTTATGAAAGAAAAAACAAATTCATGCATGACTGTTTTCACCAATATTGGTTTCTATCACCGCGAAATGGGAGTGAATAAATATTGTTCTAATCTATTTCCAGATTTTCCTTTGATAAAATCAATCAAAAATGGACCAGGAAAAATAATTAGTTCCCCTTTCCTTGATTTTGCCCCACTAATTGTTTCACTATATTTAGCTCTTGAGAAAGGAGTGGAAAGTCTATTAGACGTTCAGAGGGGTTGCCGCGCTTAAACTCCTAAGACTACTACCCACAAGTCACAACACAAACTTTCGGCAGAGTCCCGGCATCGTCACCCATGCTGTTTTCATCATTGCGATGGATTACAATGACAAAGTTTGCCTCACCGAGAACTAATTTAACCATCACATATCAATTTTAGAGTGCCGACCCATCCTACAGACGACAGACATCAAAATTTTCCTCACCGTCAGTTCACTGGCAAGCTTCCAAAATGGTGATGTATCAGAAAGAAAGCTTGAAATCAATTGGTTCAACGGTCAACCCCGTGACGGCGATCGAGTAGCTCTTTACCACTATGTCCCCGGTGCATGTTCGCTTGAAGATTCACTGGAAGAACACCAGCCCATTTTGTCTACGGATGATTGGTATATGACGAATATTAGCCTTCCTAGATACGAAGAGCTGGACATGGTAGGAAAAGATGGTTGTCTTGACTACTTTGCAGCGTATATCAGGAATGGAGAGGTGCTAGCGACCGACTGCATAAAGGTAAAACATTTCGAAGGTATTCGCTCTTTCCCGGTTACCACCGCCCCCACTCCTACTACATAATAAACATTTTGAATGTTGTTGATAGATAATACTTTTCCGTAGGCTTTTTCCGGATTCTGTTGCGAACAGACGATCTGGGTCCGGTGCTCACAGAGTCGAATCCTGCCAGGATTTTCGGCACAATCATCAATTCCATGCGGAAAAGATTGATATTTTTTAATTTCATGATAAAAGGCAGGAAATAGAAGTAGCCTATACCCAAAAGTATCGTAGCCAGTAAGAAGTGGCGTCACGAGGTCCTTGACGACGAGAGGCGACGTTAATTCCAAACAACAACAACAACGACAAAGTTAAAGGAACATGTTGCTTTTCTGCCATTTATAATATACCTAGCTGGCTTATGGGATTGTAAGATTTGTCTGCATTGTTTCATTTTGCGCCTACAAATTTGTAGGGCTTCTTCATCCGTGCCGACTTTTGCCCGTTACGCGACGTAACGTTTGCCAGAATCTTCAATTTCCGCTGGCAACTCTTTCATACACAAGAGGCATAGTCTCGCCGTTCCCCGAGGACTCCACTTGAGGAGTCCCCGCGTTTTTGTTTGTCCGGGGGAATCACTCCCCGTATTCTCGCGAGTCCCCACGGACGGGAATGTTCCGATTATCATCATCATCATCAAAAAGGACTCCCTTTCAGATTCAGAGGTGAATCAATTTTTGCTCGTGTTGGTGCAATGTAAAAGTGATTGAAAACAATCAGAATAAACAAAATAAAAAATAAAGTGGATCCAGACAAATTTCGTCAACTGTATATTTTTTTTTCTCGAACAAAATCCATTTTGGAAGCATTCCCCGTGTTCTCGCTGTTTCTGTACGCGGAGTCCGCGTGGAGTGACTCCCTCTATTCTCGCCGTTCCCTTCGATTCCCTGAGGAGTCCTCGGGGAACGGCAAGAATACGCCTAAGGATATGAGAATCTTCTCTTTTTTACTTATTTTATTTCCTTAATTTTCCTACTTTTTAACCACGGAGCGTTCAGTTTTCAAACGTTTTGCGTCCAGCAGCCGCATCGGAAAGCTGGATAGAACCGACAAGCGCTAACAAGAAATTCACTAAATCCAGATGGAAAGTACTGATATTTTCATGAAACCCTTTTTATAGTGAAAAGATTGTTTCTAGTAAGAGTTGTGCTTTAAAGGACTCCTGAACAATGAAACCATACTTGAAAACACCATGGAGAATGCATTTACAGACATGGCCACGGAGAGAATTCTTCTCCTGAGCGTGACTTTTCAAAGTAGGGATGTTTGTTTCTGGAGGTTTGCACATTTCTAAAATTGTTCAGTACTGAAACAAGGACAGATGCAAAATGGAGCAAAAATCATAGCTTGGAAACGCTATTTCGTATTTGGATCGGGTTTTCTGCAGGCAATGTTAACGGAAGTCATACAGATAGGGATGATACTTGGTACTCTTCATTCAGGTGTCCTTTAAAGGCGGTATCCGGCTGAACATCATAAGAAAGCGCTGGGATAGTAACACTTTATTTACCTAACCATTCCTTCTTAAGACAAACTACGACTGGATGACAACCAGCCGAAATTTCATCGGAGAGAAAAGGATTCGGGAAATCATGATCCCAGGAACTCACGATTCTGGAGCTTACAGTTACATTGATGACTCTGTCCTGAATAACGTCATAACCCGCTATGCCACGACGCAAGAAGAAAACTTATTTAACCAGCTATACCTGGGTATTCGTTATTTGGACATGAGAATCCTTGAAGTTGGTAAGAGAAAGGGCCCATAATAATTTGGTCATAGCTTGGTTATCCATATAGATCTTCCACTAAATTTCTGCGGTCGCTTTGATCAACTACTTTTTACAGCGCTGAAAGGCACTGCTGTTTTGCCAGACAGACGGCGTGTTCCACCCTTCTAACAATAGTTACTATTTCCGTTCCATCCTCACGAAAAGTTCCTACGCTGACCGTTCCAACCTTGTCGGAATAGTAACCAATAGTTACTATTTGCTTACCATGCTCGGGAGCGTAGTAAGCGTAATAACTACGCATCTCTGTAACATGATTGTTCGTAACGTGTTTGATTCGCCCGTGGCGTGACATCCTGCTGGAAAATAGAAAAATCGTTCCAGCCTTGACTTCAAAAAGCCAGAATTCGTGACGTCATGCGTAGTAACTACGGTAAGTAGGTTGGAACACGCTCAGAATCAGTCCATGTTGTTTTTCTTTGATTCCAGTATACATGTTCTACGTTTGGTCTTAACTGCCTTCCGTGTGTCAAAATCTATAAAAATAATAATAGTAGTAATTTATTTGTAACCCACTGCACAAAAACAATGTGAAGATAGTGGAGTAAAGAAGAGAAAAGAAACAAATAAACAACTGAAGAAACACTAATACAACAAAAAACAAGAGCTACGAGCTCATATGGCACTTGTTACGAGTAGGCACGGCTCGGTTATGTCAATGATATATCTAGTGTTTGCTAGGTGTCTTCCCACCAAGTTTCATCTCGATCCCTCCACTCATAGCGTTTTCCAATATTTCCGGTTCTCCCCTCCAGCTCCCCGCAAAAGTCACCGGATCCGGTCCGGATTTTAAGTGGGTCGTCTGAGGCATGAGGTATTTCCAAATATCAAGTTTCATCGAGATCCGGTCACCCGTTCAAAAGTTATAAATACCTCAAGATTCCGGATTCCCCTTCCCTCCACTCCCCCGACAGTGCCCGAATCGGCTCGGTTATGTCAATGATGTATCTAGTGTTTGCTAGGTGTCTTCCCACCAAGTTTCATCTCGATCCCTCCACTCATAGCGTTTCCAAAGATTTCCGGTTGCCCCCTCCAGCTCCCCCCAAAAGTCACCGGATCCGGTCCAGATTTTAAGTGGGTCGTCTGAGGGATGAGGTCTTTCCAAATATCAAGTTCCATCGAGATCCGATCACCCGTTCAAAAGTTATAAATACCTCAAGATTCCGGATTCCCCCTCCCTCTACTCCCCCCACAGTACCCGAATCGGCTCGGTTATGTCAATGATGTATCTAGTGTTTGCTAGGTGTCTTCCCACCAAGTTTCATCTCGATCCCTCCACTCATAGCGTTTCCCAAGATTTCCGGTTGCCCCCTCCAGCTCCCCCCAAAAGTCACCGGATCCGGACCAGATTTTAAGTGGGTCGTCTGAGGGATGAGGTCTTTCCAAATATCAAGTTCCATCGAGATCCGATCCCCCGTTCAAAAGTTATAAATACCTCAAGATTCCGGATTCCCCCTCCCTCTACTCCCCCCACAGTGCCCGAATCGGCTCGGTTATGTCAACGATGTATCTAGTGTTTGCTAGGTGTCTTCCCACCAAGTTTCATCTCGATCCCTCCACTCATAGCGTTTCCCAAGATTTCCGGTTGCCCCCTCCAGCTCCCCCCAAAAGTCACCGGATCCGGTCCAGATTTTAAGTGGGTCGTCTGAGGGATGAGGTCTTTCCAAATATCAAGTTCCATCGAGATCCGATCACCCGTTCAAAAGTTATAAATACCTCAAGATTCCGGATTCCCCCTCCCTCTACTCCCCCCACAGTACCCGAATCGGCTCGGTTATGTCAATGATGTATCTAGTGTTTGCTAGGTGTCTTACCACCAAGTTTCATCTCGATCCCTCCACTCATAGCGTTTCCCAAGATTTCCGGTTGCCCCCTCCAGCTCCCCCCAAAAGTCACCGGATCCGGTCCGGATTTTAAGTAGGTCGTCTGAGGCATGAGGTCTTTCCAAATATCAAGTTCCATCGAGATCCGATCACCCGTTCAAAAGTTATAAATACCTCAAGATTCCGGATTCCCCCTCCCTCTACTCCCCCCACAGTACCCGAATCGGCTCGGTTATGTCAATGATGTATCTAGTGTTTGCTAGGTGTCTTCCCACCAAGTTTCATCTCGATCCCTCCACTCATAGCGTTTCCCAAGATTTCCGGTTGCCCCCTCCAGCTCCCCCCAAAAGTCACCGGATCCGGTCCGGATTTTAAGTCGGTCGTCTGAGGCATGAGGTCTTTCCAAATATCAAGTTCCATCGAGATCCGATCACCCGTTCAAAAGTTATAAATACCTCAAGATTCCGGATTCCCCCTCCCTCCACTCCCCCCCACAGTGCCCGAATCGGCTCGGTTATGTCAACGATGTATCTAGTGTTTGCTAGGTGTCTTCCCACCAAGTTTCATCTCGATCCCTCCACTCATAGTGTTTCCCAAGATTTCCGGTTGCCCCCTCCAGCTCCCCCCAAAAGTCACCGGATCCGGTCCGGATTTTAAGTGGGTCGTCTGAGGCATGAGGTTGTTCCAAATATCAAGTTTCATCGAGATCCGATCACCCGTTCAAAAGTTAAAAATACCTCAAGATTCCGGATTCCCCCTCCCTCCACTCCCCCCACGGTGCTCGGATCGGGGAAGTGACTATTTCCAACTTAATCATTTGGGGTCCCTGATATGCCTGCCAAGTTTTATCATCCTAGCTTATGTGGAAGTGCCCGAACTAGCAAAACCTGGACAGACCGACAGACCGACAGACCGACAGACCGACGGACGGACAGAAATTGCGATCGCTATATGGCACTTGGCCGAAGGGCAAGTGCCATAAAAACACAAAAAATCAACAGAACAAACGGATGAGCCCGGGATATGGAGTAAGCCGTTCGTACGCTTGTCCAAATAAATTTTTATGAAGCTCCTGGAGTTTTGCCGTTATATCAGAATCCGTTGGAGGGAAGGAGACCACCGTTCGTGACTCTTTCGAATACTGACCATGGTTATGTTGCCAGAGGGAAGAGATTTTCCAAGGAGCAGTCGGTGCGCTAGACCGTAGGCGGTCAAAGCTTACAGTTTAACTGAAAAGCCAACTTATTTTTGTGTCAACTCGATGAAAAATTTATTTCAAAATAGTACTATGAAGTAATATGAAAAAGTAGCATGCAGTACTAAAGATGATACTACGTACTTCTACTTCAAGGCTACCGTGTTACTGCATACTACTATATGCTACAATTAGCAAGACCGGATGGTAAAGGTAAAAAGGTAAAGGTATCAGCACTAGCCTTGAAAGGCCAAGCTGGCGGTGCTGATCTCCGACTCTCGGCCCTCAGCCAGGAAGTGCAATGGGGGGGTTGGGGGCCAGCCATCCTGTGCTTTCACACACCCTTCCTGTCACCTTCCCCGGATTTCTCCAGGTACCCATTTGAAAGCTGGATTGGCTTTTTCTTGTCTTACAGGGTTACACCACTAACCCCCGTCCCAAACCAAACAGTAGGCACGACCGAGACTCGAACAAGCGACCCTTCACCTGCGAGTCCGGCGCGCTAACCACTCGGCCACGGACGGACCAAGACCGGGTGCTACTATGGCAAGACACAATGCTACTATGGCAAGACAGGATTTTACTAAAGTTGTTCGGTATTTTTTCGATAGCAGAACTGTTCGATATATTTACGGGGATTCGGTAGTTATACAGAATCCTAAATAGGCTATCGGTACAAATCTCTTCGGTATAGTGATCAGGATTCGGTATATTTGCCAGTATTCGGTAGTTATCACGAATTTGGAATAGAACTTAGTGAAATCATTTGGTAATTTTTCGGTGCCGGAGTTATTCGGTATATTTATGGAGATTCCGTAGTTACACAGAATCCCGAATAAGTAATTGGTTTAAAATTATTCGGTATCATGATTGGGATTCGGTAATTTATTCAGTATAATTTCCAGGATTAGGAAGTTAACCACGAATACTGACTTTGTTCCAGTTTCGACGAAAGTATACCGAATATGAATATTGTTCGGTAGTCTTTCGATACCAAAACAATTCGGTATGATAACCGGGAAACGCTAGTTATACAGAATCCCGAACATGCTATCGGTCTAAACTTATTCAGTATAATAACTGAGATTCGGTAAATTATTCGTTATAATTACCAGGATGCAGAAGTTACCACGAACCTCGAAACTCAGAAGAGGTCGAGTGAAGCACTGGTCGCAGACAAAAGGAATGATCCATGATATCATCGATAGTCCTTACTTTTATTTTGGGTCCCAAAAAGAATATCTATTCATAAATATTTAGAAAATTCCGCCTGCAGCACTTTTCGTAATATTCTCTATTTTGTGGAAGGGCGCGTCATTTGACGGGGGTTTCAAGGCAGTTTTAGGATTGAAATTTCCAAACAGTAAAAGCTAGAATTTGGATGGAATTTAAGATCAAATTAAAAGCAAAAAAAAATTCGCCGGCGTCGCTCACTTTATGTGATTATGGGTAGCATACTGACTAGACTAAAGTTGCTGCTATAATAGGTAGAAGCTGTTACTGCAATCAACCCCGGCAGTATATTCTCCATGTGGGCTTAGCCAGAATGCTGCTTAATAGTTGGCTTATCCTCTTTCATGCTGCCTTTTATTGTTGCTCTTCCTACGTAATCGTTTCTGTTCCATAATTTAAAGCTCAGATTCTTAGTTCTACGATTCGGTAAAATTTTTGGACGATTCGGTAAAATTTAGGCTCTGCACCTCCCCCCCCCCCCCTCACCGAAAATGCACTTGCGACGCCCCTGCATGCAACGTTTTCGTACTACTACAATACTACTACGCAGGCTACAAATTTTTAATCGGGATTTAATTGAATACACTGAATTATTTGGATTCTATTTTCCACTATCTACTCTAGTTATGACGTTCAGAATGTATGTGGCTGCCAACACAACGAAATTCTACTATGACGCGGAAAATTTTAATCTCAACACAAACGTCAGTGTGCAGCAGTGAGATTGGTGAAGATTGCTTAGTGCCAGAACAAAAAAAAATCATAAATCTTTCTCTTGAGGCATACAACAAATATACAAGTGCATAGAGGTACCAGAAATCACACAGAAATTCCCCTATATGAAAATCGATTATTCGTGAATAGCGGAGCAACAAAGTAACGCATTTTCAGCGGATCTTAAAGCAAACTTCAGTGAATAAGTGATGAGTACCTAGATTGTCTTATTTCAGCCCTTTCGGTTAAACATTAAACTACACAAGGCCCTTCAATCATTTCATTCGCATTTTAGGATGAAAGAGGTCCAAAGAGAAAAGACATGGCCATCTGGTCAGAGCAGGGTCAGAGACACGTATACGTTATGTAAAATAATAAAGAAAGTATTCGGCAAAAGGACTGATTTCGACTAGAAAACATTAAGAAGGCAGCGACGAAGTGTCGCACGCTCCTCTTTTTGATGCAAGGACTCCTGCTTCCTTGCCTCCGGCGTGGTCTGCCACATTTAGGTTGAGTCCCGGAACTTAACGATCGTTTAACAGTTTTTGACTTTTTGCGTTCCACGTTTCTGATTTCGAAACTTAAGCTCCGCCCACCTACAAGTTCCGTTCCAGAGCTTAACGATTGTTAACTATTTTGTAACGATGGTCGGTGAGCATCGTTACAAAAGAGTTAAAAATTGTAGAACTGGGAATAGTTAACGATCGTTAAAGCTGCTGTTAGCTCCGCCCCGAAGTAAAGTTAACGATTGTCAAGTTTGTGAACCGCAACCTTAGGTTGTGTTCCAGTACTGATCATTTGTTAACAATTGTTAAATTTTTGCGTTCCAGGTTTCTGATTTTGAAATTTAAACTCCGCCCACCTACAATTTCTGTTCCAGAGCTTAACGATTCTTAACTATTTTGTAATTTGGTGAGCATCTTTGGGAAAATTAGAACCGGGAAAAGTTAACGATCGTTAAAGGCTGCAGTTCGCTCCGCCCCTAAATAAAGTTGACGATTGTTAACAATTATTAAGTTTCTGGAACGCAACCTTAGTGTAGCCCCTCGCCCTGCTAAGGAAGAATCCCCACCGGCTGTACTGTACTGTACTGTACTGACTGTACCTACTGTAGGTGCATTTCAAAAGAGTACCTCCATTTTCATGGATTTTTAAATTTTATAGACAACGCTACCGAACAATTCTGGATCCACCATGGTCCAGTGATCTACCGTCCGGCTCGCGACGATATCGAACGAGTGAAGCAATTTCTGGACATTAGCCGCGACATCGTCATCTTCGACATCCACGGTGTTGACGTCTCTTCCCACCAGGAGCTCCAGAGTTTTCTCGTTGAAAATTTCGAAGGATACATGCTTCCACGGAATCTAACCTGGAACGCGACACTGAATGACCTATGGTCTTACATGGACAACAGCGGTTGGGTGTCGCGAGGTGGAGTTATCGTCACTTACAATGATAGGAACCTGGTACGTCATCCACTCTTATGGGAAGCGGTAAAGCATAAATGGGGAAATGTACAGAGCACCGAAGATCTGAAAACATATTTGAATGGCGTTATGACCGAAGCAGAAGAAGGTAATATTATTTTCTTTTTTTTCATTTCAGTAATATACTCAGCAAGCAGAGAGGGAACGGGTTAAATGAAATGAGTCAGGTTAGAATTATCATCGATGGTTGTAGCCCACTACAGTCGATTTGAGTTCGAAAATACCTAAAAATACTTCACAGCTGGTGACTTTAGCTATCTGTTATGTGTGTTTTGCTGACCAACTGGTGACTAGTTGTATGTGAGTATGTGCTTGTTTTTTTTTTCTTTTACTCTCTCTTCGTCTGACAGTGGACAAATTTGATCGGCGAAAATTGTACTTGTTCATTTACTGTGTACACACAAAAACGGCCCAAGAGGCTAATGAAAAGCCGGTCTTCACATTTTGTGCTAAGGCCTGTTACCTGGTGAATCCAGATTTGGGAGGCCTTTGCTTTAAATGTCAATTATGGAGACCCAAGCTTGGCTGGGTGGAAAGGGGTCAGTTTTAACAAAAGTGTTATGTATCTACATTCAAGGCTAGAGTGAAATGTTTCAGTCGACGTAGTGGCAAAACTTGTTCACATATGTCCTTAATGATATAGTCGTGACATAACTAAATTCTCGCCCTGCAGTTATCTTTATGTCAGCTCGAACGATGAAAGGCGTATTCCCGCCGTTCACTCCTCGTGGAATCGAAGCGAACGGCGAGAATAGAGGAAGTCACTCCGCGCTGGTGTTGGGCGATATTGAGGAATATCGAAATATCGATATTTCGATCTTTTCGATTATTGATATTTCGATTATCCTAAACCGATATTTGAAACGTTTTATACTGCTACACTTTTCATGAACAAAAAAGTTTAAACAAGAACAAATTGAACTAAAAGAACAAAACCTAACATTTTCCACGCTTTTTCTTCCCATTCTGTTCCTCCTAAATCAAGTTTGAAATCCCTATTCTTTATATTGTTCTGAAAATCCCGAATAACAGGGATTTAGCAAATCGTAATGCACCTATAAAAAATATCGATATTTCAAAAGTCAATATCGAAATATCGATGTTCTTCAATATTATCGGTATTTGGATTATCGTACCGTATATCGCCCAACACTACTCCACGTGGACTCCTCGTGCAGAAAACAGCGATAACACGAATGCTTCCAAAATGGACTTAGTTCGACAAAAAATACGCAGTTGACAAAATTAGTCTGGATCCACTTTGTTTTTGGTTTTGTTTATTCTGAATGTTTTTAGTCAATTTTTACGTTGCATCAACACCAGCAAAAATTCATTCCCTTTCGAATCTGAAAGGGAGTCCTTTTTTATGATAATGGTGATAGTCGGAGCATTTCCCGTCCGTGGGGACTCGCGAGAATACGGGGAGTGAGTCCCCGGGACAAACAAAAGCGCGGGGACTCCTCAAGTGGAGTCCTCGGGGAACGGCGAGAATGCGCCTCTAGCTATGTTTGGCTTCCGGATTCCGGTCCGCATTTGTCCGCTGGGACCAGGAATAAGAATGCACGTTTGTTAAACCTCAAACTTAAAGGTATCGGAATGTACAAACTTTCAAAATAAATAAAATACAAAGTTAATGTCTAGGGAACCGGGAGCCGTGCCTTATGTCGTACGGACTACGGTACCAGTATTCTCAAAGAAACCAACTGCACAAGCTACGATTCCGGAGCTGACGTCACTAACTAACGGGAACTTGTATTTGCTGGCTGACATTCCGGTAGTTAACGGAAATAGCTCATGTAAACGTCATCTACCAGCTCCCGGTCCGGTAGCCTCACGGAATTGTGGATACAGAAGCTAGGGTACCGGTGGGTGGTACCGGACACTATTTCATTCGAGCTCGTGTTCCGGTAGTATACAGACGGAATATGGAACTTGCGGAATAGTTTGGCTGAGAGCTAGGATTCCGGAATTTTCCCTGAATTATGGAATATAACATGATATTACCGGAAACCACAAGTGGAGAGCTAAGTACTGGTAGTAGCCACTCTTTGGTTGATAATGGCCAACTCACGGACTCAAACGACCATGTGCTAAGGTTCCGGTAGTGCCGAATTGACTTTACAAACTTACGGACATGTGTCAATACGGACCTGGTAGCCAATATTATTAACTCACGGAACCCAATCGCCATGGCTATTGTTCCAGTAGTGCGTGATTATGATTATTAATAATTTTACGAGTTGATAATATTTGATACCGGACTCTATATTGATACGTGTCCATGAGGTCGTTTCTTTATGGGAAATACAAAAGGATGTTGGAGAACAGAAGTTCAGACATAGTTGATAGTGACAAACGGATACGTCAGCTAAAGTATTAAAGTTCTTAAGCTTGAAGTATTCTTAAATTATTTAAGCATTATCTGACGTTACCAATGTGTTGCTATCAACAATAATTTGCAGTAAGCTTGGGCTGACACCAATTTTAGAAGCTGAGCCGGCAGGTGAAATGCGAGATGCATCCAGGAAATGTCAAAGAAGAGCCATCTCCGCTAGTTATATCCACGGGCGTCCCAACCCAATGTTGTCGGCCAGTCGGTAAAAAGTAAGCGAGTTCGCTTCCACTCGATTTTTCGTCAAAACATTTGTTTTTTTCCATGAAAACAGTCGTTTTTTCTGAAAATTAGTTGACTTTTTGTGATAAATTTTTTTTTTGGCATCGTCCCCCACCGGGGGCGCTATAATCTTAAAGCTTGGGAAAATTGTACAGCACCTTCTGCGCTCCTTCTATACTATTTCGTTCTGGTGTCACTCATGTTCTGCGAAAGAAGGAGATCAAAAAGATGAAATCGTGTTATTTTAAATATGCGAAGCACCTGCTCCACTTGTAGAAATCATGCCATAACCATACTTTGACGGAGAAGTTTAAAATTCAAGATGCAAGTGTTACCCTTTTGGATACTTCTTGGTCGCTATAAAAAATCATCGACAACAGAACTCAACCAGCGCACGACCTTCTACACTGCTTCCTGGCCAGCGATTGAAATTAAGTGTTTATATGTTTTATTTATTTTCTTCATTTACTCCGCTTTCTGAGAATGGCGGGTCATAAATAAATTACTTACTTATTACTTACTTACTATAACAAACGTTTTTTCTGAAAATCAGTTGACTTTTTTTCAAACTGTCGTTTTTTTCTTGAAAACAGTCGGTAAAAACTACCAGCCAGTCGGTAAATGCCTAGCCCTGCCCTCCCCCCCCCCCCCCAAACAAACATTTTGGCTAGTAACACCTCTGGTAATATCCTCTTTCATCAATACTCCAAATGGTTTTCTTGGCTGTGCTTTGGCCTTTGAAATTTGGGTAGTGAAGGCTCCCAGTTAACACCGGTCTTTCTTCACAGGAATGTTCGATTTCCCTTGGTCTGCAATGGCGGAGCTGACTCCGACCTCGTCTGACACCATCTATGATACGTATGGCGGACTCCGCGGTGCAGCGGACATGGTTAATAAGAACGTCACTAGATGGCTTCGCAATGATTGGCTTCAGTCGGCAACCATCGTAGCTTCAGATTTTTTCCTTGGAAGCAACGTCGTAGATATCTGTATTTTAGGAAATAAAATTGTACAATCTTAGAAAAAAAACTATTTTAGTTTCTCCAGGGTTTTTCTCTAACTAATCAAACCTGATTTTATAAGTCTCAAATGTTTTAGGGATTTTCTACTATCAGTACATTATAAACTGGCGTTCAGTTCAAATTGGTGTGGTAGCATGACTTCACAGTTAGGATGACTCGGAAAAACTCTTAAACTCTTTATGAATGGCGAAAGTCTTGGGCTTTAATGCCCAAAGTGTCTTGAGATTAGTGTCTGTACTAGTGCTCGGATGGTTCTTTGTTTTATTTTGCTTTGTGAAGCCTCTGCTCAACTCAACAGAGGCACCATCAAATTCGCAATTAGATTTGAATGGAAATGCCAACCACAGAAAAACGTTGGAGAGGCTCAATCAGGCTCTAAAAGAACTTAGTGAGATCAAGTCAAAGAATGATGAACTTAAAGAATGGGTTAAGAAAATTACTCGTGGGTAAGAAAGACTCCTACTTATGTAGCCTATTTATCTTTTTAGACTAATTATTATTATATAATGGTGTCACCTTTATTGTTTGGAATTCCATACAGTTGTGATGTACAAAGTGACGTCACATTTTGAGGACAGATAGAACAGTAGAACAGCAGTAGAGTTATGCTTACATTTGACGATGCAAAACGGATAAGTCACAGTCTAGTATACTAGCCCTTTTTCAGTCACAGGGCTCAAACTTCTAGCACCATGCCTGAGTACTAGACGTTTGAGCACTATACCCTGAAATTCATACATGGTGCATGGATTTCAGCATACAGTGCACACATGAAAAAGCACAACTTGTTGGTATTTAGTGTGTAACGATAGAAATTGTGCTTTTTCATGTGTGGGCTGTATGCTGAAATCCATGCACCATGCATGAATTTCAAGGTACAGTGCTCAAACATATAGCACTCACGCACAGTCTAGTACACTAGGCCCTTTTTTGACACCCATTCACAAACGGGGTGGCATGCCCCCAGGTATGAGTAGGGTACTCATACGTATGTGTACCCCTTCTTCCCCAGAGGTCTACCAGTCTACTACACTTTCTAAATCAGAATTAATTACTGCTTACCGACTGCTTCGTCAGGTCTAAGGATTACAGCAATAAATAGCCCTGCTTCAGAGGAATATTTTGGTATACTTCTACTATTTTTTTGAATCTTGTATCCAGGTAAAAGGAGCCACTGGAACGAAGCTAACACCAACTTCTGAAAACATGGCGGATCGCTGTGGTACAAAAAGGACCGTGCACGCTACCTCGCGTCAACAAACAGTGTTGCCAGATGTCTCCGCAGCATCTAGTGAGTGACAGACGAAGCAAAAGTTGCGTTTTGATCGAATTTTTGTTCGCCGGTTGTTTAATTTCCGATTTCCGAAAGCCGCCAAGGTTTACCGTTTGCTTAATTAGTGTTCTTACGACTTCAGCAATCCTTGCCCGGTCGAAGTTTCTTCAGTTGCGTTTTTATCGAAGTTTGTTCCACCTGGCATTGATTCGCATAGTATTGTCTGGAATTTTACGACGTATCGAAGAGGTATTTTTGAAACCAAGACCCAAGCAACAAACTGATGGGACCAGAATTTGAACAATTATGCTGATTGCCTAACAGATTGCAGTGACGGCCAGCTCACATTTTAAGCTCCCCTATTTTGTCTTCGCCATTGCGATCTTGTTTTCCCGCCCTATCTAGAATTGCCAACGGTTAAGATGTGTACACACAGTCCGATTTCCGCAGTCAGGTGCGAATCTCTTCTTTCGCCGAAGAACTGTGACGCATATACGTTTTTTTCCGTAATAAAGTATATTTCGCAAGCTTATTTCGGTGTATCCTCAACATAGTAATTCACTCCTTTTTCAGTATCTGATTTTTTCATAGCCTCGTCTCAGTTATGACTCTGTCCGTGTTACCTTCTCAATATAACAAAATTTGTCGTGGTGTTGGACGTCGTATGGAGTGTTTGTATTTCCTAGGTCTGGATGTGTGAGCAGGCTACGTACGATTGAAATTTAAGTAATTGTCATGAATCGTGTCAAAATTCTGCATACTCTTTCGTTTAATCAGTATAAAATGGAAGTCGTGATTTTAATTGCTGTCCTGAAGTGGCAAAACTAGATATTGGTTGCCATCCCCCGCGACCAAATTGGTCTCCGACTTACTTATGCCTACAATCGGAACAGGGGTTTGATTTTACTAATCAAGGGAAAATGAGCAGTTTTATTTCAAGAAGAAAAACGTAATAAAAACAAAGAAACACGAGAGATATTTTACTAATCAACCAAAGCGAAACGACGCTTCTTCAAGTTCGCGAAACTGTCCACTGCGCGATTGACGTCAAGCTTCTTGCTTTTTCAGGTTCAAGCTGGGGGGGGTTGCCCCCCCCCGCCCCATAGCAAATTACGCCCCTGCATCGGAAGTAGACTCTGTGCCACCCGTTCACTTCTAAAAGTAATCATTTGCCTACGTCAAATTAAAATTTAATAGATTTATTCTAGCTCAAATGCAGAACTCGTTCATAGTTTCACAAGTCATGATCAGGCCCCTTTTCTGAGGCAATCTTCTTGCTCGGATGTACACGAAATTATATGTAAATCTTTCCACAAATGTGTAAAGTAGGCTATCTGCTGAGGGCGAACAAAGGTGAACTTCAAAATCTATGCTTGGGGACGTTTCGATTGGAGACATTTCGAAGACAATCCCGTCTTGCCTCGTAGAGGTGTCTCTCAGACACACGATTTCGGCTCTGGCCTACTTTAGCTCTAGTCTACAGTGAACGAATTGAAAACGGATTAGCCATCTTGCCACAATAACGTTTCCACTCTTCCGCAGACCGTACTCAAACTCTTTCCCCCTTTCCGATCCGACACCAATTGGCCGCTTTAATTAACCCTTCAACAGAGCTCTGTAAAGATTACGCAATTTCTCTATGGTGAAAATACACTCAGGTAGCACTTGATTTTCCTAAGGGGCTGCTCACTGCCTGTTTTGGCTACACCAAGAGGCTGGCGGCAGGGACTTAACACCTTGCAACAGAAGTGAGTAGCCCCATGGACCCCCCCCCTTCCAGTTCGCGAATCAGTTCGAACCCGTGAGAACTCAGTGCATTTCGCAGATGACCCAACACATCAATTTTTAATAAAACTAACCACATAGGTGTCTATACCAAAAGCTTCAAGGCACTCCCGAGGTCAACTCTTTACGCATAAAGACGTGTTGAAATTTTATTGCACTTGCACCTTCGCTCAAGTACCATATACCGATCACTTTTCGGTCTGTCGGTCGGCCCACTTTCCTCGAGTTAGGGTACTGCCAGAAGTGCTAGGACAATGCAACTTAAATTGGCAGCCATATCGGGGACCCGACTAAATTAAATTTGAAAAAGTCACTTCCCCTCTCTGACCAACGTGGGGGGAGTGGAGGGTTGAGGAACCTGGAATATTGAGGCATGCATAACTTTCGAACGGATGATCGGATCGTGATGAAACTTTATATTTGGAAAGATATCGTGTCTCAGATGTCCCATTTCAAGTCCTGAGAACTGGAACCGGTTCTCAGGAAACCGGAAGAACCGGATATCTTTTTTTTTTTTTTTTTTTTTTTTCAATCAATCAAGTTTAATCCAAATAGCTAAAAGCTAGAAAAGGAATCTTGTGAAACGCATAGACTGGAGCGATTGGGATGAAACTTGGTTGGAAGAACAAGCATATAGGAAGAACAAAATATGGCAATTCGAATTGCATATAGTCTCCACTCACACACCCCGGTAGATACTATTCGACAGATAGCTGGAGTAAGCAAAATGGAAGACAGAGTAAAACTACTTGTTGTAAAGTATTACTCAAAAATACAATGTTACGGGATCAAGCATATCGTCTATTCGTCAGTATTAACGTCTGGAATTGCCCCTACCAACCATCAAGTGGGAAACCGGAGACAGCGATACAGCAGAACTGAGAGAAGTAATGAGGGAAATACAGGAACAAGGAATAACCATCAGATTTCAACACGTCCCTAGTCACTGTGGTATCGCGGGCAACGAGGTAGCTGACAAGAACGCACAACGGGCTCTTGACAAAACAACACCAACCAACAATAGACCTGCAGCGTTCCGAGATGTCCTAAGGAACAGACTAAAGAAAACAGCAGTTGCTCCACTTCCCGCACTGACATCCCCTTTCAAATCAAGATCCGCGAGCACAACCTTCTTCAGGCTTAAGAGCCAAGCAGTGCTACTGAACAGAGAATTGTTCCGACGTAAGCAGAGCATCACCCCCCTATGCAGACACTGCCGTATTTGGGAGGAATCCTTACAACACACCCTATTCGAATGCAGACAATTACAAGAAAGAAGGAAGAACATGCTATCAACCTTCAGACGACTCCAACTAAAACCAGAAGTAGCTACCATAGGCCTCACCCACAAGATACCGAAGAAAGAAGAAACGGAAGTTTTCACAAAAATTCTGGAACTACTAGCATCGTCGAATATCACGATATAAGAGATTGAGGACTTCAACCAATAGTCAACCGACTACAAAAAGAAAAAGTCTAAGAGGGTCAGTGGATCCCAATGACTATATCATAGAAGAAGAAGAAGAAGCACAAGCCGTAGATACATTAAGTGCGCGCTGTTGGCTTCTTAGACCTTTGCGAGCGTGTGACCTGATCGAAAAGGTCTAAGAAGCCAACAGCGCGCAACAGCGGCGCTAGCAACACCTAGAATCCATTGACGAGGAAGAAGCCTGCGTGGGCACTGGGCCCGTTAGGCGTATTCTTGGAACCTACTACTACTACTAAGTGACAGAACAGGATTCCGACACTGTGGGGAGTTGTATGGGGGGGGGGGATTCCGTCGATCGCGAGTTACGGTACTTCCGGATGTGATAGGACGATCAAACTTGACTTGAACATTAGACTTGACGAGATCGTGACCATCTCATGTTAACCGCCAAGTACAAAAAATACATTTCAGCAAAATATACGTGATACGTCGAGATATATTTATATCTCCCTTAAACTATGCATATTAACCGAAAAGTCAAAAAAATACTTTTGATCGACGATATGTATCCATGATCGTTAAATGCCCATAACCATTTTGGCCTCGAAAGTTAAGATTACAGATCAGTTTCTAGCACCCTTAAAGTGTGCATCATCACAGCCAAGTGCTACAATAAATACGTTTTTACCAAACTATCCATTCTCGCAATCTCCTATGGCACATGATCACTTTCAAGGGTCTTGCTTACAAATGATCACAACACACCCACGAATTTGCATATTCTTTTCCTACTTCCTGAATCAGCCTTGCAAATGTCATATGAGCTTCTAGCTTTTGTTCATCGAAGGTTGAAGATGCCTTCAAACTACAAGAGTTGCGTTTTTGATCGAAGTTTGAAGACCTCAAAGGTCTTTTTTTAATTACCGTTTTCGGTCGCCGGTCACAGTTTATTCGTCCTTCGAACTCTGAGCGTCGAACTTCATGAGCTAACAAGTTCGAAAATGGCTTGAATCGTCGAAAAAACGTCAACCGGGCAAGGATCGCCGGAGTCGTAAAAACACCAATTAAGCAAACGGTGAACTTCGACGGCGTTTGAAAACGAAAATTAAGCAACCGGCTACGCTAACGGCGATCAAAACGCAACTAAGTTCGAAGTTTGCTCGATTCGTCGAAGAAACGTCGACCGGGGCAAGGATCGCCGAAATCGTAAAAACACTAATTAAAAAAACGGTGAACTTCGACGGCGTTCGAAAACGGAAGTTAAGCAACCGGCTAAGCCAACGGTGAACAAAACTTCGATAAAAACGCAACTGAAGAAACTTCGACCGGGCAAGGATTGCCGAAGTCGTAAGAACACTAACTAAGCAAACGGTAAACCTTGGCGGCTTTCGGAAATCGGAAATTAAACAACTGGCGAACAAAAATTCGATCAAAATCGCAACTTTTGCTTCGTCTGTCAATCATTAGATGCTGCGGAGAGTTCTATAATCTACTGTGGCAATTCACACTATCGTTTGACATCTGGCAACACTGTTTGTTGACGCGAGGTAGCGTGCACGGTCCTTTTTGTACCACGGCGATCCGCCATGTTTTCAGCAGTTGGTGTTAGCTTCGTTCCAGTGGCTCCGTTTAGCTGGATACAAGATTCAAAAAAATAGTAGAAGTATACCAAAATATTCCTCTGAAGCAGGGCTATTTATTGCTGTAATCCTTAGACCTGACGAAGCAGTCGGTAAGCAGTAATTAATTCTGATTTAGAAAGTGTAGTAGACTGGTAGACCTCTGGGGAAGAAGGGGTACACATACGTATGAGTACCCTACTCATACCTGGGGGCATGCCACCCCGTTTGTGAATGGGTGTCAAAAAAGGGCCTAGTGTACTAGACTGCTCACGCATGTGCTAGACGTTTGAGCACCCTGACGGAAAAATGGCTATACTAGAATGATAAGTCAGCTACATTTTATTACCTTAATTACCTTAATTCGCACTTCGGAGCGAATTAAGATCAGTCTTGATCTGTTGAGTCTCTCCGTCATTGATGATGTGATGATTTGTTAGGCATCAGATGCATCCCAGTTGTATTTTCAAGGCACATCATTCCACTCTTCATCTAGCAACTTTTTGAAAGCTTCCTCGTTGGGTGCTGATACTGTGTCGTTGGTCAGGCTGTTCCATGTGTTGACAACTCGACACAAAGAGGTCAAGTTGTGAGCCCGAAGAGGATCCTTGCCAAGAAGGGCCAGAATATAGCTCTAATAAAATATAGCTGACTTATCCATTTTGCATTGTCAAATATGATTCGTAGTCAGCTTGGGCAGAGGCGTTACTAGCCAAAATGTTTGGGGGGGGGGGACGGGGCATTTACCAACTGGCCTGAAATTTTTACTGACTTTTTTTGCAGAAAAAACGACTGTTTTCAAGAACAAAAATGACATTTTTGAAAAAAATCGACTGTTTTTCAGAAAAATCGACTTATTTTCAGAAAAAAAACGACTATTTTGATGAAAAATCTACCAATTTTTCATTCCCCCCCCCCCCCCCCACAGTCATGGCGCCCCTAAGCTTGGGCTGAAGGAACATCTAGTTATGCTTATGTATATATCTCGTAAATCTCGCAGAAGAAACAAGAGCTGAAAGCTCATATGGTACTTGTAAGAACAGTTAGCATGTTTGTCAGATACGGTTTGCAGTTATCAAGGCTGCATCTCTCTCCCGATATTCATTTCATCAGAAAATTGGCTTAATCTGCTAAACCTGAAATGGTTATTCCACTCACTGTAACTGTTTCTCCCACAACAATGATCGGATCGGGGGAGGGACTATTTTTAAGCCAATTTGACAGAGTCCCTAACATGCCTGCCAAGTTTCATGCTCATAGCCAGAGGTGTTACTAGCCAAAAGGTTTGGGGGCGGGGGACAAGGCCTTTGCCGACCGGCTGGTAATTTTTACCGACTGTTTTAGCAGAAAAACTACCATTTTCAACAACAAAGAATTACAGTTTTAAAAGAAATCGACTGATTTTCAGAAAAACGAATAATTTTGACGAAAAATCAACCAATTTAAAAAAAAAAAACTGTTTTGTGAAAAAAATTTACTATTTTGAGAAAAAATTGTGGCGACAGCATTGGGGGGGGTGTCCCCCCCCAGTCGTGACGCCCCTGCTCATAGCACAGACTGCCAAGTTTCATGGTCATAGCACATTTGGAAGTACCCCAGCTCGTGATGACCAGAATTGTAGAAAACCCTCTCAAACTCCCCCAACTGTGACAAGATCCGGTCCTGTTTTTCAGTATTGTCTCTATGGCTTATGCTTGTTCTTTCCTCCAAGTCCCATCCGGATCTCTCAACTCAAAGCATTTCACGAGATTTCTTGCATCCCCCTCCAGCCCCCCCCCCAAGTTATTGAATTCGTTCCGAACTTGAAATTGGTCATCTGAGACACTTGTTCTTGACACTTGTTAAGTTTCATTCACGTCCGATCACCCGTTCTAAAGTTATGCATGTCACTAGATGCTGGATTCCCCATCCCTCCACTCCACCCAACATCATCGTATCGGGGAAGGAACTATTTTCAAGTTGACCCAGGAGAGTACCTAATATGTCTGCCAAATTTCATAGTCATAGTATATCTGGAAGTACCCTAACTCGTGATCACCGCGTAAATCCAAGAAATCCCCTCCGACACCCTCCACTGCGACACGATCCGGTCCTATTTTACCAATAAAGTATCTAGGGTTAATGCTTGTTCTTCCCTTCAGTTCCAACCCTAAGCATTTCAAAAGATTTCCGGTCCCCCCTCTACCCCCATCCCCAGCTATCGGATTCGGGCCAGATTTGAAATTGAAAATCTGAGACACTTGTTCTTCACACTTGTCAAGTTTCATGCATGTCCGCCCGTTCCAAAGTTATGTATGATTCTAGTTTCCTGATTCCTCATCCCTCCACTCCCCCCGCGATGGCTGGATCGGGGAAGTGATTATTTCCAAGTTCACCTGGTCAGTTCCCTCATATACCTTCCAAGTTTTATTGTCCTAGCTTATGTGGAAGCGTTTCAGGAAGTTTCTGGTGCCCCCATCCAGCCCCCCCCCCCACAGGTACCGAATCTGGTCCAGATTTGAAACTGAATATCCGAAACACTTGTTCTTGACACATCTCAAGTTTCACTCATGGCCGATTACCCTCTCTAAAGTTATGCATGTTAATAGTTTCCGGATTTCCAACCCCTCCACTCCCCCCACTATGATCGGATCTGGAAAGTGATTATTTCCAAGTTAATCTGGTCGGTTCCTGATATGCCTGCCAAATTTCGACGAAACTTGGCAGGAGTATCACGTACCCAAACAGATTGACTTGAGAATTCGTTTCCCCGCTCTGAGCATCTGGGGGGTGGGGGTGGAGGGAGGTGGAATCCTGAAAAGTGAGGTGTTTTTATTTACGAATGGGTGATCGGACCTTAATGAAACTTAGTGAAAGATCTCGTGTCTCAGACACCCCATTTTAAAACTGGACCGAATCCGGTGACATTGGGGGGAGTTCGAGGGAGACCGGAAATCGTGGGAAACGCTTAGAGTGGAAGGTTCGGGATGAAACTTGGTGGGAAGAACAAGCACAAGTACTAGATATGTGAATGGAATAAGTAGACCGGATCCGGTCACTGTGAGGGAGTTCGGGGGGGGGGGGGGCGAATTTCTAGTGATCCCGTGAGTTCGGCACTTCCTGATGTGCTAAGACGGCGAAACTTGGCAGGCCTGTCAGGGATCCGAACAGATTGACTTTCTTTCACATTACACCAAAATATAAGGCCTTAGAAAACTCTTCAAAAGATTTGCAGTCTAACAATTTATCTATTTATTGCTCTTCTTGTAGTGGTAGAATCTCTGATAATGTAGTTTCCCCAATCCGACCATCGTGGGGGGGGGGGGTTGGAGGGATGGGGAATCCGGAGTCTAGTGGCAAGCTCAGCTACTCAACCGGTGATCGGATTTAAGTGAAACTTGATAATTAGAAACACCTCGTGCCTCAGATGTCCCATTTTAACTCTGGACCGGGTCCGGTGACATAGGGGGGAGCTGGAGGGGGGAACCAGAAATCTTTGGAAACGCTTAGAGTGGAGGAATCGGGATGAAACTTGGTGGGAAGAAAAACATTAGCCCTAGATACGTAATTGACAGAACCAGAATGTATCGGGGCTCTGTGGGGAGATTTGCAGGAGGTTTCCCGGAATTCGGATGATCGTGACTTCGGATACTTCCAGATGTGCTAAGGACGATGAAACTTGGCAGGCATATTAGTGATCCGACCAAATAGACTTAACCACCCGACACAATGCCCTAGGAATACTTTCGTTCCTGGATCAGACCGTTTTTCGGGGATTTGACGAAGGGGGAATCCGGAAATTACTGACTTCCGTAGGTTGCGAACAAATGATCCGGTTCAAGTGAAACTTTATGGGTGATAAGAACTGATGACCTAGATACGTAAAGCATGTGTCCGAATCCCATGCGGCCATGGTTAGGGGTGGGGGGGGGGGGTCTGAAAACTTTGTGACATGCACAAAAACCAAACGGATGGGCCGAACGGGATGCAAGTTGGACAGTGGCAAGTTTGTGCGGCCTAGATTTGTCATTTGGCGTCCGAACCGGATCCAACCAAAATAGGAAGAGGATGAAGCGGGAACCGGAAATTTGAAGATATGCTCTGATTCGAGTTAAACTGACGGACGGGAAGAGGAGATGTTAGAGATGCGACGTTTCTGTGTCCGAGTCGTATTCGGCCGCAGTGGGGGGAGTTGGAGGGGGAGTCCCGGAAATGTTGTGGCTCGCATAGGGGTTAAACGAGTGGAGGGATGTGAATGAAACTGTGTCCGGACCGGATCCGTGCGCGGTAGGGAGGGTTACCAGAATTTCCGGAAAAATGCTCAGATTTACTTTCTCGTTTCTCACATACTGCCAAGTGCCATATGAACTCGTCACTCTTGTTATTATTTGATTTCCTGTATTTTTTTTATTATGTTTTGGTATCCCAAAACGTAAGTGGACGGATACGTATGACATCGCAAAAGTTCTCCGTCTGTCCGTCCGTCTGTCTGTCCGTCCGTCCGTCTGTCTGTCCGTCCGTCTGTGCGCACTATAACTCTCGAAGGGAATGAGACACTTTGATGAAACTTGGTGTGAGGACTCTTTGGGTCAAGAGTAAGGTCGAGTTCGTAGATGGGCTCTGTAGCCCTACATTTAGGGGTGGGGGAGGGGGTTTAAGTTAAGGGGCAAATGAAGTATTTTTAAACAGATAATGTGATAGTCGATTATGAGGTAAGAAGACATGCTGAACACGATGGTGAAAACCATTTTGTCATCGGGCAAATAGTTCGCTCGGAATCCGGCCGAAACCGGAAAGTTTGTTAAAAGTAAAAGTTTTATTTGAAGATGATTAGATGTTCGATTCAGGGGTAAGAAGACATGCTGAACACGATGGTGAAAACCATTTTTTCGCCTGACAAGTAGTTAGGCCGGAGTCCGGCCAAAGCCGGAAAGTCTTGTAAAAGTAAAGTTTTATTTGAAGTTGATTGAAATTTGCGATTAAGGGGTAAGAAGACATGCTGAACACGGTGCTCAAAACCATTTTCTCTCAGGGCAAGTAGTTCGCCCGGAATTCGGCCAAAACCGGAAAGTTTGTCAAAAGTAAAAGTTTTATCTGAAGTTGATTAGATGTTCGATTTAGGGTAAGAAGACATGCTGAATACTTATTTGAAAAGTATTTTCTACCCGGACAACTTGTTCGACCGGAATCAGGCCAAACCCGGAAAATTTGTTAAAAGCAATAGTTTTATGTGAAGTTGATTAGATGACAGATTTAGGGGTAAGAAGACACGCTGGATCTGTATATGACAACTTTTTTTTTTACCGGGACATATAGTTCATTTGAAATCCGGTTGAAAATGGATTTTTTTCTGTTGAACTGGAAACTGGATTTTTTCTAAGAAGTTTTACTTAAAGCGGATTAGATGTTCTTTATATGGATAAGGAGATACTCTGGATTTGTTTCTGATTTTTTTTTTTTTTTTTACAAGTATGGTAGTTCGTTCGCAATTGTGTGGATCAAATATTAGATTTTTGGGATCCCATCGAAACCTTTCGTCTTGTTTCTATTAAGGTTCACCTATAGTTTGCCCTGTAACAAGAAGTATCTTAAGTAATTCTTCTTTGCACCGCACAGATGTCTACCTTTATTTGAGTTCTTTTCATAGAACAAAAAATACCTTGGTCCAGAATTCCAGCTGGGTATACCAATGAATTACACTTTCTCCCGATGGAAAAGAGCCATGGAAGTTTCGTTTGTCTTAACAATAATTTTTCGCATACCTTTCCATTTGGATTGTTTGTCATAGTGATTGGTTATAAACTAAAGTTTATGGATCATACAAAGTCAAAGTTAAGCAAGATTCACATCATGGCAGTGGTTAATGATGATGGTCATTTCTTCTGTGAGGCGTGGGTCGCGAGGGATGCGTTGTTCAATTGGAACACCGAATAGCTTTTCTTCGGTGGTTTCTTTTGAGCATGGTCGTACTAGCCTCAAAACGGCACAGATTTGAGAAACTGCGCGGATATCTCGGCTGAGTGTGAGTCTACTATTCTGCCAAAATCAGTGAAACGGAGGTTCATTTCATCATTAAGTTGAACAAATCTCAACTTTTCTGTATAGAACTGACTCTGTGCCAAAAATCCTTTCAAGACAATCCACTCTTGCAGCCGCCTTAGCCGGATTTCCGTTTTCATCTTTTTTTCTTGTCATCCTTATCTCCTGAACCATGACAGATATTAAGTAAAAATTCGGTATACTTGTGGGCCTTGGGGTCTAGTTGCATCCGGGGGGGATTCCATCCCCCATGCTCTCTCGGTTCAAGGTCAATTGGTCCCAATTCCCCAAGTGATTAATGTTTCCTTTAAAGGCTGACCACCGTTTTGCCAATTATGTGCTACTGGGCACGGATTGCCCAGAGTAAATTACGTGACCAAATTTGCTAACTTGCGAAACATGACTGGTACTGAGGTGAAATTTGGAATGCGTATTATCATTGTTCAGATGTGTCTTTGAAGCACATACCCTAGATTTTTCTTTCGGGGATACCCCCCCCCCCCCCACACACACACATCCAAACGCTGGCAACTGATCCCAGATTGACCAATGAATTAGAAGTCAAGGGTGAATGGTTATTAGGCTGTTCGTACACAATATATGATATACGTTTTACTTTTACACTCCACGTTTGAGCGCTTGCGCACTTGTTCAGATTGGACAGGACACACCAAAACGGAACAGAACAGCTGAAAAAAACATGGCTGGCTTCAAAATAAATAGTAAACAGTAAAACAGGAGGAAAAAGACAGAAACAGAAAACGGGAACAGTGCCCATGCCTAATTATGACAGGAAAATAACAACAAATATTTTACTACAGTTTACAGTTATTCACACAACCATATAGAGTGGCACCAATAAGTCTGTGGAACTGGATGGCCTCTTTAACCATTCATTGAAAACCATCAGAGTACCAAACATATACATATGTTTCGATTTTGTGAAACATACTAAATTTATCCTTTTTTCAGGGAAGCAGCTGAGAATTTACCAAGATTTGAAGGGATCCAGGAAAACGCCAAGGATTCAAATATAAGATCAGGTAACCTGGCTTCACTAATGTTTATTTTGACACCAGCGGTCGCAGCTTGGAGGTATTCTAGTGTTCCCATCGAAACTTGCTTTAAATTCAGTTGCTTTTTGTGATCCCACCCACATGGAAATTAAGGATACTTATGGCTTCCTCAATCTGCCCTTCCATCGTTCCGTACATCTGTCTGTCATCACAACAGCTACCAAATGGATTGACGTTCATTTTGTTGCAAAGCTCTCTGATGCCTGGACATGTCCAAAAGAGAGCAGTGAGAACCATTCTGGGTGATCACAATATTTCATATGAAGAGGCTGTCATTAAACTGGACGTCCATTTAACTGACCGCAGCAGAAATACTCTTTCAAAAAGATTTGGAGCAAAGATAATGTGTTGTCTTCAGATGGGCCGTCTGTTCCAGCCTCCCCTCCCGTCTTCCGTCTGTCGGTCCGAGAGGAACACTAGCTATCAGTTTTCTCCATATCCTGCTAATTCTTCTGCCCAATTCTTACTTAGTTCCATCCCATCATTTATTTCTGGTCAAATCTTGTGAACCGATGAGATGTTTGTTGTTAACCGTTGGGGTTGTTACTCTTCTTAATCTATGCCCATCTTAAGGACATTACAAGGTAGCGTGTGATCGGCGGATAATATTCAACTCGAAGGCGTATAGGGATTGTAGTCTTTCGTTTAGGGAGGTCGGTTCTTTTTCTTTAACACTTACTTTATTTATTCCTTTAGTACAACTTGCTTCTGTTAACACGTAAGGTAATCTAATAATACAGACACATGTCTCGCTACAGTCAACTCTCAGAATCATCTGCTCGTTTCGAGCTTCACATCAAAATCCTATTCTTGCTTACTGCGTAGGAGCTAACCGCAGTCGCTACATGTAAAAGATTAAACCAAAGTCCTGATCAAACGTGCCTGAAAACTCAGGAAAAGGATGTTCAACAACAGGGAACTGATAAGGCTACTTCCATCGTCCCGAGGCTTGAATTATTACCAAATATGGAGTTGCTTTTCTCAGCCCGCATTATTTCAGATTACGGAGTCAACTTTGATATTTAATATCCTAATACTATCCGTAACACTTGTAAGTGTTCTTGTTTGTTTCGTGTATAAGTATTTCGTAAATAATGTATTCCTCTTCTAGCTTTAAGCTATTTGGAAAATAAACTTGATTGATTGATTGAATTATACCTTGAAACATGAAGACAAAAATACATTCTTCTCAAATTTGGACGAAAGAACATGTGATCTAGGAAATAAATTAGTCCTTGCTTTGAATTAGTCCTTGCTTTGAATTAGTCCTTGCTTTGGATTAGCCCTTGCTTGCGAATAACTTTGCCTGAATATGGTTAAAACTGTAAATTTGAAAGTGATTATGATTTTCTAGACAAACATCGGGTTTTGCTTTTTGGATTGAATCATTTGGTGAAACTCGGTTATTCTTTCCTTATAGCTTAATATGGTAAATTGACGGAGGAAACCGATAGGTGGTTGACTAAGTTAAAAAAATAATAGAATCAACAAATCGTAATTCAATACATTTTATTCCGGTAACTAAGACCATAATTTGAGAACACACATAACGACACTAATAAAATGAAAAACAAAACAAAACCAAGACCATATTACCCTCTATCAATAGGCTCATATAACTGTTTCCATACTGGAAGTGAAAGCCGTAGGAGCGAAGTACTCAATTGACAAATAAGGGTATTGTCGCTTGCAAGAAGCCGTTTTCTCAGAGACTCACGACACAGCCAATGCAGCTCATAAAAATTCGGGACATTATGATCAGAAAACACTTCACTAGCAAATCGTAATTCTGCTCCGATTGTTAATTCGGTCGGAGTTCAGAGAAAATCGAATACTAAGTATAGAACCCAAAATTCTCATTGATTGGAGAGCAAGAAGATATTTGCATCTTATTCTACACATTTCTGAGTCAATGGATTCCGTAAAGAGAATGGTAGGACATAATTAATATTTTCTTCTGGTCTCACCAAATGCATAATTAGAAAAAAGCTAGGAAACTGTTGGGGGCTATAGGCTAGTATCAGGAGATCGGAGCCTAAGTCGTTGCACCGCAATCACAAATGCAGTACACTGTCTGGACCAAATAGGTCCTGTTTAGGATCCCACCGGATCCTTTGACCTTGTTTTTGTTAGATATGCTCTGGCGAGGACCTCTGACAACAAATATAGGGCGAATTAAATTCCTAGTTCTCTTCGTACTAAGAATTGTATGTTATATATTCTGCAGTCAGTCTTAACTTAAAACATACTGAATGGGAAAGCAGAAGATAGTGAGCGTATTCCGCCCTTCTAACAACAGTAACTGTTAGTTACTATTTCCGTTCCAAGATTTGTGACGTCATGTGTAGTAACTACGGTAAGTAGGATGGACGCTCAGTAACTGCTCTGATGTATTTCTGCTATATTTTCAAATAAAACGGATACGTCAGCTACGATGCTTTAGTAGCGATATTTCAGCCCTTCTTGGCAAGAATCCTCGTTAGGCTGTCAAACTTCAGGGTCAACGTCGGGAAAGGAAACAAACCTGCAATAAATAACTTAAGCTTCTACCTACGATAGTTTCTGGTTACCCAAAGGCATCCGCCTCAGAGGAAGACCCAAAATACACTTCGTCGTACCTATAACAACGACCTGCGGCAATTTCATGCCTCATTTCAGCCAGATGGGGAAGACATCGTCGAAGCCGCAAGTTTCAGAGACGACTGGATACTCTTCTTGGACGCCCTGGGCGCTTCTGAAGTCACAGGAGGATCTAAGGTCTAAGGTCTACCGACGATAGATATCTTATTCGGGCAAATTACTTTGAAGACTATTACTGCTCCAGTAATTCATCTCAATCAATCAATCAATCAAGTTTAATCCAAATAGCTAAAAGCTAGAAAAGGAATACAAATTTACAAAATACACAGACATACAAGAAACAAATTAACTAATACACTTACAAGAAATTACTAGAAATAATGAAACTACGTAAAAATTGGGTAGAAGAATTAGCGGGATATGGGGAAAACTTATTGCCAGTATTCCTCTCGGACCGACGCACGGAAGACGGGAGTGGAGGGGGGAATAGAGTCACTTCTGAGAAGGGGGCCTTTCGTCTGGGTAAAAGATGGTACAAGGTCAAACTTTTTTCACGATCAATTGCTTCCAGACAAGCAATCACCTGCAGCCTACGAAGGAAATCTTCGGGCTCTGTCAAAAGATGTTGAGGAAATGGGCTATTTTGTTGTTGGTCAACTTCAAAAGCAGAGTAAATCTTCACCGGGACTGGAAAAATTGCTGGACCAAGCAAAAGAGCATCAAAGGTAAGTTGTCTTTCTTGACTTGAACCAGTATTAATAGATTAAGTCTTTTTATTGTTTTAGAATGTATGATTTAGTTTGTTCTTCACTGAACGTGGTTGCCGGACGTGCAACCGAAATACCAGAAATTATATTATCTCTCACTTAACATTTTAGGGGGTAATTGGATGAGGTCTTCGGGAAAGAGGAAAAAGATACCAGCAGATACATAAATAAAAAATAGGTCTAAAATAATAATATTACAGTAAATTTCTCACAGAAATCTGCTTAACGGACTGTAAAATGCTGGATACCCACTCTGTATGGGATCTAGCGATATGTTTTTTTTATTTATTTTAAACTCATCTCTATTCGATCGTTCAGAACCAGGACCGGGCGTTTGTTCACCTTCTTTTAACTGTAAAGAAAGTTCGAACGCAAGGATTTGCACCACGGAATTTCTGAACACTGCGAAGTCTGTTCCACTTGTTCGGTGTACGCATCTAGGACCACATGTGATTATATCAATGGTGTGGCCTGTAATGTTCAGCTGGAGACAGAAATAAATGGTATGGCATATCAGCAGCGAGGTGCAGCGCGAACTTCTAGGCTCATATAAGGTTTGAAGCGAAGCTGACCATTCAGTTCAAATACAATAGAAAAGACGAGATATTCGGGGTTTTTCTTGATCAGCTAGTTACCCCTCCAAGATGATGTGCGAGGGATAAATAAATTCCGGATATTTCGGTTGCACTTCCGGCAAACCGTCCTCAGCGAAAAAAACAAAACTAAATCATAAAATCCACCACAATCACAACAGGAAAACGATACGGAACCAACAGACAATAAGCCGACATGTAACTAAAGACCAGAAGAACAGTGCGGACTGAACGACATGCAGAAAAAAATAAAATAACGAAAGATAAAATGTGCGTGTTACAAGTGTAAATGTACAAATCTGTGATTATTTACAATTCTGAGTTCTGTGTATATTTACAATTTACCATCCGTCTGGGAAAGCGTAGAAGCTTTCACCCAGGCCCATCATCTTGGAGGGGTAACTAGCTGATCAAGAAAAAAAAAACCCCGCAAATCGCGTTTTTTCTATTGTACTTTTAGGCTCATAGAGTAGGTTTAGATTTCTAGTTTCTGGGATCCCAGAACGTGAGTGACGGGGTACCTATGACTTCGTGAAGTTTGTCGTCCGTCTCTCCGTTTGTCTATCTGTCTGTTAGCACGATAACTCTCGAAGGAGTTCAGATACTGTTCATCTACTGTCCAAACTTGGTATGACGATCCTTTGTAATTTACAAGTAAGGTTCGTAAAGAAGCCTTGTAGGCCTATATTTATGGAGGGGGGGGGGGGGGGGGGGGGGGGGGGGGGGGTCAAATTAAGGGGCAAGGGAAGTGTTTGTAAAATTTAATGGGAGAGTTGATGCAGGGGTAAGGTGACATGCGAATCTATATGTGAAACTTACTTTCTTGCCGAACAAGTAGTTCACCCGGAATCCTGCCGAAACGGGAAAAAAGTATAGAATTTTCTTACATCGTTTGAAGATTCGGTAAATTTCGAAGATTGGCTCTGTACCTCTGTATTTAGGGGCGAGGGTGGGGTTTCAGATTAAGGGCAAAAATGTCGCTTTTTAAAAGCTAATGCGATAGTTTATTTAGGGGTAAGGAAACATGAACTGACTAGATTGACGGATTAGCTGAGTAAAGGGTTAATTTGATTTCTTGTTAATTGGCTGATGTTAGACCTTGAAGGAAGCAAAGATACAGCTGTGTTCGCACTAATTACTTCTATCGAATGATAATGGTATCGCTTTTATGCCTTGTCATTTACACTGTAAAAAGTGTCTCCTACATCGGACTTAAGTATTTGTGCATCACCGAACTCTGAGATTTTTAATCCAAATTCAGATTCCCAATTCGAAGAGTTAATATCCGAATCCGGAGAGTTAAAATCCGATTTAAGATTAAAACGCTAGAATGCAAGATATTGCAGATTAAGTTAAGCCTATCTGAAATAGGAGAGTTTTTTTTTTACAGTGTTCCTCCTTTAAGAGAGCTCGCTTAATGTCTAACGATAAATTCGCACACGGTATCGCCTGTTCTTCACGGGTATAGCCGACAGTGCTTCACCAGTTGGTAACCAACATGTCTTTTGAGATCGGTAAATACCGGGTGAAGCATGAACGAGTTTGAAGGCCTCGGAGATTGCTCTGGTCAGTCTCGCATCAGTCCGCTTTTTTTCACGCTGGTAATCTCCCTAACGGAAGTGAAACAAAGGTTCCGCCGGCTCGCTTTTGTGATGTTCGGATGAATAATAATAACAGGTGCTTTTGCTTATCGGCCGTTATAATTATTTGGTTTTGTTTAATTTGACTGTAAGAGTGATCGCATTTAGTTATTTCCAGAGATTACTACACACAAATTCTGAAGAGCTTCGCTAAATTCGTTCGATTTTATTTTGCCAAGTATTTGGTATAAACCGCCACTCCCAGGGAAAAAGCAGTTATCGTACTGAAGAGTATGGTGTAGCTGATCCCATTGAGGCTATCGAACCTCGACAAAGAATGACTGTTCTTACTTATCCTGCCTTTTACACTGTGACCTCTCCTCCTAACGTGTCTAGAGGATTACTAGCTTCAGAGGTCACCGCTCTTTTTGGACCAATTCATGTTTCAAACAGTGTTGCCGGGCAAGCAGTACAAATTCGCCGAAAACGTCGAAATCCGTCGACGGCTCTTATTTCCTTAAAGGACGTGACTTACCTATAATACTAATGCAACCTGCTTCCAAAATCAGTCCATACATTTCTAAAACCAGAGACCACAATTTCGAAGTTTTTCCATCAGAAAAACCGTTTATGTAAATTGTTTCCCTGTTTTCGCTACAAGTCAACGGGTCTCGGAAAAGGCTTAAAACAGCGTGTTATTTGTTGAGACACAGCCTAGTCTTAAAGTATTCAGATATTTGAAAACACTAAGTTGAAGAGTAAATAGTACGAGGGGTACTTTAATAGAGCACTTACAAATTGCACTTCCTCGGATTCTTTTTCCGTGTGCTTTTTATGGCACTTGCCCTTCGGCCAAGTGCCATATAGCGATCGCAATTTCTGTCCGTCCGTCGGTCTGTCGGTCGGTCTGTCCAGGTTTTGCTAGTTCGGGCACTTCCACATAGCTAGGACGATAAAACTTGCAGGCATATCAGGGACCCCAAATGAATAAGTTGGAAATAGTCAGTTCCCCGATTCGAGCATCGTGGGGGGAGTAGGGAGGGGGAATACGGAATCTTGAGGTATTAATAACTTTTGAACGGGTGATCGGATATTAATGAAACTTGATATTTGGAAAGACCCCGTTCTCAGACGATCCATCTCAAATCCTGACCGGATCCGGTGACTTTGGGGGGAGCTAGAGGGAGGGGAGCCAGAAATCTTGGGAAACGCTTTGAGTGGAGGGATCGGGATCAAACTTGGTGGGAAGAACAAGCACAAGTCCTAAATACATAGTTTGACATTGACATAACCGGACCAGATTCGGGCACTGTGGGGTCTGTGGGGGAGTCGGGGGGGGGATCTGGAATCTAGGGATCCCGTGAGTTCGGTACTTCCTGATGCGCTAGGACGATGAAACTTGGGAGGAGTATCAGGGACCCGAACAGGCTGATTCAACCCGAACATCCATCACGGGGGGAGTGGAGGAATGGGATTTAGCCCGGATTTAGTGGCACGCATAACTTTTTAACGGGTCATCCGAATTGAATGAAACTTGGCAAGTGGAAAGAGCTATCGTCTCAGATGTTCCACCTCAAGTCCTGATCGGATCCAATAACTATGGGGGGAGGGGAATTGGATTGGGGCACCGGAAATCTCGTGAAATGCTTAGAGTCGAGGTATTGGGATGGAATTTTGTGGGAAGAAAAAGCATTAGCCGAGATAGGTAACTGACGAAACCAGATCGAATCGGGGCTTTATGGGGGAGTTGGAGGCTGTTTCCCGGAATTCCGGTGATCACCAGCTAGGATAGTTCCATATGTTCTAAGGACCGATGAAACTTTGCAGGTGTATTAGTGACTTGAGGACCAGACGCCCTAGGAATACTCGTTTTCCGGGATCCGACCATCTTTGGGGAGTTGAGGGAAGGGAATCTGGAAATCAATGGCTTCCGTAAGCTGCGAATAGGTGGTCCGATTCTAGTGAAACTTTATGGGTAATAAGAACTGATCACCTGGACAAGCAAAACATGCGTCCGAACGACGTGCGGGTGTTGGAGGAGGAGGGAGGGTTAACATCCACAAAACCAAACGGATGGACAGGAAGGGATGCAAGTTGGACAATACCGAGTTTATTCGGCCTTGATTTGTTATTTGGCGTCTGGATCGAATCCGGATGGTTATAGGGGAGGGGGGGGGGGGGGTGAAACTGGAATCTGAAATTTGCAGATAGGCTATGCTCCGATTCCAGTCAAACTTAATGAACGGGAATAGGACATGTCAGATATGCGACTTTTATGGGTCAGACCCGTATTCAATGATGTGGCTCGCATAGGGGTCAAACAAGTGGAGTGATTCGAATGAAACTTGGAATTAGAGAGATCACATGCCATAAATGACATATTTTAGGGTTCGAACTGGATCCAACAGTGGTGGGGGAGGGGGAAAGTTGCTGAAAGTTCACAAAAAACGCTCAGATGTGAATGAAACTTAATAGGTGTTAAGAGAAAATACTTCAGATAATCTATTTAGGAGTCCGAATCAGATTCGGCCGCGGTAGGGGGAGTCGGAGGGGCTACCGGAAATCGGTTGGCACGTCTAGGGACTAAACGAGTGGATCTACTGGGTTGAAACTTGAGAATACTCGTTTGCCCTAGATTATCCGAGGCGATGCCGGTAACGCTCAGACTTGAGTAAAACTAGACATCCTGTTTATGGGTCCGACTCGCATTTTTGGATGGCAGGGTATTTTGTGACGTTCTCATCTTCTTTCGTGTACTACCTACTCGTATCGAGTGCCATATGAGCTCTTAGCTCTTGTTTTCTTCTTTCCGTCCTTCTGAACTTTCTGCGTTAAAAGTTACTTGTTATAAATTCTCTAAATTCCTTCTTGGTTTCCTTATTTCTTCGAATAACTCTTTCCTAACTTCTAATTTTAAAGTGAAGAATTCTTTGGAATCTAAATAGTAAAATCCAAAACCGTCATAAAAAGGCTGACAGTATTCCTCTTCATCGCAACCTTTTTCCTTTTTTCACAAAAAAGCGTCCTGATTAGTTTGTTTATTTTGAACTTTGTTTTTTTTCCATTTTATGTCGTTGCAGATTTAGTAGGCTAATTTATCTTTAACGGTCAGCTGTTTATTAGTATGAAAGTGTATGTGAATTTGATTCACATTTTGTTGTTCCTTTTTGGGATCAAAAAACGTAAGTGGAGGGATACCTACGACATCGCAAGAGTTGTCCGTCTGTCCGTCCGTCTGTCAGCACGATAACTCTCGAAGGGAGTGAGATATTCTGATGAAACTTGGTGTGAGGATTCTTTGGGGTTAAGGATAAGGTCAATTTTGTAGATGGGCTCTGTAGCCCCCTACATTTAGGGTTGGGGGTTCAAATTAACAGGCAAACAGAATATTTTTAAACAGCTAATGTGATAGTCGATTGCGGGGTAAAAAGACACGCTGAACAAGATGGTGAAAACCATTTTCTCGCCGGATAAGTAGTTCGTCCGGAATCCGGTGAAAACCGGAAAAGTGGTTAGAATTAAAAGTTTTATTTGAAGTTGGTTAGATGTTCGATTACGGAGTAAGAAGACATGCTGAACTCGACGATGAAAACCATTTTCTTGTCGGACAACCAGTTCGCCCGGAATCTGGCCAGACCGGAAAAATTTTTTAAAGTGAAAGTTTTATTTGAAGTTGACTAGATAACATATTTAGTGTTAAGAAAAGAAGCTGAGTCTGTGTATAACAGTAATTTTTTTACTCGGATATATAATTCATCCGGAATCCGGTTGAAACCGGAATTTCTTATAAGTTAATGTTATATTTGAAGTTTATTAGATGTTCTTTATAGGGATAAGGAGATACGCTGAATTCGTTTCTGAATTGTTCTTTTTTTTGCTGGACAAGTAGTTCGCTCGGAATTCAGCCGGAATCGGAAATTTGGCAGAAGTAAAGTAGGAAGTTTTGGTCAATATCGTCAAAACAGATATGGCGTATAGAATAAGTAATCTATTCGTAACCCGCCATTTTGAAAAACTGAGTAAATAAAAGAAAATAAGTACAAGACATAAAGACACAGAAAAAGACACTAATTTTCTCGGCCAGGAAGCAGTGGAGAAGGTCCTCCGCTGGTTGGGCTCTGCATCCAAAAGGGTAACACTTGCATCTTGAATTTCGAACTTCTCCGTCAGTGTATGGTTATGGCATAATTTAGACAAGTGGAGCAGGTGTTTTGCGTATTTAAAATAACATTATCTCATCTTCTTAATCTCCGTCTTTCGCAGAACATGAGTGACACCAGAACGAAATAGTTTAGAAGGAGAGCAGAAGGTGCTGTACAGTTTTCCTAAAGCTTTTCGATTATAGCGCCCCCGATTAGGAACGATGCGCCCATAGGCGGTACGTATTGATCTACAAACTTCTTGAACAACCGAAGAGCAAAATTTTTGACAACGAAGATTTAAATGTTATGCCAAGCCATCGTAGAGATTTTGTTGATTTGACGACGAATGCTCCAAGAGAGATAGAAGCTTTGGATGCATTCAAACCATTTGACGAAGGGTTGAAATGCAGGTACTCACCTTTTGAGAGGTTCAATTCCGATTTTGAGAAGTTCCGACGACAGCTTACAGACATTTTAAAGAGGTATATCTGAAGTTGGTTTTCTCAGATGATTAGCGTGGCGAAGACTGGACCTGGCGAAGACGAGACCCAATTGTCTGGATCAAATATCAGATTTTTGGGATCCCATCGAAACGTTAGGTCTTGTTATACATTACGGTACTCTTCAGTTTTGAAGGATCCAAATAAAATAATAACAAATGGGTAGATGCGGATCGTCACTGTTACCACTGTATGGTATAATTCAGTCGAAATGACGAATGAATTAACGCACACTCGAAGATACATACCGTTCGGTTCTGGGGAGGTGGTCAAGGGTCGTCTGGTTTTGTATAGTATTTGGTTGGGTCTTGTCCGGAGTTTCAATAGGTAAAATGGTTCTGTGACAATTAGAGCCAGCTGAACATTTGTTTTCAAAGTTGCTTAGTATAAGTTGACTTGGTAGACTAAAGGAGGGTTTTCGCGAGATCTTGAAATCACTTTCCGGCGAGCGAAGCGCATCGCGAAAACTGCGGGAAAGCGATTCCTGGAATAACTTTCCACTTTCCCGCTGGACTGATCGCGAAACCCATGGAAAGCTGATATCGCCGGGAAAGTTTTGAATTACATACTTTTTCGAATAAGTACGGTTCACTTAACGGTTCTTTGATTCTCATATTTTCCATGGAACCACCTTAATAGCGCTTGTCATTTTTTATTTTATTTTACTAGTGATACTTGAACTGTTTTTTCTCCACAACTTTGAAATTCCCGCCGAAACATTCAACTTTCCGTGGAGCTTTCCACTAACCTCGTGGAATCACTTTCCGGGAAAGTTGCTTTGGTTTCCAAAGCGCGAAAACCCGGTTGGAAAATTCGGCAACTTTCCGAAGTAGTCCACAAACCATTGGAAAGTGATTCCGACTTTGATCTCCAGCTTGCGAAAACCCTCCTTAAGCCTACTAGACCTATTTATGGGAACTAACAGCGGTCTTGAATCAGACATGAGTTGTAATTGTTTTGATTTATGTTTACGTTGTTTTGTAGGATATTAACGCATGATCTCAGAGCCTTCAAGGCTCAAGATGGCTACGAAGCATGGAGGGAGGAAGAAGCACGGAGACTGCGTGACCTTGTTTTCCGGAGAATCCAGTTTAATCAGAATCCTAAGGACTGCAAAACCGCTCGTAAACTACTCTGCAACTTAAATAAGGTAGGATGAAAGTAGAGGGAGAGCCGCGGGAAATTAAACCCCAGCGTTTAATATCCCGTACTAAACTGGGGTTTAATACCCCGTATTGGGGTATTAAACCCCAATATTAAACGTCGACCATGAACGGATACTCCATCCCCATTTATTGGCCGTGCCTTGCTGAGTGGCGAAGGGTAGGAAGATACGGACTGTAAGAAAACTATATAGGCTTCAAAAGAACCGACGAAATTAATGCATGACCAGGGAATGGTAATTTACCTCCAAGAAAAAATCAAACGAGAGATCGAACCGAGGATTCCAACCAAACACATCAGTAAGTCCGTGACAGACTAAATGATGGTAGTTCAGGATTACGATCCGTCGGTAAAACCCGATTATCTGCGCATCACGTGACAGAGTTCCAATTTCCTGTAAAAAAGAACACCTTACCAGCAGAAAAGATTATCCTTTTATGGAAAAGATTATCCTTTTATGGAAAAGATTATCCTTTTATGGAAACAAAAACTGATGTAATTGTGTTGAAATGAAATTAAGTTATTGTGTAAGATAAGTTGAAGTAGTTTGTGGTAACCGCCCAGTGCCAGTACATTTATGTCTTCTCATGGGCGGTTACCTATCATGATGGGTTATTATGTAGTTTAGCAATAAAATAATCTAATTCTTGGATCAAAATTCTTGGTGGAATAACACACAAATTGGGTTAGGATAGCAGTGATAGTGAAGGTTGGGTGCTCTAATCTGATTTGTTTGTTCAACATTCTTTTTCTGGGACCCCAACACGTAAGGGGAGGGATACCTATGACATTGCAAAGGTTGGCCGTCTGCCCGTCCGTTTGTTAGCACTATAACTCTCGAAGGGAATGAGATATTTTGATGAAATTCCGTGTGAGGATTCTTCGGGTCAAGGGAAAGGTCGACTTCGTAGATAGGCTCTGTAGCCCTACATTTAGGGGTGGGGGTTCAAATTAAGGGACAAACAAAATATTTTTAAACATTTAATGAGATAGTCGATTAAGGGGTAGGAAGACAGGCTGAACACGATTATGAAAACCATTTTCTCGTTGGACAAGTAGTTCGCCCGGAATCCGGCCAAAACCGAAAAGTTTGTTAAAAGTAAAAGTTTTATTTGAACTTGATCATATGTTCGATTTACGGGTAAGAAGACATACTGAGAACTTATGAGAAAATCGTTTTCTACCCGGACAAGCAGTTCGCGCGGGGTCTGGCCAAAACCGGAAAATTTTTTAAAAGCACAAGTTTTATTTGAAGCTGATTAGATGTCCGATTTAGGGGTAAGAAGAAATGCTGAATCCGTATATGACAGTCATTTTCTACCCAGATATATAGTTCGCCCGGAATCCGACTGAAACCGGAAAATTTTTTATAAGTTGAAGTTTTATATGAAGTTGATTATAGAAGCTCGATATTGGGGTAAGGAGATATGCTGTCTTCGTTTTTATGGCACTTGAGCTTACTCAAGTGCCATATAGCGATTGTTATTTCTGTCCGTCAGTCGGTCTGTCGGTCTGTCGGTCCCGGTTTTGCTAGTTCGGGCACTTCCAGATAAGCTAGGACGATGAAACTTGGCAAGCATATCAGGAACTGGACCAGATTAAATTAGAAATTGTCGCTTCCTCGACCCGACCATCTGGAGGGGAGTGGAGGGAGGGGGAACCCGGAAAAAATAGGAAAAATGAGATATTTTTAGCTTACGAACGGGTGATCGGATCTTAATGAAACTTAATGCATGGAAGGAATTCGTGTCTCAGACCCTCCATTTTAAATCCAGACCGGATCCGGTGACACTGGGGGGAGTTAGAGGGGGAAACCGGAAATCTTGGAAAACACTTAGAGTGGAGGGATCCGAATGAAACTTGGTGGAAAGTACAAGCAAAAGTCCTAGATACGTGACTGATATAACCGGAAAGGATCCGCTCACTTTGGGGGAGTTGGGGGGGGGGGGGTGAAGTCCGAATTTGTAGTGATCCCGCGAGTTCCGTGCTTCCTGATGTGCTGGGACGATGGAAATTGACAGGCATGTCTGGGACCCGACCAGCTTAAATAGGAAATCATCAATTCCCCGATTCGACCATCTGGGGGGGGGGGGGGGGGAGTGGAGGGAGGGTGAAGCCAAAATTTGAGGTATTTTTAGCTTGCGAACGGGTGATCGGATCTTGATGAAAATTGATATTTAGGATGACCTCGTGTCTCAGACACCTCACTTTAAATCCGGGCCGGATCCGATGACACTGGGGGGAGTTGGAGGAGGGAACCGGAAATTTTGAGAAACGCTTAAAGTGGAGGGATCGGGATGAAACTTGGTGGGAAAAACAACCACAGGTCCTAGAAACGTCATTGACATAACCGGACCGGATCAGGGCACTGTGGGGGAGTTGGGGTGGGGAACCGGAAATTTTGAGAAACGCTTAAAGTGGAGGGATCGGGATGAAACTTGGTGGGAAAAACAAGCACAGGTCCTAGACACGTCATTGACATAACCGGACCGGATCAGGGCACTGTGGGGGAGTTGGGATGGGGGTCCGGATTTCTAGCGATCCCGCGAGTTCGGCATACTTCCTGGTGTCCTAGGGCGATGAAACTTGGCAGGTATGTCAAGGATCCGAACAGATTGACTTGAGAACAGCCGTTTCCCCGACCCGACCATCGTGGGGGGAGTGGGTGGATGGGGAGTCCGGAATCTAGTGGCGTGCATAACTTTTGAACGGGTGATCGGATCTTGATGAAAATTGATATTTAGGATTACCTTGTGTCTCAGACACCTCGCTTTAAATCCGGGCCGGATCCGAGGACACTGGGGGGAGTTGGAGGAGGTAACCGGAAATTTTGAGAAACGCTTAAAGTGGAGGGATCGGGATGAAACTTGGTGGGAAAAACAAGCACAGGTCCTAGACACGTCATTGACATAACCGGACCGGATCCGATGACACTGGGAGGAGTTGGAGGAGGGAACCGGAAATTTTGAGAAACGCTTAAAGTGGAGGGATCGGGATGAAACTTGGTGGGAAAAACAAGCACAGGTCCTCGACGCGTCATTGACATAACCGGACCGGATCAGGGCACTGTGGGGGAGTTGGGGTGGGGGTCCGGATTTCTAGCGATCCCGCGAGTTCGGCATACTTCCTGATGTCCTAGGGCGATGAAACTTGGCAGGTATGTCAGGGATCCGAACAGATTGACTTGAGAACAGCCGTTTCCCCGACCCGACGATCGTGGGGGGAGTGGGTGGATGGGGAGTCCGGAATCTAGTGGCGTGCATAACTTTTGAACGGGTGATCGGATTTGAATGAAACTTGTCTGGTGAGCTATCGCCTCGGACGTTCAGTGTCACGTCCGAGTCGGGTCCGATACCTGTGGGGATGGGGGGGGGGGGTGGAAAACTCAAGAAACTCTAAAAGTAGAGGGATTGGGACGAAACTTAATGGATGGAACAAGCATTAGGCCTAGATGAAATTGACGGAGCCAGATGGTTCCGGGGCTCTGTGGGGGGAGTTGGAGGGGGTTTCCTGGAATTCCGGTAGTCGTGAGTTAGAATATTTCCAGATGTAAAACGACAACGAAACTTTGCAGGCATATTAGCGACCCGAATTATCTTGACTTAAAAACCTGACACAACATACCCCCGGAAACTTCCGTTCCTAGATCCGAGCATTTTTGGGGGAGCAAGAGAAGAGAAATATGGACTTCTATAAATTGCGAACGAGTGGTCTGATTCGAGTGAAACTTCATGGGTGATACGAATCGATGGCCTCGACATGTAAAACATGCGTTCGAACCATATGCGACCACGATTAGGGGAATTGGGGGTGGGGGGACTTTTGACATGCACAAAAACCAAACGGATGGACCGAATGAGATGCAATTCGACGGTGCCGAGTTTATGCGGCCTAGATTTGTTATTTGGCGTCTGGGCCGGATTTGGCCAAGGTAGGGGGGGGGGGGGGGGGTACTGGAAACTTGCAGATAGGCTATGCTCCAATTTCAGTCAAACTTGATGAGGGAATTAAGAGATTGGGCGCGAACCGGCTCCGACAACGTTGGTGGGAAGGGGGGGGGTACCGGAACTTTCCAAAAATGCTCAGATTCGAGTGAAACTTGGTAGATGGTATAAACGAAGATGCTTTAGGTGGTCGATTTATTTTTATTCCGAACCAGATTCGGCCACGGTAGGTGGAAATAGAGTGAGTACCGGAAATCGTGTAGCACGTCTAGGGATCAAACAAATGGATTTATTGGGATGAAAGTTTGAACAGTCATGTGCATTTGCAATCGAGACGATGCCGGAACTGCTCAGAAATGAGTGAAACTAAATATCCTATTTCTATTTCCGAACCGCCTTTTCGGATGGCGGGTGTATTTTGTGACGTTTTCATCTACTTTCTTGTACAGCCTACTCATACAAGTGCCATATGAGCTCGTAGCTCTTGTTTAGTTTTATTTTTTGCCGGACAAGTAGTTCGCCAGAATTGGGCCAAAACCGGAAACTGGGCAGATCGTAAAAATATATATTACTTATAGGGGTACACACACATGCTGAATCCATATCTGAACTTGGTTTCTTATGATGATGATTTTATTAACGCACTTAAGGAGAGGAAATAGTGCAGTATAAACAAAAAAAAGAGGAAAAAGTACACTGAGCTTTCAATAATGTAGTAAATGCACAAGATCAAAAAATAAACATTTGATATGATTAGCTATTTGGCCTTAATCTGTTTCTAAATTTTAATAGCAAAAATATTCAAGGAGTCTGGCGAAGACAAGACCAATTGTCTTGATCAAATATTAACTTTTGGGGATCCCATCGAAACCTTTGGTCTTGTACTTTTATGTATTTGTCAGTTTTTTGTTCAGATAATAATAATAATAATAATACAAAGCAAGAGAAAAGGCTTTCGCCTCTAAACAAGAGAAAAGGCTTTTAAACAAGAGAGATAGTTTTGACCAAGTAAGTTGCAGCCAGAAAAGATAGTTGAAGTCATGTGAACTGTTTGCAGTTGATCATTCATACAGATAATCTATGTTTCAGAGCTGTGGATATGGTTGCCAGGTTCACCACGTAACCTATTGCCTAATTGTGGCCTACGCCACACAGAGAACGATGATCCTGAACTCCCGCAATTGGCGGTACAGCAAATCCGGATGGGAAAAAGTATTCCTCCCAGTTAGCGAGACGTGTAAGGATCCCTCCGGGGCGACAAAAAGAGGATGGCCAGGTATTGCTTATTTCGGATTTATTTAATAGTTTTTAAAGCACACCTCGCACTATTTGCTGTTTGTGATCCAATATTTCAATTTCATTTTCCTTTATTTAACGATTTTTGAAAACCATAAAAAAAAAAAAAAAAAAAAAAAAAAAAAATATTATACAATTAACAAAAATATTAGCAAATAACTGAAAAGTATAGAACTAGGCCATTCTTTCAACCAATTATCCACGGCTTTGGCTGTTTTAAGCCTTTTTCGAGACCCTTCGACTTATAGGCAAAACATGGAAAAATTCAGATAACCGGTTCCACACACCAATAGCATGCTAAGCGTATGCTCGTCGGGAGCACGGTACGCGTGGAAAACAATGAAACGCGGCAAGTGCAAAAATTATTCATATGTCGTTAGTGGGTTTAGAATGTAACATATGAAAGTAGGGTCTCCAAGTTTTAAGATTTAATGGAGCAATTACAGAAGTAGGTTTCATTGGCATTGTAGGTACGACGGGTCAGGTTCAGGGTTTACTGTTAATCACTGGTTAACAAAAGGTAGATCCAACGATTGTAGATCCAGCGATCTGACTTTTAGGCGTCTGATCCGTCTGTAGGCTAGAGAGACCTTAAGTCATTTGTTCAGAACCATTGCTGCAGTTTTGCTGAACTTGCTCGAAAAGCCAGGCCATCCTTAGTTTTACGGTTATGGTGGTAGGAGAACTGTCTTATTCTCCTGGCAGCAAACCTTATTTTCCCCAACCTACCAGTTTTGTGGCATCTGTTGGATACACATTGACGTTGTACCGTAGTGTCTTTTGTGAGTTATTTTTATTAATTTATTTGTGACCTGCTTTTTGGATAACAGCGGAGTATGAGTAAAATACACATATTAAAACACTGAACAAAACAATGTAAATAAACATGACTACATTCTTTTCATATAGTTTAAAAATATACCAAATAGACTATTTTACACAGTGACAAGCTGATTGAACGGGTTCATGAATGAAAAGCTGGCTAATATTTTCATGGGCAGGATGTTGTGGAGGGTAAATCGATTTGAATGCGAACGAAAGAGTGTATCGATACTATCCTGAACGTTAAAATTCTAAACCAATTTACGATTGCAAAAGGGTTCTGGAAGAAATTAGATCTCAGGAATTTACAATACTTAAAGAAAATTTATTTGTTTGTTAGTTTATGGCAAAAGCTGAATTAAAAGTTAATAAATACATAATAAAGGAAGACTGCCTTCCAGTTCATAGCAGGCAGAAGATTTGCCAGAGAGGTCGTCTGGTTTCTGACGGAGATATGCTTAGCCTCTATAAGGATCCGTCTCGTTAAGGATCTGTCCCGTGGTCGAGTGGTTAGCGCTCCGGACTCGCAAGTGAAGGGTCGCTTGTTCGAGTCTCGGTAGTGCCTACTGTTTGGTTTGGGACGGGGGTTAGTGGCGTTACCCTGTAAGACAAGCCAAAGTCAACCCAGCTTCAAATGGGTACCTGGAGAAATCCGGGGAAGGTGACAGGAAGGGTGGGTGATGCACAGGATGGCTGGCCCCCAACCCCCCATTGCACTTCCTGGCTGAGGGCCGAGAGCCGGAGATCAGCACCGCCAGCTTGGCCTGTCAAGGCTAGTGGTGATGCCTTTACCTTCTTTTACCTTTTTGTATAAGGAGAGGAAGAAGATTTGGACCATTTTCTCCATAGGTACCCAATGCTTTCAGATAGGGATATTTATTCGGAACTGTGATTACTCGAGTGAGAGTGTACATCGATACAAGTTTGCAACGAAGGAAAAGTTTGTGTGTTTAAGTTAGTTTCTATTGATCTTCGGATACTATCACGAATGGAAAATTATTTCAGGGTTTGAACTGGAGTAAAATTATTTATAATAGTTCACACTGCTTCAAACCCGCTGATTAACAATGAAATGAAAACAAAAGAAATCATCGATTGAATGCTGAGTGTGGCCATCACCACACAAGCTTCAAAACCAAGTGAGGCCAATTCAACTACCCCAAACATAATTACAGCACATCCCGAAAACGAAGTTAAAAGTCTTCACATTGTCTTTGAAAACACGTCAGTCATCGCGTTGAAATTTGGGAATAGAGTGGCCGTCGCGTTGAAATCCGTACCAGTACGTCTCTCATAAAATCCGATTACAAATTGCCGCCAGACGGGCGAGAGGAACAATAACAATCACACGTGAGATTTTGGTATAAGTTACTGAAGGGTGAATAAGCGATTAGGCTTTCGCTTCATATCGAGTCGCGTATTAGCCCCGTGGAAAACAGCCAGCACTCAGCTGGTAGACCTAAGAGGAATTGAATCTACGTCAAGAAGTAACGTGTCATTATTTTCTTTACGACAGCGCACCTAGCGGCCAGAAAATAACTAATCTTAGAGGTATTTTATGTGGGGTGTATTGAAATTGTCTGGGTGCAGACGGATAGTGCGTTCAAAAAGCCCGATAGCCTGCACGGGGACGACGTGTTTTCAACCTCACAATTTCGCAGAGAACTTGAGATAATTTAGATTTGTGATATCAAATGAGTCAAAACAGCCTTACCTGATCATATAGTAATCATCATGTTATTTATCCTTTTCTGTAAGCTGATAAGGGGCTAAACGGAAGTTTGTTAAATTTTTGACTAGGCTATAGCTGCCTTGTGCGTCACCCATTTGAGCGCCTTCATTTGCGGGCCACGCACTTGCACGCGACCCTTTCGAGTTTTTAATTGTCCCTTTGAGCTTTTAATTAGTTGCGTTTTTGATCGAAGTTTTGTTCGCCGTTCGCTTAGCCGGTTGCTTAATTTCCGTTTTTGGACGCCGTCGAAGTTCATCGTTTGCTTAATTAGGGTTTTTACGACTCCGGCGATCCTTGCCAGGTCGACGTTTCTTCGACGATTCAAGCAAACTTCGAACTTGCTAGCGCACGAAGTTCGACGGTCAGAGTTTGAAGGACCAAGGAACTGCGACCGGGGACCAAAAACGGTATTTAAGCAGAGACCTTTGAGGTTGAAGGTAATTTCAAACTTCGATCAAAAACGCAACTATTGTCCGTTTGAGCGCATAACTGAGGTATAGCTGTCTTGTGCGTCACCCATTTGAGCGCCTTCTTTGCGGTCCACTTACTTGCACGCGACCCATTCGAGCTTGTAATTGTCCCTTTGAGCGCCAAGTGCTTGATAGGGAGAATGTGAAAGAAGAAAAGAAAAGTGATCGATAATTAACTTTGATGGAAGAACTAAATCCCGTGTAAGGCGATCGGTTCGCAAAGGTAATAATGAATGACGAGCTTATATACTCGTAACTGCACAAGTGAAGGTCCAACTGACGTCGACTAAGGCTTAGGCAACTGACGTCGATTAGCTCGGTTTCTCAGTCTTCTGTATTTGCGGGTTACAAGTAATGCTGTTGAAAAGGCTGTTTGCAGACTCGAAAAGACTGGATCTGTCGATATCGATAGTATTTCTTCAGAGTTCTTCAAAACTGAATGTCCTGTTCTGATCCAACATCTACAACTACTGTTCCAAATGTTTCTTTCCCAATCCTGGATCCCGAGTAGCTTCCTTGTTGGAACCGTAACATCTGTCCTTAAGCGAGGCAAGGACCCTGAACTGTGCAAAGGTTTCCGTCCGATTACATTATCATGTACACTCAGACTCGCTAAATTTTTGAGTATGCCCTTCTTCCCGAACTTCTTCAAAAATGCAGTTTTAATTTTGGAAACATGCAATTGGGTTTCAGGGATGGTACGGGTTTTGCGCATGCTCACCACGTTCTGACCAAACTAATGCGATAGTCCACCCTAAACAGATCAACCATTCACATTTGTTCCATAACATCTCTGGGGCTTTTGATAATATTGGCCATTCTCAAGCTTTGTATTCGCTTGCTCGTTCTGGAGTCGATTCTTCTATTCTTTGCCTTTCAAAGTATTGGTACGCAAATTCTAGCGTTCGGGTAGAATGGCAGGGTCAGTTATCGGAGAATATTCCAGTGAACCATGGAGTTCGCCAAGGTGGAGTTTTGTCACCGTATATGTTTAAGTCTGCGATTTTTGATTGCTTGGATTCTCTTCTTCCTGAATATTTGTTCAAGGAGATTTCGATCAGCTACATTTCGCATGCCTCCTAATCAGCCGAACAAAATCCACTATTTCTAAAAATAAGAAAATTTTTGCAAACAAACTTTCGGACATTGAACTTGAGATAAATCTGTCAAAATGGGAATATCTTTGTTTCGGTCGCACAACAACCTCTGAGCGCCCTTCTGTTGCAATTGGTTATTTTTCTATTTTCTCGTCCGAGTCGCTGAAATGGCTCGGGCTTACCTTCAAATCCACATTATTTTTAACTCCTCTATTTTGACAAGACCAAAGGATTCGATGGGATCCCAAAAAATCAATATTTGATCCAGACAATTGGGTCTTGTCTTCGCCAGATCTAGTCTTCGCCAGACTCCTTGAACATTTTTACTATTAAAATTCAAAAACAGGAAAATTGTTTTCACATAAGTGTTCAGCATGTCTTCTTACCCCTAAATCGAACATCTAATCAACTCCAAATAAAACTTTTACTCTTAACAAACTTTCCGGTTTTGGCCGGATTCCGGGCGAACTACTTGTTCGGCGAGAAAACAAGTTTCACCATTGTGTTCAGCATGGCTTCGTACCCCTAAATCGAACATCTAATCAACTTCAAATAAGACTTTTACTTTTAACAGACTTTCCGGTTTTGGCCGGATTCTGGGCTAACTACTTGTCCGGTGATAAAACGGTTTTCACCATCGTGTTTAGCATGTCTTCTTACCCTTAAATCGAATATCTAATCAACTTCAAATAAGACTTTTACTTTTAACAAACTTTCCGGTTTTGGCCGGATTCCGGGCGAACTATTTTTCCAATGACAAAATGGTTTTCACCATCGTGTTCAACATGTCTTCTTACCCCATAATCGACTATCACATTATCTATTTAAAAATATTAATTTGCCCCTTAATCTAAATCCCCTCCCCCACCCCTAAATGTAGGACTAAATAGCCCATCTACGAACTTGACCTTACTCTTGACCCAAAGAATCCTCACACCAAGTTTCATCAAAATATCTCATTCCCTTCGAGAGTTACAGTGCGCACAGACGGACGGACGGACAGACGGACAACTTTTGCGATGTCATAGGTATCCCTCCACTTACGTTTTGGGATCCCAAAAACAGTATCAGATTCCATTAGATTTGGTTAAGGGCGTTTGGTCCCAAATAGAGGAAAATATTCACGCAAGGCGCTCAGAAGATTGTATTGTGCTTTTTGCGGCCCATATATTCACAATTGTTCCGGAGCTTACCATATCCTAAGGAAAAAAAATGTAAAATATTTGAGAAGTTGTTTCTTTAAGTACTGTAAATTTCTGATGTATCTTCCAAAATCTTTTCCTGCGTAAATTGGTCTCGAATTTTAATGTTCAGGATAGTATCAATACACTTTTTCGTTCGCGTTCAAATCTTTTTTCCCTCCACAAACATCCTGCACTCTCAGCCCATGAAATTATTAGCCAGTTTTTGGGATCCCGAAACGTAAGTGGAGGGATACCTATTGTGAAAACAATTTTCTACCCAGACAAGTAGTTCGCCCGGAATCCTGCCAAAACCGAAAATTGTTAAAAGTTAGAGTTTTATTTGTAGTTGATTAGATATTCGGTTTAGGGGTAAAGAGATGGTGAATCCGTGTATGACAATCATTTTTTACCCGAACATATAGTTCGACGGGAATCCGGCTGGAGCCGGAAAATTTGTTATAAGTTGAATTTCTATTTGAAGTTGATTAGATATTCAATATTGGGGAAAGAAGATACGCTGAGTTTCTTTTTGAGCTTTATCTTTTCGCCAGAAAAGTAGTTCCGGAATTCGGCCGAAACCGGGGAATTGGCAGAAGTGGCATGAAGTTTTCGTCAAAACAGAGATTGCTTATAGGGGTAAACACCTCGTGCTGATTCAATACCTGAACTTGTTTTTCTCAGATGATTAACCTGTTTTTGAATTTTAATAGTAAAAATGTTCAAGGAGTCTGGCGAAGACTGGATCTGGCGAAGACAAGACCCAGTTGTCTGGATCAAATATTGAATTATTGGGATCCCATCGAAACTTTTGGTCTTGTTCATTCCTGAACCCGTTTAATCTGCTGTCACTGTGTAAAAACTTTAAGTCTATTTAGTGAGTTTGTAAACTATATGAAAAGAATGTTGTAATGTTTATTTACATTTTTTTTGTTCAAGTGATTTGTACCTGTATTTTACTTTGTGTATTTTATTCATACTCCGCTGTTATGAAAAAGCGGGTCACAAATAAAAAAATAAATTAGCCGGAAGCAGTCTGATGTCGACTAAAGTTTAGCACGATGTGATATAGTTCTGAAACTTCACTTGTGCGGAAGTACTTAAGGTTCGTTTTAACTTTACTATGTACATTAGTTAAACGCTTGACATAGAGACCGACACAACACTATCTATCACCACAGTACTTCAGTACTTCAAATCGCCCAAACATGCCGCCGACAAGTATCCATCTTAGCTGGAAAGAAGAAGAAGAGACAGGTGACTCCGAAACCAAAATGCAAAGAATCTCTACCCTTTCTACGACCCCATAGAACAGTAAAAACCGCAGCTGCCCAGAATCAAATTGCAGCACCAGCTTTAACTCTAACCAATTTTCAAAGAGTAGTAGTAGTAGTAGACAGGTTTAATAGAAAAACTTGGCAGCATCGCTGATTTGCGTTTCTTTACAACAGATTCAAAATCAAACTACACTTGTAAATATAAAACACACAAGAAACATTAACTCTTATTGTACATATCGACGAAAGCCGGGACGAAAGAATTACCATATCGGTTTGTTCTTGCATTAACTGGAACTAACTTATTTTGCTTTCTCGTTCTTGATGGTGGAGGTTGATCAGGTAGAATGTCTCGGTGCTGAGTTTTAGAAAGCAAGAACTTTCCAAAACCAGTTATCAGAGTTTCGTACCGGTTTTGGAGTAACGGCAGTCCTAGCACTTCCAGAGCCTTTTCGTAGGGGATGTCACGGCGGCCCAAAATAATCGATACAGCTCGCTTCTGAACCGATTCAAGCTCCTGACAAAGATACACTGTTCTAAGTGCTGACGGCGCCCATACAGGGCAAGCATACTCCAGAATGGGGCGGACGTACGTTAAGTATGCAGACTCAATACTCTCTGTGTTCGCACTGAACCTACGCATACCGTTCAAAGTCTGTAGACTAGCGTTTGCACTTTTAACCACGTTTTCAATATGTGCTGCAAAGCTGAAGTCATTGGAGAAAGTGACTCCAAGGATCTTGATACTGTTTGTTAGTGGAAATGGAACATTTGGCTCCATAACATCACTTTTTAGCGGGTTAAAGCGTACTATCTTCGACTTGTTCCGATTAATCTCAAGATCTGAATCTTTAATTGCTTTTCGACAAGTTCATTTTCCGGCTTGGGACTGAAGAGGATAGTTGCCAAGAAGAGCCGAAATATAGCTCTAATAAAATGTAGCTGACTTAACCGTTTTGCACCGTCAAATATGATTCGCAGTCAGCTTCGGCTGAAGGACTATCTATAGAACCCAGAGTTAGAGCGAAAACCTAGAACACGATTAGAAACCTTTTCTTCTGTAATATTTCGTTCTATTACTGGTGTCTTAGTGTATGTATGTCTTTGTTTTGTAGTTGTCTTTTTGTCTTGTTTTCTTTCCATTTCAGTCTGTCCTAACCGCCGTTACCCCCCAAAACCTAATGTTTCGACAGATTACGAACAAACTATTAATGCATAGGTCATTGAACTGCCAATTTAATTTCTAGCATCCGAAGATGTACAGGTGATCGAACTGCCAATCATCGATATGATCTCAAATCGACCAGAGTTTCTACCCCCTGCCGTTCCTAAAGATCTGGCAAAACGGATCTCAGCGATCCACGGTGATCCTGCTGCATGGTGGGTCAGCCAGTTCCTGGGATACCTTGTAAGGTACCAGCCGGACACGCTTCAGATGCTGAATGAAACAGCAAAAGCTTTTGGATTTGAAAAGCCGATAGTTGGGTAAGTGACCCCGCGAACAGGGTTAAAGTTTAACTGAAAAGGCAGCTTTAAGTGTATTAGTCAATTTGTTTCGTGTCTGTGTATTTCGGAAATTTGTATTCCTCTTCTAGCTTTTAGCCATTTGGATTAAAACCCCCTCCAACCCCCCCCCCCCCCCACCCCACTGTGCCACGATACAGGCATGTTTTGTGAGTAATGTATCTAGGGTTTAAGCTTGTTCTTCCCACCAAGTTCCATCCGGATCCCTCTACTCCGAGCCGTTCAGAAGATTTCCAGCTCCCCCCCCCCCCAGTCATCGTTGCAGTACCCTTTTGACTCATCTAAAGGTTTTTGTATTTATTCACCCGGGGCTCTAGTAATAACGATCAGAGTGTGCGCTGCTTGCACGACAACCTAAAATTCATCCCAGATGGAGGGAATTTGAATTTCAGCAAAAGCCTGCATTTCAAGAGCTAAATATCGGAGAAGTTACGCCTGTATAGAAAAGTTGGAAAATTATTCTAGGATATGTCTTGCAAGGAATCTGTCATTTTATTTCACTTTTCGGCCATGGCTCTCATGTATAGTTGGTAAATATTTCAGGCGTAGAGGGACAAGTACATCGAGATACCACAAATCCGAAAGAATTAGTTCATTCAATGAAATTTCATCGCACAGATAATCACCCACAGATACCCATACCAGATACCCACAGATAATCGATTAGTCGATTATCGGTGGGTCACGGACAAACGAAGTAATGCATTTTTGTCGAGTTTTCAAGTTTGTTTAAAGGACCCCTCTTGCTTGTTCTGCCTTTTATAATATACTTGGCTCCCATACGGAATTATAAGCTCCTAAAATCCCCACCTTTCTCCATTGTTTCGTTTCGTAACTACGAATTTTTAGCGCTTTTTCTGACTTGCCGACTTTTCCCGTCACCCAACGAAAAGTTTGCCGGAATCTTCAACGTCCGCTGACAACTCTTTCATACATAAGGATGTGATAATCTTCTGTTTGTGGGTTCTTTTACTTGCTTAGTTTTCGCACTTTTTAACCAAGGCACGTTCAGTTTTCAAATGTTTTGCGCCCAGCAGCCGCGTCGGAGAGCAGGAAGTCTGGTTATAGTCGACAAGCGCTAACAAGAGAATCGCTAGTTTCAGGTGGAAAGTAATGGTATTTTCGAAAACGTTTATTCTGATCCTTTTCATAGGGAAACGATCATTTCTAGTAAGAGTTGTGCTTTAAGTGAATAAGTGATGTTTTACTAGACTCTTGGATCTCAGCCCTGTTTGGTTAAACATCAGGGACAGAACCGGACCGGATTCAGGCGCTCTGGGGGTAGTTTGAGGGGGGGGGGGGCCGAAATTCCGGTGATCGCGATTTAAGGTAATTCCAGATGTGCTAGGACGGTGAAACTTGGCTTGAACATTATAGACTTGACAAGATTGGCTTAGAAATTGTTACTTCCGAGACCCGACCATCCTTAAAGTACGGCAAAGTACAAAAAATACTTTTAAGCAAAATATATATTTTTATGACCTCCATGAGCCGGTGATCAGTTTTGCCTCGTGTGTTTTGCTTAGAAACTAATTTCTAGCTCCCTTAAAGCGCGCCTCTTAAACGCCAAGAAAAGACTTTAGACGGAGCGATACATTTCATGATTCCCGAAGGACCATGATCTTTGTGCCACAAAGGTTTTGCTTAAAAATGAATTTCTAGCACCCTTAAAGTGTGCATCTAAACCGAAAAGTCAAATTTTGAACAAACCATATATCTTTATGATCCGAAAGGACCCGTGGTAATTTTTGACTAAAAGCACAATGGACACTTATAATTCTCTACTTTGTATTAAATACTTCAAAAATAAACATTTCCGACTTCCTTTAGAAGGCGCTGCGGAAATCGGCCTTTTTTTTGTTATCCCTTGCCTTTACCTCTCTGGCATTTCAGTGATCCAAATCTTAGGAGCTGGGATATCGTTGCAGGAAATTCAAAAACTCCCAGCAATACTTGACAGTAAAGGATATATTTGAGATGTCACCAAAGTCAAGCCGCAGATGCAGTTTACCTGATTGCTCTAGTGTTTCATCAGAAGTTCCATGGTTTAAAGTACCTATTAAAAGTTTTTCTTTGTGGAATATGTTGTGAAGCTTGATTAACTTGATTTATAAAATGCACCAGAATATGCAATAAGCTTATAAAAAAATAACATAGCTACAAAAAAACATTAGAAAACAAATAACCTATTCAAATCTGAATTATACAAGCTGATTTATGCACAAAATAAAGATCTACTAAGTATTATAAGAAACATCACTTTTATCTTTGTCCAAGCTAGTAAATTGAGCATGTACTGGCCCAAAAAATTACGCTTTGAAATATAACAGAGAGGAAACTGTTGAAAAAGCTGCTGATCTAGGGGCTAAGCATTGTTCCTAGGTTGTTACAGAGTGCGATTGGGGTAGTTTGATGTGCCCATTGAACTTTAAGGGTTTTGATTACAGATGAATTTCTAGCGCCCTTAAAGCACAATGGACACTTCTAATGCTTTACTTTGTATTAAATGCTTCACAAAGAAACATTTCCGTCTTCCTTTAGAAGGCGCTACGAAAATGGGCCTTTTTCTTGTTATCCCTTGTCTTTACCTCTCTGGCATTTCGGCGATCCAAATCTTAGAAGCTGGGATATAGTGGCAGAAAATTCAAAAACTCCAAGCAATGCTTGATAGAACAGGATATATTTGAGATGTCACCAAAGTCAAGCCGCAGGTGCAGTTTAGCTGATTGTTCTAGTGTTTCATCAGAAGTTCTATGGCTTAAAGTGCCTATTAAAAGTTTTTCTTTGTGGAATCGTATTTTGATTAGCTTGCATTATAAAATGTACCAGAATATGCAATAAGCTTATAAACAATAACATAGTCACAAAAATCATTCAAAAACAAATATCCTATTCAAACCTGAATTATACAAGCTGATTTATGCATAAAATAAAGATCTACTAAGTATTATAAGTAACATCACTTTTATCTATGTCCAAGCTAGCAAATTGAGCATGTACTGACCCAAAAAATTGCGCTTTGAAATATCACAGAGAGGAAACTGTTGAAAAAGCTGCTGATCTAGGGGGTAAGCATTGTTCCTAGGTTGTTACAGAGTGGGATTGGGGTAGTTTGATGTGCCCATTGAACTTTAAAGTTCGCTTCATCACAGCCAGGTGCAAAATAAAATAACCTACTTTTTAACAAACGATACATGCTCGTGATTTCCAATCGTCCATGATCATCTTATCTCAAGGGTTTTACTTACAAATTATGAGAACAAACCCACTAATTGGCTTTCATCTTACTTTCATCCTCTTACCGATCTTTAAAGTGCCATATGAGAGAGAGAGAGAAAACAACAATAGTTGCGTTTTTGATCGAAGTTTGAAGTTACCTTCAACCTCAAAGGTCTCTGCTTAAATACCGTTTTTGGCTGCCGGTCACAGTTCCTTCGCCTTTCGAACTCTGACCGTCGAACTTCGTGCGCTAGCAAGTTCGAAGTTTGCCTGAATCGTCGAAGAAACGTCGACCTGGTAAGGATCGCCGGAGTCATAAAAACACTAATTAAGCAAACGGTGAACTTCGACGGCGTTCAAAAACGGAAATTAAGCAACCGGCTAAGCGAACGGCGAACAAAACTTCAATAAAAAACGCAACTAATCGTAGCTTAGTAGCTAACTTTGTGTTTTACTACATAGTCTACAGAACATGCTATTATACACTAGTATAATACAAGGACGTAAAAAAGGCACGAAAGAGCACGCACAGGCACAACTTTAAGTTTCTGTCTCGTGCGGCTGACTGTCGGGGCTTCTGGGGGTAAAATGTCATGCGAGCAGGGTTAGACAGCAGCATTTTGCCAAACCTCAGGATAATATCACCTGTAAGGCCGTATCCAGGGGGGGGGGGGGTTGCCCCCCCCCCCCCCCCGAAACATACAAAAATAATCATTTTTATATGCTTTTCTCTCTGATCTATGTTCAAGGTTCAAGGTTTTATTATTTACAACAAAACAAAATAACTAAATATCAGGAAGTTACCCGGCAGAGAGGGACTCAACAAATGCTCGGGCAACATACAAAGAGGAGAAGAAAATTCAACCAATAACAGATTAAGAGCGCGCCTATATCATAACAGCGTGAACAACAAGAAGAAAGAAAAACATGAAAAACAATAAGAGATTATAAAGCAACTTACCACGTCAGATCGAAGACTCAATAACCATCAAAATATAAAAAATATATAACCATGGCCAAAGAATCAGAGAATCAGGACTGAACAAACCAGAGGCCAAACCACCTTCTCCAACACTCCTCATTAATACAAATCCAAGAATTTAGTTTTAAACCTTTTTTTTAGTAAAGGAAGAGAAAGGCGAACAATATCTTTATCTTCTAATAAATTATAAAATTTAACTAAACAATTACGCAAACTAAATCTGGATCGTTCACATCTGATCAGAGGTTGACGAGGATCCGAACCAAAACGAGTAGCATAATGGTGGTCATAAGCGGTGGGGAGCAGCTCGCACGAATACAAAATCGAAGGCAGTCTATTTTTGAAATAACACTCCAACATTATTATCGAAAAAAATTGCAGAAATAAAGAAACGGGTAAAATATTAAGCAACTTATAAGCAACTTATATCTGATCTATGTGTTTTTTGTACTTTTTTGTCCAACCAGCGGGCCAACCCCCCCCCCCCCCCCCGAAATAAATTCCTGGATACAGGCCTGGTCACCTGTAAGGTCTAGACTTTTGAGTTCAATGGTTGCAAGGGCATCGTGGTATGAGCTTCTAGTCTTGTGTTTAAATACGAAACCGACTGTGCTTAAATTTTTTACAGGATTTATTGTTCTATGTATGTATGTTTGACAAGTATGCTATCCCCTGTTTGGCTTGTCATCGATTTAGGTATCGGTGAAATTACTTTCTGTTTGCCTTCCTCCACAACTGAACGCAGTCCTTCGCGACATCCTGCCCCCCAACTTTACAACAGAAAGGGAGAGGCATCAAAGACAAGCTTCCCAACCAGTCCCTACCCTTCAACCAGTGTTTTGCCAAAGACGTGAGATACAAGAATAGTTTTGTCCCCTCCTTTGTTTCCCTACGTAACAGAAATTAGTAGGTTATTATTTTACCCCCCCCCCCCCGTTGTCTATTTCCCAATCGTTAATTTTTATATTGTTTGTTCTCGGTATTTGTAGTATATGTTGATAATTTTGGTTAGTTTTTAATGTATGTTTGACTCTACCATCTGCTATTCGGCTCGTCCGTAATTGGTGTTGAAATAAAAATGAATTGAATTGGAATTGAATTATATTTCTGACATGGCGGTTTCTTTTTTAGGGTTCATGTTCGAAGAACTGACAAAGTCGGCACCGAGGCTGCATTCCACGGTGTAGAAGAGTATATGCAACATGTTAACGACTATTACGACTTGTTGGAAGTCAAAGGACCTGTAAAGAAAAGAAGGGTATATTTAGCCTCGGATGACCCGAATGTGCTTCCGGAAGCGATACGAAAGTAAGCAATTTGTGTTCGTTTCAAAGCGACTGGCTTCGGTGTTCATCTCCGGACCCGGCGAAAGCGGACAGGTAACTGCCCGCCCGGTTTATAATAACAATAATAATAATTGACTTATTGGCCATCATACTGTACAAATTTACAAAAAGACGGAGTAATTAAATATAGAAGAAGAAAAAGAACAAAGAAAGAAATGAAAAAAAAAGAACGTTACTGGCAGGATTTCAGGATTCAATAACTTTACTAAAAAAAATTCATTCCGGCTTGACGACCGGTTACAAACAAAGCACATACGTGCTTGAAAAACGCAACCAGTACACATTACTACCATATTCTAATCAAACCTTTACTAATATAAACTAAAAATTAATTAATCAATTTGTCCTCTCTCGTCTTCCAAACTCTCCACTCACCAACTACCCTCAAGGAGATGTTTCTTTAACCGATTTTTAAATTGCGGTACACTTTCCGCTTCTCGAACTGAGTCTGGAAAAGTATTCCAGGCCACGGTACCTGCATGCCTTGTCACATGGCTAGAACGAACCGTATTTCTTGGCTCGCTTACCAGGTCTCCAGCATGCCTCGTAGCATGTCCGTGATAAAATGAGTTAAAACGAAAAAAATCAACAACAGTAACGGAGAAAATGCAAGAAACCTAAAAAAAAAACAGCAACAAAAAACACACTGACAGAACTTTACTGAGTAAAGCATGTAAATATTCCTTGAGTCCATGACTTTGAAACATCTGTTCAGATAATAGTTGCGTTTTTGTTCGACTTTTCACTCGCCTTTTCGACGGCTTTTTACTTTTTTGCGTTTTCGTAAATTGGTCCTATAAGCACCGTTTGACAATTTCCCGTTTTTGTCAAAAAGGCAAACGTCGACTTTCGCCTTTTCCCTCTGCTTTTTGCAAAAAGGCAAGCTTGGTAGGTGACCAAGTTACGCTCTCCTTTTGGCTTTTTGCCTCGCTACTTTAGCCAGTTTATCTCAAAATCCAATAAAAGTGGAATTTGATTCAAAGTGAAAATCAGTATTTCGAGACTGTCTTGGATTTTAAAGATGAAAAATTTGAAGTGCAAGTAAAATAGCATTTGTCAAATTAGAGTTTTCATCCGAGAAAAGTGAAAAGTCCTTAGTAGTAACGGCAACTTGCGAAAACGCGAGAATATTAAAAAAGGCCTGAAAACGATAAAAAGCCAAAGCTGAAAAGGAAAAGGCAAAATCCCAAAAACGCAACTAATGTATACAACGGATACGCCAGCTACGATGCTTTATTAGCGATAATTCGGCCCTTCTTGGCAAGGGTCCTTGTCAGGCTGTCAAAAGTCCTGACGAGGACCCTTGCCAAGAACTGCCGAAATATATATATGTATATTTATTTTTGCCCGCTTACAAAAACTGAAGAAAAGCGGAGTACAAAGGGAAAAAAAAAAGAGAAAAGAAAAAAAAAAAAAAAAAAAAGAAACAAACATAACATCACACAATAACCAAACAATAAACAGAATACTACTTATAATAGATGGGTCAGTAAATTTTCTGACAGCATGTTTAACGCCCTTAAGTGTGCTCGGTTTTCTATTAGCTCTATTTTGCTGCTTGGGTCGAATACTCCGTACCGTGCAGAAAGCTCTGTGTTGGATGAACGCAACGGCAATCCGAGCAAGAACTTTGCATATTTGTAGTAAAGTGTACGTATTTTCCTCCGGTCGGCGATAGAAATGATCTCCCACAAGGGTGACAAATAAAAGAGATGCGGCGCGACTACAGCATTAAATAAACGAGCAAGAACATATCTGTTTACACTGTTTTTACAGCTAACAGCTTTACCATAACCCGCTCTAATCGCACTGTGGACACATGTAACAATCTTAGCACTAAGAGAACGCATTTCCGTGGTATAGTAAATGCCAAGGTATTTAAGCGAATGAGATTGCGCAACGGTCTGGTCACTCACTTTCAGTGAGCGCTCAGCTTTAGAGTGATCATTAAAAATTATAAATTCAGTTTTTGAAATATTTACAGAAAGACCGATGCTCTTGTAAGCTTTCATGAGGAAGCTCAGATTATGACGTAATCCGTCTAGCGTATTGCTAAGTAGCAGGAGATCGTCCGCATACGAAATAAAGCTCACATCAACAGCATTGAGAAGGAACGAATCTCGTAAATACCGGGTAACAAAATAGATAGCACAGTTGAAAATAACTGGGCTTAGCACAGATCCCTGCCGAATATCGCTGGTGAAGAATCGTCGCTGACGGATCCGTTGTATATATTATTTGAATGTAAGGCATGTGCTGAGCTACCTTAAGGCTGCGCTTAAAGCGCTCTCGCCTTTCTAAAATTACTGATAAGTAAGTAAGTAAGTAATTTATTTATAGCCCGCCGTTTTCAGAAAGCGGAGTAAATGAAGAAAACAAATAAAACACATAAACATACACAAAAAGACACTTAATTTCAATCGTCGGCCAGGAAGCAGTGTAGAAGGTCGTGCGCTTGTTGGGCTCTGTTGTCAATAAAGGTCGTGTTACTCTGTACTTTGAAGCTAAAGTATTACCGCTTATCCAAGGTGGGACCTTTAGCAGATACTTTGCATATTTATAGAAGGATTTGCAAATATCATTTATATTGGAGCTAGAAAACAGCTTCCAAAAAGGTACCAAAGCAATATCTTGCGGAACTACGAACGAATTATACATTTTAGAAAGAATAAAATTTTTAAATTTTCATAGACGCAAGGATTCCATATGCTTTACGAGCTTTATCACGAAAAAATGTTATCGGAAGCGAAGGGGTGGAACGGGGTTGACCCAAATAAGTCAGAGACTCCTTGGGTTTCAAGGGCTGGCCACCAATACCCGCTTCTTCCAGATCAAAGGGACGGCGATTAAAAATCACTACTTTATTTTTTGGCTGGTTAAAGGACACCTGAATGAAGAGTACCAAGTATCATCCCTATCTGTATGATGTCCGTTAACATTGCCTGCAGAAAACCCAATCCAAATACGAAATACCGTTTCCAAGCTATGATTTTTGCTCCATTTCGCATCTGTCCTTATTTCAGTACCGAGTAATTTTAGAAATGAACAAATGTCTCCAATCAGCCCATCTTCTGGAATATTTTAACCAGATAAGCCCAAACGTATATCTAGAAGAAATTCCAATACGATCCGGCCAGCGCTGTACCAGATTTGAATGAATTGCGCTTTTTGTCTTGGAGTCTGCATGTGCAAACCTCCGGAAACAATCATCCCTATTTTGAAAACGTCACGCTCAGGAGAAGAATGCTCTCCGTGTCCATGTCTGTAAATGCATTCTCCAGTGTGTGTTCAAGTATGGTTTCACTGTTCAGGTGTCCTTTAAACGAGAGCCTTTTCTATATTCCACATAAAGTATCCGAAAATTTTACTCGACTCCTGTCACTGTACGATTGATATTTAAAATGTCATCTGCATAATTAATAAATGACACATCGCGACCTAGGAAAATACAAGTTATAATCATGATAATAGTAATAATATAATTGCAATATTAAGGCTTTCGCCTCTATACATTTTTCGGGACACGTTACACACTATATTGAATTTCAACGAGGTGGTAGTCGACACCGGCTTTGAATTGGTTGATATTTTCGGCATTTGCAACACTTTGTGGTAGATTATTCCAATATTCAACTGTTCGGTTTCTAAAGCTCCATTTCCAATGTCTTTTCAGAATTTCTTACCACTCAGTTTCAAGTTGTGTCCTCCGAGACCGTAGTGGTTGAAAGTGAGGACATAATTTGTATCATTATAATCAATTGTCGATTATTTAATTCGCAAGAGAAAAGACAAGAAGCTAAATATTCGTTGTTCCCCAAACTGTCTCTTTTTTTCTCTTTGGATACCCTGTGTCGTCTCAAATTTAGTGTTTTCGCAACTGCCGCAGACGCCGCAGTCATTACTTGGTGAAAGCGTTGCGAGTCCGCCCCTAAAGCTACCCACCGTCACGTAAGTCCGTAGTAGATAGTCATGTCAACCAATCCGACAGACCCGTTTCGACATTCGTTTCCAGGCTACGTAGATAGGAAACTGCCGGACCCGGTGTAATTAGCAAAAAGAAACAAGCGAACACTGTAAAAAGTTTCTCCGAGTAAGGATTAAAGTTAACTGCAGTATTTGCTACTGGGATTAATCTTATCTCTACCAAGATAAGATTAATCCGAATTAGAGATAAGATTATCCTTTTTTTTTAGAGACAAGATTAATCCCAGTAGCAAATACTGCAAGATTGTTTTTTTACAGTGTAGTGGGCTATGTATTTTTGAAGAAGTTCCAGAGGCAGCATGAGACAAGGACTTGCGCTAGTCCATGAGGTAACCTTTGACCTTGTTTCTTCCAGGTATCCTGACTACGAGTTCATCGGCGATCCTGAAATTGCCAAAGGCGCTGCCGTCGCGACTCGCTATTCCGACAACTCCTTACGAGGCGTCTTAACAGACATTCACTTCCTAGCACATTCCAATTATCTAGTCTGCACGTTCTCATCTCAGGTACTTGTTCGTTTCATTAAACCCTTTCAGAGATGGGCGAATTCGACCATGAAAGGATTCGAATCCGAATCCAGGGCTAGGTACGAATCTGATTCCAAATCCACCATTTCATGCTGAGGACGCGAACCCGGAATCGAATCGGATTCGGATCTGATCTTCACAAAAATCAAATCATGTGCATAGGTTACAGTTTAAAAATCAGAGGTGACTAACAAGCACTGATGCGTATGGCAAATGAGACGGTTAATTAGACGGTGCAAACCATGTGTATCCCTCTCAGCGCCCAGGAATGAATTTTTTTTTTTTTTTTTTTTTTTTTTAATAAATATATTGTTTTTACAACGCTGAAGAATAGCTTTTGATCATGTGATTAATACCGTTTATTTTTTTTAAATGCCGCGTAGTATCTTTTCCGTTCTTCCTGTCCAATATGATTTGACCAGGTGACTACGGTTCCACTTCCCTCGGTGACGCCAACGGTCCTAACATCTGATATTTAATTTTTTTTTTTTTCAATGACCGACCTATATATTTAGCGTCACCTACACTTTCCTATATCTCTACATTTAATTATCTTTTTTTAATATTCTTTCTTATTCCCTATTTTAACCCTTATTTCTCATATTACCATTTCAACACATATTTAAAACCTTGTCTTTATTTTCCTTCCTTAACATCTCCTTTCCTTAAAATTTTCATTCTTTGAAAACTTAATATTTACAAAAATACTATCCCTCGTTTTTTTTTTGCAACCAAACCAAAAAAGGGGTTTTGTCCTGGATACAAAAACAACACAAAATTTGTTGTCCTTAAGCATTATTTGGGTCCTTAAGCACAGTGTAATTATTAGGAAAATATTAGAAATTGGAGCGGATTGGTAAGCTTCAAGGTTTGGAATTGGAGTCCGATTCCGAATCCAGCTTGACAAGAAGAAGATTCAAATCCGGATTCGTGTCCGACCAAAAGGACGAATCCTGTGTTCGGATCCGAATCTTCACACATCTCTGCACCCTTTATTGAAGTGCTTGATGAGGTCTTTTTCTTTTGGGTCATAACTCGTGACGGGTTAAATTTTGGTATACTTGTTGGCGTTTGGATGTAGATTTGCGTATGGGGGGTCCCGCCCCCACACAACCCGGTTCACCTCTGCCCAGACTGCCCCGTCACTAATGCTCGTAACCGGAAAGGGCTTGCCTTACTTATTTTGCCTTTTCTGTTGTCCCTAGTTCCCCTATGGAATTATGAGCTTCAGAAATCCCACACTTCTTTATTATTTCGTTTTGCAGCTACGACTTTTTTTTGCGCAATTTTGTGTAAGCCGAGTTTGTCAGTCACGGAACGCACTTCAAGGTCCGCCGACATTTCTTTCCGAAATAAATGCATGGGAACCTTAAAATTGTTTGTTTTCATTTTAGGAGACTTGGTGGGCCGACAGGTCTATCTCGTGGTTTAGACTGCTTTCCTTTTGCTTGGTTTTCCCACTTTGGGGATCTCATAACGTCAGTACAGGATACGATACATCGTAAAGTTTGTCCGTCGGTTTGTCCGTCCGTCCGTCCGTCCGTTATCACGATAACTGTCGAAGGGATGCAGATATTTTTATGAAACTTGGTATGACGATCCGGTACAGTTGAAGCTCATAGATGGGCTCCGTGGCCCTACATTTAGGAGTGGGGGAGGGGTCTCTGATTAAGTGGCGAACTGTTCATTTTTGTTTTGTTTTTTTAATCCATTTTGAACTTTATTTTCCTGTCGGAGAAGTAGTTCGCTCGGAATACAGCGAAAACTAGGATTTTGGTCAGAGTGGAACACTTTTTAAAGCCGATTAAAATGATGTACAGGGGTAAACAGACATGTTGAATCCATAGTTGCGTTTTTGCAGATACCATGGTATCTGTTACCACGGTAACTGGATCTGCAATTAGTCGTTTCCGTGGTATCTGATATTCGGTTGCTCTGCAAAAACGACAAGTGCCGAAACTGCGCTTTTCGAAGTCATCCCGAAAGAAAAACAGATATCCAGTCACATCACTAAGTGCCAAACTTCTTCCCCACCAATTTAAATTGTTGAAAGTGATCTGACTTTTCCGGATACCGCGACCAGTTACCACGGTCGGACCGTGGTATCTGGATATCTGTTACCACGATAACTGCCCAGATACCACGATAACTGCAAAAACGCCTTTTGACCGTGGTATCAGATACCACGATAACTGCAAAAACGCCTTTAGACCGTGGTATCAGATACCATGGTATCTGCAAAAACGCAACTCATATCTGAACTTGGTTCTCTCAGCTGATCAGCCGGTTTGCCATATTCTTTCAGAAAATTACCACTACGGTATTAATATTCTTGCATTTTCAATTGGTTGATTAGGGATAAATAATAATATGTTTGAGGGAATTTGCGAAGACCGAAAATCTGCAAGACCCGATTGTCTAATAAATATTATATTTTTGGGATCCCACCGTAACCTTTGGTCTTGTGAACCACGGTGCACACTTTTTTTTTAATCTTTGCCTCCAATCTCCGCTTTGGAAGAACGGAAAGTCAGGATCTAGTCAACAAGCACCAACAGAAAAACTTTCTTGTTTCTTTACTAATGGTATTTTTGGAAAACGAAATTTCTGCAGCCTACCATTGTATCCGCAAAAATCATTTGTAGTAAGAGTTTGCCTTAAGGACCTTTCTTACCTATAATACTAACGCAACCTAATCACTCCATATATTTCTAAACCCGGAGACTTCAATTTCGTACGATAGATTCTAACTCCCCTACCAAAACTACGCAGATTTTCTCACTTGCCGTGTTTTGCTACCTTCCATGCCTATCACGTTGTCGACGGTTGTCTGCGAGAAGTTTTTCCATCAGAAAAACATGGTTATGCAAATTGTTTTCCTGTTTTCGCTACAAATCAATGGGTCTCGGAAAAGGCTTAAAACAGCAAAAACCGTGGGTTATTTGTTGAAAGCAAAGCCTAGTTTTAAAGTATTCAAATATATTAAAATACTGTAAGTTGAAGAGTAAATAGTGCGAAGGGTCCTTTAAAGCTGTAAGTTTTTTGGGGGGTTTTGTACCATGGAGTCAAGTCATCCTGACCTATTTTTCTTGTACAAAGCTGCAACTTTTCAGGTTTGCCGAGTTGCCTATGAGATGATGAACGTTATGGAAACCGACGCATCCTCAAGCTTCCGAAGTCTTGACGATATCTACTACTTTGGCGGTGGAGGAGGTCACAAGCTAAGGGCCCGTTTCTCCCACAAGGCCAAAGGGCCGGATGAAGTTTCTTTTAACGCCGGCGACTCTCTAGGCATTGCTGGCAACCATTGGGATGGATTCTCAAAGGGCCAGAACTATAAAACGGCCAAAATCGGACTTTTTCCCTCTTTCAAAGTGGAAGAGTTTGTGACTGAAGTGGATTTCCCGACGTATCCGGAAGTACCGAACGAATTGTAATGTGTTATTGTTGTTTATTTTGTTTAACCTTCTAAGTGTGACAGAACAGTGGAGTACAGAGATGGACAAACTAAAGTCATAGAATGGAGATAATTGACCTTTTCACTCCTTAAAACGGAAGAGTTTGTTAATGACGTAATTGTCAGAACAAATCTGAAAGTAATGAATGATGTATTATCTGGAGTTTTGGATTAATATTCGGTCTGATCAGATCAGGCTACGGAATTAAAGCTCAATAGTTTTTCGTAGGCGGAGCAAAATAACACTAGGGAGTAGCGTCAGGACTTGAAAAAAGTGACGCAGACTCGAGTAGCAGCGACACTACCACCACTAACGATAGAGAACGTCTCTACCGAAACGCATTCAGTCGTTCGTCAGCACTGGCTCCGATAACTGCATATTCTGCACACCGCAAAAAAAGATACAACCTCCCCTGTTTCCTCGAAGTGTGCAGACTGCATCTTACCTTTACTAGAAATTTGTAAAACCACAAGTTTGTTTCGCTTTAAACTTTTAAAAACGAATCGTGATCGGCGGAACAAAAAAAATACGAGTATGGCCCGTTTGTGAAGCATGGAAAGCATAGGTCTTGGCCATACTGCCTAGTGTGATTTTGCTTTGGCCGTAGGAACGAGTAATTACGAAGAAACAGATGTCGTTTGATATTGTTGAAGTTTGTTATCGCAATTCCGAAGTACGGTTGAGGTATGCTTATTTGGTCGTCTCCCAAGAATGAATAGTCAACGCAGGAAACACCGAAAACAATAAAAGCTTGCTAAAGAACGTTTAGTTCAAATTCAGTTTACCAGAGCCTCGTTTTTGTTGCAATAATAGATAGATAGATAGATATTTTAATTGAACCAACTCGTAGCGCCGTCATGGCACTAAATACGTCGACCATTACATTTCATGTGTTAAAATACTTAAATATATACAGTTATGACATAAAAGAAAATAAATCACGTAGAATTCACTTGTTTTTGGGATCCCAAAACGTAAGTGGAGGGATACCTATGACATCGCAAAAGTTGTCCGTCCATCTGTAAGCACGATAACTCTCGAAGGGAATGAGATATTTTGATGAAACTTGGTGTGAGGATTCGTTGGGTCGTCGGACCAGTCAAGTTCGTAGATGGGCTTTGTAGCCCTACATTTAGGGGTGGGGGAGGGGGTTCAAATTAAGGGGCAAACAAAATATTTTGAAACAGCTAATGTGATAGTCGATTATGGGGTAAGAAGACATGCTGAAGACGATCGTGAAAACCATTTTGTCATCGGACAAGTAGTAATCCGGAATCCGGCCAAAACCGGAAAGTTTGTTGAAAGTAAAAGTTTTATTTGAAGTTGATTATATGTTCGATTTAGAGGTAGGAAGACATGCTGAAGATGATGGTGAAAACTATTTTCTCGACGGACTAGTATTTCGCCCAGAATCCGGCCAAAACCGGAAAGTTTGTTGAAAGTAAAAGTTTTGTTTGAAGTTGATTAGATGTTCGATTTAGAGGTAGGAAGACATGCTGAAGACGATGGTGAAAACTATTTTCTCGATGGACAAGTATTTCGACCGGAATTCCGGCCCAAACCGGAAAGTTTGTCAAAATTAAAAGTTTTGTTAGGAGTTGATTAGATGTTCGATGTAGGGCAAGAAGACATGCTGAACACTTATGTGAAAAAAAAATTACTACCGGGACATGTAGTTCGCCCGGAATCCGGCCAAAACCGGAAAACTGTTGGAAGTTAAAGGTTTATTTCTAGTTGAGTTAGTTGCTATAGATAAGCGATTTAGTGGTAAGAAGAGATGCTGAGTCCCTGTATGACAATCATATTTTACCCGGACATATAGTTCGACTGGAATCCGGCTGGAATTGGAAAATTTGTTATAAGCTAAATTTTTATTTGAAGTTGATTAGGTGTTCATTACTGGGGAAAGAAGATACCCTGATTTCGTCTTTGAGCTTTCTTTTTTCGCCGGACAAGTAGTTCTGGAGTTCGGCCGGAACCGGGAAATTGGCAGAAGTGGCAGGAAGTTTTCGTCAAAATAGATATGACTTATAGGGTTAAACACACATGCTGAATCCATATCTGAACTTGGTTTTCTCAGGTGATTAGCTATTTGGCCTTAATCTGTTTCTGATTTTATTTGTAAAAAAGTTCAAGGAGTCTGGCGATGACTGGATCTGGCTAAGACAAGACCCAGTTGTCTGGATCAGATATTGAATTTTTGGGATCCCATCGAAACCTTTGGTCTTGTTTGTTAATCTTCTCAGTGAAATATGGTACAAAGGAATTCGATTACCAGTTTTGCGACATTTAACTGACACCAGGAGATTTTGATGCCGCGTCCGTCCTGTCACCGGTGCTAGATCGGGCAGAATATCTCTATGTCGCTGTATCTCTATGCCGCATCGCTGCTGCAGCACTACTTTGCTTTATAACAAGATGCGTTTTTGGATTCCCTGCCGGTAAGATTTCTTCTTGGTTGAAGTAGCACCTTGCAGGGAAGCACGGACTTGATCGGTAGGGAAGTCTGCGATTATCGAGAAGCGCTGCGTCTTCCTCGGAAGCACTGCAGCGCAAAAACGAACCTAGAAATAATCAGTCCGGAAGCTGCCGAGAAGTGGACGTGCATCGTGCAACAAAAATGAGGCTAAATTATTTCCTTTCAGTATTGCAGCGTCAAATCATGACATCTACCGGTTCAAAATTAACAACAGTATTTTCAATGGGTGTAGACGAGCAAGACTGATTAGACCGTAGCCGTCTGGCGTGTATCAGCGCGTTATTTTGTGGTTATTGGATTGAGTTCAAACCAACAGACGTCTGTAATCAGATTTTTTTACCTCGCTGCTCGATCTTTCAAATCAGCAATTTGGAAGAAGAATTTTTAAAACTTATGGGGTATACAACAACACAATTTCTCCTTTACTTTTCAAGCCAGAAGATCTTCAGAACAGTTTGTGGCAACTTGTATAAACTTTGTTATTTTCCATATCCAGTTGACTTACAAATCCAAGGTAGTGGAAAATTCAGAGGGGTGTTTAAATAAGCATACTTTTGCTGTAGTCGTCTGGTCGTAATAGAAACAGTTCTGGAGTATCGCTAGAAACTTGGTCAGCGAACGTAACTGCGAGACTTAACAATAGACCTTCTAACAATAGTAACTATTAGTTGCTATTTCACTTCCAACCTCACGAAAAGTTACCACGCTGGCCGTTCCAACCTTATCGAAATAGTAACTATTAGCGTAGTAAGCGTGGTAACTACGGATCTCTGTAACATGGTTGGCTGGATTACCCCGTAATGCATATAACGGATATGTCAGCTACGATGCTTTAGCAGCGATATTTTGGCCCTTCTTGGGAAGGGTCCTTCGATGTTGACCGTGGAGATTGACAGCCTGACGAGGACCCTTGCCAAGAAGGGCTGAAATATCGCTGCTAAAGCATCGTAGCTGACGTATCCGTTATATGCATTACTTAAATATATGAAGCAAAATTCGTGACGTCATGCGTAGTAACTATGGTAAGTAGGGTGGAAAACGCTAATAATTTAATTTAATTTCAAAATAAATGCGGCACAACATTTCATGCGCGAGCAAATTAATTAGCACTTGTCATTAATCTACAACTAAAGCATATATACAATTGTCATAAAAATAAATATAGATAATAAATATAAATATAAAAGTAGTGATCGAACGTTGTCCCAAAACTCGCCTAGAATGCTGGTTTCTCTTCGCTCCCGACACCTAAGACGTATTTCTTCATAGTGAACAAAGTCTGTATCAATAGCCGCGTTCGTTTTTGTCTTTCATCATTGCCGGTACAAAAATATTTTTTAGCATAACAGGTCCACTATTTGTAAACTTGGTTTACGAGCTTAATTTGTTTTTTTCGAGAATTTAAAAATTTGCGCCTTAACTGAACCGAGATGTTGAAACTGACTTTGCGCCTCAACTGAGCCTCGTTTTTGTTGCAATAGCGCTGCCGCATCGCTGCTGCAGCACTTCTTTGCTTTTGCATAATATGTGTTTTTGAATTCACTTTCTTCTTGGTTGAAGCGGCAGCGGTGCAGCATCTTGCAGGGAAGCACGGACTTGGTCGGGGAGCAAGTCCGTGATTCTCCAGAAGTGCTGCCGTCTTCTTCGGAAGCGCTGCAGTGGAAAAACGGATGTAGAAAGAATCAGTCCGGAATCGGCCGAGAAGTGGACCTGCAGCATGCAACAAAAACGAGGCTCTGGTCGTTTCAGGAATGGCGAATGAAACGGCAGTTCAACCGAACAAAGATGTCGTATTCTCGGCAGTCCAGTGCCTTACAGGACGGCGTTACAAAGAAAACGCTTGTAGTAAACGACGGTTGGAACGGCGAACCGAACGACGAAAACGGACGCATCTAATAACTGAGACGTCCTTGGTGATGACTAAGCGCTTTGATTGATTTAGAAGGGGGAACAACTGAGGACTTTAGTAGCGTTGCCACACTGATGTGCCGGACAGTTTTCACGCACCGTACACGCACGTGATTTTTAAACTTTTGACGATGTCGAAATTGGTTGCATCGGAATAGGTGAAGCTAGATGGCGTTCAATAAGAAAGGTCTAAATTTTCTTGATGAACTGAAGATGAAATATATTTCAATGGTTGTCCTACTAATTCTAAGTGCCATTGTATTTTATATATTTAAAGGACTCGTCTTACCCACATTAATGCTTCAATCTACGCCCTTAATCATTCAATCCATTCTCGTATCCGAAACTTCAGATGACATTTTTTATCCTGCTAAACGGCAAGACGCTGGTTCTAACAATGTCCATGTTTGTCTTTTTCGAGGCAGGTCAGGCTCCCACGTCTTTTTTCCGAGGAGCTCGTTCGTCATTCGTCAGGAATACAGGTTATGCAAGTTTTTCCGTGTTTGTCATCAAAGGCGAGAAAATAGCCGTTACGGGTTGTAGCCTAATTTTTAAGAAACCCAGCAGAGTTTCAAAATAGTTAATTATGTTACAATATTGATTAGAAACTTTGACTGCTGCGACTTGTGGAGAGCATGGAAACATTTTCCCGGACGCAGGGGGGTGGGGGGAGTGTCTGTCAATTTTCTGTCTATAGGACTGTTTACAATCCAGCCGGCACCCCAAACCTCAAGAGTTGGCACAAACAAAAACTAAGTCACACACTGTCTAAATAGCTACTCATAAAATTTACACAACGATGTGCAGTTCCAACAGATAGGAGACAATAGGCCTGCATTATATGTTAGAGAAGAAACTGTCTTCTGAGCTTTCGTGTTTCGTTTCCTAAACATGGTTTGCAATGTTACTTTTTAACGAAAGTCTGTCAGTCTAACCTTAATTGTTTAAAACCATTTCGTACTGTATTAAAAAAAAAAGGAATACTTTTTACCAGTCATAACGGATGTAATGTGTAACATCAAAGATAGTGTGTTGTCTCGTCCCTGTGCGCATCCTTGTGTAGACGTTATGCAACTTCTGTACTCAAGAAGTTTCGGTCATAACGGATATAAGATGTAACATCAAAGGTAGTGTGTTGTCTCGTTCCTGTGCGCATCCTTGTGTAGACGTTATGTAACTTCTGTACTCATAACGGATAACTCAATGAGACGGAGTTTCAAGAGATAACGCTTGGGATGTTATCTGATGCGACTTTGGAAACGTTATGCATCAAAAGTTATGCACAACGAGCATTGACAGGAAAACCCCGAAAAATCGCAAAAGAATCTGCTGACTTTTCCGATATAATAACTACAAACAAAAAAGTCAGCAGATGCTTTTTCGGCGTTTTTTCTGCTCTTCCTGGCACTGCTTGTAGTTAGTGCATAACATTTAATTCATAACATCTTCAACATCAGATAACATCCCAAGCGTTGTCTGTTGAAACTGCGTATCCTTGTGTTATCTGTTTTGAAACTTCTGACAGAGTTTTGGGTCACGTAAATTGGTGTTTGATTGGAATTTGCGTTTAAGAATGTAACAGAAGTTTTGGTTTTCTATCGTATTGTTTAAATCCAGTTCGTGAGCACAAACCTCAAGTTCGATGGATACAGGGATTGGTCAGTTCATTTTGGATCATTTTTCCTTGCAAAAATTCGGTTTGTTAATAATAATAATAATATATTACAAAAAAAGGCCACGAAGCCTCTACAAAGTTCTTTTGAAACATTTAGGGTCGTACATTTGGGAAAGAAACGTTCCATCACCTTCTTTCTTGAATCGGCTTGGTGATGGAGAGTTTGCTGTTTCGTCAGGCAGTTGATTCCAGTGGGGAGGCACGGGGTTTTTGAAACTCCACCGACCAATATCTTTGCAGAACCTCTCTGCGGTGAGTTTGAGGCTATGACCGCGCAAGTTGTTAAAGAACCCCTCTTGCTTATTCTGCCTTTTATACTATACTTAGCTCCCATATGGAATTATAAGCTTCTAAAATCCCCACCTTTCTCCATTGTTTCGTTTCGTAACTACGAATTTTTGCGCTTTTTCGGCCTTGCCGAGTTTGCCCCTCACCCAATGAAAAGTTTGCTGGAATCTTCATTGTCCGCTAACAACTCTTTCACACACAATGCTGTGGTAATCTTCTGTTTATTACTTCTTTTATTTGCTTAGTTTTCCCACTTTTTAGCCAAGGCACGTTCAGTTTTCAAATCTTTTGCGCCCAGCCGCCGCGCTGGATATAATCGACAAGAGCTAACAAGAGAATTGCTAGTTTCAGATGGAAAGTGATGGTATTTTCGAAAACACTTTGTCTGATCCATCTTACAGGGAAAAGATCATTTCTAGTAAGAGTTGTGCTTTTGAAGTTGCGGATGTCGTCAACTTCAACTTGACGACATCAAGTTCAAGTTGACCTCGACAATTTGTTCCGTTAAGTTGGCACATACGTAAACAAATTGCCAGACAAGCAATTTGTCATTTTAGGTGTGCTTAAAAGTGGGTCGATGCTCTGTTTTTTATGGGACTATTTTTATTATTTTAGTTGTTTTTTTTACGATGGGCTTGTTTTGTTCCGACAAGTTTGTGTTCTAGTCTCTTCTTTGTGTTCGTACCACCAATTTTGTTTAATGCATACTTCAGATAGGAATACATGTAATTTGAATATTGAGACTATCCCTGAGACCTAAGTCGTACGCCCGTGGGGTTTGGGGGTAACTTAACAAGTTAATCTCTACGTGTACGCCATAAAAAAAAAGTGAGAAGAGGAGAAACAAAATATTATAGGTTTACATTAAGATGCACATATCTCCATATATGTGCATCTGTGCATATGTAGAAATGATCATTCTAATGGACCTACCTAGTGCGTTCTCCGTGCGAGATGGCATATATCGCACCATGCGCAGATTTTGTGAACCAATCATATGGGAAGATATTCGTTCAGCCCAAACTGACTGCGAATCATATTTGACGGTGCTAAACGATAATTCAGCTATTTTATTAGAGCTATATTTCGGCCCTTATTGGCAGTCCTTACGTATAAAGAACCCGATGCGCCGACGCCCGACAAAAGCATGCGGAGTTTTGTTTCTTCTGTATTTCTTATGTATGAAAAGAACCCTATGTGCCGACGAGTCGACAAACCCCCGTCAAAAGCGTACCGAATTGATTTTCTTTTGTGTTTCCAGCTTAAGCGGCTTGAGCCTGAAGAGGACCCCTGTCAAGAAGGGCCGAAATAAAGCTCTTATTAAATGTAGCTGACTTATCCGTTTTGCACCGTCAATATAGCTCGTGAAAGTATTCAGATCCAGGACCAGGTTTGAATACGATCTACTGTTTTATGCTGAAGATTCGAATCCAAAAAAGCGCAGATGTCTGAGGCAAAAGAGACGGTTATTTGCCTTGCCAATGAACCATCTCTTTTGAGTAGTAGAGCTTCGACCGAAGCGGGGATCGCATTGCTGAAGCATGCTGCGTGAGAACTGGTAAAACAGAAACTAAAAGGCCGGAGGTTAGAAATTCGTGATAGGGTTCGGCATCCGAATCCGACCGAATAAGCAGAATATTTTAATCCGGCCAAAATAACGAATCCTCAGTTCGAAACCGGATCTGGATTCGCCCATATGTGAACACGCGGTCTCGGGGAACCTCTCTACAGCTTTAGTGAGAAATCCTTCGTTGTTCGCGCGAATACTGCTCAATGGAATATATGGCGCCAGCCACCCGATGAAAAATTTGTAGGCTGCGTAGTAGTATGGTAATAGTACGAGAACGTTGCATGTAATACTATTTAATCACAAAGAATACTATGATTTAATGTGCCTCGACAGACTGGTCCAGTCTTATGTAGTAGTATCCAGTAGCCTCCTTTCTTGCCATAGTAGCATCCAGTCTTGCTAATAGTAGCATATAGTAGTATGCAGTAACACGGTAGCCTTGAAGTAGAAGCATGTAGTAGCATCGTCAGTTCTGCATTCAACTTTTTCGTACTACTTCATTGTACTATTTTGAGATAAATTTTTCATCGGGCAGTGTTGACAGAGGGGTAAGTTCACTTGAGCGGGGTAAGAGAAATTTTGAATAAGTTCTTTCGGTATGGTTAGTTCGCCGTATTCTGAGCTTCGACTGATGCTCAGCTCGGGGTGAAGGAACCAGAATTTATGCTTCTAATGGGGCAATCTTTTTTGACATTTATCAAACTTTTGACGGTAAATTCTAAGACTGATTACATTGGTTCTCGGAATCGGAAAGTCTCGATTTCGATTCCTGATTAGCGACCTTTGTCCAATTTCGTTTTCATGCAGCGGCCACCGCGTGATCATCGACCCCATTTGATTTCGTTTCCATGCAGCGGCCGCTCCATGACTACCGACCCTTGTCCCATGATTAGCGACTCTTGAACGGTGGTTTTTAAAGTCTCAACAGGCTCAAGTGCGATATCCCGATCACTTTTCGGTCGGTCTCTCCACTCTTCTCGAGTTAGGGTACTTCCAGATGTGCTAGGACGACGAAATTTGGCAGGCATATTAGAGACCCGACCAAACTAACTTGAAAATAGTCACTTCCCCGATACGACCACCGTGGGGGGAGTGGAGTGATGGGGAATCCGGAATATTAAGGCATGTGTAACTTTCGAACGGGTGACCGGATCTAAACGAAACTTTATATGTGAAAAGAACACATGTCTCATATGTCCCATTTGACGTCCGGACTGGATCCGACAACTGTAGGGGAGTTGGAGGGGGGGGGGGGTAACGGAAATATCGCGACACGCTTAGACTGAGAGATAGGGATGAAACTTGGTGGGAAGAACAAACACATATCCTTGATACATCGTTGACATAACCGGATCGGATCCGGACACTGTTGGGGGGGGGGGGGGAGGCTGAATCCCGGATTTCTGGTTATCATGGGTTAAGGTACTTCCAAATGTGTTAGGATGATGAAACTTGGCACGCATAGAGGGACACGACCAAACTGACTTGGAAATAGTCACTTCCCCAATTCGACCATCTTGGGAGGGGGGGGGGGGGGGGATCCGTAATATTGAGGCATGCGTAACTTTCGAACGGGTGATCAGATCTGAATGAAACTTGATATGTGGAAAAAACACATGCCTCATATTCCCATTTTATGTCCGGACCGGAACCGCCAACTATTTGGGGAGTTGAGGGGGGGGGGGGTACAGGAAATATTGTGACAGCACATGAGTGGAGGGATCGGGATTAAACTTGGTGGGAAGAACAAGCACATATCCTTGATACATCGTTGACACAACCGGATCGGACCCGGGCACTGTGGGGGGTGGAGGCTGGGTCCCGGGTTTCTGGTTACTACGGGTTAAGGTAGGCTACTTCCAGATGTGGTAGGACGATGAAACTTGGCACACTTATCAGGGACCCAACCGGATTGGCTTAAGAAAATTCATTTCCCCGACCCGACGATCGGGGGGGGGGGGGGGAATCTGGGATCGTGAGGCAAGCATAACTTTCGAACGGCCGGCATCGGACACAAACGAAACTTGACAGTTGGAGAGCTCGTGTCGCGGAATGTCGTTTCATGTCCGGCCCGGATCCAATAGGGGGGGGGGGACTAGAGGGGGATCGGAAATCTTGGAACAAGCTTAGAGTGCACGGACCGGGATGAAGCTTGGTGAGAAGAACAAGAACAAGTTGTAAATACATTTTTGACAGAAATGGACCGGAACTGTGGGGGTCTTGGAAGTGAAATTTGGCAGGTGAATTCGGGAACCGATCAGATTGACTTGGAATCAGTAATTTCCCCGATTCGACTATTTTCAGGGCAGTGGAGGAAATCCGAATCCGGACTACCAGAATTTCACGCATAACTTTTAAACGGTTAGTCGGATCCGAAGGAAACTTGACAGCTGACTAAATGATGTGTTTCTGATCTCACGAGCACGTTTATAATCCCCTAAGGGCCCATGATCATTTGTACCTAAAGTACATGAAATGAGTTTCCAGCCCCCTGAAAGTGCGTATCTAACTGCAAAATGAAACAAAAAAGTTCCCAAAAGATCCATTTTCATGATACCCAAGGGCCCGTAATAATTTTGCCTCAAGGATTCCGTTACGAATGACTTCCTAGCATACTTAAAGCGCTAATGTTACCGCAAAGTGGAAAAAAATATTTTTAAGAAACTATACATTTTTGAGAAACAAAAAACTTGTTAGATCCCCAAGGGCCATGACCATCTCTTCCCCAAGTATTTTGCTTCCAAATTCATTTCGATCCCTTTAAAGTGCACATCTTAGACGCAAAATGCAAAAAAAATAATACTTTCGAGAGAATGATGTACTTTCATGACCCAAAGGCCCATGATTATTTGTGTACCAGTGCACTACGAGAACGTGAAATACAAAATGGATTGCTAGCCCCTTTACATTGCGCATTATAACCGCAAAGTGTATGGCATATTTTTACTAAACCATACATTTTCATTAATTCGTGAGGTCCATAATCGTGTGCCTCAACACAGCACAAATCTTAGCTGTTACCCTTACCTACTACGCATGCTTACAAGTGCCATACCAGCTTACAGCTCTGTTTGTTCAAGGAACTCTCTGTTCTAAACTGTACTGAAATGATCTAGGCTCTGTATGTCGCAAATCAGAATTTCCCGCTCATATTTTCTGATCCATCACCTGTGGTCGGTAAGATGTTAACTATTTGTAAGGGGTCGGTACGGTTTCTATATTGACCGTGTTCCACCCTACTTACCGTAGTTACTACGCATGACGTCACGAATTCTGGCTTTTTGCCGTCAAGGCTGGAACGATTTTTCTATTTTCCAGCAGGATCTCACGCCAGGGGCGAATCCGACCAATCACGTTACAGAGATGCGTAGTAACTACGCTTACTACGCTCCCGAGCATGGTAAGCAAATAGTAACTATTAGTTACTACTTCGACAAGGTTGGAACGGTCAGCGTAGTAACTTTTCGTGAGGATGGAACGGAAATAATAACTATTGTTATAAGGGTGGAACACGCTCATTATGTCACAGGTTGGGACGGCGAATATAGCTTTTGATAGCTTTCTACAGGACTTAAAGTTGCGGCGCCAACTGCCCTTCTGAGAGCTCGTTAATGTTCCTGTGTCCTAAACTGGACTTTTGCCACTTTTGACCAATTACTGATGCAAATTCTTACATTTATTCAACTACTCATCACTAAATGTAGAATAATCTGTACTCTGTAATAATCTGTGAAGCGAGCACTAAGTAGCATGTCTTTCTTTATAGTAGCTCAGTGTCTGAACACAGATGTGCAAACAGTAAAAATTCTGCACCGGGGGCAGACCGGCCTGCACACCCACTCTGGCTAAAGCAGAATCCCTAGATCATGTTCAGTCCTGAGAAGACCCCTGACAAGGGCAATAAGTTATAGAAGAGCGACGGATGGACAAGTTTACGATCCGTAAAGTTTCCTTCACTTCCATCTGTGATACTGAGCGCATAAAGGATCATTTACACGGCAGGTATTTTCCCCCGGAGACGAGATGGGAAAGTGTTCACACGGTACCTGGGTATTTTTCAAGGGAGAGCACTGTTATGTGGCAATAGATTCCAAGGTTGTAAGGCTCATGATATCTCTCTTCAGTGGACACCAACCTGTGTCCATTTGGATCACTTTTATATGGACATAATCAAAATTATTGCTCGAAAATCCGACTTTGTTCTTGCTTACGTCGAAGAATACCATTCGACAAACAAATACCCGGGTAAAAAGTTCGCGAGATTGAAGTCCAAAATACTCGGGGATTGTTGCTGTTGTGGGGAAAAATACCCGTAGAGTACGGGTAAAAACCCTCCGTGTAAACATAGCGTAGAGGTGTAGAATAGGAAAAGCTACGAGAGATTTGAAAACTATGATTTACTAAGAAAGATAACTAACGGAATCACAGAAAAATCAGGTAAAAAAGCGTAGCCAAGTGCCTATTAGCCCGCTTAAGGCTTTGGAGGTTCATCCGGTGCGAGTTCTGTCTTAGTTGCGATAGTCATGGCCGTCTTGAACTTTCGAACTTTTTCTTCCTCTTTGGACCACTTACTGCGACAATACAACCTAAAACAAAGATCGTGTTGGTAAAGTTGTGGCGTGCTATGCCACTGTTCTCGTTTTGTGTCTTTCTCTGTTCAGTAACGAAAACCTCGTCAAATTCGTTCCGTTGTCTTTCGGTTTTCCAGGTATTTGCCCCCCCCCCCCCCAGGACAAGAAAAAGCCACCTCAAGTTTGGTATAGCTGGTCGTTCCGCGGTTGTCCTAAAATCCATAAACACAATGAAGCAAAACTTTAATCACCCATGGGGCTCCATAATGTTTCGGTTAAGTGAATTTTAACCATTTTGTTTGTTGTTGTAGTGTTGTTGCTTTTTTCTCATTTCTTTACAATACTCCGTCTGGACCTTAGACGGGTCATACATAAAATTTAGTTCAATTTAAACTAAGAAACAAACAATGAGAGATAATACAAACAAATGCGAACTTGCTGTAGGCTGCAGGCAGACTCGATACAAAGAGCAATTGAGACAATTAGTTAAAAACAACCTGAACTAAGCTGCGTTTCTTATCTCAATTCTCCTCACCATTCTCATCTCAGTTCTCTTATTTCGCGTTTCATCACTATTGAGATGAAGCCAATTCTCATTTTTTTTTTTTTCATTTTGTCAGAACTGAGAACGGGGGAAAGCTTCGCGATTTCGCAGAACCGAAAGTTGCTTCTATAGTCAATTATCGATTATCCGTTCTCCTTCCTGATTGGTCAACAAACGGTGGATGTTCAATCCGTACGAGTAGGTTTTACCGGGTGACTAAATTATGCCCGGGCCACATTCAGTCACAACTGTACGTAATATGGTTCTTTAATTTGGTTATTACCCACTCTTACGTTTCATCCTGGTCACACCTGGAACGAAGAAATTCAAGATATTTTACCACCATCATCACTGAAATGTAAACAAAACTGGCTAAAATCAGCGACTCTGGTCTGTGATTGGTCCAAACACTCGAAAGATATGTTTCAAAATGGCTGAGAAGGATTTTTCCATCTTGACAATCTTACGTTTTCAGCGTCTTTTCTTCCCAATTTCGACCGTAAGACGGCCTTATTACCGGCGTTATTACTAGGTGTGACTATAGTGGGGCACGGGCATTAGTGTTTTTGGGATCCCAAAAACCTAAGTGGAGGGATACCTATGACTTCGTAAAAGTAGTCCGTTTGTCCGTCCGTCTGTCAGCACGGTAACTCTCGAACAGGGTTACAGCATCAAAAACAATTAGAGAGTGATTTTTGGCCCAAATCAGAGAGAGAATTGGGAGTGGAATTTTATCTTCAGGAAAAAACATGAAATGGTGAATTTTGGCAAAAACTCTGCAAACTCTGTACAATCTGCAAAAAATACACATCTTATTTTATTTTCATGAAAAAACCTGAAATAGTCACTTCTGGTCAGAATCCCTCCTGCAAAAATGACATTTGGACATTTTCTAGATTTTAAATGTCCTACGTAGGATGAGAGTGACAAAAACAAAATAGAGTGAGAATTCACACTATCGTGCGTCATGTGGCAACCCTGCTCGAGAAGAGAATGATATATTCTGATGAAACTTGGTGTGAGGATTCTTTGGGTCAAGGGAAAGGTCGAGTTCGTAGATGGGCTAGGCAGAATTTTGCGTTAAATCGCAGCAGTGTGAACCAGGGGTAACCCATGGTTCACACTGCTGCGATTTCGCGCAAAATTCTGCGGCATGCGACATACGACACAAATCGTGCGACAAGCAACGCAGAACTTTGCGTCTTGTCGCAGTGTCGGATGCGTTGAAATATTTCAACTGATCCGACATAACGCATGCGATTCTTGAGGGAAAGAAAAGAAAAAACAAAAACTAGTTAATTTTCAAGACTAAAAATTGTTCTACCTCGGTCTAATACTGTAATCCTAGGATGGCTGAATGCAAAATATCTTCTGAATAAACTTGTATTAACCTGTTTTGATGACATATGAGGTTTGACTGAAAATTTCCTAATGATGGGTGGTATTCAGATGGGTAATGGGAACGTCCATGCGATTCTGTCGCACGTCGGAACATCAAAGAAAAAATCGTATTGCACACGAAGCAGCAGTGTGAACAAAAGATAAGACGGTTTTCTTTCAACCTCATTTGTAAGCAAAACCCTTGAGGCAAAAATGGTAATGGGCTCATGGGGATCCTGAAAATGCACGATTGGTGCTTTAAGGAATGGTCGGATTTAGAAAGTGGCGATTTCTAAGCCAATCTTGTCGAATTCACAACTCCACTGTATTTCAGCTTGACAATATCACAATTATTCGCAATCTCTCTACAATGATTGATTTACCACCACTTGCTTTAACTGCTTGCTTGTTCGAACAAAGGCTTTGCCATCAAACACAAATAACAGAATAGACGTATACCACACCAGTATTTCGTCGCAAGAAAACGTAGTAATTGGGTTGTAACGATAGGGAAAAATTCTAGCGTGTCAGAACTGCGCGTAAGATCGCATAGAGGCCATCTAGCGTTTCAAGATGCATATACCCTAGTAGTTCTGTTTGGCCAGAGAAGCCGCTGACGCTTGCCATATTATTCCAAACCCCTTCGACCTTCGATTGCTCTAGCTCTCTGCGAACGAATTTAAGTAAAGAATGACTCATCCACGAGCAGAGCTATACTAGTGTGAAGAAAGAATGACTAATCCAGTCGCAGAGCTAGACTATTGTGAAGAAAGGGGTAGGGGTTTGACAAAAACTAGAAAAAGCGTTTCAGGAGATTTCGGGTGTCCCCCTCCAGCCCCCCCCCCCCAGTTATGGGATCCGATCCGAATTTATGAATGGACATCCAAGACACTTGTTCTTGATACCTGTCAACTTTAATGCACGCCTGATTATCCGTTCTAAAGTTATGAATGTTACTAATTTCCGGATTCCCCATCTTGCCACTCCCCCACTGATGGTCGGATCGGGGAAGTGATTATTTCCAAGTTAATCCGGTTGTCCCTGATATGCGTGCCAAGTTTTATCGTCCTAGGTCATGTGGAAGTGCCCAAACTAGCAAAATGCGAACAGACAGACAGACAGACATTACGATCGCTATGTGGCACTTGAGTAAGCTCAAGTGCCATAAAAAAACTATTAAAAATCAAAACCAATGAAAAGTATTCAATATGATTATTTTAACATGAAAATGAGTCAAAGAGGTCTCTTCAGATCCTGGAATGTCATACAACCTCGGGCCCGGTCAGTACTTAGATGGGTGACCGCTTGGGAACAGCGGGTGCTGTTGGCTTTTTGCAATTTTTGCCAAGTCCAAAAGTTGGTTAAAAAGTGAAAAGCCCAGCTATGAGGTCTCTGACCCGATTAGGTAGGGCGCCGCGTTAAAAAAATTTCGGTCTGGGGACCTTCGCCTTCGATTTTATGTGGAGGAGCCCGTTGGAAAAAAAACAACTACATCAAAAACAAAAAAGACTCGAATTCTTTTACAATAAAAAACAAACACACCAACCTCCCAACTTTAAAGCTTCATACTAAAGAACAAGAGCTACGAGCTCATATGGCACTTGTTACGAGTAAGCACGGCTCGGTTATGTCAATGATATATCTAGTGTTTGCTAGGTGTCTTCCCACCAAGTTTCATCTTGATCCCACATCTCATAGCGTTTTCCAATATTTCCGGTTCTCCCCTCCAGCTCCCCCAAAAGTCACCGGATCCGGTCCGGATTTTAAGTGGGTCGTCTGAGGCATGAGGTCTTTCCAAATACCAAGTTTCGTCGACATCCGGTCACCCGTTCAAAAGTTATAAATACCTCAAGATTCCGGATTCCCCCTCCCTCCACTCCCCCGACAGTGCCCGAATCGGCTCGGTCATGTCAATGATATATCTAGTGTTTGCTAGGTGTCTTCAAACCAAGTTTCATCTCGATCCCTCCACTCATAGCGTTTCCCAAGATTTCCGGTTGCCCCCTCCAGCTGCCCCCAAAAGTCACCGGATCCGGTCCGGATTTTAAGTGGGTCGTCTGAGGCATGAGGTCGTTCCAAATATCAAGTGTCATCGAGATCCGGTCACCCGTTCAAAAGTTATAAATACCTCAAGATTCCGGATTCCCCCTCCCTCCACTCCCCCGACAGTGCCCGAATCGGCTCGGTCATGTCAATGATGTATCTAGTGTTTGCTAGGTGTCTTCCCACCAAGTTTCATCTCGACCCCTCCACTCATAGCAGTTCCCAAGATTTCCGGTTGCCTCCTCCAGCTCCCCCCAAAAGTCACCGGATCCGGTCCGGATTTTAAGTGGGTCGTCTGAGGCATGAGGTCTTCCAAATATCAAGTTCCATCGAGATCCGATCACCCGTTCAAAAGTTATAAATACCTCAAGATTCCGGATTCCCCCTCCCTCCACTCCCCCCCCACAGTGCCCGAATCGGCTCGGTTATGTCAATGACGTATCTAGTGTTTGCTAGGTGTCTTACCACCAAGTTTCATCTCGATCCCTCCACTCATAGCGTTTCCCAAGATTTCCGGTTGACCCCTGCAGCTCCCCCCCAAAAGTCACCGGATCCGGTCCAGATTATAAGTGGGTCGTCTGAGGTATGAGGTCTTTCTAAATATCAAGTTCCATCGAGATCCGATCACCCGTTCAAAAGTTATAAATACCTGAAGATTCCGGATTCCCCCTCCCTCCACTCCCCCCCCCCACAGTACCCGAATCGGCTCGGTTATGTCAATGATGTATCTAGTGTTTGCTAGGTGTCTTCCCACCAAGTTTCATCTCGATCCCTCCACTCATAGCGTTTCCCAAGATTTCCGGTTGCCCCCTCCAGCTCCCCCCAAAAGTCACCGGATCCGGTCCGGATTTTAAGTAGGTCGTCTGAGGCATGAGGTCTTTCCAAATATCAAGTTCCAACGAGATCCGATCACCCGTTAAAAAGTTATAAATACCTCAAGATATCGGATTCCCCCTCCCTCCACTCCCCCCCACAGTGCCCGAATCGGCTCGGTTATGTCAATGATGTTTCTAGTGTTTGCTAGGTGTCTTCCCACCAAGTTTCATCTCGATCCCTCCACTCATAGCGTTTCCCAAGATTTCCGGTTGCCCCCTCCAGCTCCCCCAAAAAGTCACCGGATCCGGTCCGGATTTTAAGTGGGTCGTCTGAGGCATGAGGTCTTTCCAAATATCAAGTTCCATCGAGATCCGATCACCCGTTCAAAAGTTATAAATACCTCAAGATTCCGGATTCCCCCTCCCTCCACTCCCCCCACAGTACCCGAATCGGCTCGGTTATGTCAATGATGTATCTAGTGTTTGCTAGGTGTCTTGCCACCAAGTTTCATCTTGATCCCTCCACTCATAGCGTTTCCCAAGATTTCCGGTTGCCCCCTCCAGCTCCCCCCAAAAGTCACCGGATCCGGTCCGGATTTTAAGTGGGTCGTCTGAGGCATGAGGTCGTTCCAAATATCAAGTTTCATCGAGATCCGATCACCCGTTCAAAAGTTAAAAATACCTCAAGATTCCGGATTCCCCCTCCCTCCACTCCCCCCCACGGTGCTCGGATCGGGGAAGTGACTATTTCCAACTTAATCATTTGGGGTCCCTGATACGCCTGCCAAGTTTTATCGTTCTAGGTTATGTGGAAGTGCCCGAACTAGCAAAACCTGGACAGACCGACAGACCGACGGACGGACAGAAATTGCGATCGCTATATGGCACTTGGCCGAAGGGCAAGTGCCATAAAAAATTCTATTTAAATTTCACCATAACCAAATAAAATGATTATAATGTGTTCTACTCGAGTAGGCGTGCCCGGTCTGAACTCCATCTGCACTAACAAAAGACTCGAATTCTTTTACAGTAAAAAACAAACACACCAACCTCCCAACTTTAAAGCTTCATACTAAAGAAAAAATTATGTTTAAATTTTACCATAACCAAATAAAATGATTCTAATGTGTTCTACTATTACACAAAAACCAAACAATGGTAATAGAACACCACCCTGGAGTAGGCGTGCCCGGTCTGAACTCCATCTGCAATACAAAAATACTGGAATTCTTTTACAGTAAAAAACAAAGACACCAGCCTCCCAACTTTAAAGCTTCATACTAAAGAAAATATTACGTTTAAATTTTACCATAACCAAATAAAATGATTCGAATGTGTTCTACTATTGCACAAAAACCAAACAATGGTAATAGAACACCACCCTCGAGTAGGCGTGCCCGGTCTGAACTCCATGATTCGTAGTCGTCTCCATCTGCAATCCGCACAGCATACCTTTTACAGGACATCGAGTCCGTCCAGAAAAGGGCTACATGCAAGACCATTCTCCGAAACCGCGACATACCATACGAACAAGCCTTTGCGAAACCGAGCATATCACCACTAAAAGTGTGACTGGAACACCTGATAATGCAGTTTGGCAAATCCACTCTCGCCAGCAAACCACCGGTCACATTTACAGGAAATTGACCTCCCAGCCATTGCACCTGGCAACAAAGTAAACTTCAGCGCCTTAAAGTCGAACAAATTGATACGGAAACTCGTTTGTGCCCTTTTTCGCATCAATTTTCAATGAAGAACCATGCGTTTGTTGCTGATATGTAAGAAAATGATGTTTCGAAATTTATCTCACAGATAATTCGAAGAGAAGGGGTCCACCGTGCAGAAAGCCAGTCTTCACTTCCAGATTTTTCTTCCGGATCCAGAATCGCGTTTCCAGACAACAATACACGGAGTTTAACACCAATGTGCAAATACCCATTTCCATCCTACCGTATTTACTCTTGAGTCTAACGTCTAAACACGTGTGCATAATCGGTGTTAAACTCGCGCATAACACGGAGGCTTAAAACACTTTTAAACATATAAACACAGTAATACAGTAGTTGCATTTTTGCAGATACCATGGTATCTGCATGTTCTACAAAAACAACAATTGCCGAAATTGCGCTTTTCGAGTCATCCCAAAAGAAAAACTGATTTTAAGCCGCATAACTAAGTGCCAAACTTCTTTCCCACCAATTTAACAAAAACTGATGAAAGCGAGATGACCTTTTCAGATACAACGAACAGTTACCACCGTTGGACCGTGGTATCTGAATGTCAGATACCACGATAACTGGCCAGATACCACGCTAACTGCAAAGACGACTTTTAGACCGTGGTATCAGATAAAATGGGATCTGCAAAAACGCAATTAGTGTTTGACTCTGGCAACTGAAAACACTTCTTGCTAAACTCAGGAAAACACAACTCAGAAATCCGTTTTCGTAGGGGACGATATTTGGCGGGCCCGACTGCAGTTGGTACTATGGGGAGGGCTACAAGAGTCCCCACATTAGTACTCCTGATAACTCTAAGTGCCGCTGATGAATCACATTTGCCTAGGGAAGGCCAGGCAAATGGCCTGTTGTGGCAATTATATCATTATCATAATAACCATAACTATCTCCAATAAACGCTGTTGACTTGTAGAAAAGCTTGTTTTTTCCACAAGTTCGTTTTTCCAACAAAAAACCGGAATTTTCCACAAGTTCGTTTTTCCATCTTCACTGTAAAAAAAATATCTTGCAGTATTTGCTACTGGGATTAATGTTGTCTCTACTGAGATAAGATTATTTCTAATTCGAATTAATCTTATCAGTAGAGATAAGATTAATCCCAGTAGTAAATACTGCAGTTAACTTTAATCCTTTCTGGGAGAAACTTTGTACAGTGTTGAGCGGCTTTGAGCCTGAAGAGGACCCTTGCCAAGAATGGCCGAAATATGGCTCTACACTGTAAAAAGTTTCTCCGTATAAAGATTAAAGTTAACTGCAGTATTTGCTACTCGGATTCATCTTATCTCTATTTGGTATTAATCTTATCTGCATTGAAATAAGAATAACCTGAGTAGCAAATACTGCAGTTAACTTTAATCGTTATACGGAAAAACTTTTTACAGTGTAATAAAATTCAGCTGACGTATCCGTTATGGATTATCAAATATGGTTCGCAGTCAGCTTGGGCTGAAGGAATATATAGATGTTGATTGGTTGACATAGGATTTGAACCATCGTTCGGGTGACGTTTCTCGTTCTTCCAGAAGTTCACTGGCGTACTTTATACTTAGTCATAGAATATAAAGCGCAAACAAGAGGGTTGAACAAGAGATGTAATTAGAAAAGTACCCACCAGCTTCCTGTCACTATTACCAAATAACCCCCAAATCCTGCATATGTAGCTTTCTTCGGGTTACTCGTGTATAGGAAGTTCCCCATCCCTATTGTTAAACCACCAATAATGCCATCTAGCATAGAACTCTTGTAGCATGGCACCGTTGAGATGTCCCAGCCGAAAAATGTAGCCTAGACAAATAGAAGAATTAAATAGCGGTTCTTGGTTAGCTCGATTTCGTACGGTCTCCTTAACTGACTTGGGGCTCCGAACAGAGTTCCGGCCGTGAGAATACGCCTTAAAGCTAGAAAACGAATTTCAGAATAATTTACTTGCCACAACGAAGCCTTATAAACAAAAAAAAGTTCATGAGATCACACTACTATTGGGGATTTCAAAACGTAAGTGGAGGGATACCTCTGACATCGCAAAAGTTGTCCGTCTGTCTGTAAGCAAGATAACTGTCGAAAGGAATGAGATATTTTGATGAAACTTGGTGTGAGGACTCTTTGGGTCAAGGGTAGTTCGGACAAGTAGTTCGCCCGGAATCCGGCCAAAACCGGAAAGTTTGTTAAAAGTAAAAGTTTTTATATAAAGTTGATTAGACCTTCAATAAGACAAGGGATAACAAGAAAACGGCCGATTTTCGTAGCGCCTTCTAAAGGAAGTCGGAAATGTTTATTTGTGAAGCATTTAATACAAAGTAAAGCATTGGAAGTGTCCATTGTGCTTTAATATTCTTTTACTATTTCTGAAAGTGTTCGTTTTTAAAGTAAATTTAGATCGCCATCTACTTCCATCATATTTTCCATAGGTTCTATGTGTCCGACATTCTTGATAGTTTTTTTTTTTTTTTTTTTTTTGTGGCTGAAAAAAAAAGGAGGAGCAAAGAAAAAACGGTACGGTTCAACACTCATATATGCAGCCGCCTCGAGCGTGCTTCCATATCCCTATCTTATCAAGTTGACCGGAGCCGTGATACAGCCGGACACTATACTAACCTTCGGCTCCCTAAAATTAAGAGCGAAAGATCCAGATTTTCTCTACGATATAGGCTACAATATCATCTGTGTGGGAAAAATATAAAAATTATGTTTCAGAATGGTTGGAAGGAAGCCCATCCCTTATCAGGTCCCGACTCAAAGGACTACTGATTCTTAATTAAAAAAAAATATAACAGTTACGTTTGCAATATAATTTAATTTGAAATTTATTATATACGAATTTGTTTATTAGAGTGTGGATGGTTAATTGAATGATTGTTTCGTGTGTGGTTGGTTTATGCTGTACGCATTCTCGCTAACTGATGTCAAATGGTTTGTCATTTTTGTTTATTTTTCACAAGATTGTAGTCTTTATTTACTTATTTATTTGGTAGATCGCAGGTCATTTTATACAGGTCAGATAAATTAAGTTATTATTTTTGTTAGATTAATAGGGTACGTACTAGTTGTTACTATAGTAAAATTTTAACAAGCACTGCACGTTCGAATTTTTGTTCTCCACAGTGCTTGTATAATATTTTGTATTTATGAGTAAAATTAAAAACTTGAACTTGAAAGAGCCGAGCGGCCAGCAAGGCGCCGGACGCGTTTACAATTATAATCCGTTACGGGGACAATCAATTCCGTTAGTAAATGAAAATATATACTTTTCGTGTGACGTCACGAGGCGAAGATAACCAGCTAAAGTTTAGTCAACACTAGTGTTGGGCAATATCCGACAAGATAATGGAAATATCGATAATACCGCAAAATATCGATATTTCGACATTGACTTTTCAAATATCGATATTTCCGATAGTTGCATTATGATGTGTAATAGACTAATAGTTCTATCATTAGGCATTTTCAGAATGAAAGAACGAATAGGGACTTCAGACTTGATTTGGATCAGGAGGAGAAACAGACTGGGAGGGAAAAGCGTGGAAATACTACTATTTCTTAATGGGAATGATTGATGTTGCTATTTTAGTTCAGTTTTTTTCTTGTTAAGTTTTTCTGTCCATGAAAAATGTAGCAGTATAAACATTTTCAAATATCGGTTTACGATAATCGAAATGTCGATATTCGAATTATGGAAATATCGATATTCCTAAATATCGCCCAACACCTTCTAACTTCTTTATTTCCTTCTGCTCCCTCAAGAGCCATCTAACAGTAGAAAATGCGTTCTCTTCTGTGAAACTCGTTCAACACAAGGCGTCGTCCAAAATTGAATAAAAGCTTTACAATCCACAGAAATCAAATTCTATGGTCACTCAGGTAATCACTTCTCTAACGTCTTTAGATCTTTTAACAGTTTATAGAGTTTCTTCTACTTACCTTAGGTTTCTCAGCAGTGTCCGACACGGCTGACATTGTTTTGCTTTTCTTAATCAGGAAGTAACTAGCGCTCTCTATGGCTGACTACTGCGACAGATTCTCTGTCACGAATGGTGCGCTAGATGTCGCAGCCAGTCTTACATCATATCCAGGTAACTGAAATTAGATAAGTAATTCGGAGTTTTACAGTGGCCCTTAGCCCAGTATTCATCCAGATTCTGAATTGTTTTCATCTCATTATTCTTATTTAATTTCTCACATAATTTGCATAGGGCAGTAGGAAGTAGGCTAGGGTACATATAACCAAAATGAGTTTCCCTCCATTTAAAGTACTCCTGATAGGCTGTGTTGTTCTTGTCCAAATAAAGCAAATATTCTGCCAGTTTTTTGGGACTGTAATCCTGGGCGTCAATGTAGGACCCTTTAGGTGCATTGTTCCTGTAAAAATCGGAGTCCCCAATAACGATCGGTACCGTGTCGTGCTCTAGAGCTGTGTAGAACTTTTCTGTGACGTAGTCAGTGCAGACTGAATTTTCAAAGGATAAGTAAAACTTGTAATCGCGTAAAATGTCATCACATTTTCGATGTTGCAACCGAAGACCGAATGATCCACATTTAAACGGTCCACAGTAACCATAAACGTCCACTGATATGTATTTTTGCAGCTTCTTCGTGTATTTTTCTCGTTTTGAATGCGAGCGGCATCTTGAGACAAACCATGTCACCAATTTCCGTTTTTCTAACGGTTTTTTAAGGGTCATGTGATCACTTTTTAGTGGTTCGATTCGTCCGTGTCGAACTGAAACGTCGGAGTCGTCTCGATACGACATCGTCCAGTTGAAAAAGTTTCCGAATCGACTATAGTCATTACGGTAGTTGGGTGGCGATTCAAGCGAGAAGAAAATATATCGCTGATGAGCTTGTCTTTCTTCCACAACTTTCCTGTGCCGCCATTGGCTAGGATCTCCTCTGAGCTTCGGCCAATGGAAAACAATCGCGTCATATTCATTCCATGCAAACATGGAATGGTCGTCAGTTATAAAACAGGACGTCACTGGGCACTGATGATTTTCGAACACTGCCTGACCATGCCCAAACTCGTACAGACGATCGGTGAAAAACGAATTATATAATAGAATCCGTTTTAGCGACGTCCGATTTGATTCATCGAAAAATTCGCCTTTCAGTCTTTTGGATTCAGATTGTCCAAACTCTTCCACGCTCAAAATCACTATTGCACTAATTAAGCACGCGAATAAGTAACCAGCAAAAAATGTAAGGACCGCACTGCGAGGCCTATAGTTCTTTCGGAAACACATTATTACTAACCTTGCCAAACAAACAGTACGAAAGTTACTGTCTATTGCCGTCACGAGGAAGTTCCTTATCAGTCATGTGTCAATTTTCCTCCAATCGAGAGCAGGCTGAGGTGTTCGACACTAATTTAAATCTGTAAATCATGCATAGTTATGGTTAGAAATGTCTATGTAACTATAGCAACATCAGTCTAACTGCTAACTGCGACATGAGAGGGAAATATCTCGTCATTGTGTACGCTTGATTGTTTCGATTGTTGGAAAGCCTGTCGGCAAGATGTTGGCGGAAGAAGAAGAATTGTGATTTTTTATATAGGGTATACATGGAGCATAGAGAAGAAATTCTGGAAGCTCCATTAAAAACAAAACAAAAACATAGAGTATACAGAGAGTGCTAGAGGAGCTCCTTCCCTTTTTCCGGACAAACCTTGTCCGAAAGGGGAACGAATTCGCTTTGTCCGTTTGGCATAATTACTAGTCAAAAAGTTGCGAAAGCCATCAGTGAGGGGCAGATTGCTTGACGTGCAGACCACAATTCGAGTTGTTTCTGGGATCCCAAAACGTAAGTGGGGGGATACCTATGACTTCGTAAAAGTTGTCCGTCCGTCTGTCAGCACGATAACTCCCGAAGGGAATGATATTTTGATCAAACTTGGTGTGAGAATTCTTTGGGTCGAATTCGTAGATGAGCTCTGTAGCTCTACATTTAGGGGTGGGGTAGGAGGTTAAATTAAGGGGGAAAAAATGTTTTTAAAAGCTAATGAAACAGTCGATTTAGAGGTAAGAAGCTGTACTGAATCGTCTGAATCCGACTATGAAATTTATTTTCACGCCGGAGAAGTAGCTCACCCGGAATCCGGTAAAAATCGGAAGATTTGTGAAAAGTAAAAGTTTAATCTGAAGTTGATTAGATGTTTAAATTAGAGATAAAACGACATGCCGAATATGAAATTTATTTTCTCGCTGGACAAGTAGTTCGCCCAAAATCCGATCAAAACCGAAACATTTGTTAAAAGTTATTATTTGAACTTGATTAGATGTTCGATCTACAGTAAGAAGACATACTGAATCCGTCTATGACAATCATTTTCTCACCGGATGTAAAGTTCGTTCGGAATCCGGATAAATCCGGATAAAATTTTTGTCTAAAGTTGATTAGAGGTTCGATTTAGAGGTAAGGCGACATGCTAAATTCGTTTTCGAGCTTTAGTCTTTTGCCAGACAAGTAGTTCGCCCGGAATCCGGGCGTAACCGAACATTCGGCAGAAGTAAGGAAGGAAGCTTTGATCAATTCGTCAAAGCAGATATTATGTTGACTAGGCTATAGGTAAACACACATGCTGAATCCAATCTGAACTTGATCTTCTCAGATGATTACCATTGGCCTGAATCTGTCTTATTTCTTCGTGGAATGCAGTGTTTGGTCAGAAGGTAGACATTAGTTGCATTTTTGAAGATACCATGGTATCTGTTACCACGGTAACTGGATCTGCAATTAGTCGTTTTTGCAGTTATCGTGGTATCTGATACACGGTTCTCTGCAAAAACGACTATTGCCGACATTGCACTTTTCGAAGTCATCCCAAAAGAAAAACAGATATCCAGTTACATCACTAAGTGCTAAACTTCTTTCTCACCAATCTGACAAAATTTGATGAAAGTGAGATGACTTATCAGATACCACGACCAGTTACCACGGTCGGACCGTAGTATCTGAATATCTGATACCACGATAAGTGGCCAAATACCACGATAACTGCAAAAACACCTTTTGACTGTGGTATCAGATACCACGATAACTGCAAAAACGACTTTAAACCGTGGTATCAGATACCATGGTATCTGCAAAAACGCAACAATTGAGGTAAAAGCTCTGTTAGATTCAATGGACAGAAAACTAGATATATAGAAAATTTATTTTAGAATCGACTTTCGTGGTTATAATACCAAATTTGCGATTATTGTCAAAAACATAAGAAATTAAAATAGGCCTATATATGTCAATAGGCCTACTCTTAAAATCTGTAAGCTTCGTTCAGAAGTTTCGCGAACTCAGGAGTAAAACTTTTTCCATAAAAAAAAAATTGCAGTATTTGCTACTGGGATTAATCTTGTCTTTACTGAGATAAGATTATCCCTAAATCGGATTAATTTTATCCCAATAGATATAAGATTAATCCCAGTAGCAAATACTGCATCCTTATTCTGAGAAACTTTTTACAGTGCAGGCTACAGGACAGAGCTTGGTACCCTAGAAACCACTCGTTCTGGTTAATTTCTAGCATTTTGGTGGAGGGAGGGAGGATTTGGGGGTGGAGAGGGTGAGATAACATGGCTGAACCGAAGTCGGTGCTTTTCTGCGCTCCTGCAGTGTTTTGAGGTTGAAGTGTTTTAAAAGGTAGGAGTATGGAAGTTTCGGTCAACTATGAAAAGAAGAGCCCACTTCGGTATTCTTTCCAATCTGTCTCTTTGTTCCTGCGATAATATAAAATGCCAAACAGGTGCTACGTATTCCAGGGTGGGTCTAACGAAGCAAGTGCGTTTTTTTGGATCTAGTTTCGGCATAGTTTCGCTTAAAAGCCGTTTTATTTGTCCATTCCTTTTGCTGTAGTTTCGAACCTGAAATTATGGAGCTCAAACTACAAACTACCTCGCCGACGTAGTTTGGTGTAGTTTGACTTTTCGGAAGTACTGGTTGTCGTTTTAAATTCATGTGATCAATTAGAGCAAAACAGCCTGAATAATAATGTTACAGGAACCCTAATTGACCCCTAAATGCAGTCCCCAAGGTGCCACAAAGTCCATCAAATCTCGCGTCCCCTAGGGATTTTCAGGGGTTTGTCAAATAGCC